>OX451394.1:20109356-20714270 GCA_949629135.1 Eremobia ochroleuca
GTGAACGGTATGCAATGGCCCATGGGCTCAAGTACAATGTTCAAAAGAGCGAGATGCTAGTTTTTAAGGCTGGGACTGGAACCTACCCTGTTCCTCCGATAACACTCAATGGAACCGTCCTACAGCAAGTGAGCAAATTTAAGTACTTGGGTCACTGGGTCAATGAGAATATAGGTAAGTGATGATATGGACATGGACAGGGAGCGCAGGGCACTGTCGGTACGGGGTAATATGGTTTCTCGCAGGTTTGCACGATGCTCAAGTGACGTTAAAGTCACACTATTTAAAAGCTACTGCCAAACGTTATACACGTGCAACCTGTGGAGCAATTACACTAGAAATGCCTACAATGCTCTGCGCGTCCAGTAGGTATAACAACGCGTTCAGGAGTTTGTTGAGGCTTCCGTGGCGGTGCAGTGCCTCCGGCATGTGCGCCGACCTCGGCACGGACGGCTTTCAGGCGGTGCTTCGCAAAAGATCGGCCTCCCTGTGGTTTCGGGTAAAGCGTAGCACCAACACGCTTCGGAGCGTGGTGTCGGATGGAGTGGACGGACAAATCCTGAGACATTGGTCGTCCATTCATGTCCAAAATATTAATAATAATTTTAAATTTTACTAACATAGCTTTAAGTATCCATCTACTAACAACATAATATGGACTTGTAATTCCGAATTATTTTAGTCTGAAATAAATATTTTCATTTCATTTCATTAAATGCATATCCCCTAATAAAATATTTCAATTGGGTGATTAAAATGACAAAAGGCTTTCAAAAATAAAATCCACAATGATGGCAATTAGCAGGAAAACTAAGGTTTGTACCTGATTGTGCCGCCATCATTTATTTTGGTACACGATACGTGCTCGAACAATAGACTTGCAGTTAACAACGTACTTCCAAAGCGTCAAGTGTTTGTTAATTAATTATTCTTTCTCATCTCCATTGAAGGGTTCTCTTTGAAAACTCGAGTAGTCTTTAATGAAAGGTTACGAATTTTTGAATGTAATGGAGTCGACAGGAATATAATATGATATATTGAAATCCGTTCCGTTCCATGTATCCGTTTACGGAATTGAGGATTCAGTAACATTAATGAATTAACAGGAACTTTTCATTTTGTAAGGAAAAATCTCTCTATAAATATCTATTTACGGCACGAATATAAACAGCTGAAATTCAGTTACAATTTTTTTGGTACCCATAGAGAGGAACTAACGTGAAATTCCATGAAAATAATTTGGAACTTCTTTTCAGTATTAAAATAAATAATATAAAACAGTCAGTCAGTCAGTATTAACATAAAACATTTCGCAGGGATGAAGAAGACCTCGGTACGGACCATGAAGCCGACGCTGGCGACAACACTAGCATCGCCAGCGCCGACAGTGTTGCCAGCCAAGCGACCGTCACACCCGAGACCGTGTCCTCCAGCAGTGCGCCTGTGACTGGCAACATTCCTCCCTCACCTCTGAGGAGATCGCATACAGTGTCAGTGACTAATGTTACAGTGCCACAGGTAAGTTTTATGTGATGAAGTTTGGTAAACTAGTGGATGGATTGATGGTCTATTTGATTAGTATTGTTAGAAGATTTTTTCACTTTCTATCGTTATTCATTGATTCAGTTTAACATTTTTTACCTTAATTTAGGTATCCTCACCACCCCAGTCGACAACCGACTCATTGGTGGTTGAAATGAGTACCAGCGCAAGCAGTGCGACTGAAAGAGACAGCTGTAGTGAGAAGGATAGAGACAGTATGTGGGAAAAGGACCGAAGCGAGAGCCGAGCGTCTTCGTCTACGTCGGCTGCGACGCTAACCAACGTGAGTGGTAGTGTGACGTAATATTGTTCATCTTCATTTTTTGTGATGGAGACATGGTGCAAGAACATTCTTTATGAAGATACATAACAAGCTTATTTCTAAAAAAACCTGGTCGATGGTAACAGTATCAACATTCTATTCTGCTGCTGAATCTATTAATTTGGTTTTAAGATATGTGATGTTGTTGTCAGACTAATTTCAAGAATAAAAAGCTGTAAGACCGCAGGTCGCAGGTTCGTGTTCTAAGTGGGAGCTAGCCCTAATAAAGACGTTAAGACGTCTTAATAAATTCCAAGATCCCCAACTTGTTCTTTTTGTGTTTTTTCTTCCATCGCCAAAGGATTATACTTGGGATTAGTTGTGATTGCATTAATACCGGTAATACAGCCACCCTTTCTTTTTTACCCTTAGGTAAAATTAAAAGCGGAAAATACGGCGTGTTCTAATTTTGCAATCACTAAACCTGGGCTTGATGCACAACAACAAGCAACGAAACTCACACATCTTCACATCACAGTTGCATACTTACAGTTACCGATAAAAAAGACTCAACACAGGCGTGCGAGCGTAACCACGTTAGCCGCCGAATGTTTATTATTATGAATGCCATTCTCTCGTCGCCAGTTATCGATGCATTGCATCGTGTCTCTCACGGCTGTTTTGTATCATCTATCTCGCTTTCACAAAAATGGCGAAGCAAGCAATTAATAAAATTACAAATTTCAACAAATTACTTTTATGTCTGTACTTACGCGTGAAAAATAATCCCGTGTATCTTATTTTTCTGTCTGGAGCGATTAGAAGACTTATTTAATACGCAAGAAGGCATTTTGATGCATAATTATTAAGCTGTATCGACATGCGCTGTTTACACAATGGTCCGCGTGTGACTGACAAGGAAACCTCGCGAGGTGTCCCTCACCGACTTAGTTGCAGCTTTACTATAATAATCTAAATGAAAAATGATGAGATACGTATTTTTTCTTTTTTGCTAACAAACGTTTTAAAGGGGTGAAAATCACCCTCAAAGTTCGTACCTACCCCAAAATGATGGTTTGCAGTTTTCACATATTTATCCATTAAAAAGAGCTTAAAAAATTATGAAAAATACCTTTATTCACATATTTATAAGACTTTAAATTGGTCCCATTAAAAATAATAAATAATTTATAGGTTATGAATTTTTTGTTATTTTTAATAAAAAAAAAAAATATATCCACAATTCTTATAAAACACACATTTGTCAGGACTTGACTTGATTATAAACTCCATAATATTAAGATTGTTCTGAGAAAAGGTAAATGTGCTACAACCTTGAGTTCTGTTTTGTAAGAATGACTAGACATAATGTAGTTTGATGGTGATTGATGGTATCCAAAATAAAGATATAAACGTTGATATGATGGCTGTGTCAAGGCCATGTATTGAGCTCGTAATGGTGTTGATTTAATACACATTAGCTATACCTATAACTAAGGTATGGCTATGTTAGTTTTTATTAGGTTGTCTCATAAGTTCTTGCCATATTTTATTTTTCTCGAATTTTCTCGTATTTAAACTAAAGCGAATTCAGGAAAGTTCTAGATCTTTCTAGTAAGAATGAGTATCTTTTATGGTGAGGGTATAAATAGGCGCGGACGCAACGCAATAATTAGTCTTTAGTGAAAATGGATCAGTGTCAACTGCGACCTATTATGCTATATGAGCATCGACTTAAAGTCTCTTCAACAGAAACGGCTAAAAAGATTAACACTGCATTTGGACCGGGTACTACTAGCGATCGGACTGTTCGTTTCTGGTATAAGCGTTTTGACACCGGTGATATAAGCTGCGAAGATCAACCTCGCCCAGGCCGACCCACCAGCTTCGATGAAGATGCTTTGCGTCACGAACTTGAGCTACATCCAGACTATAGTACGCCCGATTTAGAGGAGGCGCTTGGACAATCCCACGTGACTATAGATCGTTATCTCAAATCGATGGGATATCGCAAAGTGATGTCACGTTGGACACCTCATGCGTTAACGGACCATGACCGGGCCGTTAGTGTGGCCATATTAACGCCAATCTGTATGCGCAGCAGCTTCGCGAACTAGCAGAGATGTTAAAAATTAAGCGGCCAAAACGACTTGGAGTCCAACTTTTGCATGACAACGCACGACCTCATTGCGCCAAGTTAACACATAAACAGCTGGAGGAGTTAGCATCGCTGACTGTTCCACATCCACCGTATAGCCCGGATCTTGCGCCTTCAGACTTTCATTTATTTCGAGCTCTTAAATTTCATTTACTAGGAAAAAAAATCTAAAATTCTGGAAGTATTAAAATTGAACTTGAAAATTTTTTCGAGTCCCAGCCTACCTCATTTTGGGAGAAGGGTATTCAAATTTTGCCCAGTAGATGGCTGACTGTTGTTGATAACGAGGGAGACTATATAATTGATTAAGTGTATTTTTTATTAGTAAAAAAAAAAGTAATAATAATTTGTTTTTTAACTGGCAATAATTTATGAGACAACCTAATAAAAAATATAGGAATCATGTACTGCAACCTAATTGCGTAACACACTATTAGTATCAATTTGAATCATTTTGAAGCATATTGCTAATTCATTGCTCTATATGTTCAAAAAATGTATCTGCTCAACAACGTAAATAACGCAATTAATGTTGTTGAACTGTCAAAATGAAACCAATTGCTACTGATAGTATGTTACGCAATTACCCTACTGGATTCATGGTTACAGTTTGCGCACTGGTTAAAAACTTATCTTGTATTGACTATTACTATTTGTTATTTGTGAGCAGAAAGTCGTTGGTGTAGAACTTCCTACAATTTTAAGAGTCATTAAAAATACAAATCTATTAAATCAATTACTTTCTTCCCAGGGTTGGTATTCACCAGCTCTCAGCGGCGTGTCGGCAGCCAGGATCCGCGACAATCCCAAGCATACCAAGGAGTCTTGCAACCGTCGCCTACTCAAGTCAGACCTCAGCCTTACCTCGCACCCCGAGATGGAGATAGACTACTACGACTATGAAGTCAATAATGCTGGTAAGGTCTTTATTACAATCCACAGTGAAAAGGAGTACGGTAACTTTTGTTTTGACCGATATATAACCTCCCGACCGATTTCGGTCACGGTGGCAATCTCAACGAAGATTAGCCAAGTACGCTGGAGATATTATAGTGCACGTGTGTGCGCAAACACAGGTGCACTCTCTGGTCTTTTATTCTCATAGCCGGCGGCACGGCGCGCCGACACTCGCAGGAGCTGCGCCGCGCGCGCGATGCGCAGGAGTGTTAACCGCCAACTTCCAAACTCCGGACTGTTACTAAGATATTCCTAAAGGAAAATCTAATAAAACTTTGCCCGACCTGGGAATCGAACCCAGGACCTCACGCTCAGCAGTCGCGAGACCAACTTGCAACTACGAGGCCAATGGGGCACTCAACCGTCCGATATACACTCCATCTAAAGAGTGTCCAACACTCGTGACACGTCAGTCTGACACTCGTGGTTGGAGTGTCGCGAGTGTCAGATGCTCCGAGATAGTAATAATAATAACAATAAGTCGCAAGTGTCAAAGAATCTGAGGCGGAGTGTAAAGAGTGTCATAGAGCGACGCGAATGTGTTGTCAGACACTCCTCCTCCGAGTTTGTTTCAAAGAATACCTAATCGGTTTTTCTATTCTTATCATTATTTTAATTATTAATACGAGTTTGTTGAACTTCTAATTTAATACTTAAGTACTTCAAAATTTTGTATCGTAAAAATATCGTAAACCGCAGTTCTAAGAACAACTTCGTTTGTGCAAAGCTCTTAAACTTTTTACTAGTATCTACTAGTTTATACTCTACTCACTATGTAACTGGTAATAAAATAGAAAGTAGCCTTCTTAGGGATCGAGAGAAAAAGAGAATTGTTTCTTTCTTCAAATTATGCTTACCATTTCGAAAGAAAAGTCCTGATGAAAAGGAAAAGCCAGTTTGCCAAAAATATCAGACATTTTAAATTTAAAATAAAGAAAAATCACTTACTTTGTTCAGACTTCTATTTTTCTGTTTAAAAAACCGTTATGTCGAAAA
Source organism: Eremobia ochroleuca (assembly GCA_949629135.1). Lineage (NCBI taxonomy): Eukaryota > Metazoa > Arthropoda > Insecta > Lepidoptera > Noctuidae > Eremobia > Eremobia ochroleuca. The sequence goes on from OX451394.1 coordinate 20,115,272, forward strand.
GTTCGGATAAATAACAATATATTGTCCGAACTTCGGACAGTGTCCGGACGGGAGGCCAAACAGCCGGCAACGTCCGGACAAACCCGGGTGGATAGTAACTCTAGTTTTAGTCGCCTATAAAATTAATAAAAAAGAAACTGATTTGTCATTTGTTACAGGTTCAGTTCCTGGCTCGTACCTCGGAATGGACCCAGCATTCCTGGTTTGGATCCCACCGCTTGAAGAGGGCGACATTCTGAAAGAGATCGATGAAAACAAGGTGCCAATTTATGAGGTATGCAATAGTGTAAGATCACAGTCTTCAGAATTTGAAAGAAAAAAAACAAAATTGGTTTATTGTCACAATTAATATAAAAATAGAAGGTACCTAATAAAAATGTTCTTGCTAAACAGGCCTCAGTATAATGCCCCATACTCAATCCTTTATTGCAGTTCATAATGTGAACTTAGGTGGTAACTTATAATTTAATGAGATAAAATAGTATATCAGATGCTAGGTTATAAAACGGCTTCCCTATCATGAGACTTACAGAAATGTCCTTTACAGGAGATTCTTCCAAAGGAACTTCACCCAGATCCCGGCAGTAATACGGAATCGCCTGAAGATAGACCATCATCCAGTACACTCAAGAGAAACCCCGACAACCGCATCAACAGATCCAACGAGTCCATCAAATCATTCCGAAAAGTCATGGAAAAGGGAAACATAATACACCCCCTAAACTTCAGCATAACTGATCTGCAAAACTCACCCAAAATGTCAAAGAGAAATAAGAAGAAGAAAGCTGAAAGTCCCGTGACGATACAGATGAAGGACTTAACGCTAACGAGATCGCCAGTCAGAGTTCACAGGAAAGAGAATCGAAGTGACTTCGACACGTCGACTTTGAAGAGAGTTAACGAAACCAAAGAAAAAGATTCTGATACACTAAAAAGAAATGATTTCGCTGATATTAAATTCGCTGACGAAAATTCGGATTCGTCAAACGAAATAAAATTTGCGGACGATTCGCCGGATAGCAATAGGATTGTTGATAAATATAACGTTAAAGCCTAGGATACTTCGATTCGAAGACAGTTTGTTCTTGATGTTGGAACCAGGTAGATAGACATACATCTCGTGTACCCCTTACTTATAAAAATGGTACCAAATTACCCCTACTTCCCGAATTCTATTTAATACATATTATATAGTAACTAACGATGGATTTCAATTTAAGCCGAAAGACGCACTAGCATATGTAGATATGGCGGGACAGTAGCAATGGCTTTAATTTTGACAGTTCAACAACATTCATTGCGTTATTTACGTTGTTGTGTAGACAAATTTTCGAACATATGAAGCAATGGTTTAGCAATGTCCTTCAAAATGATTCAGATTGTGTTTGAAAGTGTGTTACGCAATTAGGGTGATGGGTAAAAAAACTTGATTCCTTGTTTAATATTTTCATCTTTAAGATTCACTATAACAAGTCATGTTTATCCATTATCTAAGTCAAATGAAAACATGAGCTGATGAAAAGTACCTATATTTTGTATAATTAAGGGGTAATGTTTTAATTTCATTACAAAATATACCCATTTCCATTAGTTGAGTGTAAGGACCAATCTGTGAATAAATCCAACGTATAGTTCTCATATCATCAAAGCATATTTTTCAATGACATTATACCATTTCTCACATTGTAAGGTAGTCACACATTTAGTCATAGTTTTATAATCAACCTAATCGTTAGTAGTATTGTAGAATCCACTTGGAACACGTCACTTAGAAGTAAAATACCTACTTGAAATGTAGAAAAAGATATTCAAAGTTAAATGCAATACAGAGTTATTATTTAAAAAAAAAAACATTTCGACCTAAATAAAGGACCTTTGCAGACAAAATGGAAATAAAAAATCTACTAGGACTGAGATTTAAAAATAAAGTAAACTTTTTCGACATTTTAAGTAAATTAGGTTTTCAAGCATTGTATAAATACCATTGCATTTTCTGATTGTTCTCATGTAAAAATTGTTTAGTTTTTATTAATGAAATAAATGATAATTACGACATCGCTGTGCCCACGCTGCCAAAGTGTAGTTTATGTAATATCTTAAGTTTCAGTCAATCAATAATTTTAATATTTATTAGAAGACTGACTTTCGGGCAGTGCAATAACTTCTAATTTAAAGTAATCGACTGTATTTCTCTACATATTCTAGTCATTTTATATCAACGAAGTAAATTCTGTTTTAAATTGTGTTTATTAACTAAGAATTTTACGGATTATTGGTAAATTCCTAGTTGCTATTAAATAATAACAAAGAAATGAGTTTTAAATTACTCACTTCCTAAAGAATCTGCAAAAAATAAAAGTAAAAAATAATTAAAAGAAAAAACAAATAATCCGTAAAATAATTTTAAATGAACCGTCACGTACATAAGGCTTATTTTTGCGTTCCGCAAGCTATTTATTGCATTTATTTACCTAATAATGAAATTAGCAATAAGTATTAAGTCCGTATTGTTTTTAATATTATTGTATATTTAGGTAAGTCCTCTCGTTTAGTTGGACACGTTGTTTTATTGTTTAATTTGTGGAAGCTCCATTAAAGACAATTTTATTTTGTAATTTGATATTGTTGTTTCATTTTATGTAACAACGGCTACCTTTTAATAAGGCTTTGTTATACAAAGCTAACTATTGTCTGTTTCAAAAGTACTTATCTGTAAACAGATTGTACCGCTTGACTACGATAGGCCGATCCTATTGTTATAAGTTTTTGATAATGCATCTCAACACTAATTCCGAAACATACTATTACCAACCTGCCGTGCGATTCTGTAACCATCTCACCGTGAAAACTTGGGTGTAGTGAGCGAGTCGTCTATAGTGTCAATCCATAGGATCAACATGACTCACAGCTCACTCTAAGCTCACTTCACCTTAGTTATCACGGTGAGATTTTTCCAGAATCGACCGGCTATAGTTAAATACGAAGAAAAAGAGCCCTTAAATCAAGTACTTGTACTACGTAAGTTCGAGAGTCAACCGAGGGACTAACTTTACTCAACTTATCTAGTTGTTACAGTGTAAGAAAAACTTCTCTAAAGCAAGTTCAGTGAAGTTAGTTACACTACATGGTCGTGTAAGAGTAGTCGTTTTTGTATCAGTAAAACGAGTCGAATGTAAGACTGATACGAATGCTTTTCGGTAAATTCAAGTTTATATACATTATTTCAATATTATTTTCGAGTTATTCTGTGCCTGACCTCAATTAAATAAAAAAATACAAAAGAAATTCCGTAACTCGTGAAATAAGTCTAGTTTCAAAACTGTTAAAGTATAAAACAGTGTTCATGCCCATTGGGAAATCTGCTTATATGCCTACAAACGTTATCAAAATACAATCTAAAATCTAGGTAACTAACTACACCGCAACAAGTTTTCGCTCACCTAAGTTCCTCAAATCACAGCTCTCAAAGAGATGGTATTTTAATAAATAAATAATTAAAATCTCTCTGAGCAAGCATCTCAAGTTTACGAGGAAGAGTTTATCATGTAACCCTCGCTCGTCCCAGTTGCATAACTTTAGTAAAACTATTAGCTGTCTCGATATTGCGGAGCGCGGCTTGGGATTAATTGAACTGGATCACATAATGGTACTCACATAGTAATATGACTTGAAATGGCGTCGGTGCATCGTTTGGTATGCATGTGAGTATGTAGTAGAATTATTCATTCCGGAATTGGACTATACTATGGGCTTGTGGCTAAGTAATAACAGCCGCACGGGTCGATCGCTCAGGTTAAACTATGCTTGCCGCGGTTGGTCCGTGGATGGGTGACCATCTTCACATACCAAGAACCATCCGTGCCAAGGAAAGCACGCTAAGCCGTTGGCCGCGGCTGTCATTCGTGCATCTCTGACAGTCGTTACGGGTAGTCAGTAGCCCGAAAGTCTGACAACCAGTCTTACCAAGGGGTATCGTATTACCCAGTAACTGGGTTGTGGAGGTCAGATAGGCAGTCGCTCCATGTAAAATACTGGTATTCAGCTGCATCCATTTAGACTGGAAGCCGACCCCAACATACTTGGGAAAAGGCTAGACAGATAAATTGGACTATACATGGTCATGTGTGCGGAGTGGTGAGATATGTATTCAGGACGGTTTTGACGAGTATGGGAGAGGATAGACATGAATTGACTAGAGGAAGACTAAAAAAACCGGTCAAGAGCGAGTCGGACTCGCGCACCGAGGGTTCTGTACCATCATATACAAGGTGTAACGTTAAATGCGCAAAACCTGAAAATAGTTCGATCAGAATAACGAGCAGAATGAATTGAACCACTTTTTAATATAGGTCACATTTTTTTAAAAAAATCTTCATTAAAAACGTTGCCGTGTCTATTTATTAATAGCTCAAGCAACCCAATGTCAGCGCGGCGCAGCGGCCCGGTGACGACTCTTCCCTCGATAAAGCGTCATCGCAGACACAAAAAACGATCAGAATGGCCAGTAAAACTAAAACAGCTCATAAAACCTTTACTATTTTTTTAATGACTTATTTTCTATCTGAAATAGGTCAATTGAATTAAAAGTCAGTTGGGGTGTCTGAGGTTTTGCGCATTTAACGTTACAGGTTGTATATTAAATTTCCATTTTTTTTTTCTGAAAGAGTGTGCTATTGAGAGACATCGTTTTAATAATAATAATATTCCAGAACTTTCACACAACGCCATCTAGTCCCAAACTAAGCAGAGCTTGTGCTATGAGTACTAGACAACTGATAAACATACATATATTTCTAAATACATACATATTATAGATAAATTACACCCAGACAAAGAACAAATGATCGTGCTCATCACACAAACATTTGTCCTAGGTGGGAATCGAACCCACGACCTTGCGCATAGCAGTCAGGGCCACTGACCACTAGACCAACAGGTCTGTCATATTTTATTTTCCCTGTAATCTTTACATAAACTTCTATCACACAGAATAATTAAAGTGGGGGGACGGTAATTTTTTTTACATTTTCCATCAAAAGTCGAAAACTATGCGCCCTTAAAAAAAAAATAGTTGAGAATGTGAAAACAGCGCTCTTTCATATGCCCTAGTAGTCCCACTTCGAATTTTTAAGACCCCTTTTAGTCACTGTTGCAAAAAAAAAAATATATTTTGATTTCTTTCTTATTTGCAAAATAGTTGAGCAAACGTCATCTAAAACTAGGTATTCCAAATTTCAAGTTGATAGAATTAGGAGCTCTTGGGATATGCAGCTGTGACAGACGGACAGACATACACACAGACTGAGTCGCACCATAAGGGTTCCTTTCACCATTTTAGTACGGAACCTTAAAAATGATGGTGAGATTGTGTGAAAGATGATTGGTATGGCTAGAAAGGATATAACTACAAAGATAACTAACTGATACAGAGATAACTAACTGATAGAATATAATATAATAGAATAGAATACTCTTTATTATGTACACCATATTATAAATTACAGACATAACTGATTGAGAGATAACTAACTAACTGATAGAGATATATAGAAGGTGTAGAAGATTGGGATAAAGTCAGGAGGCTGATGATGACGACATGAACTCTCTATTCTCAAAAATGAAATCTTGAATCCATTCCCGAATTAATCCATCCCGAAATAACACCAACCCGAATCACTCCATCCAACGAATGCCTTTTAAGTATCTTCAACACATGAAATCTAATAAATACCGGCTACTCGTCTCCTACAGATTACTCCTCGTTATTTTCAACTAGGCTATAAGGCAGGAATTTAATATCTTGGTGATAGAACAGCGAGCAATTAGGTTGCATGCCTCGCCCGGGCTATGTGGCTACGTGTGCCAGGCATCATGGTTTTAATAAATTAATTATGTAATTGGGACAAGCTTAGCTTCACCGGTTAGGAGGGGATCAATCAAGGTTGCTGGTGCTAATCTTTACGATGACATGGAATTTTTCATCGAATAAGAAGCATTCTTCATTCTTCAGGGTTGTAGTTAGTATTAAAGGACGGTATTAAATTTCATCTTTCTCATTTCGATCCTAGCGTCGATCTATTGAATGTAACTATGGTTCAGAGGCCAAAGTTTAACCATTATTTCGCCTGCTATTAAACGATAGCTTGGTCGACGATAGGATTTTCGTTACTGTACAGTGCATTGTGGCGAGTTTTTGGTTTCATGCTATCCTGAATTTATCGAATAGAAAAGCTCTTTTGGGATTACTCACTCAAATTGATTAGATAAAAACAAAAATGTTTCCTTAACCCAACGTTATTTTTCCTCTACTTCTTCCTTTTCAATTATCTTGCAACAGTCTCCATGACAGTTAATTTGATTCCTTCTGAAACTCCGAACGTAGAAAAAGAAATCGAAAAACAAGAAACACCTACAATCAGTAGAAACATTCCTCTTATTTGCTTAACTGCATCCGTAAATACAGAAACAATAAGGATTACTCTGCCAACGCTCTTTTAGTAGTTAGTAGTAAGTACTTAGCTATTTACACGAGATGTTAATTTAGTTCACATCTCTTGGGATCGACGGCGGATTCTGTTTCTACTTCACTAAGTGGAATTTTGTGCCAATGTTATGTGGTTGCTAGTTTTGTTCTGATTGCTTTCGAAGATTTCAAACAAGTTTGTACTACAGGGACCTAACAAGCTGTGCTCAGTGTTGACGGAAATTTTCTTGATAGAAAACTTCTTCGTAGCAAAATATGATATAAGCCAAACCAATCAGCATGCCATCACCATTGCTCTCAGAACGGTGAAGAAAACATTGTGAGGAAACCGGCTCAATTAAATTTGTTTCCAAGTATTCCACTGCAGGATAAAGGCTTTATACTGAGAAACGAGAAAAAGGATAATATTCCGAGATAAAAGGCGTCTTTAGCTTCATAAAGCTTGTTTTAAAATAGGTTATGTGTGGTTGGCAAAACAAATTACTCGTTATGAGTGACCTACAAAGAAAACGGAATACAAAATGGAAAAATAAAACATAAAGAATAAGGAACATTATAGCCTACCTACCTACCTAGGAGCCTTCTCAAGCCTTGGCTTATGAGCACTAAATTACTGTTTTCATATTCTATGCACAACAGCATACTTTAAAGAAGTTTACACAAACAAGTATCTTGGAAATAATAAAGGAAAGCCTGAGAGGAAATTATTTATTTAAAACAAACTACAAAGTTTGAATTTTTCTTCAGCTAGAATTCGAGAGTTTCTCTTTCAGTTTGTACACTAGTTTGTATCGCTGCTGAAACGTAGTAGTAAAAAAAAATACTTACTTACCATACTTTTCTCTTGTTCGTAGTGTGTGCTTGATTTGCTTGTCCATTACAAAAGTAAACCAAGTATGCTAATGGCAGAAAAACAACAGATTATGGGGTTCATAATAATATGGTGTAAGTACTGAATAGGGGGTATTCTACGGAGAAACTCGTAAACACCATGTAATTCGGTAAAAGAACGGTGATGCCTTGTTAAAACGGAAAATTGGCAACGAGAACCAGAGTCGTCATTAATCAAAAGAATATTCCACAGTTAATAGATTGTGCTTCAATAATAACAGCCAGTCAAACAAGCCAACTTTAACTACGTTCCTTACAAATCTAATTGGTACTAATTTAGGTACACCATATGGCGCCAGCCTTCATCAATCCGAACCCTTTTAAGGTCCAGTTCCCAGTCCATATGGGCAGAGAGGCAGAAATCTTCCAATCTGTTAGCCGAGGCGTATAAAATAGTTCACTTAGCGGCTCCATACAATCTGTGCGGGAAGCGGAACGGTACGAGGTATGCATAGCGGAGCTGTGAAACTGTGTGTCAATTTGTCAGCTTTGCGGGAAAGCGGTGTGTGATGAGAGTTTTGTAGTAGTCTAGCTCGCTAAGCTACGCCGCTCTTTGTACCAAACTAGCTCTTTATTTCGCCCAAATATTAGGTACACTTCCCTCGCTTACAGCTTTTGCTTTCATTTTACAGTAAGAAAGCCTTTTGTATCAAAGCTGTGCTGAGCGAGCCTAGGAAAATAAAGCAATTCTATTGGTGGATTATTTCCTATTTCACTGCTCCGCTGCTTCCAACAGCTCTAGTGGAGGTATGTGTGTGAGACTGTGTGTGAGCTAAGCGAGCAACGTTACTGGTTCGTTCGTTTTACATCTGGTAGCAAAACCGTCCTAAGTCCCCGCTCCTTTCAATCTGCTGGTCGCCGGGGATCAGTACTCAATTAGCTTCGTGAAATTGCCTTCGGAGCTCAGGCCGGACTTTGAATAAGTTAGGCCCGTGTTAAATGTTCATCGGGCCATCATGGATTATGTAGTGGCTCAGCCACGATATTGCGTGTAATTTCATTCTGGGTTCATATTTTTAGATACAGGGCGATATCAGTGGCTACTACTCCGTGGGCTACTATGACTTTTTATTGCATGTCCAGACTGTCATTTGTTATTTAATAGTAGGACTGTGTGGGCATTAGACTGATCTATAAAGGTTATGCTCTCGAATTAGCTTCCTTATTTGGAATGTGAACAAAGATTTACCTACTTAGGTACTTCAATAAAATTACCTAGTACCGTGCAAGTTAATTCAAAAGAATTTTTATTAAGTCACTTGATCTACGAGACGGTTCAATACATAAGTAGTAGTTAAGCAGGAATACCTTTTAAACCTACATTCAAGTCGACAAACATTACCTGCATTCATTCCACTTTCAGTTTATCAGAAAAAATAAATTAGTATCAATAAACATTGCACAGAAATGATCGAACCGCCAATCCATAGCATGTGTGGCTGCTGATTGAAAAAAAGAAAAGAAAACCATTTCTCGATTTAAATCTGTGATGCAGGCACATCAGCTGCAGCCTGGCTGTTCAGTAAGTAATCTTCTTTAGCGGCGAGCAACTCTAATGTATATCGTGACATCTTTTGCGTAAATAATAAGAAGTTCCTTGAATTTGTGAGGAAAACTGCATGAACAAGTTTTGTACTTAGAACTTATCTGTTTATCGCTCAACCTGTAGGTAAGTAAATGCAAATAAGTATATAAAAGTAAGTAAGTAAGTAGTAAATGCAATGCGTGATATAAGTAGGTACGGCGGAAGAACAATGAGACACAAGCATACGTTGGGATCGTATATTCCGGACTGCCGGCTGCGGCCGGCGTCTGACCTACCTCCCTAATACAACATAATGATGTTTATCAATATACCTACATTACACAATGTAGGTAGGTTGCAATGACCACTACATCAGACAAAGAAAGAGAATAAAAAATGCACAGACTAATAGGGAGAAATGGTCATAATTACCATGCTTAACTAACGGATTGGTGAGGCACTTGCCGTATTAAAATTACAGCAAGACACAAATATAAGAAAATAAATTTGCAAAAAACTCGCCCCTATTGCCTATGGAAATTATAACATAGCTTTCAAAATGTGGGTTTAGGTACAACTCTACCTATAACTAACTCGAAAAATGCTCGTGTGAACAATCAACACACTTGAAACGCTCCATCATCAATATTCCTGACTTTTATTTGACTGACAACAAAAACATTTAAATTAGTATCTTGTAACCAGGGTATGTGTGAGGAGATCAACTAAACTCGCAATACGTCTGATAACAAACATTTATTTAAATTAACTCTTAACACTTTTACATTAATAAGGACGGAATACTCTGACTGACTATAACATTAATACAATATATTTATATAGTTACTGAGAACGTTAATCTGATAACTAAATTGCTAAGTTCGATAAGCGAAAAGCCCTACGCGCAGAATATATCGCCTGAGTGGTGTGTGGACCGCTAACGGTGATAACACAGCCAAACGAACGATACACGCCGCTAGCCCAAGTCCAGCAAGAGGCGAGGTACTCGTGACCGACCTAAGTCGATGCGGAGAGTACACTCGGAGCGTGCCGAGCTCGAACTGCTGCTACCGGCGTACGCGAGCGGTTTTATAATCGGTCATGGCCACGGCGGGGACGCCGCGCGCGGGGAGGCGGCGACTCTGCGTGTCGATCGGGCTGCGCGGTACTGGCGATGACGCGTTGGTTTGTTCGTCGCGTTACAGTCTCCCCCTCTGGTCCCGAAGTCGTCCCGACGAGAAGACCAGGTGTTGCTTCTGTGACTGTCTGCTGCTTCCTTGGCCTACCGCGTCTGCGCAAAGGTCTTTCTGGATTAGGTGGATTAGAGGCTGAGCCTTGGTATAGGCTCAGCGCGGAGGAATGGTAAATACCCAGTGGAGTTTTCGGATCCGCCGGGTGTGCCACTTCGTAAGAGCACGGCCCGTGCCGTCGCAGGATGACGTAAGGCCCGTCACGGCGTGGAGCCAGCTTTGCCGTGTGGTAGCGGGCTGCGTTGCTCAGGGCATGGGCTGCTATCAGGACGAGGTCGCCGGGCTGGTAGGCCGGAGCAGGCCGTCGGCGTTCATCAGTCCACTTCTTTCTTGTTTCTTCTTTGTTCTCTTGCACCTCTCTCGCTCTTTTCAGGGTTTCTGCTAAAAGGGTGAGTTTAGGGGTTATTTTGGGTATAAAGTTTTCTGATAAATTATACGGTTGAAGTTGTAGCGCCCATCTAGCAAGTCGCCCTGTAGGAAACTTGATGGACATTAGCCGTTTTAGTGCTTGATGATCAGTGGCAATTACCACCAAAGAGCCTTCTATGTAGCCTCGAAACTTTGATACAGTCCGTACGTCTGTCAGTGCCTCCCTCTCTGTAGTGGAGTAATTCCGTTCCGCCTTGGTCAGCAAACGACTTGCATATTCCACGGGATGCTCAGTGAGGCCCTCCCCCTGCACCAAAACAACACCAATGGCGTAATCACTGTCGTCAGTTTTGATTATGTACGGCTTACTCAAATCTGGTTGTCGTAAGATTGGTGCACTAGTTAGGCATCGTTTGAGTTCGTAGAATCCGAACGGTGTGACGAAGGCCGTCTTTTCCTGGTCTTCATCACGTATTTTAATTTGCCAATATCCTGCTCTAAGGTCTAAAGTTGACATGTACGGTGTCGGCTTGGCTTCATGCAACAAGTTATCTATTCTGGGCAAGGGATACGCGTCAGCTACAGTTATACTATTCAGCTGACGGTAATCTATGCAGACCCTTATATCACCGTTCTTCTTGGGGACCATTACAACAGGTGCTGCCCATGGAGACTTCGATGGCGTGATAATACCTTCTTCTAGCATCTGATTAACCTCCTTACGTAGAATTTCTTTACGCTGTGGGTTTAGGCGATATGGGGGCACAGCAATCGGTCTGTGGTTCCCAGTTTCTATGCAGTGCTCGACGAGGCTAGCTGGTTCTCTGTTGCCAGTAAAAATGGTAGAATGACGGTCTAATACAATATTCAGCTGGGTACTCTCTTCAGCGGCCGTATCTTTGGAATCAGATACTGCGACCATAGCAATATCGATGCTAGGACCGAATAGTTGCCGGCTGTGTGGGGAGAGTGTTATTTCAGCACCATTAATGTTGGACTGTGAATCTCGGAACAATGCCCCCACAAATCTTGGCGAGTAGCCAGACAACTTGGGTTCTGATCGCGAGGGCGATTGCGGCGGCGTATAGAACTCAATCAATGGAGGCGGCCCGTACGAATCTGCCATGCTACATTCCTCAGGAACATATTTAAATGGGGACGGGGTCATAGGCAATGGGCTGAGCATCGGTTCCAGAGACGTGATTTTGGCTAACCTTGAGATCACTGTCTCGGTTTCCTCGGGAGCGGTTTGCACCGTAGACACCGATACATCAAGTTCATCTTCGTTGTAGAGCTCGTATTTCTTCGCTGGCTCATCCAAGAAATGGAATAATAGCTGCGGTAAGTTGAGCACCATTCCTGCATCCTGAATAAAATCTACTCCTAGGAGTGTCCGGCTGTCGTGTGTTTCAGGCAACACGACAAAGTTTGTGGGGATCGTCCGACCACATAATGATACTGGCACGGCGGCTGTCTTGACAGACTGTCTGCGCCGTAAGCCATCAGCAAGGGTAACCATTGCTTTTTCAGTTTTGAATTCGACTCCTTTTTGCTTTAGCATGTCGTACAATGACGTAGATGCGACGCTTATCTTGGCCCCAGAATCAATGTGAGCTTGTCCGTTAATGCCAGCAATGCAAATCTTGACAGTTGGCCTAAGCCGTGCTGTAGATGCCAGGTTGAAATCGAGGGAATAAAATCCGACGTCCACTGCGCAAACTTTATTCTTGTTGCACTTTGTGCATTTGCTCCTGACTACGCCGGGCTCACCACAACCGTAACAGGTGATTTTGTGACCAGGCGTTGGTTTGGGTACAGCTGGGACTACTACAGCATCTACCGCTGGAGTTTTGCCTTTGTCGGCTTTCTTGCGACACTCCTGTTCGTTATGGCCAAAAGCACGGCAAAAGGTACACCTGGGTCGTTTCCCTGATGGAGTGTCAGGAATGTTGCTGGAGTTGGGTCCTGATCGTGCAGCGACTGACTCTTCGATTTGACGCACCTTCGACAAGAACTCTTCAAATGTCGCTATAGAATCTCTTGGTATTCTGTCTCTTATATTGATATGTAGGGAAGTATACAAGAGATCCAGACCTTGGGATGGGGTGAGCGACGGTTTGGGCAACTCCGCCATTAGGGCTCGTTTCTTAGCAACAAATAATTCCGTGCCCACAGGACTCTTCTGCCTATCGCAAACAATTTCATCATACACCAGATAAGCTGGTCTCTTTGGTGCAAACGTTGTCCTTATCAGGGACACAGCTTCCTGCCAGCTCGTGATTGTTTCTTTTACTCCTAGCCACCAGACAGATGCCTCCTCAACCAGTAGCAATGTGAGCCCTTCAATGGCGTTGTCATTACTTATTGCCTCTATCTTCTTATACGTAGTGATGGTTGATAAAAATGCCTCAACTACTGCCGTATTTCGAGATCCGTTGAAGCGTGCAGTGCATGACGCAAAGCTACCAGATTTTTGTGGGACCTGATCATTTCGACTGGCCAAGACCTCTAAAAGGCTGCGGAACTGGTCGTCAGAGAAGCTGATGTTCGACATTTTGTTGTCTAAATACCTACGGCTACGCCTAGGTAATATTTTATAAAGGTCAATTTTGTTGACAAGCTATTTTAACCTACTAAGTATAATTCTGCCTACCCGTGAAGGGAGCTAGCGTGATGATGCTTGTAAAAATAGCTGCTAAAATAATTAGTTAAACTAGTGAGGTAAAATACTGCCTACCCCTAAAGGGAGCTAGAGTGAAGATACTTAATAAACAATAACTGCTAAAAGTAACTATTCAACCTACGGAGTAAAATTCTGCCTACCCCTAAAGGAACCTGGTGTGAAGATACTATAAACTAAGGAAAATAATAGCGACTACAAAAAAATGTCGAAGTAAAAATAATAATAAAAAGTGGGTAGGTAGTTCAAACTATAGTTACTAACAACAAACAAAGAGAAAAATAACTAAAAGTTACGTGGGTATAAATTCGTTAAAACTAGATAATGCCCTACGTTGGGATGCCAAATTGTAACCAGGGTATGTGTGAGGAGATCAACTAAACTCGCAATACGTCTGATAACAAACATTTATTTAAATTAACTCTTAACACTTTTACATTAATAAGGACGGAATACTCTGACTGACTATAACATTAATACAATATATTTATATAGTTACTGAGAACGTTAATCTGATAACTAAATTGCTAAGTTCGATAAGCGAAAAGCCCTACGCGCAGAATATATCGCCTGAGTGGTGTGTGGACCGCTAACGGTGATAACACAGCCAAACGAACGATACACGCCGCTAGCCCAAGTCCAGCAAGAGGCGAGGTACTCGTGACCGACCTAAGTCGATGCGGAGAGTACACTCGGAGCGTGCCGAGCTCGAACTGCTGCTACCGGCGTACGCGAGCGGTTTTATAATCGGTCATGGCCACGGCGGGGACGCCGCGCGCGGGGAGGCGGCGACTCTGCGTGTCGATCGGGCTGCGCGGTACTGGCGATGACGCGTTGGTTTGTTCGTCGCGTTACAATCTTCATTTTTTTTGACTGATAAAATCAATTCAAACTCCATTATAACCTGCTCCTTCCCATAACTAGACCAAAATCATCAAAAAAGAAAGCTGAACTTTCCATGCAATCTAAGTTTTCTACATGTAACATGAAATTATTTAAACCGAGCTGCCATGAATGCAGTCGGTAATATAATACACATACCCGCCTGTAATAACGTGAGGAAAGACGAGATGGGGCTTTTCTACTTTATTTTATAGAACGGAATAGGGATCAGGCTCGAGTTTATATCTTATTAAAATATTTTCGAGAGATATACGTGCAACGTGCACTTTATATAGTTTACTTCTAGAATAGTTTTACTTTATTACTTAGGTGTTTTAAGAACGTTTCATAATGGAAAAGTAGTAAAAGGCATTGTAAAAAAAAAACCTCAATAAGTGAAAATCTTGGAAGCTCTAAAGCAGTATCGATTTGAAGGTGATGCTGAAATTAAGGCACTTGATAATTTCCAATTTTACGGTCTTAACTTGGTAAAGCTTTAGCAATAAGCTTTCCAGTGTGACACAAAATTACTATTCGAAGAAGACTTATGTGCTTTTTTTTTAAGTGAGCGTGGAGTGAGCTGTCAGTGTGATCCCACCTGATACTAGGGATTGACTAAGCAAATATTTACAATCATAATCGAGGTTTTAATAATATTTTTTATGCTAATTCTATTAATAATGTTATATAATTTCAAAGCTATTATAGTACATATTTCATTTGTCAAAACATTAATTTTTTGGAGTTTTAATCTGGGAAAAAAAAGACTAATCCTTATAATATAAGGACTGCTATTTTATTTTATTTTAAAACCCCACAAAATAGTAATGTTTTGACAACTAAAATACTAGCTTTGAAATTATATAAAATGATCAATAGAATTACCATAATAATATTATTAAAATTTCGATTATTATTGTAAATGTTTCCTTAGTCGATCCCTAGCACCAGTGGGATGACACTGACAGCTCTCTCCACGCAAGTTTTCACAGTGAGATTTTTACACAATCGACCTGCTGTACGTAGGTAAGTAATTAAAATTATTTTTCGTTGCTTTCCTATCGCTGGTATGCTGGAAGAGATTTCTTAAGAAATATACATCACCTTTGTACCTATTTTTCTTGTCTGTTTATATATGTGTGTACATAAATGATTAAATAAATAAAATTACTAAAAAGTACCTTTGAAATATTGCACTTTTCTATGCAACTTATTTTTTTTTTTGATAACCGACGTGAAATGTCTACGCTGGGGTCTAAACTCATGTGCTGAATTCACGGTTTCAGTTTGCGCGTCGCCATCCCTGCCACCGTGTATTTAATAGGCATTTTAATGTCATCGTCATCTGCCTAGCCTTTTCCCAACTACGTTGTGGTCGGCTTCCAGTCTAACCGGATGCAGCTGAGTGTCAGTATTTTACATGGAGCGACTGCCTATCTGACCTCCACAACCCAATAACTTGGTAATACGAAACCCTTTGTGTCAGACTTTCGGGCTTCTGACAAACCGTAACGCCTGTCAAAGATCCACGAATGACAGCCGGAAGCAACGGCTTAACGTATTTCCGAGGCACGGAGGGGTCTTGGTATGTACAGATGGTCACCCATCCACGGACCAACCGCGGCAAGCGAACCTTAATTTATTTATTATTTGAATTTCAAATCATTTGAATGAAAGTAAGTAAAACAACCAAAATTCTTTATTTCCCTCCACTGCGGCGGTCGCCAGCCACAAAATATCCATATAAAGAGATCCCCGTATAATAAGTTCCACAGTAAGTAGTTACTTTAGTTTAATTCCGCATGTGACCAGTGGTCGGGCGAGGAACTAATTCGCACTGGGTTCCGGAATGAACTGCCTGCCAGTAATGAATGGCGCTGAGGGTTACAGATGTAAAGTTATTCGAAGAGGCTTCCCGATGTACAGTAAAACGGGGTGAATAGGAATGCAGGGGTGAACGGGGACGAAACTTAAAAATGGATTTTAACATTGTAATATTATGTATTATCGTTTTTTTTGCCAAAAAGGTCTCTCATGTGTACTACGAGTATAATTATAATGGACGATTAAGTGGCACCAAACAATATTGCAAAAACGTTAAAATCCATTTAAAAGTTTCATCCCGATTCACTCCTCGGTCCCTATTCACCCATTTGACAGTAGGACATATTTTAGTTCTATGTTTTTATGTGTGTGTGTGTGTGTATGTTTTTTAAAAATACAGTATAGGTACAGTCAGTCACAAAAAAATGAAACCGACTGTACCTATAAGGATGTTGCTTCTATGAGTTGCTTAAATAGCAAATGCTTCAGCAAGTTTTATAACCTCGTAAATAAATAAAGTCTATCTGTGAAAACTTGTAATTGGCCTTATTTCTGTTACTCTCAATCGTGTTAAAGTGTTTAGCTGTAAGTTTTCCAAAAACTGTAAAATAAAATAAAATAAAGGTTGGCATTGATCGTTTGAGTTTTCACTATTGTATTTACCGACCCTACCATGTTCTACTTACACAAAACTTATTTATAATAATATTATTCAACATCTTCAAAAATTCTTAAATTCGCAATGAAAAGTCAAATTAATAATCAAATAATGTAATAATATTTTTACGAGCCTAAAAGAAAAACTTTGACAGTAAGTAAAGGAATGGGTGGTTTGTGGACTTTATTTGAACAATGACCGTCATCAAACTAAATAAATACAGTCGTTTAGTTCTACATTCTAAGCCACTTCTAGTAACGAGTTTACATTAAAATTCTCTTTGTCCGCACCGCCAATTGAGGAGCCTTCATTTGTTATACTCAATGTAGTTTTTGCTACGTTAATCATTATAATTATTAATGAACGAACATTAATTTATTCGGTAGAGGTTTTGAGCTCATTTATTTTGTTCAAGTATCTAAGTTAGCATTGTTGTTGTTCTGCATTTTTATTTTAGGCATTACAGACAATCCTCAGTGAGTAGGTAACCACAGTTCATTAGGTTTTTTTTTAAGTTTTCACTTCTAAGATTTTGTTGGTTTGATGTATTGCTAGGCGCATTTATTTTTATTCAAATGTCTGCACTTTGCTTTGTACGCATAACCAGCCTATAACATTCCCACTGCTGGGACACAGGCCTCCTCTCTGTGAGAGGGAGTGGACGATAATACAACACGCGGCCCCACTGCGGGTTCGTAGCTGTCAATGTCTACGAATTTTCGGTTCCAGGACGTGCCGGTTTCCTCACGATGTTTTCATTCACCGTTTAAGTAAGTAAAATGCTATATAGAATAACAACAAACAGAAACTTTGGACTTACTTTTTTCATTCAAAATCTAAGAACAATTCGTAACACGTTTTTGTAACACAACAGCGCAGCGCGCTTTCTTCGTAGAACCCATAAATAAAAACAAAAATGTCACTGTCAACCGCGTTTAAATGATCTATTTAAATCCCTAAACTCCAAAACACCATAACACGAACTTTTGGTACAAGTGCAATCTAACCCAGGTGTTAATACCAGCGCTTTAAGCCTCTTACATGTTATAATCTGACATGAAAACCCGTGTACTTAAGTATACAAGTACACAGAATAGATTGGTACGGAAGGTTCATACAGATCGCGAAAGCACACGCACACATAGACACACCTCACGTACAATGAGTGCAAGCGCACTCGCGATTGGCTTTTGTTTCTAAGATCTATCAGCATAGCTATTAACAGCCAATCCCATACGCTTTTGTGGCGCAACGAACATCAATTATCGAAGGAGTCCTCTAAAGGATATTCACAAAATCAAAACATGACTTTGTTAGTTGAAATCATATCGCAAGAAGCAAATTAGGAATTGAAAGAGTTTTGTTTTCGATAGTATAGCCTGTCGAATGGTTGTGAGTAGCTATGTTGGCAAAAACATTTATCTTTCCACTTCCCTGTTTATATTAATTTGTATTGTGTGCGTAATAATATTTATATAAGTTAGATATGGCATACTTCAGGGAGTGATGTATAAGAATTGACTACTCAGCACACTTACAACATTGTTTATCCACCACCATTCGTATCCACGTGGACGTAGATCCACGCGAGACACGATGGCTGTTATTTTTTTCTGTAATTATGGCATTCACCCGGTTAAAAATTGTTGCAAGTTGGCAAGTATACCAAATAACGTTCTTCTGTAAGTACTACGTGTCTGTGTGCGTGCGCTGTTTCACTGGTTGTATAGAGTCGGCGTTCTGTACCTATCTAATCTGTGACAGGTATCACAGTACACAGGTATGTAAACACTAATGGATGTAGTTTGCAGTAATGCATACACGATTGGGTACTGATCGGTATCTAAGTTTTCGTTTCCCGTTTGATTAAAGTTAGACGTTCGCTTTGCATTTCATTAGTTTGTTGCGTTGTTTTGTTGTGGCACCGGGTTCGCATTCCGTATCTACTGTGAGTGTTTGCGACCATGGTAATTATTTCTTTTGCGGGTGGATTGAAGATTCTTGTTTTGTATTTGTTAATGTTACTTGCGAGCCTACGAAGTGAAATATTATTAAGTTAGATAATTATTGCGTAAATGATTTTTTTGTAAAGAAACACAATAGCTGCTTAGTTTGTGTGTCAAAGTTCTTATAATATACAACGTGTAACGTTAAATGCGCAAAACCTCTTAAGGGGTCATTGTACTCATCATTATGAACAACTTTTACTATGGGACCAAACCGGAAATCGCGAAAAAAAAATCAGCTGTTCCCTACATTTTGACGAGTTATGCGAACATAAATGTAGGGAACAGCTGATTTTTTTTTCGCGATTTCAGGTTTGGTCCCATAGTAAAAGTTGTTCATAATGATGAGTACAATGACCCCTTAAGAGGTTTTGCGCATTTAACGTTACACGTTGTATAAGTAAGTTTTTTCTTAAAAAATGTTCTCAAGTAAGTGAAATCTTTGTAATTTCTTATTGAGAAATAAATTTCTTTAACCAGAGTTTGAAAGTAATGGGATAACTTGCAAAGGGGTGAACAGAACTACTGGTATATTACAGTTTATTTATGAAACACGGTGCGCGTTTCAGCCAGAGATATAATTATCTTTGCTTACAGCTACCTAATACCATAAATAGCTATTTTATGCTGTGTTAGGCCTTTTGGACAAAAACTTCGGTTTATTCGCAGTGTGTTTTATTATTTATTTATTTTATTTTTTATTTATTTATTTATTTATCTTACAAGCACGGTCGTCAGTGTTGTATGGATCACGGCGGAAGCTTCTACACGGGCTTTTTTCAACGGCGCGGTTTATACGCCGTACCGTAATGAAACCGTGCCGAGTACAAAGGGCCTCATTTTTATTTTATCGTACAAATTGAAGCACCTAAGTAACAGATATTACTAAGCACTTCCAACTCCAAAGGACATTGTCCAGAATCGCCCTGTGCAACACAAGTATCGGACATAGACGATATTAATTGTCTATTGTATTATATTAGTTGCAAATACATTTGTAATACGGTCTAGCTGCATCCCAAAATGAACACTATAAAGTATTTTACGCGACTAATAACATTAATCGCCGCCATTTTTTCCAAACGTCATGTCGTGCCGAAAAAGATTAGGGATGCATAGGTACCTAATTATCTAGGTAGGTAGTAAAAATAGGTAATTGTATTATGATATTGTTTTTCAGTTTCTTAAAAATCACTCAGAGCTATGAAAAAATATACCTTATGGTTCGATTATAACCTCAAAATCGAATACTTTTATTTACATTCTGCAGCTAGACCGCTCTAAAAATAAGATCTTATAGGAGTTTACTAATGATCGACAATACAACACAATTTTCCGACGCTCTTAGTTCCAGGGCGAACAATGTATGGGCACAGAGCAATATCCTTTCTGCTTGTAGGTAGACTCTAGACTATGGAACGGAACGGAGAATCGTAATGTTTTTGATCGATTCTGTGAGAGGTACTAACTAGACAACTAGTCACCTATCAGTGCAGTAGTTGACGCTATCCTGAGATGTTATTGTTTACATTTCATTCTACTGCTACCGGTTACATCTAGGCTTGAATGGACTGCTGCATTATTTGAGTATCAACTAGAGATTTCTGGACTATCCACCTACAGTACATAAGTACGAATACAATACCTAGTATCTTGGCAAAACGACACGAAAGGTGGTCGTACTAACATACTGTATGTCGATAGAGCGATCTAATAGTTATCTGAAACTTTATGAAATCAAATAAAATCTAAGGTTTTACTTTAAATTTTTAGCGTATTTCCTCAGACCACGATACATATATACTTGTCGGCGCGAGCGTGGGCGTAGCGATAACAGGGCCATCATCATAATTTCTTGGTACGGGTTCCATGAGGAAGGTGGGTACTCGGGCAACCAGTAAAACGTAGTTTGAAGCACTAATCACAGTCACGTTTATTCGGTAATTTACAATCACTTAATGAGCAGTAAGAAACAAAGGTTTGTACGGTGAACATGACAGTTCCGATGGTATGCTCTCAACCGTCCGGCGTGCGCTCCGCAAGTCGAATGCCGGCCGCTCTCCAATCGGCTCTGTCCACGTGTAGAAAATGGCGCGAAATTATAGCGCCACCTCACGGCGTTCACTGTACTAACCGATCAACCAATGAGAATTAAGTTCCGGTTTGACCAATATTATGAAATCAACCGGAAGTAGTATTTTGATTATTTTGTCGTCTTGATATCGCTTGCGACGACATACTAATAATAAAGCTGAGAGTTTGAACGTGCTAATCTCTGGAACTAACGGTCGGATTTGAAGTCCTTTTTGTATGATAGCCCAATCCTTGAGGAAGGCTATAGGCTACCTAACATCACGCTAGGACCCTTAGGAATCAAGCAAAATCAAAAAAGTCAGAAAGAACGCGAAGCGAAATCAAAGTAGGTAATAGTGCGGGCAGACGCGGGCGATGGAACGGTGGGTCGGGGAGCAAGAAATTTCACGCGGACGAATTCACGGACAGAAGCTAGTAACAAATAAGCCAGACTATGATAGTGACAGTTTTTCTATCTATCTTCCTTTCATTTATTCAAGGCAAATAAACTAAGTATAGACAGTTCATCACACCATAAGCTTCCAATTCCACATTCAAAAAGCACTCAACAATCTTTTCCGCGACTGTACAGTTGGAGGCAAATCGTTTCCTAGAGGATGCCAACATCAGGAAACGTTTAGACGAGGGGTAGGTAACAGCATCCCTCACCTGCACGTAATTACAAGGAACGAGGGGATTATGGCGGATCCAGGATGCCCGGCTAGGATAATGGCGCGACGGATTTATGCATGAGGACGGCACTTGTATCTGTGTGGTGGGAAAATGGTGGGTGAAGATGGATTATAGGAAGTAAGTAGGTATTAGGGTAGGTTATGGATGTGTGTGTAATGTGTGTTTATGTGTGTGTGTGTGTGTTTCTGTTTCATTTTTCTTGTTGTTCCTTTTTTAAAATATAATTTGGTTTTTTTTTATTTTTGACTGTGCTTAGTTTAGTTTGTGATCTTCCTGTACGAGTCGCAATAAATACTTTTTGCGACTTTAATTTTATAAGCAATGTTTACTTTAAAAAATATATATATAAATAATCATTTAAAACATGTCCCATTCAAGTGAAAGTACGTTAGGCGAAAGTGATTTTGAAATCGTAACAGAATCAAAACCAAAATCAAAAGTCAATTATTCAAACTAGTCAGCACTTTTCGAACGTTAAAATTACAAAAGACAGTCCCCAAAAACGCCCGCACTTCACCACTTCCTAGTGCTTTCGCTGGGGAGAAGAAGTGGCGCAACAAACTCCCCAGCAGCAACACAGAAACAGAGTTAAGTACCTACTCGATTGGATTAAAATTATTGTTAACGATAACTAAATTTTCATATCAAAATATGATATGAAAATCTTCTAAATCTTCAAAAGGACTTACTTATAAATGCGACATCGACCACAATAATAATATAAGCAAATTAAGTTTTTGTTAACTTACCTATAGATTTCGTTTAAAAAAGCTGCTGTGAGTTATTTACTCACCGAAATAAAACCTCATTTAACAGAAACCTCAATCAGGATTGGTGTTTCTTGTGTCAAACTGTCAATTACGTTTCATTCCTCCTCTCCAGCGTTAACAACTTGTTCAGCAAAATGCAATAAAATCTTGTATAATGCACTACTTACTTACAGATTTTTAATTAATAGAAATTTACTTAATCTAGTCAATTAAGTATTTAAATGTAAGGATTAGATTAGTGCGTTCCGTTACAGAATTTTATAAAAATTCTGTAACGGAACGCACCGAAGGAGAAAGGTATAGAAGCTTTATAGAACCATATATTACTTACTGTGAGTATTTCTATATATATATATAATATGTATGTATATATATATATATATAAATATATGTGTATGTATATTTTAGCATTATGTATTTATTTAAGTATACTTATGTTAATTTTGGCATTATATGTGTAGGTATATTTAATATGTTACTTTTAGACTTCACACATTCTTATTTTTCTCTTCATGTTCTCGCACACTATTGTCTACATTTCTTTTTTACTTCTCCTTTCGCAGGTCTGCTGGAAGAAATTTCTTAAGAAATAAGCAGTACCTTTGTACTCAAATTTTTAGAATGTCATATCCATATGTTTTTTACTGTGTGTACATAAATAATAAAATAAATAAATAAATAAATATATTATATTGTTGTCACTAGAAAGATAGGTAGCCTTTATTGATGATTATGAGACGATATTCAAGGACAGCCGGTTGATTCTGGAAAAAACTCACCGTGATAACTAAGGCGAAGTGAGCTTAGAGTGAGCTGTGAGTCATGCTGACGCTAGGGATTGACACTATTGACTAGTCACTTCACGCTCACTTCACCTTTGTTTTCACATTGAGATATTTTCAGAATAGATAGGCTGATATGATTATATTGGATATCATCAGTAGCAATCTGTCTTTGACTAAAAACAGGTTATTGGGTTCAGCCTTAAAAGAGTATTCATATATTAACTGAACTCTACTCGACTATTAAAGGATTCAGTACAACATGCAACATCTACAGTAAATTCCAATTTTACACAGATTATGAAAGCAATTTCCTCCACAGTTGCTAATTTCCTATAATAAACCGGTATTACGTGCAACGTTCAGCAATTTCTACGGATAGTACCGGTTTGATCCAGATTGAACTGCATTCATTAATTTTCTCTTCCTTTACGTTGCTTTTTGTAGTTTCTTTTTAAATTAGTTCGAAAATAAATTACTTTATTCGTTATTAAGTATAAACGAAAAATATTATTATCATTATTTTTAAAATGTCTTTGACACATCTCGGGATTCTTGGGACCTTTAGAAGGCGTACAAGGGGCCAAAGCCAACTCGCAGATGCCCCTTAGACAATTTTAAATGACCTCATCATTTATGCACCAAACGACGATTATGTCTATATGCACCATGCAAGTGCACCCAAGGACAACCCCCGGTTTGTGCAGGACTATTGCAGAATATGGAAACAAAACATTTTGGGCTATGGGTTTGGGTGGTTATAAGGGATTGGTTATCTTAAACTATGGAAGAACTATGTCACCTGTCTGGTCAATGTTATACATATACACGGATACAATGGCAGGGGGTGACGCACACTCAATAATGGACCCCCGGAAATGGTCGCCTCACATAGAGTCATAGCGACAAGGGGGGCAACATGTGCTGAGGTATTTATGAGGAGTGGAGAGGTATTTCACGGCTATAAGGACAATCCCGGCCAATACCCTGCATAGATAACAGCATTTTACAGAACTACTTCCTTCCTCCGAGCACGTTTGTTCTTGCGAATCTCCACTCAAGCCAGCCAATAAAGGCTAGAAAGAGGTGAGAGATCTGTTCCTCGTCATTGTTCACTCCAGCCGGCCAATAAAGGCAAGCTCTGGCTGGGGAGAGGTCTTGTTCCTCACCCAGAGGTGAGGAACAACAACAGCTCGCCCCCTGCTACCTGCGGGTTACTGTATCTCTCTTGGTCTGACTACCCACCCCATACCAGCCGGTCGATTCCGTAAAAATCTCACCGTGAAATCACAAGTGAAGTGAGCACTTGTCTTAATAGCGTCAATCCCTACCATTACGGAATGACAGGGCTCACGCGCCGACCTCATCTAGTTTAAAAAAATATGATTGACATGTAAAAGTGTTTGTACAAACCTACTTACAGAAAATAAATCATTTATCACTTCCCGCTCACTTCACCTAAGTTCTCACGGTGAGATTTTTACAGAATAGCACTGCTGATCCCTAATTGCGTAACACACTATCAAACTAAATTTGAATAATTTTGAAGGATATTGCTAATCCATTGCTTCATATGTTTGAAAAATTTGTCTGCTCAACAACGTAAATACCGCAATAAATGTTGTTGAACTGTCAAAATGAAACCTATTGCTACTGATAGTGTGTTACGCAATTACCCCGCTGTTACGGCAAAGTAAATTCTTTCGGCATAGGCCTAGACTTCGAAGCGCGCAAGCCCCACCATGACGTTAACGTAGAGATACGGCGGCGCCGATAGGGTTATTATCATTAATCTTTCTGAAGCAAAATGCACACAAAGGAAGCGCACATCTGTGTAAATCGCAACGCAATATATTGCAAAAGTTCTCTTAAATACTTTTGCGCATTTTGTTTACGCTCTAGCTCATTATTTTGCAACGCGATGCGCTTCGGTCTGTTACAGCTGTAACATTATTATGCCATAGCCCTTACGGGACTTTTTCAGCGACTCAAAAGCGCGATTTGTAAACGCTCATGTGAATCCCTACTTTTGGCCGTTTGTCGCATTTGCAACGCGCGACAGAAGCGATCCAGGAACGACACAATTACATACAATCCGATTTAGCATCGCTTATGGGCGACCGCCCTTCGACGACCGACCTAAGAAACATGAAAGTGTCGATCCTCATCTATCCTATTAAGTCAGAAAGGCCAAGTAATTAATACTCGCTTGCACTGAGCTCATCGATAGGTTTGAAAGTTAGCAACCAGTTACAAGGTGCCGACTAAAGCGATGTTTAGCCCGATTGAATTTTCAATGTTCAAACTTTTGGAATTGATTAAACCGTCATGTGGAATTACGGGGAGTAGGGATTTCAGTTTGTGTTTCATTAAATTCGTGGGATTTAAGTTTTGGGTGAAAGTTCTCCGCGGTTTTTACTCCTTTGTCTGTATTCAGATTATTATAAATGAAAGTGATTGATGAAGTCTAAAGAATTTGTTTCTGGTCTGGTTTGGGTAAGCTCAGACTTGCGTGGTTTCAAAAAAGACGGCATTCACGTAGCATTAAGTTTGCCAATTTTAAATTCAGTTCGTTTCAAACATAATCTGGTGAAATGGGACATTATCGTTTCATCCAACTTCACTGCGAATCCACTGCGTGCTGCGTGCTCCTGAACAGACTATATCCCATCTGTTGGAGTATCAGAAATGTCTGTTCACCTACACTCTTGACGCAATAACGCCTCTGGCCCAAACAGTGCATGATTATGTACCGTCTATCGAATTAAAAATAAGTGGAAATTCTGCAAAGGATGTCTTTAGATTTTCATTGATTTTTTTATTTTTACTCATATAAGCTAGAAGATCGTATTTACATGCGTTTTGGGGGACTGTCTTTTGTAATTTTGACGTTCGAAAAGTGCTGATTCTCAGCCTAGTTTGAATAAATGACTTTTGATTTTGATTTTGATTTTGATTTTACAAAAAAAAAAATATGATAACCAATAGAGTCTGCCCAATATTTTCCTCTACATGAGAGGTCATATTAACGTTCGAACAAAGCATAAAGCGCAGACTTTGTGCGCTGTTTTAGGCTGTACCTGTCAGCTGCACGTTCTGAAGTGTTAAAACGCTTAAGTTTCGTCTGCACACAATATTGCCTTTATTGCAACCTGCTAAACTGCTAACAGTTTAGCAGGTTGTTTTTGGATAATACCTATACAACAAGTCCCAGAATTAACCCCGATAAGAATATTATATTATAATCTTAATATATACACTGTATATTTGCTATTATGTATAAACACTGTTTATTTATTATATTACTTATACTGATTATGGCAGAAAATTGTTGTCACATTACAAATCTACAAACGCACACAGTCGCACTAGGGTATTTGGTTTGTTGTGATTCTGGTGAACAGTAATACAGGCTTTTTCTAAAACTTACTTCAGGCACCAGCTCTCACAATGTGAATTTATACAACGTGTAACGTTAAATGCGCAAAACCTCAGACACCCCAACTGTTTTTTTTAATTCAATTGACATATTTCAGAGAGAAAATAAGTCATTAAAAAAATTGTAAAGATTTTATGTGCTGTTTTAGTTTTACTGGTCATTCTGATTGTTTCTTGCGAATGCGACGACGCTTTATCGAGGGAGGAGTCGTCACCGGGCCGCTGCGCCGCGCTGACATTGGCTTGCTTGATCTATTAATAAATAGACACGGCAACGTTTTAATGAAGATTTTTTGAAAAATGTGATCTATATTAAAAAGTGGTTCAATTAATTCTGATTGTTATTCTGGTCAAACTGTTTTCAGGTTTAACGCATTTAACGTTACACGTTGTATAGTTCAAAACTATTAGTGCTACAAACCATTGTGAGAGGAAATAAATAAACTTATTATTATTATTGTACACGGGAAGTGTGACTGTAATTTACGTAGTTTTAATTATTTTTGGGAAAGAATTCCTGCATTAATAATGACAGAAATCGATTCAGTCAACGATTCTGAACAAACTACTTTCAAAATATGCATTAATTCAGTAACATAAAGTAAAAAGCACGCATGCTTAATACACTGCATTATGGACCTAAAAGCGGTTCATTAAGACCCACTTTACGAGCGAGTATGTTGAAAAAGATTGTTAACTATGGTACAGTATTTACGAAGATACAAAAAGATGAGCTGTTACTTTTAACCTGACACGCCAATAGGTCATAATTATTTAATAAGGGCAGTATAAGTATAATTAGGGCAGAGATTATTAACAGTGGCCGGTATAAGACGGACAGCTAACAATAATGTCATCCAGCTATGTGTTATCTATTAGGATTAAGCCTCTCTTACAATCTGTTTATAACCACTTTTCTACTTCATTCAATTATAACTCTAAAAGAAGTAGAACGCTTAAAACTTCAGACATGTAAGTACCGCAGGCATCGACGCAGCCACAGCACCAAGTCTCGGAAACTTTAATCTTCAACTTTCTTACTAATTAAACCACTAAGCGGAAGCAGTCTTACTCGCATGCTATTCTCCAAACCCAATTACTAAAGAGCGGACGCAGTGGCAGGGATGTTTACGAGGTGCTGTTCAAAACCAAGCAAGAACCACGAGAACTCACCACATACATAGGTAGGTACACCAGTTTAAAAGTAAGTGGTTTTAGGTCTTACGTTGAAGGAAAATCTAGCAAAAATCAAGAGATCAAAAATTGAAAAGCATTTAGTGGTAAACACTAAAACGCAAAGACGGACCAACCGGTGATCACTAGTTCACCGCTTGATCCATTTGTGATTAACCGGCCTAGCTACTAGAATAACGTTTCACAAATAAGAACCTGTAGATAAACTGAAGTAACATAATTTTCACGAGGCACGTATTAACCCTGCATAAATGAAACATGAATAAAAAGCGCGCATTTTATTTCTATTTTATCTTCATACAAAATAAAAGTCAATTTTCTACGAAAATAAAATATCTCGAAAACCAAAATTATCTTTTCGAGTCGAACAAAAGTCATTTTGCAAAATTACTGAAATTAGTTCACACTCAATTTCCTCTTTACTCATGAACGGGCAACGTTTTAAAATAAATTGCACTTTTGACTTTACGTTTGTAATCAACCGAGTATTATTTAACAGTAAAATGGCCGTCGCTTTTGGAGATAAATGTAATTTTCATCGGTGGAAAGTTTACTAAATTTTATTTTTCATTTTCATTCAATTTTGAGTACTGAAAATTCAGGGTCTTAATATGAGGGTAATAGGTAATAGGTAATACGGGCTGGTGTCCGCAACTCCACGTCAATGCGCGTATTTTGCGTACGGGTGGGAAAATCGATCATTCGATCCACCCCAGCTCCTCAAGGAAGGCCAGCAACGCCTTGATGTTACTGACTGTCTCACGTAGGGTACCTAGGTTACCGAAGTATTTTGCCCTGTAAGTGGCGACCACCGGGCAGCTTAGAAGCACATGTGCCGCTGTCTCGTCATCCTCCATGCAGGCCCTGCACAGCGGACTGTCTGTTACTCCTATGACAAAGAGGTGTTTATTAAATGACCCGTGGCCAGTTAAAGCTGCAGTCACCGTACGCAGCTTTTGTCTAGTTAGACGGAGAACCTGTTTCGTGAGGCGGCCATCCATTGCGGGAAGTGCTTCCCTAGCCTGCCTGCACTCGCCTTGTTCCGTCCAAAGTTTGTCATGTTGATCTCTGGTGCGTTTCCTTACCAGAGTGCGTAGATACCTGAAGGGGAGTGGCACGATGGGCTCAGGTCCCACTGGTGCCATGCTCGACCCCCTTCTGGCAAGCTCGTCGGCTGCATCGTTGCCTAGCGAACCGCTGTGTCCTTTTATCCATTGAATGGTTATTTTATTGAAGTTACCCACCTGGTTGAGGCGCTGGTGGCACTCGTATATTAGCCCAGAGTCGACTGTATTACTATTCAGCGCTTGCAGTACAGCCATGCTGTCTGAGAGTATGCGAATTGAGTGATCCTAATATGAGGGTATATAAATACCGTAGAAATAGTTAATATGGCAGAAGTAATGGCTATTGGTTCTTTTGTTCTCTACAATTCTCCCAAGGTCACTTTGAACACTGACGAATTATTAAAGTTTTAAAGAGTTTTTTTTTTTTGCAAATAACTGAGATTATACCGTGTTTACTAGGAAGTTATTGTGATAATTCGTTACGACTATAGTCACTGAATACCACAATCGAATTTTGTTAAGTTTAACACTTCTGTCCTTTTCTTAATGAAATAGAACGAAAAAGATGCACTGAACTTAAATTTAGTTTAGTTTGTGAACAAGAGAATCGGGGCCATTACATCACTTATTCGATATTATTATTTAAGAACTGACTATAACACACGGTACTCAGGCGGTAACGCACGGCACAATTAAATCATTGGGTATTGACATCCTGTTCATAGTTTTAAAATTGTTGTTAGTAGAGTACAATTCTCCTAGAAATCCTCCAACGTTTCTAATGAAAACATTCAAAACCTCTTAGTTAAAACAACTGTGTCTCTACAATTTTCGGGCGTGCTAAGTCCACTCCTGTTCCTACGCTATTTGCGCTTAAGTACGAGTGTCCCAAGTTCCCAACGGAGCGAAGGGCGCCGAGTAAGGGACAAGAAGGGTCAGTGTAACGTCTTATCTGATAAAGTGCAGAATTATTTAGATGGTTGAGTTGTTGGCCCGTGTTAAATGGACAGTAAGATGGATCGGAGTAGATACAGGAGAAAAAAGTTGTGAGTGCTTTGTTATATTTACTTCTGTTGATGAGCAGAAATGTGTTCGTTTTTGCATTCCATCATACAAGAAATATTTTTTGAATGAAAATAGATTAGGATCTTACAGAGTACTTGAAAGATAACAAGTGTTGAAGATAGATTACATACGTAATGTTTTCTTACGTTTTTTTTATGGATAAAAAGAGATATTCTGGTACCTACTGTCAAAATGAATGACATGGCCTCACGCATGGCCTCAACGGATGCTTTGACTGTTTGTAACAATCGAGAAGTAAAAAATTCAAAATTCAACCGATCTATATTCTGTAAAAAATTCATCGTGAAAACTTAGGTGAAGTGAGCTGACAAATAATCCTCAAATCCAACCAAACAATAGTCTTGTCATAATATGGATCAAAACTTAAAGACTGACAGGACAGTCCAGTAATTTGTTCACATAATAATTTATTGTACTTTATCATCCCTAATTCCTTCAGGGCGTCCGAGATATATCTCAGTCGTTATGATAAGAGCTTCCAGACGGATGGCCATAACTCCTGCTTGAAGCTTGTATTAAAATTCTTGGCCAGCTAAGTACTTAAAAGCTTTGCTAATTATAGTGCTATGACACTTAGAATTATTAAGTGTTCCAGTTTTAAGTTTAAAGTAAGGGTGGCATCTGTTGTAAAGGATTTTGAGTGCATTTTGGGTCAGCAGTCATTTGGATGTTTGTTCCATATAATATATACATAAATTCACGCCTTCTTCCCATGACGTTGGACAGGAACTAAAGAACGCCACCTGCAAACCTAAAACCAGAAAGCCTGAAACTAAATTAATAAAAACTTTTAAGGGTTATCCCACATAATATTTCCCAAAACTTTGTACGAGACAGTCCTATGTCATTGCACCCATGTGATTTGATGATAAATGATTTATTTTCTGTAAGTAGGTACAAACACTTTTACATGTCAATCACATTTTTTTTTAAACTAGAAGGGGTCGTCGTTTCCTATCTGACTACTCTGAGAAGAAAGGCCGAAACAAACTCGGTAACAGTCTCTTTTAAAGTCCAGACATAATCTTGGTCAGATCATGTGAAGACCATGTAGATTGCTATTGTAATTAGACAGGTAGAATGGCAGTTCTCTTATCGTTTAGAAGCGTTCAAGAGTTATATGAAATAATGCGTATGTGAATTAGGTAACAATTACAGTGCTTTACTTTGTATGCATTAGCTTTTTTATCAAGCTTTACTGATTTATGAACCTTATAGTATTTGTTCCGTGCTTATAGTTAATGACAGTATAATATAAATCTACTATTTATGTTTTTTTGGAAAATTTAGTTTTTATGGCAGCATTAAAAACTATTGAGACGTTACAGTGCTGCTAGCATGTGTGCCGAGCATCGTACGGTGATTCCGAGGACGTTAGCGTAACTTTGTCAAATAACTGCGCCATCTGCTCAGTTATTTCACAAAGTTCTTCTAAGATTAGAATGCACTGTAATTGACACTATACATTTATAGTGTCAATTACGGGTGTGTAATGTATGATATAATAACAAATGCTCTAATTTCACTTGAAATAACGTTCATATAATATAATTTTCATATGCTATAAAATCATATAACCTAATTTCATATGACCTAATGTTTCATATGATATAATTTTCATTTAATATAAAACATTTAGTATAACGTTCATTTTATATAATTTTCAATATGTATAATATTCTTTTTATATAACATTCATTTGACCTAATGTTCTTTTGACCTAATTTTCATGTTTAATGGTCATAATTCTAACCTAACTCAAATGGCACCTAACCAAATCTTAAAATATTCAATGCATGGTCGAGGGTGGGCTTGGTCGACGGAGCCCCGCTTAGCGGGGCTCCTACTTCTGGATGGTTTATAAAAAAAACGAGTCGGGGTGCCCTAAAGTCCAGATTGCATCCAATTTCTACTGGTTACAATAGTTGAGGGTGGTAGGTGTATAGGGTATAAAGCGAAGAAAAAAAAAACAGTACAATATTTTTTTAATCATAACATAGCATCACATAAATATTACATCTTATTAAATTATATTAAAAGTTATTAGAGATTATGAATATTATAGTAAATGAATAATATACTACATGAATATTATGTCAAATATGCATTATAGGAAATGTTTATTATATCATAAGAAATTAGATAAAATGAAATTATATCAACAATTCATTATCTCAACTGATCGTTATATTAAACAAAAGTATATTAACTGAAATTAGGTCAAGTGAACGTTAGATTTTTTGTTATTATATCAACCGTTACACACCCGTCAATTACAGTGCATTATTCAACGACTAAATAAAAATGTTTCATTTATGTTTAATACATAGTAGGTAGCAATAAGCCGACCATAATAAACTTCAAAGCAGGGCTCGGAAACGTTATTTAAAATAACGTTTTTAAAACGTTTCTAACAGTTCTTTGTACAACATTTTGTTCGGAACGAAAACGAAATGAGAACGTTTTCAAAAACCGGTTTATTCCGCAGGACGCTGCCGCGCACGGCGTGCCGCTGCGGCGACAAGAATGAACTTGTTTACGTATCGTACCTATGTATTCATTTCATTATTTTCATTGCATGATTCATTCCGATGCGCTTCGTACCTACGTATTGATTGGGTTTGTGTTGCGATTTGCGACTCTTGCGAGTGATTAGTTAGTGGTGCTTATTTCTTGCTCACAAAATGGGACGAAAGACTACTCGTACTCACAGAATAATAGTCACAGATAATAGTACTCGTGAAACGACGAAACTAAGCCGCGCAGCCGTGAAATACCAACTGAATGAAATTCATAATACATATTCGCAGAACTTTCGTACTAACCCACCCAAAAAAATTAAAAAAAAAAACGGTTAAAAACGTTTTATTAATCGAAAACGATTTATGTTTTGTTCTTCTTCAAAAACGTTATTTATAACGTTCCGTTTGAACGTAACCGAAACAAATCGTTTCTTAGGTATTTAAGACGAAACCGTTTCGAAAAATATACCGGTATCCGAGCCCTGCTTCAAAGCCCTTTTTAGGGTTCCGCTCCTTAAAAGGAAAAACGGAACCCTTATAAGATCACTTCGTTGTCCGTCTGTCTGTCCGTATGTTAAGACCCTTTTTCTCAGGAACGTGTGGAGTTATCAAGTTGAAATTAATATCAAATACTCAAGGCTGTAATCCCTCGAATCAGTGGAAGTAAACTTCTACGTCAACGCAATTAAATATGCGGCCATTTATGTTCCGTATATGCCGCATAAATTCCTCCAGACCGTATTTCAGCCACAGCGACCAATCTCAACGGAGACTAGCCTTCGGCACAGAAGATATTATAGTGCGCATATTTTGACACTCTCAAGGGAGTCAAAACCTATAGGGTACTTCCCGTTGACCTAGAATCATGAAATTTGGCAAGAAGCAATGTCACACAAGTAAAGAAAAAATCCAAAAACCGTAAATTTGTCGTTATATACCTACAAATTTGTATGGAACCCTCGGTGCGAGTCGCACTTGACCGGTTTTTTCTATTGGTGTTACAAAAGTTGTGAAACAGAGGTCTCTTAAAACTACATCCACAAAGTACCTATATTAAGGTACGATATAAATATACGACGGTTTCTGCTGCACAACAGAGCACTAATACTCTATTCAATTAAAACTAAAGCTGCTATCGCTGTACACGACGTACCTATACGTAGATGACGTACCTACTTGAAAACCAATTACCTAAATAGTTATAGCGTGTTGTGAGCATCTAAGCATAATCTGTCATAACTCTGACGATGTATAATTAAAAGGTGTCTAAGTGCATATGCGTAATAACATTAATGTACTGTGACATTCATTTCTTCGTAGAGGTAGTCAGATAGAAAGTGTCGACTCCATTGCGATATTTTTGTTATAGCACTATGTGACCTGAACCCGCACTTAAGTCACGCTTTTCTGTGACTTAAGTAGTAGTAGTAGTATTTTGACACAGAAAAACGTGACTTAACCCTTCAGCCGAGAATCGACCATTTTCGGTCGGCATGAAATGGCCGCTTATCCACGGGCGGCCATCTCTATTCGCTGACTGTCAACCGCGCAACTACTTCTGGGTGGCCTCTTGCGATATGGATTTCATTCAATAAACCCACGCCGGTCATTGAATGTCTATGAGCGAATGATGTCGTGCCTTCCCTGTCTTACCCTTTACACATTGTGTGTGTTAGCAAAGGATTGTAATAGAGCAGGATGTAGTTATCGTTCTTTCAAGTAAGTCAGTTCATTGCGACCACTTGTGGATGGTTTTCGGTTATGTAAATTTTTTTGTGCCATCCACAAATGGTCGGTTTTTGGTTATCAGGACCGCGCAAAAATGGGTCCTCGCGGATGAGGGGTTAGTTGCGGGTTTAGGTCACACGAGCTATAAAATAGTATACGATACGTGTGACTTGAATAGTATTAATGCACGGCTTTCAGCAACGCTCGGGTGCTAATTTTACGCCGTGCAATAAAGGACTACATAAGTTACACGTATCGTAATGTATCTATTATTTAATATGACGTGTAAAAGTGATTCCGATCAGAATACATAAACAATTCAAAACAATTTCATTTTATTTTATTTCATACAAAAATGGTGTGAAAAGATTAAATGGAGACTTGCATTATTAGATGCACGATTTGTATGGTGCGAAACACACAATACGTCAACATTGGCTCCGTATTCCAATTATTAAAAAAATATTGAACATTTGTTTCCGATACTCAATACTTTATTTGCATTCCACAGTGTAAACGACCATCGGACAACGGACTGATCTTATAAGGGTTCCATTTTTCCTTTTGAGGTAAAGAACCTTATAAAGAGACGGAAAGCTTCAAAATAAAAAGTCTTCATTACGGCAAACTAATATATATTTTTGTCATTTGCATCAAACCTTCGTATCCTCAGATTTTATCATCAGTCTAGTGATAACTACAGTGAACGAACAGTACCATTGGCTCTCTCTATCTATAAGAAATAGAACAATCCGTCTGAATCCAGAGGGAACGTGTTCAGATATAACCGAACATATAGTTTGATTTCTATACACCACCGCCATTCGATACACACTTCATAGTTTGTCTATTTTTTATGTCTGGATTAAAGGCTACGTGCTTGGTACAATAAAAGCGCTTAGTAACTATTGTTTAAAAACTTACTTTTTTAAATTGTGTCCAAAGAGGTAAATCTGCATAACAATAAATATTAAAAGAGTATTTAAGCAGTGTGTGTCGTAGCAGGTGGCGTTTCTACTATTTGACTATCCCCATGCTATAAAGACGTGAGTTTATGTATAAGTATGCATGTCAATCAATTTGCATAGTCTTTTTCCAACTATGTCGGGGTCGGCTTCCAGTCTAACCGGATGCAGCTGAATATCAGTATTTTACACGGAGCGACTGCCTATCTGTCCTCCACAACTTGGTTACTGGGTAACCTAGTTCTTGGTAAGACTGGTTGTTAGACTATTTGGGCTTCTGACTGCATAACGACTGCCAAAGATTTACGAATGACAGCAGGGACTAACGGCTTAGCGTGCTTTCCGAAGCACGGAAGAGTCTTGATATGTAATGGATGGTCACTCATCCACGAAGCGACCGCTGCAAGCGTAGCTTAAACTTCGATCGACCTGTGCAGCTGTAATTATTTAACCACAAGCGCTGCTACTTGTGTTATAATAATGAATTTTAATTAATTGAATTTTGTAATTGTTGTGATGTCCTGTGTAATGTCTAATTTATCTGATATGGCAACCTGCTGAAATAAATGAATTTTATTTTATTTATTTATTTATAAGTCTTAAATTTGTAAGTTAACGGCGTAATGCTGCTTGCCTGTCGGTCTTCTACAGACTGTACTTCGGAGAGTGTGTGCATGAACTCCACGACCTGATCTCACCATCGCCCTTTTACAACCGGACAACCAGGCGTACTGCAAGGTACCATCCGCACTTGGTTGATATCCCGACCAGTCGTACTCAGCGCTTCTCCTTCATATTTATTATGCGCACAGCCAAAGTTTGAAACTCTCTGCCAGCTTCTGTGTCCTTTCCACATTTAACTCGTCTGCCTTTAAAGCAAGAGTGAACAAGCATCTTCTGGGCACGCTATTTCCACCATAAACCTTATCGTACACCTCAGCTTTCAATCAGGCGTGATTGAAGTCAAGAGCAGTACCACTCAGCAATAAAACAATAAAAAAAAGTTATAAATGTCCATAACAACATCCAGCATGACTGACAGAAAATCATAAATGAAATACTACTCGAGTTGAAAACCTTTATACTGAAATTAAATAAGTAAACAAGCTTTCATCTTGCAGCAATATACTTCGCAATTTTAACACCCAAAGCTAAAAATAAAATCTTTTTATACCCAATACTTTTAAAAGTAAAAGATATAATAAACGAGAAAGCACTTACATCCTTTGAAAAGCACCCGAAGGGTTATTCACATATCCCGAATTCCCGACCCATCCTAACCCAATAGCTGGAAGAAAGAAAAAAAGGAAAGATAGTACTATCAGCCATGTATCTTCACGAGCCATAAAAGTCAATTGAAAGTCGACTACAAGGCAGATAAAGGTCTTACCCTTCAGTTAAGGGGTGTTGACTTACAGCTGATGCATTGCGTGTTTTTCCTCTAAGTCCCAAATGAGTAGTAAATGGTAATTCGGCGAAGGAATGATGTATGTATGTGTCTGTTTGTTTCTTTTTATACGTGGAATCTTTGACCGTGTGTTAAAGGCTCTACGTTGAGATGGATAATAGTTATTAACTGTGGTATAATAAGGGAAAAATACGAATGTGGGTTAATAGTATCACATGAGTGTTTTAATACCTAATTATGTACAGCTGCATACAAGACATTATCTACACCCATGATATGAATCCTCTAGAAAACTTTCTGAAACTATAGGCTGTTGTACAGAACTCTATGTAAATTCATGGAAAGTTTAATTGCTGACTATCTAATACAAACAAACTATGTATTGAATTTTTGTAATACGTACAAACATAACATACGTAGGTACATAAGTTCTTGTCTTAAATTACGGCGCTGTGGTAGTGAAACGCGCGTGCATGACAATATTCTTTTTATGAAATTCATAAAGATACCATGAATTGAGTAGTGAGTATGTGGCTGTTTGATAAGTAAGGAAGGGATCGAAAAAGCGAAGGAGTTGCATAATGAAATTTAGTACAACATTATAACACTCGTTTGGATGCTATTATGGTAACTATGACACTGGTTGTTTTAATGTTGGCAATAAGCTAACTGTTTCAGAAACGTTTATAGAGGATTTATAGCATTGGTGTTGATAAATATATGTTTATTATAATAATCATGAAACAGGAGCAAATAAAATACGAGTATATTGATGGTGTTTAAGGAGAGGGGAAATGCTTATTTTATCATAATTTAAAAGTGGACAAAGATTGAACACGCCTTACCAACACAAGCAAGTCGTTACGTTCGAGACGTAGGACTAGCGGGTCTGAGATGGAGGTGGGCAGGACACTTGGCTAGACGTGGTGATGGCAGGTGGAACAGAGCACTTACGAAATGTTTGCCGAGAAACGGTAGAAGGAGCGTTGGCAAACCGACGGCCAGGTAGGTGGGTGGACGACCTACAGAAGATCGCGGGGATGATTTGGATAAGATTCGCACGGACCAGGGAAACATGGCACAAAATGAAGGAGGCCAATACTCAGCAATAGGTGGAAAAGGACCAATGATGATGACTATATCATTATAAGATAGGTACTATGTTAATTTGATGACATTATGTTTAATATTTTAGTTTAAAACGTCAAATATTATATACCTATATGACGTTTACATTTCTTTTTCATTTCTTCTTTCGCCGGTCTGCTGTAAGGTATTTCTTAAGAAATAAGCCCCTCCTTTTTTGTACCCAAAAGTTATAATTATGTCGTACTCCATGTATTTTACTATACGTACTTACGTAAGTTTTAAGTTAGAAATGAAAGTATTAAAAAAAATGGTTGTCCGTAAAGTCGGTTTAAGGATGATAATTTTACGTGATAACGTTATAGTGGAAGAGAAATAGATGCGTCACAAGCCGAATGCTTAGGCCGATCGTCCCTCCCTATCGCTTGTTCCGCGCTCTCGCTTGCACGCTCGGCTCACGCGGAACGTGACAATGAGTCATGCTTTTTCGTGCGTGCAGCCGGCGTTCATCGATTTATAAGACTTTATCACGTCAAAAAAAAAAGCTCCATTCTGACTTCTGGTAAATAGGTATTTTAGTATTTATAGGAAAGTTTCATTTACCCTACTTGTCACAGCTAAGTTTTGTTCGTTAGACTGTCATTTAAAAAAAACAAACAGATAATGATGAATCCATCGGGATTAATCGAATAATAAATCATCGA
This sequence comes from Eremobia ochroleuca, assembly GCA_949629135.1. NCBI lineage: Eukaryota > Metazoa > Arthropoda > Insecta > Lepidoptera > Noctuidae > Eremobia > Eremobia ochroleuca. The sequence continues at coordinate 20,153,357 of OX451394.1, forward strand.
AATCCAGTGCTTAAATGGGAATTTACATGCTGTAATCATCACTTACTATGTAAAATAATTGACAACCAAAACTAAACGTTAAGAGAATACCTATTTTCCCATCTACCACAATATTTAAAAAGAAACTGCAATAGAAAATACACCAAGAAACCTTTGCAGGCAAAGACCGTGTGCCGAGTAATTTAACACGGTTGTTTTAAACACATTCAGAACTTGCAGCTGACAGCAACTAAAGCCTATGCAGCGCTGCACAAATTCTCCAAACATGTGTCGGAGTTGTGCTGCTAAATATTTTGGAAAAGCGCTGCAGCGGCCGCATTGACGTAATCGTGAGAATAAATAGACTATTGGATTTATAACGAATTTAACAAAATATAGGGAAATTCGATCCTTATTTGCAACGTACAAGACAACGACAAATAGGAGAGCCAAACATGATCTCTTTTGGTTAACCGTAAGTATAATATATCCATTAACCGTAAAATTTGATAAATAACATCAATTTCGTGTTACCGTTAAGGCAAAGTTATTTTCCAATATTTTACTAAGAGGGTTTTTCTTACATTATTTTTGTTCTAAAACTCGGTGAATTGCCTAAAACATTATCCTAAAGCAGAGAGTTATCTAATATTCAAGACGAAAGTGTCATTAGTTCTTAGCGAAGTCATTTTAATTATTCTTACAAATCTCTTCCTGAGGAAGCTTGCGCCAAAATCCAGATGGCACCGGTATGATCCGGATTACTGCGGTTAATGTATAACTAGACTCTTTCACGACGATAATGCTTTTTACATCATGTTAAATATTAAAAGGTGAGTATTTTAGGCTAATATTTACTTTAGATATATAAGGTACTTATAATTGAACTACGCACATTTAAAATAACTAGAAAGTTTGGTTTAATACAAATCAAAATAATACTGATGTCTATAATTACATCTTTTCCTAGAATCCAGAATCTTCTTTCCTACCCATCATAATAGAACTCCCTTCAAAATCATTCTTACAAAACCTAACCAGAAGACTAGTTCGCACCGATTTCATCCGGATAAATGCGGCTAAATGATCTCTCGACATTCCCGCCCTCATTATGGCACCCACCTAATTAAGTGCAGCGCTTTTTTAAAGCTGTTAATTTAACGTATGTCATTAAAGCCCATGGTTTGTGAGGTTTATGTCAAAGGTCTGATCCTCATCTTTTTATGGCGCTATTGTTGAAGCTGTAACCTTGGTTGCTGTGTTCATTTTACTTCAGCTTCCTGTTTGCAGATACTGTAACTACAATAATGCTAGTATTTCTTCAGGGTTTTCTTACTGCAGAATGTATAACTCAAACTGTACATGAGCTGATTTCATTCACTTGATCAACTTGCTGTCCAAGACTCCATCGTCGTGTTTAGGAAACTCAAAAACAGCTGAGGGCCGACTTTTTCCAAACCACTGGTTCAGAGCAAAACCAAAAGCACATTAAACTTTACCAACGTGAATTCAGTTTCAAGGTCTCATGGAAAAATATTAAACATTTTCGAGAAATTCATTTGTAGAGCTAACAGACAAAAGTCAAATAAAAAAGGCTGGTTTACATGTTTGCAGATAAACTTATTACAGTTGTGGATACAGGTGCCTACAATGGTATATAGATACAACTGAGAGAGTGGTCTGGATAGAGGATTGCATTTTATTGAGTAACCTCGAGAGGGATGGCGGTTTTAGAATTTCTAGAACAACGAACAGAGAATTTTATTTAGATTACCTATTTTGTTGTATAGAGAAGTATAAAAAGAAAATACATAAATATATGCCACAAATAAACTGGGATAAGGGCAGGAGAAAGATGATGATGATTTTGTTGAATTACAGTTTCTTTTTCTGTGTTCATTGCCTACTGTTATTGTGTTACTTATAAAAAAAAAAACAAAATGTGTGTCTGTGTTTTCCAACACTTAATTATTTTCTGTTATTGACATCAGCACCTGGTAGTAGGCACACTCATAGCATAGCATAAGCGTAGCATAAGGCTTACTGTCCACGGTCGCGTCATTTGACGAATGCACGCAACCTACAGATGACGATAGGCGTATTTTGCATATTTGTTATGTCCACGCTATCTTCATGCAATCGTCAATCACGCTACAAAAATTCTCAGTTTTCTTTTTAGTGGCTTTTCGTTGGGAAAATGTCAAGTGATGATGATGATGATGATGTGATTATAGCATACAACTTTATTAGAAGACGACGAAACAGGCGAAGAATGTACTCGATTCATCCATACATCGAAAGAAATATAAATTGTAGATTGTTGTGACTGGAGTATTCCTGTCATTTATTATTATAAAATCAGGGATATTGTTCAATAATGTGAACAAAATTCACCGCTGAGCCCGACATTTTGTAACAAAAAAAAGTGTTTGCGTCTCGCGAGTCGGTCGAGTAGTGACATGCTGCCGCACGCACCTCATGACGAACGTAAGACGAGAGGCGTACGCGACGATGCCGCTCCGTGGACACTGTTTTCATTGTTTCTACGCAAGATGCAAGCAATCGTCAATTGCCGATAGCGTGCGCATGACGTGCGGTTTACGTGGACAGTGCGCCTAAGCGTAACATAAGCATAGCACAACCGCACTGCAAAACTTCATAAAAATTCACACATTTGCTAATACTGATTCCATTTCTAACGTCGGAAGACTTTTAGCTAAAAGATTTCCCGGAGATAGATAAAAGAAAATCCAACGATGTATAAAACCCAGTAGCCTACTAAAAGCTGGATTTTATTAACATTGAAGTCCGTTCTGTAAGTAGTCCCTGCAAAGCGCAGTTAATTGCTGTAAACGTGCGCTGTAAAGCGCTTCAAGCTATGTGCAGCGGGAGATGTTTGAAGATTTTATTATACTGGCTTAAAGTGCATGGCGATGTGGGGATTTAAATACATGTGACTATTATTGTGACGTACCTAAGTGCTGTGATGGATTATGAAGCTAGCGTTGTTATTTAGATGAGGACTATTTCTGGTCTCTGGATGATGATCGACCGTGATGGCCCAGTGGTAAAGAGCGGGAAGAACACAAATAGCATTGTCCTTCAATCCGGAATTGAAACTGCATAAGGCTGTATTACTTGTATTTCCGTAAATCTGTTACCAGAATCGGAAACAGATTCACGGACATATCGCTCATCCAATAGAACAACGACGTAATTATTTTTTACGAAAATGTTTTCTTGAGTTTTCTCATAAAATTATTACAAATTATTATTGATATTAAAGTAACATACATAAAAAATATTAAATATTATAGCATAATCATTGGAAATATATCATATTTTCAATTTCAAACTTTTAAAACGTTCTCCTGAAAAATAGCTAAAACGTAATTACGTAATCGTTCTATTGGATGAGCGATATGTACAATACATTGAATACTTGTATATAGCGATCATACTTAGGTACAGACGCCAGCACATCAAGCTACCCGAAACTATCAAATTTTTCCAATGAACTTTGAACCTTATGCTTTAGCCATAAACTTGAAAATCTATTATAGAAATTTGACAGATTGTAGTAGCTTGATGTGCTGCCGTCTGTACATTGAATAGAGCCGTTTCATCTGGTTATTTTGCGTATTCTTAGGCCCGGCGCCCATTATCGGCATCGGTACGACTGAGGATTTTAGGTGGCAAATAGCAATATACTATAACATAATGGCAATAAAGTAGAAATTTCCGTGATATGTGGTCGTAATAACAAAAATACCGCTTCGGTATGCTTGAGGCTGGTGTATCGGCAGCCTTGAGAATGCTTCGGGATGCTTCGGCATCCTTCGACAACCTTCGGTACGCCGCCGGCGCCGAGGCAACACTCGGGGGATAGTTTGAGAAATACGATATTGAGACGCTTCGGCAAGCTACAGGACGGTGCGGCATCCTTAAGGACGCCTCGTCATCCCTAAGAACGTTGCAGCATGCCAAAGCATAATTGCCGATAGTGTGCGCTTGCATGTAGGATGCCGAAGGATCCTTTTCCTTGCCGATGCCGATAATGGGCACCGGGCCTTACACAAAACACATACCCTTACTGGTGGGAAGGGTTTGTGTTTTGTTTTCGTCGTGTTTGATGAGAGGGGTAGGCAAAGAAGCGCGGGTGAAACTCGATTTTTTTCTGATTTTATGCCCCCCCCCCTCCCCCCCTTTCATGCACGAGGTTGCATGTGGGTTCTAATCTAGGCAACTGCCTATGTGACTTTTTCTATAAAACAAACAAACGTGAAACACTATAAGTAGCTGCAATTGGAAATTCTTTAAGTAAAAAGTTATGATAAGGTTCTAAGTTTTGAAAATTGATACAGACTAAATACCATCACTCGTTTGAATTGAAATGGCAGGTATTACTTTTATTATTATCATAATCAGCATGTTTTCACTGCACTGTTGGTACAAAGGCCTCCACTCTGTGAGTGGTGCCATAATTCACTACGCGGGCCCAGTTTGGGTTGGCGGATGTCACATATCTTCGAATTTTTGGTTCTAGGATATGCCGGTTTCCTCACGATGTTTTCCTTCACTGTTTTGAGAGCAGTGGTCATGAAATAATTTATACAAAGTAAAGTGCCTGCCTGGAGTCAAACCTACGACCTACAACTCGTAAGGCGCAACCATTTCTACTGGGTCATCACTGCTCTACCCATACAACAATACACCTATATTTATATCTTTTTCGTCATCATGGATACGTTAAAAATTCGAGTAATTATGGAATATGAGTACCGTCGTGGCAGCAACGCGGCACAAGCGGCACGCAACATCAACGACGTTTACGGAGCCAACACTACAAACCAACGCACCACCTGTAATTGGTTTGCTCGCTTCCGTTCTGGAAATTTCGACCTGAAAAATGAACCTCGCGGTCGTCCGAAGACTTTGGTCAACAGTGACGAATTAAACGTGACTGTGGAAGCTGATGATACACAATCTACGGCTGAATTAGCAGTAGCTTTCGACGTTAGCGTCAAAACAATATTGGTCCATTTGCGTCAAATTGGCAAGGTAAAAAAGCTTGACAAATGGGTGCCCCACGAACTCAATGATCGCCAGCGCGAAGTACGCGTCGAGACGTGCCTTGCACTGCTCCACAGACACACAAATGAAGGAATTTTGAACCGCATTGCTACCTGCGATGAAAAATGGATTCTGTTTGATAACCGCAAGCGCTCAGCAAGTTGGTTGGATCCTGGTTCAGCACCTTAACAATGCCCTAAACGAAAACTTACCCCTAGAAAAGTGATGGTCACTGTTTAGTGGTCCGGCGCCGGTATGATTCATCACAGCTTCTTACCAAACGGGGTGAGCATTACTGCAGATGTGTACTGTGAAGAACTGAACACAATGATGGAGAAGCTGGCACATCTCCAACCAGCATTGGTCAATCGCTCGTCTCCGCTGCTCCTGCACGACAACGCGCGACCTCATACTGCACAGCAGACGGTCTCCAAGTTGCAATAACTGGGGTTGGAAGCTCTCTGTCATCCGCCCTACTCACCAGACCTTGCGCCTACAGACTACTACTTTTTCCAGAATTTGGATAACTTCTTGGCGGGAAAAAAATTCAATACCCGAGAGGCCGTACAAAATGCCCTTGAAGAATTAGTTGCCTCCCGTCCAGCTGATTTCTTTAAGAAGGGCATCAATAAACTGCCACTTCGTTGGCAAAGATGCATTGATTGCATGGGTGATTACTTCGATTAATACAAATAAAAAATACATGACAAAAATTTGTTTAAATTTTTTCATACAAAACGGCAATTTCATAGGTAAAGACCTATTATTTACGAGACCCAGACGGAACAAACCATTCACCGCGACGAATGGGGGATGTCTTTAGGATAGCATTCCTTATTCCCACAATTTGTTTGAAGATTAATGTCCTCTCACTGGGACTCGATGGGGCGTGGGATAAACCACGCCCAACACTGGACAATTACAACAGAACTGGTGTGATGCGGGTCTCTCCGTAATTTGTTTGCGAAACAAACAATTGTTTGACGTTTTTGTGTTGAAACGAGACACGGACACGAGTTTGTGTCGTTGTTGTTGGAGATATTTTAATTTATGTTTGTGTTTCTGTTACGGGAAAATGGAAAAGGGAACACGATTCGTCTTCTGAAGAGCACAAATAAATATTTGTGATACCTACTTGATCAGTTTAGCAGTCACTTCTTTCTGTGTCTTCAATAACGTCGGAAAAGAAAACATAGATTTATGTATTAGATATTGCTAACACGAAATGAAGCGAAGGAGGCTATCAATTATCAGTTATTATGAACATGAATTGGACTCTGGATGACTAGTCAACAGTAATGTTTTCAGACGTGTGGAGGGTTATACTATACACGCTCGATGGGAGGCAAAGAGTCTACAGAAAACCAGGAGAGTGCTATAACCAAGCTTGCATTAAGGAGAAAGTGCTCCATACACGTGTGTGCTGAAATTTCTGCAGAAAGCCGCACCGTGCTCGTGCTAATAGAAAATGGCACTTTAAGTGCAGAAAGATACGTAAATGAAATCTTAAATGAGTATGTTTGCCCATTTTTTGTAAACAGGGGCGATAGCGCCATCTTTATACAAGATAACGCTCGTCCCATACAGCTCGGATAGTGTTTGTCTAACTGGGACGATGTTTACGCCAGCGAAAATCCCCTCCAATCACGCTTCGTGAACTGAAAGAAGCACGTGGAATGGCAGAATATTTCTCAGCATCGGCTCAGAAATGTGGTGGAAAGCATGCCCAACCGTATAATAGCTGTCTTAACGCGGTGGCAAAAGAAAATATTGAAATGTGTACATTTTTCGAAATCTAGCGAAAATTGTCATTTTCACTTAACATGCTTTTTTTTGTTTTTTTTAAAACAAACTTCATAATCTTGAACTTTTATGTCATTGATTTAGTCACTATAAAATTGTCTATAATGCAGTCTTTATGTCATAGAGTTAGCTCCAATATTTTGGAAGTTATTGGGGGTTTTGTTACCGACCCGTTTTCTTTACGGCCCAGTGTATTTTCATCACAACTGCTCTCAAAACGGTGGAGGAAAATATCGCGAGGAAACCGGTATGTCCTAGAACCAAAAATACGAAGATATGTGACATCTACCAACCCGCACTGGGCCCGCGTGGTAGATTACGGCCCACTCCCTCTCACCAGTCCAGAGGCCTGAGTCCCAGCAGTGGGAAAGTTATAGGCTGATTATTTATGGTGCAATACTGTAGATATTCTATTTCATTTCTTAAAACTAATTACAAGATCCTGTGACCTGCAAAGATTACATACAAATACGAGTATAACACGGTGATGTTTGTAGAATTCAGGCGTGAACGAGTCGGGACACAATTTCCGTTGCAACTCCGTCTCGGCGGGATATTGGTACGTACGTATTTATAGCATTCACTACCCTGAAGAAATATATAATTCTACGTCTTCGTCTACAATCAATTGCTACAATACTCGTTTATTAAAGCCTCAGAAAGATTATTTTCATAGATTGCTTTTTTGGATTATAGACAGACTAATAGCCTCGTTGGTCTAGTAGTCGTAAACGCTACTGTTATATATGAGGTCCTGGATTCGATTCCAAGGTCGAACAAAGTGTTATTGGGTTTTTCCATCAGAAATTTCTCAGTAGCAGCCCGGGGTCTGCCTCTATTACATCGGAATTAAACATAACTGACGTACGACGGGTAAACGACAGAAAACGTCTCAGAACAAACTACTTTTATAACTGCATTAATTGTATAAACTACTGTGTATATCTGCGAGTGGTCTATAAGAATAATAGGTATAGGAAAATTAAAAAGAACAAGAACATTTGTTTTTGTTATTAACTTAACTAGCTCTTTCATGACCTTAAAACCACAATATTTTCCACTATAACTGCCAATAACGCCACGTTTCAGCTGTACGTTTTCCTTCCACTCAAGTTTTATTTCAAACAAGTATGGTTTTATTTGGCTTCCACCGGTGCGTAATGCCTCATAAGAAAGCTCTTTACTGAATGAAATACTTCAATGTACGTTGATTTTATTAGATGGATCATGGAGGTACGTTTGTTTATTTAAAGTTTTATTTTGTGACTTTATTTTTGAGCCATTTATTCAGCTGTGTGATGGGTCTAATAAACTGGTAATGCGATTGTATTTACCTACTGTATGACCAAGTTTGTTACGGGTACTCATAGTCAAAATTCCGAAATTCTGACAGCCAGTCAGATAAAGGGAATCGTGTTATCAAGAAACTGGCTTTTCTGAGGGTCAGGCAGGCAGTCGCTTCATATAAACTACTGCTATACAACTGCATCAAGTTAGAGTGTAAACCAACCCTCACAAAGTTGGGAAAAGACTAGGCAGATGATGATGGTTGCAACATATCTGCGTCTCTTCATCGACGATTTTTTCATCAAAATCAGTATCCATAACGTTCTTCTATGACGTCTGTGTGTCTGTATAAATCAACCAAATATCTACCAAAAGCTGGTTTCGCAATTACCTGAGTCGTCGTCTGGATAAAAGCAATTTTCAAATTCTAACGAACAATCATTTATATTTCCACATTCCTAAATTGCACCCTTTTCAGTTTCACGCCCTCGACAACCAAGCACGAACCCCACAAATTCCACAATATTATGATTCCGAATAAGCTTCAGTTATTCAAAATTTAATACTGCAGGACAACTAAGGGAGGTGGCAGGCTTAGTGCTAATTTACATAGTACGTAGGTAGCGGCCTGTCTAGACACGCTAACTCATTACTAAAACCCATTTAAGTACCCACTTGAAGTATGGACAGCAGGGAAAGCTGTGGAGACGGAATTCTTGAGATTTTCTGTTGACGATATCCTATTGTCAACAAAAATCTCTAGAATTCCGTCTGGGTTTGGGTAGGTATATCATTAGAGATGGCATAATTGTTTTCACTTTAATATAATTATTCTAAGTTGAGGCACCGTAATGAGGAGAGGATCGGTTCAAAACGATGGATACAAATCTATAACTGAACTGCTTCAAGTATCGACTGGACATGTTCTCCAAGCCATTTGATACATACGCAACAGCTAATTGGCTGCTAGTGTGTCGAACCGAATATAATCTACGTCTACATCTACACTATCTATTATTATAAAGAGGAAAGATTTGTATTTTTGTATGTATGTTTGTAACAAATATACTCAAAAATTACTGGGCCGATTGCGATGAAACTTGACAGCTACATAGCTGTTACTTAAAGCTCTTACTTTTCATCCCGATATTCCCACGGAATCGAAACTTACACGGGTGAAACCGCGACGTTGAGCTAGTATTATAATAACTATAAAGCTCAAAAAGAAAAAAAGTGGAAACGCACTGCGTACGAAACGGGATGTTGGGTAGAATAATGGCAAAGAGGTAAAATGGTGCATAAGTAAATACTCTTACACACGTCATATTCTTATTGTATATTATTGCAAATCGAACAAAAAGTTTTTTTTTTATATCAATAACTCCACGGAAGTCTTGTTCCAATTATGGTCACGTAAGTTCACACAGAGTAGGAATATCGCCAACCCATCTATAAACTGACCGGAGTAGTTGACGACCAGGTGAAAGCTATCTAGCCAGACAGTAAATTATTAAGTTTTCATCGTCCTAAATGGTTCATGCCTTTTTTATATTATATCCTATGATGTAGGACGTGAGTACGCGGTACGTGACGATAGCTCTGAGGCCCTTTGTACACACACGATTTTCTTGCCGTGAAAAACTACGGTTTATTCGCCGTGTAGGCACGGTCGTCAGTGTTGTATGGATTACTATGGAAGCTTGATGACGGACACTTTTTTTCTACGGCGCGGTTTACACGCCGTACCGTAAAGAAATTGTGCCGTCTACGAAGCGTTGCGATGGCCCTGGAAGTGAAAGGGCTCCATTTTCTACCAACAAATGTCGATTTTAAAGTAATAATATATTTTTACATGACCAAAAACAATTCATTTCACTTATAAGTTAGTTTACGTTTGCCATTATTTATCTCATAGCTATAGTGATGAGTTGACTAAAATGAATGACTTGATTATGTAAGTAACGAATGACGAACGTTCGCAAGGGAGTGTATTTTTGGAAAATAACAAAAAATAAAGTCAGGCTAAAGAAAATATACAGAACATGAACTGCCGTGCGATTCTGTAACCATCTCACCGTGAAAGCTTGGGTGAAGCGAGCGTGGAGTGAGCTGTCATTCGCTAGGAATTAACACTATTAAGTGCTCACTTCACTTATGATTTCACGGTGAGATTTTTACAGAATCGACCGGCTGTAATCTAATGTCTTAAATAAATGTAAATTGTATGATACAATACCAACTAATTAATGATGAGATATAATCAGCCTATAATGTTCCTACTCCTGGGACTCAGGCCTCCTCTCTTCTGGATGGAGTGGGCTGTAACCCACCACGCGGGCCCAGTGCGGGTTGGTAGATGTCACATGTCTTCGAATTTTTGGTTCCAGGAAATCCCGGTTTCCGCACGATGTTCGCCTTCACCGTTTTGAGAACAGTGGTGATTAAATAAATTATACAAAGTAAAGCGCCTGTCTGGTTTCAAACCCACGACTCGTAAGTCGCTGCTGTTCATTCTTTAATTATGAGATACTAACTATGCAGAAATGCTTCTTTAGACTTTTTTATAGAAAAATCTTTCAGATTCCAAGTTCCCATACCCTAACCATTACGTTCAACATCTCGCACAACGTGACAACGCACAATACATTGAGTGAAGGCAGATGTGAAATTGTCCGCGACCTCCTCCCATAGATTCCAGACAAAAAAGCGCTTTTTTGTATTCCCCTCGGGGATATAGCGCTGTAAAGCGCACGCTGATTGCTAGAAAAACGCCTTGCAGGGGCTACAAGGAATTTTATTGAAAACGGGAAAGTGTATTGATGTTGGATAAGTTGTAGGTTTCATTTTTTTTTTTCGTCACTTATGTTATTTTTTAATATTTCTATGATTAAATAACTAAATTTAACTAAATCATCTCAGTATAAGTAATGACTAAATTATCTATCTGTTTAAACAAGACAAAGTCGGGTTATACACCATTTATAACCCAAGAACGGATGGATCGATTTTTATAAACTTTGGTTTGTTGGATTTGTCTCCGCCCCGAAATAGCAGAATAACTATTAAAACATGGGAAAACTTCACGAAATAAAATAATGATGAAACACCATATTTATTGATCTGAGGCGGTACAAAGTTCGTCTGCTAGTATAATGGATATAATAATGCTGATGTTGTACTACAAGGAGAAGTTACTAATGACACGCACATTAAGTCTAGTGTAGACGAGATGGCAATAAAGCACTCATCATCATTTTATTGTTACGCTTGCTTCTGTCCGCTGCTTCGCCTGCCTGCATGCCAGACTAGATTATCCCACGGGAACGTGCTACCGGGAAATCCGTTCAGTGGTTGAGACGTGAAAATGTAACATATCTACAGTCAGAATTACTTTCGAATTTATAATATTAGTATGGATGACTCTTTTATATATTTTTATTGCTACGAGTATATGCACACTCGTTCCACCATAGACCTCATCCATCGCTTTCCGTCTGGCGTGATCGTGGTCAAGAGCGATCCCATTTAAACGCAACATATTGTCTTCTTCTTCCATACTTCTACATTAATCGTCATCTTGGTAGCCGCCCTTTTAGCCATATCATCATTCACACAGTCCATCCATAATTTCTTTGGTCTTCCAATTCAACCCCATACTGTAATAAAAAAAATTACGCATTTGTGAAAAGTGCAACGCTTGATTTCAGCTATAGCGTTGAACGTAAAACCCAAGAACTTCATAAAACTACAATGTAAACGTCTGTCTTACAGTAGGTACCTACGTCTGAGAAACGTGCTTCTACATAAGATGCGCCGCTTGATTGCAGGCACTAGGCAGCGAACGAAACGCAATCAACACTATATAAGAGGCGAAAACACAACAAAAAAACTTCAATGTAAATTTCGTCTCACGTCACTAAGACGTACCCATGGGCGCCGGCATGTTTATTTTCAGGGGGTGCATCTTCAGGTTAACGAAGCCGGCTCGAGCATTTTTGCACTTCACCTATGATGTAGTGGATATGTTACATTATCGTTTATCCATACATAAAAGGAGACACTTTGTCGATTAGATTTTCGGAAATAGGAGTTCGGTACTTTGTTGACTAATGCACAAAAGTTTTAGAATCGAGAGATGGCAGAAAATTTTAGGATCTCGCCTCAAATAGGTTGAGTTCTCTTTTATTCTACTAGGCGTATTCGGATATTTTTAGCTTTGAATTACAACGTGTAACGTTAAATGCGCAACACCTGAAAATAGTTTGATCAGAATAACGAGCAGAATTAATTGAACCACTTTTTTAATAAGGTTACATTTTTCAAAAAATCTTCATTAAAAACGTTGCCGTGTCTATTTATTAATAGGTCAAACAAGCCAATGTCAGCGCGGCGCAGCGGCCCGGTGACGACCCCTCCCTCGGTAAAGCGTCGTCGCAGACGCAAGAAATGATCAGAATGGCCAATAAAACTAAAACAGCACATAAAACCTTCACAATTTTTTTTATTGAGTTATTTTCTGTCTGAAATAGGTCACTTGAATTAAAAATCAGTTGGGGTGTCTGAGGTTTTGCGCATTTAACGTTACACGTTGTATATTTTATTTTGAAGCCAGAGAGAGATGCAAGTGCAAACTCAAACTCAAAGCATTTATTTCAATTAAACCATTTACAGGCACTTTTGAATTATCGAAATGAAATAGTCAGTCAGTTAGTCAGAAAGTTAAAGCTAATATAAGTTAAATTGTTCATTCCAAAACGTACACGTCTACGGAGAAGAACGGGCAAGAAACTCCAAAGAGTGTCCACTCTTGTAAATCAAGATATTACGAAATCCTGGGTACATTCATCTTGTTGCTTCTATATGTGAAAATAAGGTAAAAAAAAATGAATAAATAATTAAAAATAATATAAGATTAAAGATTAAAAATTTAAGAGATGACCAGTCTCCACCAACAGCGCCCGTTCACGAACAACTGACAATGGGTGTATTGACAGGTTTGCAATCGTGCACATTAAATTTATTTAATACCGTTTTTATGTGTGCACTTTGATTTAATGTAATTTCATTTGCGTGCCTTGTAATTTTTATACCAAGAAATAATTTTATCTCTTTTATATGATTCATTTTAAATTTACTCATTAATTACCTTTTAAAATTATTCATTGTTTCAATATCAGCGCAAACTATAACTAAATCATCTACATATAGAAGGACATACATATTTTTATGTGCATCTCCATTGTCTAGCAAATATATAAACCTATCAACTAAAGAATTTTGAAAACCTTCTTTAAGAGATCGTTTGAAAACTTCAAACCAACATCTAGCTGCCTGTTTCAGCCGGTACAGTGTTTAATTTCATTTACACACATACTTATCTGGGCAAGACATACCCTCAGAGACTTTCATATACTCGTAAATATCCTCCTTTAATTCGCCATTTAAGAAGGCGATTTTGACATAATAATAATAATAATATTCCACAACTATCACACAACGCCATCTAGTCCCAAACTAAGCAGAGCTTGTGCTATGAGTACTAGACAACTGATAAACATATGTACATATATATTTCTAAATACATACATATTATAGATAAATTACACCCAGACAAAGAACAAATGATCGTGCTCATCACACAAACATTTGTCCTGGGTGGGAATCGAACCCACGACCTTGGGCATAGCAGTCAGGGCCACTGACCACTAGACCAACAGGCCTGTCAGACATCCCTATGATGAACTAGCAAATTGAATTGATTCGCAAAGTATGCATAAATCTGAAACTAGCTATTCTTGCTACTGGTGGGAAAGTTTCATTATAGTCCGTGAGGTATTCTTGACTGAAATCCCTTGCAACAAGTCGTGCTTTGTATCTTATAGGTTTTCCAAATTCATCATATTTTATAGTAAATATCCATTTACAACCGACAATGTTTTTATTTTCAGGCAGTGTACGAAACTCCAAGTATTATTTAACTTTAGAGAATGTAATTTTGTCCCTAATTGCGCTATCCCACAGAGATCTGTCGTCTCGAGTTTTGATCTCTTCTAATGAATTTGGTATTTTACATAGAAGATTGAGCTCACAAAATGTGATCATCATCATCGTCTTCATTATACGAAATAAGTGGACGATTTTTGAGCCGATTGACAGATAAGCTTATTATGCTTATTGCTTCTTTTAACCTCAGGATTATTAGTTACTTGTGTTTTCTTTGAAGACGGTGAAGACGGGTTATCATGAAGTGCATCAACTATTTGCTCCGATTCAATTAAATTGTCGTGATTTAATTTGCGAATTTTACTAGGAGACTCATAACTCCTTGGTCAAGTCTCGAGAACTAGGCATCAGTCCATCAATCTAGCAACAGCTGCTTCAGACCCGAAGGGACTACATTAGTGACAGTAGTGAGAAGAAGACTTGCTGAAGCAAATATGAAACCCCGAAGACCAGCGATTGGCCCCAAACTCGAGAGAGAGCATCGAGTCGAGAGACTGCAACACGCCCGTGAACACATACAATGGGATGAAGACGAGTGGTCAAGAATTTTGTTCATTCGAGTCTCGATTCTCACCTTACACTTCTGATGGAAGGCGATGTGTATACACGCGGTCTGGTGAGCGATACCTTCAAGAGTGCTTCTCAGAAAGAGTCCAGTACGGTGGAGGCAGTGTACATGTATGGGCTGGCATATCTTCAGAAGGTCGCACAGAGTTAGTGGCTATATAAAATGCCACTCTGACTGGGGAAAGATATGCCCAAGAGATTCTCAACAAGTATGCAGGGCCGTATTTAGTACCTAAATATGGGTGATGGATCGATGCTGATGCATGATAATGCCCGGCCACACACGGCTCAGGTCGTGCAAGAGTATATTCAGAAGGTTGGTATCAGGGTGATGGCTTAGCCACCAAGAAGTCCTGATCTCAACCCGATTGAGCACGCCTGGGATAAGCTAGGGAGGCTAGTCAGAAGCCGCAGACCACCACCCTCAGGGCACTAAAACAGGCCCTGATTGAAGAATGGGAGAATATTCCCCAACATCGGCTCCGAAACCTCGTGTTCAGTATGCCAAACCGGCTCGAAGCTGTAGTCAGAGCCCGAGGAGGCAATACCGGTTATTAAAAATTAAATAACATGTAAAACATACTTGTAAATGTTAATTGAGTGAATTCATAGTTATAGTTTGCACACTGCTTAAAAATGTAGGTATCCTGTATAATAGATTAATATATTAACAAACTCAAGTAATCATTATAAATAAATTATTAGTAGGTATTATCATAAACTAGAGACCCGCCCCGGCTTCGCACGGGTGCAATGGAGAAACACTGATAATTTTAGAGCCATTATTTCTCGTAAAAAGTATAGGATAAAAAATGGTTATTGTGGGTTATCCCTAAGAGATAGACCTATACCATCGCGGACTTTTTTGTAGATCTTTTTAAGGTGTACAATACTGTAGTACATTATTTTGATCTATCTCGACGGGTTCAGCCAGCGTTTACAATGTAAGCGCAAAAAAATGTGTTTATTTACGACATTACATTAGAAACCTCTAAAATTATCAGTGTTACTCTACTATATTATGCATGTATTATACATATAAACCTTCCTCTTGACTCACTCTATCTATTAAAAAAACCGCATCAAAATCCGTTCCGTAGTTTTAAAGATCTAAGCATGTATAGGGACAGACAGACAGGGAAGCGACTTTGTTTTATACTATGTAGTGATTCATAACATAACAATAACAAGTAAAAAAAAATTAAAATGAACTCAATAATAAGAACCATCTAAGTAGGTACCTATTTTAAATCCAGTGAAACAAACACTGTGTCATGGGACTTAACATGACGTATTGGTGCTGATTCCCTCGTTCACAAACTAAACTTTTCAGTGCATCTTTGTCTCTATTTCATTAAGAAATGGACAGAAGATAAAAAGCTTGTGTAAAAAATAGATTTCAAAATCTAAAATACCCAAAAAATGTGGAACGCTTCACGATTTTGCGTGTCATCCTTGCGCAGGGGCCATGCTAATCTTCTCTGTATCGTTCCAATTTTAGTATATGTACTGCCGAAGCAAGTACACTTGTAAGGTTAAATTTATGTTACATATCGTTTTTAGCCAGAAAACTTTACTTGCGCGATGTAGAACTTTCAAGAAATACGAGGGCACGATATTGTTTTCTGCCTTCAAATTACATTAATGAGAGTAAACAACATTTTTATAATGTAATACTATCAATAAATCATGACAATTGTATTGATTATTGTGTAAAATAACTTTTTTAAATTGTCCGTAAAGCATACATGACACCGCCATCTAGGTGAAGTGATGTGAACTTACTTCAATCGAAACAAACATTCACATAGATTTGTACCAGAAACATGTACACGTAATTTAAAATAAAATAACTAATTTGATACCAGAACAATTATTTTTTCATGGACAATGATAAGAAATCATAAATAATGTGTGAATTGAAAATAAATTAGCTTATCAGTTCCATTGTGTCTTAAATAGATGGCGGTAGTAACATTGATGAGAGCGCCATCTGTGCATATCGAATTGTACTATTAGCAAAAGCACCGACTCTGTAGGCTGGTCGTAGTTCTTTTGTGTCGTCATAGATGTCCCTTTTATACACAATAAAAATAATTTCCTTAGAAATGGGTTTGATTCGTTTGATTTTATTAATTTCATTAACATTTTTATGATTTAAAAAACGTGTACACAAAAAAAAAATGTTTCATTAGAATCACAATCCAAAACATTTTTCCTCAAATTCACTGAAAAAACATTAAAAGGGTATTTTGTTGGACAAAACAATACTAAACCAGCAACATTATAATACTAAGCAGACAAAAGATCTTGATCATTCACGTAAGTATTCTGGGCACGTTTTCTTGAGATTTTCTCTAAAAACGACGGTAATGACCGACAGAAGCCTGGCATCAGTCATTAGTAAGTACACGAGAGTTATAAACAATGATAATAGCCGACACATAAACGTTACGTGGGACTAGTGATGGGACGCGTCCCGGGATTTGTGAGTTCTTGGCAGTCCGTGAATCGTGATGTGGAGGAATGAAGATTATGTCGTGAGGAAAGTTATGAGTTTGAATGTGGCCTATAAGAGTAGGGGGAAGACAAAGAAACGATGGGTCATCATCATCTGCGTAGAATTTTCCCAACTATGTTGGGGTCAGCTTCCAGTCTAACCAGATGTAGCTGAATACCAGTATTTTACATGGAGCAACTGGCTATCTGACCTCCACAACCCAGTGACTGAATAATACTATACCCATTGGTAAGACTGGTTGTCAGACTTTCGGGCTTCTGACTACCCGTAACGACTATCAAAGATCTGCGAATGATATCCGGGACCAACGGCTTAACGTGCTTTCCGAGGCACGGAGGGGTCTTAGTATGTGAAGGTGGTCACCCATCCACATACCAACCGCGGCAAGCGTAGCTTAACCTGATCGATCGACCCGTGCGGCTGTTGGCAAGCCCCCAAGGAAACGATGGGTATACTGTGTAAAAGATGATATGGCAAGAAAGGGGGTGGCTACCGAGATGACGACTAATAGAAAGTGTGGAAGAAAAATACTTCGAAGCGCCGGTCCCAAGTAAGTTGCGCTAAGGTCAAGAGAGTGATGATATTTTTGTGGCAGTCCGTAGCTATATCTTCTTGAAAAATACCTATTTAAGTTTGAATTGAAAATTTGTGACGATGCTTTGTGGAGACCTATGTTCAATAGTAGCGGTGGTGGTCGGCTGAGATGAAGATAACGTTTAGTAAAATATTTCTTTAATTAAAAATATTAATATTACTATGTCATATCCATATGTTTTTTCCTGTGTGTACATAAATAATGAAATAAATAAATAAATAAATAGATATTTGTAATGCTTACGGCAAGGATTTTCTACTATGAGACACTTTCTTGTAGTGTGTGTCTATGTATTCATGCAGGTTGGGTCTGTAAGGAAACAATCAAGTACCCTAGTCGAAACATTCACGCTAAATTATGAAATTACATAATACTAAAATAACTGTCTGAAAAGTAACAGAACGACGTGTTACCTTTTCACGCCTAAACGGCTGACCGGGTTTGGATGAAATTGGCACACAGGAAGACCATGAACTGGGTTAGTGCCTACAAAAGAAACTTTTCCTACGACGTTTAACGTTCCTACGTTTCCCTGGGGCTATTTCCGACCACCACACGGGCGGAGATGCCCGCAAAAGCCAGTACTTAATATAAATGTAAATTCGACACGTTTTAATCCAGCAGGCATCCAACAAAAGAAAATAAAATGGTGTATAAATTGCAATCCCTGTGCTACCTGAACGTCTTTATAAATCCCGTAGTCTCACTTTAAATCTCAATTAAAAGTTTTATGTTAACCACACCGACTTGTTTTAATGAATTTAAAAGTCCAGACGTAGACTTGACTTGATTTACTTTCCATCGAAGTTGCTTAACTGAATGGAAATGTAAGAAGATCCTAAGAATTAAGTATCATGTAAAGAACCGGAGTAAGCGACATAGCTTGCAGAGTAAGCAAACTGAAGTGGCAGTGGGCTGGCCATGTCTGTCGAGGCCGATGGCCGGTGAAGCAGATGAGTCCTGGAGTGGAGACCGCGTATCGGCAAGCGTAGTGTGGGACGCCCCCCAGCTAGATGGACGGATGACCTACAGAAGGTAGCTGGGGTAGACTGGATGCGGAAGGCGGAGGACAGGGTGTTGTGGTGCAGTCTGGGAGAGGCCTATGTCCAGCAGTGTACTGCGATAGTCTGAGAGGATTGATCGTGTAATATGACAAAGTTATCTTCATCTTCTTAGCGTAACCATAATCAGCCTATAATGTTCCCACTGCTGGGACACTGGCCTCCTCTCTGTGAGAGGGATTAATCTACCATGTAGACCCAGGGCGGGTTGGTAGATGTCACATGTCTTCTAATTTTTGGTTCTAGCGTTTTTTCTTAGAGTATCGATGGCAAATAAGAAATTTGTTGTGAAACTTCAAATGCTGTCCCGCAGTGGGTCCCAGCTGCTTAATCCGTCTTACCGTCTAAGTCTTCTGTTAGTGAGAATTTCATACCATGTTTTTAGGTTTCCGTACCCAAAGGGTAAAACGAGACCCTGTTACTAAGACTCCGCTACCCGTCCGTCCGTCTGTCACCAGGCTGTATCTCATAAACCGTGATAGTTTGACGGTTGAAAATTTCACAGATGATGTATTTCTAATAAAAACAAAACTAAGAAACAGAATATAATAAATATTCAAGGGAGCTCTCATACAACAATCATGATTTTTTTATAGATAATGGTACGGAACCCTTCGTACGCGAATTCGACTCGCGCTTGGCCGGTTTTTTTTAACTCTTATTTTTATCTCACAAAGCGACGAGCGCTTTACTTGTAACCAAGTGTACAAACACGCTGTGTATGTGTTCGGGAAAACGAGGAATGTCCGCATATAACACACACTCCGACTTAGCCATTGTCTCAGACGGTAGGTACCAAGAGCTCCTGTGGAGTCCTGCGCTTAAACACACATTCACAGCGTGTTTGTACACTTGGTAACTTGTACTAGTAAAGCGTGCGACGTTTCGTGGGCTAAAACTAGTGTACTTGTATATTTAAGAACTATGTGTAAGTTAAATAAATGAATTTGAATTATAATTCATAAAGACACAACAATTACAATATACAAGCTAACACTAATATATATTTCTTTTGTTATATACAAGTATATAACAAAAGATTAAAGAAAACTGGCAGGAGCTCATTAGGCATAAAAAAAAATTGAATTAATTTGTCATGAATTGGTACTGTTAGCTTGTTTCAAATTCCTGTTTTAATTCTAAATAAATATTGCTCACTTTCTTGATAGATTTGCCGCCTTCATTAAAAATAAGTTGTGAATTCTACTAAAACTTATCGATTATTCCGGAAGTTGGGTTTAATTAAAAAAAAACATGTATTGTTTTAATATCGAAGTATAATATCCACTATGGTAACATTATAAAAAAAAAGCAACAAATGATTAATATTGTAACAAAACGTTTAAATGTATTTTCACTATGACAACTGGATGTATTATTTTTACTTTGGCAACACTTAGAAATAACGGTTAGGACGTTCTCGTTATTTCTGAGTGGGAGAAAAAGTCGTTTTAAAAATTGTAAAAGGCAGTGCACAGTCAGTAATCGTTGAGCTGTAAAGCAAGCCACTAGTCAGGAATCAGTGTGTGTATAATAAAGACATTTCACAAGAACAGTGTTTGAATTTTAAAAATAGAAGTGTTTTACAATTCAGAAGCAGGGATAACATCAGGAAATTCTGGGGTAGCTATTGCTACCACCCTGGTGTGATCATACGTCCACAGTAAGACCGTTGGTCAGTATACCTTGTACAACTGAGTGAAGATGTCCAGTGACCGGTCAGAGAAGTCGACCGGGAGTCATCACAGCATTGTGCTGGGAGGGCCCTCAAGACGCAGGCGATATCGGAAACCAGCTGGAGACTTGCAGCGAAGTCGTCACTCACCAGCATCGCACTGCACCGATGGTCGTAGTTCCGAGCGGCGCAGATCCAGAGGATCACCTCCAAGGATTGAGTCGCAGGCAAGAAGTCGAAGCAGGTCAGTCGTAATACCTTCATTGCTGCGTCGCACATCGCGTTCGCCATCAACGGACACGCAGATATATGAACCGACAAATAGATGTATAGATCGTAGTCGTAATAGGCAGAAGCCTCACAAATTGCAAACTCCTCGTAGAGAAAACGTTTATAGATCACGAAGTCCAGTCCGCTCTGGTATACATGAAAGACCTGTTACGCCGCAGCCTCCATCTATCGATGTTAATATTGAATTTCTAAAATGTATCAAAGAGTCTTTGCAATCCATCCTAGCCGTAAATCCACCGAGTAAAGAAAGATTTGCTAATAATAACGTAGTTCCAGAATTCGATCCTAAATCGAAAAACCAAACAATTGTTACTTGGTTGAATAAAGTCAAAGAGTGCTCTGAGATCTATGGCTGGGATAGTCAACAGACCGCTCACTATGCTCTTCCAAAGTTAGTAGGTACTGCAAAAAAGTGGTACGAAGGACAGTCTTCAGTCTTGCTTTCATGGGACGAGTGGGTCGAAAAACTTAAATCTGCTTTTCCGTCACATGAAAATTATGGAAGTTTACTTACGGAAATGTTAGCTATAAGGGCAAAGTTTGGAGATGATTTAGAAGGGTACTATTATGAAAAGTTAATAGCCTTAAATCGGTGTAATATAGTGGGTAGGAATGCTGTTGACTGCATTGTTTACGGAATAGATGATAGATCGGTCCGGTTGGGAGCAGAGGCAGTAGGTTTTACGGATTCTGATAAACTACTAGGTTATCTGAGGGGTGTCAAACATGAGCGATTAGATAGGTTTAATAAAAAACCAGTTCATTCTGTAAATGAAACGCGTAAAACTATAAAAAGAGTCTTGACATGTTATAACTGTCATGAAACGGGCCATTACGTATCAGGATGTAAAAAACCAATTGTAAAGTGCCAGAAGTGTAAACGCATTGGTCATGACGATCCTAAATGCAATAGGAGCGTTTGGGTAGATCGAGCCGAAGTAAAGACATTATGACTAAATAATAGTACTGACTTAGCAGTGGACAAAAAATTTATTAAGAGCATTAACGTTAATAATGTACAGTTGACAGGGTATGTAGATTTTGGTAGTCAGTGTACCTTGATAAAAGAATCCGTCATGGAAGTAATTGTGCCACGTGGAAAATGGCAAGTGAGTAATTTGCCGTCTCTGAAAGGTTTTGGTAATACATACGTGAGAGCTTTAGGTAAAACTGAAATTTCACTAATAATTGACAATGCTAAAATGTATGTTGAGGCTGTTGTCGTTCCTGATGGTTATTTAAACTATGATCTACTTATTGGACAGACAGCTACGGAGCAACCCCACATATGGGTATTTAAATCTGATAAAGAATTAATGATTACTGATAACAGAATGAAAAACGATACACGACTGATTTTAAAATCTGTCAAAACTATCAGGGCTGAGGGTTGTATTTCTATAAAAGTGCTTACCGATTCAAATTTTAGTGGAACGGTTTTCGTTGAAAATGGTTATCGTTTAAACTACCGTGTAGAAATTGGTACTTATAATATCAAAAACGGTAGTGGTCATTTAACTATTCTAAACTATGACAATCGGTTAATACAATTTAAACAGGGCCAAGTCTTGGCACGTGCTATTCAAATGAATAATAACGTCAAAAGCGTTAATAGGATACAAAAGGTTCAAAACTACGGCAATAAGCCACCATTTACGTTGGATGACCTCAATATTGACGAGAATTTAGACCATAGTCAAAAATTTCAATTAATCAATACCTTGAACCAGTACCGCGATTGTTTTGCCAAAGACTTGTCTGAACTAGGCCAGACTACGGTTGCGGAAATGGATATTTTGTTAGGAGATACAGAACCAGTCGTTTATCGACCATACAAGTTAAGTCATTCTGAACGGGAAGAAGTTAGAATTATGGTTGAAGAACTCTTAAAAAATGACATCATAAGAGAGTCCCAATCTCCGTACGCGAGTCCTGTTTTATTAGTGAAAAAGAAAACTGGTGATAAACGACTCTGTGTAGATTATCGCGCCCTAAATAGGAAAACAATTAAGCAACATTACCCGTTGCCTCGTATTGAGGACCAGATTGATCGATTGGCAGGGAATAAGTATTTTTGTGCTTTAGATTTGGCCTCTGGCTATTATCAAATTCCATTAACTGAAGAGAGTAGGAGTAGAACAGCGTTTGTAACACCCGACGGACAATTTGAGTTTAAAAGAATGCCTTTCGGGTTAGCTAACGCACCGGCTGTTTTCCAGCGAACTATCAATTTGGTCTTAGGCAATTTGCGTTATAATATCGCATTAGCTTACATGGATGATGTCTTGATACCCAGTAGTTCATTTGAAGAAGGTATCGAAAGATTAGAAATCGTACTTCAAAGGTTTAGGGAGGCGGGATTAACATTAAAACCACAAAAATGTTACTACTTTCAAAATCACGTTGACTACTTAGGTTTTGAAGTTTCCAGCGAAGGTGTAAGACCAGGTTTTAAGAAAATTGAATGTGTCAAAAACTTTCCTAAACCCAAAGACGTACACAATGTCCGACAGTTTATTGGTCTAGCTAGTTTTTTCCGACGTTTTATCAGAGGTTTCGGTGAAATAGCTCGTCCCCTTACAAAATTGCTAAAGAAAAACTGTTTGGGTTTGGTCACAAGCTCAAGAAGAGGCGTTTGACAAATTGAAAAGTGCACTTGTTTCAAGGCCCGTACTAGCGTTATATAGCCCCAAACTTGCAACACAAATACATACAGATGCAAGCAAACACGGCATAGGGAGCGTTTTACTACAAAAACAAGTCGATGGAGTTTTCAAACCAGTAGCTTATTACAGTAGACAGACTTCCCCTGAGGAGTCTCATTTTTCATCGTATGAGTTAGAGACTCTTGCAGTCATTGCAGCGTTAGTGAAGTTCAGAACGTACGTACTTGGGTTAAGCTTCACTATTGTAACGGACTGTAACTCGCTCAGGGCAACGTTTTTAAAACGAGACATGATACCCAGAGTTGCGCGATGGTGGAGTTTGATTCAGGAGTATGATTGTAACATAGTATATAAATCTGGCAAAGGCATGATTCACGTTGACGCGTTGAGTAGGAATCCAACGGAAAATGCAGGCATAATTCAGGCTATTGACACTTTTGACGTTATGACGATAACTGATGATTGGTTGACGACAGTACAATTAGAGGACTTTAAAATACAACGCATTAAGAAAATTCTTTCTAATAAAGAATTTGATGACTTAGTAGAAATACGTAAAAATTTCGTCCTTAAGCGCGAGAGAGTGTATAAAGTAACTGAGGACGGATTAAGATGGGTGGTGCCGAAGGGCTGTAGGTGGCAAATACTCCAGAAAAACCACGATGAAATAGGTCACTTTGCGTTTGATAAGACACTAGATAAAATAAAACAACATTATTGGTTTCCTCGTATGCGTAAGTTTATCAAAAAGTATGTGAATGCCTGTTTAGAGTGTGCTCATAATAAATTACCGGCGGGAAAAAAGCAGGGTTTCTTGCATCCTATACCTAAGGAGACTGCGCCCTTTCACACCATTCACATTGATCATGTTGGTCCATTTGTAAAGTCAAAAAGGAAAAATTGTTACATTTTGGTGATCGTAGAATCGTTCACAAAGTTTATTGTTTTAAAGGCGGTTAAAAATACAAAGTCCACTTCCACCATCACGGTTCTTAGGGACTATTTTGGTACGTTTGGTTTGCCAAAACGACTAATTAGCGATAGAGGCACGTCATTTACGAGTTCGAAATTTAAAAGTTTTCTTACTGAAGTAGGAGTTCATCACATAAAGAATGCGGTTGCTTCACCTAGAGCGAATGGCCAGGTGGAGCGATATAATAGAACGATTTTAGACTCTTTAGCTTCACAAAATCATGGTAAAGACGAAAGACTTTGGGATGACCGACTGTTACAGGTACAATGGGGATTAAACAATACTGTAAACAAAGGCACAGGTAAAACACCCTCTGAGATTTTGTTTGGGTTAAGGCTTACTGGGATCAACGAAGGTAGTCTAGTTTTTGAAATAGATGATGATATAGTTGAAAGCGCACCTAATGAAACTGAAATTAGCACCGGTCATGAAAGATTACGTAAGATTAGGGATGAAGTAGATGAACATACGAGAAAGTCACAACAAAAACAGAAAAATAGATTCGATAAAAAAAGAAAAAAACCATTAGAGTTTAAAGTCGGGGACTTGGTTAGAGTAGAAAGAACAGCACATAGTGTAGGTAAAAGTAGAAAATTATTATCAAAATGTTTAGGACCATACAAAGTAACAAAAGTGTTAGGTCACGATAGGTATGAGGTCGAAGACACTCCTATAACAAAAAGAAAAGGGGCTTCAAAGTATAAGGGTATATTTTCTATAGATAAAATACATCCTTGGCTTTGCTTTAATAATAATGGTACTGAATCATCTACTAGCGAGAGTACAGATGGTGAATAAAATATTACATATGTTGATATATAGATGAACTTGTTTTACTGTGAATATTTACTTTGTGTAGTATTTAGTTACTAAAATGTTAATTGTTATGGGAACATACTTTTTAAGTAAAAATGTAATGAAACAATGTATGAAAAATGATTAGAGTTGAAATGATTGTAGATATATTTTTGTTTAGAACAATGATTGAGTTTACATACTTTTCCTAAATTAAAAGTGCGAAGTACGAACATTGTACATTTAGACTGCTATGTGCGTGAGTATATTTCATTGTGAAAATTTTATTGTGGGTAGTAATTAGTAAATAGTATAATAATGAAGATCCTTGTTATGAATTATATAGAACATAAATGTAATGAGAACAATTCATGAGAAATGATTTGAGTCTATTAGATATATTTTGTTTAGAACAAAGATTGAGTTTTTTATATTTTTCCTTTGAAGTGCTATGTGCACGTAGTCATGTTAATCCATACACTGCTATGTGCGAGAGTGTAGAGACAGAACTACTTGAAGTGCTATGTGCACGTAGTCATGTCAATCCATACACTGCTATGTGCGAGAGTGTAGAGACAGAACTACTTGAAGTGCTATGTGCACGTAGTCATGTCAATCGATACACTGCTATGTGCGAGAGTGTAGAGACAGAACTACTTGAAGTGCTATGTGCACGTAGTCATGTCAATCCATACACTGCTATGTGCGAGAGTGTAGACAGAGCTACTTGAAGTGCTATGTGCACGTAGTCATGTCAATCCATACACTGCTATGTGCGAGAGTGTAGACAGAGCTACTTGAAGTGCTATGTGCACGTAGTCATGTCAATCCATACACTGCTATGTGCGAGAGTGTAGACAGAGCTACTTGAAGTGCTATGTGCACGTAGTCAAGTCAATCCATACACTGCAATGTGTGAGTGTAGAGAAAGAACGCCTTTGAAGTGCAATGTGCACAATAACTGGAATAGCATTATGTAAATCTAGAAAAGTAAATATTATCAATGAAATACGATGTGTATTAAATGTTTATGTAATACTGATACTAAAGTTTTGCAAAATTGTGTAGTTCGCGAGGACGCGAAACTTATCAGGATGGACGAATTGTTAGCTTGTTTCAAATTCCTGTTTTAATTCTAAATAAATATTGCTCACTTTCTTGATAGATTTGCCGCCTTCATTAAAAATAAGTTGTGAATTCTACTAAAACTTATCGATTATTCCGGAAGTTGGGTTTAATTAAAAAAAAACATGTATTGTTTTAATATCGAAGTATAATATCCACTATGGTAACATTATAAAAAAAAAGCAACAAATGATTAATATTGTAACAAAACGTTTAAATGTATTTTCACTATGACAACTGGATGTATTATTTTTACTTTGGCAACACTTAGAAATAACGGTTAGGACGTTCTCGTTATTTCTGAGTGGGAGAAAAAGTCGTTTTAAAAATTGTAAAAGGCAGTGCACAGTCAGTAATCGTTGAGCTGTAAAGCAAGCCACTAGTCAGGAATCAGTGTGTGTATAATAAAGACATTTCACAAGAACAGTGTTTGAATTTTAAAAATAGAAGTGTTTTACAGTACCTAGGAGTTACCTCAAGACCTAAACTATAGGTAGTTTTAGAAAAGTAGGTTACACAATAATCTATTCAAAATCCTAGCCTAGAATTTATGAGATCACATAAGTAACTAGACTACTGCAAAATGCTCGGAATTTACACCCAAATTCCCGTTTTTTGCTCCCAAATCCCGGGCCACAAGTTGTCAGCACTATTTGTATGGCTTGAGCCCGGGAACATTACTCTACACTGAATCCCTATGCTTAGTTTCGCAACATACCCATCGCATTAAGGTATATATTGGCCTGTTCTTATGTAGTTATATATAAATATTATGTAATAGGTTGTTTTAGTGGACTTTAAAAACTATATTTAGGTTATATAAATAGCATACTATCTATAAATATTAGGTTGTCTCATAAGTTCTTGCCATATTTTATTTTTCTCGTATTTAAACTAAAGTGAATTCAAGAAAGTTCTAGATCTTTCTAGTAAGGATGAGTATCTTTTATGGTGAGGGTATAAATAGGCGCGGACGCAACGCAATAATTAGTCTTTAGTGAAAATGGATCAGCGTCAACTGCGAGCTATTATGCTATATGAGCATCGACTTAAAGTCTCTTCAACTGAAACGGCTGAAAAGATTAACACTGCATTTGGACCGGGTACTACTAGCGATCGGACTGTTCGTTTCTGGTACAAGCGTTTTGACACCGGTGATATAAGCTGCGAAGATCAACCTCGCCCATGCCGACCCACCAGCTTCGATGAAGATGCTTTGCGTCACGAACTTGAGCTACATCCAGACTATAGTACGCTCGATTTAGAGAAGGCGCTTGGACAATCCCACGCGACTGTAGATCGTTATCTCAAATCGATGGGATATCGCAAAGTGATGTCACGTTGGAGACCTCATGCGTTAACGGACCATGACCGGGCCGTTCGTGTGGCCATTTGTCAAAGTTTGTTACTTCGTCGTCCGCACAGAAGAGACTTTCTCAAGGACATTATTACATGTTACGAGAGCTGGATACATTATGAAACTAACACGCGTCATGCCTATTGGATTCCTCGCGGGGAAAACTCATCAGCCCAGCCTAAACTTAATGAACACGGTCGTAAGATTATGTTGTCTGTTTTCTGGGATTGGCAAGGAATGATTTTCTGGGAACTCCTCAAATCTCATCAGACTATTAACGCCAATCTGTAAACGCAGCAGCTTCGCAAACTAGCACAGATGTTAAAAATTAAGCGGCCAAAACGACTTGGAGTCCAACTTTTGCATGACAACACACGACCTCATAGCGCCAAGTTAACACATAAACAGCTGGAGGAGCTAGGATGGCTGACTGTTCCACATCCACCGTATAGCCGGGATCTTGCGCCTTCAGACCTTCATTTATTTCGAGATCTTAAATTTCATTTACTAGGAAAAAAATTCGAAAATTTGGAAGTATTAAAATTAAATTTGAAAATTTTTTCGAGTCCCAGCCTGCCTCATTTTGGGACAAGGGTATTCAAATTTTGCCCAGTAGATGGCTGACTGTTGTAGATAACGAGGGAGACTATATAATTGATTAAATGTGTTTTTTTAATAAAAAAATATTAATAATAATTTGTTTTTAACTGGCAATAATTTATGAGACAACCTAATAGTATAAAACACTAAACAGTCACTTTTCGAGTTTGTATGTGTGACCGCGTTGTCCTTCTAAATTGTAACAGATTTTGATGCAGTTTCATAAAAAAAATATAGAATTTATTTCTTCGCTGTTTTTTTCAAATAGTAAAAATGTGGGAAGCAGGGGCCTACTCCATATGCTCGAAATCCGTAGAAGCCATTCAAAAAAATAAAAAGTATTAAAAATGTAAGGAGAGAATAAGCCAAAGTGTTATGTTGACGGAATACCTCTAGCTTATCGCAATTAACCCGTTCAAGCAACCTGTAGAACGCGAAACTTTACCTATTGTTTCAAGAAATAAAATACTAAGAGAGCAGTGGTGGCTCAGTGGTAGCAGCCCCGACATGTGAGTTCTAGGTCGTGGGGGTCGAACCCAGACAGGCGCTTCACTTTGTGTAAATAATTTCATCACCACTGCTCTCTCAAAACGGTGAAGGAAAACATCCGAGGAAACCGGCATGTCCTAGAACCAAAAATTCAAAGACATGTGACATCTACCTGTACTGGGCCCGTGTGGTGGATTACAGCCCACTTCTGGGCGGTGGATTACAGCCCATTCCCACTGCTGTCCCAGTCCTAGAACATTGTATTGACATTAGCATTGTATTGTGTAACATTGTATTAGATTAATTAGAGTTCAGAATGACTCCCAATTACAAAATTCACAGCAGTTTGACTTTACTTTTTACATACAAAATGTGAACCCTATTTGTAAGCGAATGAGAACAGGCGTTCCCACCGTTCCATACGAATATGAACATTAATGTTTGGTTATAGCGCGAATCCCGTCTCTGATGACACATTATTTTATAAACACACGCCAGTAATTTCGCCATTTTCTTCACATTGTTATTAAGGAACACATCAAAAACGTAACTGATACACCTACCCATTAATAAAGGAATTATTACCCATGCCAGAAATACTTTAATAACAGTTTACCGATCAGATAATGCAGTACACTGCAATCTACTCTCAACTACACCCTTACTACGTAGCGAGCTTCGTAAACGCAGACGATCGGCACGTGTCGGAATAAAAAATAGTAATAACAGTACACTCAGTGTATTCGCAGATCGGTAGGATTCCCCAGTGTTGCAGAGGTGGAGGCAGCTCCACACTGATTTTTAATTGTATAATTATGTTAATCTGTGTCTGTAATTTATTAAAACTAGAAGTTAAGTAAACTTGTTACCAATAATAATTATGAATTCCTGCCTGAAATAAAAGTATTTCATCCTAAAAGTCGCGCTTATATTCCCTGAAGAGATAGGCAGAGGTGCATTATAGTTTCACCAGTTCTATTAGGTATGTTCCCATGCATGCAGGAAGGGGCGAGCCTTTTGTCAGTAACCGAGACTCCGGGCTGCTACCGTCAACTGTGGCATTTTTACTTTCCAAAAACAACATTACCCATGAGTACTGTTCTCAATAATATCTCTCGATTACTAAAAATATGTTACAAATAGTTGATTTTCTTCGTTTGTATCGCTTTGATATACCTACAGAGTTAAATTAAATTAAATTTAACTCTGTAGGTAATTAGCAAAAGCAGCTCTATTTAAGTACAGTACATGACTAAAGTTGCTCATGGAAAGTAAAGATGCCACGATTTTCATGAGAAATTTCTCATGTAAAGACTCAGTAACAGTTTGCCCGACCTGGGAATCAAACCCAGGATTCCATATTTACTGCAGTAGCGCTTGCACTCACTACACCAACCAGTTAATCTACCCTCAATTTACACCCTCTACTTGCGAGCTTCGTAAACGCACCCGATCGGCACGTGTCTAAGTAAAACACTGCAGTATGAGAGTAAATAAAGTTATTAGTGTGTTTGTATAGATATAATTATGAGATGATTTAATCCTGACCCGGGGTGTTGTTGTCATGTGCAGGTCAGATAAAAACTTTAGTACAAAAAAAAACAACCGACTTTTTGAATTCGGTGTCGTTGGTTCCGCATTTTCGTTTTTCATACGCTTTTATTTAGTTTCACCTGTATGTTTGTTTGTTTGTATGTAACTGTCTCGTTTGGGCTTATTTTGCCCCACTTTAAGCGATCAGATTTACTTTAAACGTTGTAGACTTATCAACGACCGACGACACAATATTTTAATCAATAAAAAAGTTGAAACAAAAATAGTTTAAAAAAAACAAAAAAAATAATGTAAAATGTAGTTTTAAAAAACGAAAAAAAAAAAACTTACTTTAATAGCAAATCGAACTAAAAATTTGAAAATAACTTTTAATTTAAAATTCTAAAATAAAAACTCTGTTCACAGGTAATACGGGCTGGTGTCCGCAACTCCACGTCAATGCGCGTATTATGCGTACGGGATAAAAAAAAAAAACAATACATAGATAAACAATTGCAGCCAAGCGGTGCCAAACTAAGGTGCATTGAAGACATCGACAAGAAGAATCATCAAAATTCGCATAGAAATGCCGGAGATTGAGTACATACAATGTAATTTGGATAAACTCATCAGAGTTTATAGAGTGAGTTGATAGAGTGTTTCGCAATTAGAGGACATATAGAATTAGGTTAGGACGTTACAATAAGTACTTTTTATTAAGGGTTAGGGCTGATTTACCCAACGCCAGATAGTTTTATCTGAAGAATGATTTTGAATTTTTAGCAGTTCGTCCAAACAAAAACTGTCAGACGTCAATATTATTCCACGAATAAAAATTATCTGTCGATTGAAAGACTTAAGCAACTAAAATAATTTCTAACCCAAAAGGCGAAACCGCAGACAAAGCCTAGTTATGTCTGTATATGTTTATGTGTTTTTCATACATAGGTAACTTCACCAAAAGCTCATAAATAACATTGACCTCAACGATAATAAGTATTAATAAAATCGTTTTCGTTACCAGTCGTTTCAACGTATGAGGCTTAATAAACCAATTTGGCTTATTTTTTTTATGAAGGAACCTGTCCTACAGCCGACGGGAAGTAAAAAGTAGCTATCAACGATTTTCGCGCTCAAGAAACGTACATAAGATTGTAAGGCCCGTGTAAATAAAAGAGATGCAAATATAAATCAAAATTAAAAGTCATTTATTCAAATTAAGCTGAGAATCGGCACTTTTCGAGCGTTAGAATTATATAAGAGTCCCCCAAAACGCCCGCCATTTACCACTTCCTAATGCGTTTCGCTGGGATAAGAAGTGGCGCAACAAAATCACCAGTCAGCTGTCTGGTCAGTTAGAAAAACTTGATTCTATACAATAGTAGGTATGCAAAGACATAGATTATTAAATTAAATTATTTGCCATATATCAGCTAGCCACGCTAACAGTTATAAATGATAAATATAAAAAAAGACCAAAAAAAAAATAATTCTGTAAATGGGTTTGTACAAACACTTTTAAATGCCAATCATATTTTTTATAAACTAGATGAGGTCGGCGTTTCCTATCTGACTACTCAGAGAAGAAAGGCCGAAACGAACTGAGAGGTCACAGTCTCTTTGAAATTCCAGACATAACCTTGGTCAGATCATGTGAAAACCATGTAGATTGGGGTCTGAAATGGTCTTTGAGGAAAGAACCACACAGATTGTTCGGACCTGTCCAGTCAGTGTACGCAGAACTTGACGAGCCTCACGATTTAACGAACAATACTAATGAAACGACATTTAGGTAGGCCGCGTAAATTATTGAAACTGTTAATCGCTGACTGTTCAAACCACAGGCGAGTATCTGCTCCTTTGTTGCAGCGACACAAAAGCTATTAAAGAGAATACTCGCTCAGCGACGCTTGGTGGGCAGACCTTTCACTGCGAGACTCACGGCACTCACGACGACGCTATACATTTCCAGTTCTAGCTCACCTCGCATTGTATAGGCGTTCCATACAATGAGAAGTCAGCTTATATTGGAAATATATAGCTTGATATATCGTCGTGCGTAGATACGCATACCGGCGAGTTATCGCTCGTTGCCATCGCGCTTACGACGCTCGCCCACTCGTTTTTGGTTGCCAACTCTACGATGTGACGGGTGCGGAAAGTAGGTGACACGGGTGATGACGGTCGCTTTATGCCAAAGAAGGTCTTTCACCCGGATTTGGTTGAGTGTAAATTGGAATTGAACATGCCTGCAAAATCTTGATGTGAACTTTGAATAGGTACGTAGTATTATTTTTATGGTTTTATATTGGTCCGCTGGTTGCTTCAGTCTACGTTTTGGGACGGGTAACTAGCTTCAACTTTTTTAACTGACCGACTCTTTGACAATACATAAGTGAATGTTTTAATGATAATGAAGTTAATGTTTGGTTTTATTTAGGAGGATAAAAATATATACTGGATAAACTTGTAATATTAATAAATAAACTAACAGACTATTAAAATGAAAGTAACCAACCCAGCTAAAACTATTAACTATGTAAAGTTTGGCGTCGAAAAATCCTCCGCATCGCTTTCGACTGGTAATGTACAGACGCCAGCACATCAAGTTACTACGTTCTGTCATTTTTTAAAAATAGATTTTCAACTTTATCGCCAAAACATAAGGTTCAAATTTGATTGGGAGGATTTGACAGTTTCGGGTAGCTTGATGTGCGGGCGTCTGTACCTAAGAAATAATTTTATTGAAATAAATGCTTTGAGTTTGAGTCGAATGGGCAATGGTGATACCTACATACTATAGCTTTATTTTGTATTTGAACACAACTCAATAAAGAGTTTGAAAAAAAATTGTCCTAGCATTTATTTTATAATTTTTATATTAATTATGTTCTAAAATAAAGGAAAAATACCCATATTCCTTACAAAGTTTGCTTTTGTGGTAGTTATGATAATAATCTTACCGAGAACTAGTTGATAACGTGTTAGAAGACTGTAAAACTATGGGCTGCAGAATATCTCTAAAAAAACTTTTTTACAAAAAAAAAAAAAACTGACATCCAAAGAGCACTACAAATTGAAAAGTAACTTTAATTTCTGAAGTCGTTGTCTTTGGATCAGTATTCTAGTTCTTTACCACGACTTAGGTACTTTTTTGGAAGTCGGTTGTTCTCTTTTTTTTTTGTAAAAAGTTTTTATTTTTCACTTTTTAGTGGGTCAGTTTGTCATTTATCTAGGTTACAATAGCCTAATGTCAACTGTTGATTACCTGTTACAAAATATTGCTTTTCCCGATGCATGGACGTTAATTGTTAAGGAGTTCTCCTAGTAAGAACCAGGAGAACTGGAGCTGATTGAGAAGTCACCATCACCTCCACTTCACCATACGCATAGTGACGAGCATAAATTGCTTAACAGCCACATTAAAGTACCTAATCGAATCGCAACCCGTCAAATACTTATTATTGAGTAGTTCCTATGGCCATCTGTGGTCTTCATCATCAGTTCCACTTAATTAAATGGTGCTTTCCAAGAACAAATGCACGGGTTACTATAAAATATACCCAAACCGCTATAGGTGTGCCTATAAAACTTGATGGCTTCCCTCGATTTCCGTAGGGTTTCCTCATCAGATTCCGACTTGGTGACAATGGGACCACCGCGAGAGCATACCCTTTCAAAAACAAAAAAATACTTTTATCCACAATTGACGGAGAAATCGGTGAACAAACATAAAAAAAAAACACATAAAGTCAAACATATAACCTCCTCCTTTTTGGAAGTCGGTTAAAAGTACATATGCTGCATGCTCACTTAGATAAATTTGAAAACAACATGGGGGCGTATTCAGAAGAACATGAAGAACATTTTCACCAATATATCATGGATTTCGAACAGCGTTATCAGGGCCAATACAACGAAAACATGATGGGTGACTACATTTGGGATTTGGTGAGAGAAAGTAGGTACTTATAAACTTGAAATAAAAAGTAATATGCTTCACTTTTACACTTTTTTCTGATATGATAGTAAAAGTTGACAAAAAAATATAATTAAATATACCTACTTATTTGTTTCGATTTATATAAAAAGAAAAATTTAAACTATGGATTTTCTAAAATATTGATCAAGCGTTCTCCTGGATACAAAGCAAACTTTTTCAGCCCGTATTTTTTTTTGTCTAACTATAGATAAATCCATCGAAATTTCGTACTCTCTTATCTCTTATCAAAGTAAAAAAATCGTGTTGACCTGTGTAATAATTTATTTTGTAACAGGATTTTATTATTATTAAAACGACACTGGCGATACGTAAACCTATATAACATGCTTTATAAAATAGTTATGACTCTTCTAATAATAAAGTAGAAAAGTTCGCATATTGCTGGGATAATGGTCGGTTCTAAAGACATAATAATTACCACATTATAATTACTATTATCAACATTCATTGCGTTATTTACGTTATTGAGCAGATAAATTTTTCGAACATATGAGGCAATGGATTAGCAGTATCCTTCAAAATGATTCAGATTGAGATGTGATTGATTCAAACTGTGTTACGCAATTAGGGTGCAGGAGCGACGCGCCTGCACTGGGCGTTGAATGAATCAATAATGCCCCATTTCGCCAAATTATGTTTGCAGCGGCCGATTCAGTGAGTGAATAGGTACGGCAGTTATCTAGGTAAGTCGTTGTCAACGACTTCCTCAGAATTTGATGCTACCGTTACTAATCCAACAAAAAATACATTCCATTAGCGTTCAAAGGGCTCTTCATTACACCCTCTTAAATGTTACGGGGGTATACACAATTTCACGGTGACCGCACCAACAGGTGACTTCGTTCAGCCATAAAATACTCATCAATATTAGTCTTTATATCGATGGCCGATAAGTTTTTACGTTAAGTGATTTGTAACGTACGAGTATCATCAATGTTTTTAACAGCTTTTAAGGTTTTTTGTGTGGGAAGCGTCGGTCATTTCCTTGTGGTGAAATTAATTTGATATTTATTGAGAGTATTTTAGAAGCTTTTTATAAACTTTTTGATGAGATTAATAGAATATATAGGGTGACTGG
Source organism: Eremobia ochroleuca (assembly GCA_949629135.1). Taxonomy (NCBI): domain Eukaryota; kingdom Metazoa; phylum Arthropoda; class Insecta; order Lepidoptera; family Noctuidae; genus Eremobia; species Eremobia ochroleuca. The sequence goes on from OX451394.1 coordinate 20,188,831, forward strand.
TAATTAGTGACCGATACTTAAACACATGATTGTACTCATCATTATTAACAACTTTTAATATCGGACCAAATCCGATATCGCGAAAAAAAAAACAGCTGTTCCCTACATTTATGTTCGTATGAGTCGTCAAAATGTAGGGAACAGCTGATTTTTTTTTCGTCATTTCACTTTTTGTCCCATTATAAAACCAGTAGTAATAGTAGTAATAAGTCCACACTTGTTTGTTGTCATGAGTAGAATCATGTGTTTAAGTATCGGTCACTAATTACCAGTCACCCTATATACAACGTGTAACGTTAAATGCGCAAAACCTGAAAATAGTTTGATCAGAATAACGAGCAGAATTAATTGTACCACTTTTTAATATAGGTCACATTTTTCAAAAAATCTTCATTAAAAACGTTGCCGTGTCTATTTATTAATAGGTCAAGCAAGCCAATGTCAGCGCGGCGCAGCGGCGCGGTGACGACTCCTCCATCGGTAAAGCGTCGTCGCAGACGCAAGAAGCGATCAGAATGGCCAGTAAAACTAAAACAGCACATAAAACCTTTACAATTTTTTTAATGACTTATTTTCTCTCTGAAATATGTCAATTGAATTAAAAATCAGTTGGGGTGTGTGAGGTTTTGCGCATTTAACGTTACACGCTGTATAATATTTCATTGCGTATAGTACCTGTGTGACTAAATACATTGAAATGAATGAGAGAATTTTGTATTTTCAAACGGTAGTGAAGGAAAACCTCGTGAGGAAACCGGCATGTCCTAGAACTAAAAATTCCGATTCGGAGCTGTAATCCACCACGCGGACAGACCGCGTGGTCATAGTATAAAAAGGGGAAGTAGGCTATCTTCGGCCCAATCCGCGATATAATTGCCTACTGTCTCAGGGTTGTCACTTTTAGCAAAATTTTAATTCAGTGCAAACCAACACAGAAATGTAAAACAAATACAGAAATGTATTCAAGATTCAGAGCAGTATTATTTATAAAAAAAAGGGATAAAATAAACCGGCGCGCGGCGGGGCGTTGAGGGCGCTTCGTCAGATTCGGTTGTCGCCCAAACCGCTAGCAAATATTTATAGACTAAGAGCTCGTATATCATATATATCATCATAAAAAAAAATACAATAAACTGACTAGTATAATTATATAATAGTCAGTTTTTTGTAATTTTTTTTATAGCCACAATGTACACATAAAGGACCATATTTATTTTTATTTTTAATTAATACAAACAAATCTATTGAATCACACATTTCTTACAAAATTCATCACCATCACACATTTTTTATTCATTTAGCGGTGCCGAAAAGCCGTGACGCGCGAACCTCGTGCGGTGTTAGCCCCGACTGGCGCTGTGAGAAACGGGTCGAGATTTTGTTTAAGTGTGCGTGCGCGACGCATAGATACTTTGGCGCACACATACAAGCCGCGCGCGGTGCGTTTGTATGAAGATAACTTACTTCCCCTCTTTATACTATGGCGTGGTGGATTACAGCTTACAGCCCACTCCCTCTCACAGAGAAGAGGCCTGTGTCCCTGCAGTGGGAATATTATATGCTGAGGGAAAACAAGCCTGAGGGAGATGGAATGGGCCACAATCCACCACGCGGACCTAGTGCGGGTTGGTTGATGTCACACGTCTTCAAATTTTTGGTTATAGGACATGCCGGTTTCCTCACGACGTTTTCGGCGCAAGCACTTCGTAATAGAGTTCATATTTAAGTGCCGTATCCAGCATCCAAGGAGGTGATTATGCTTACATTAACCGAGTTATTTATTACCATATTCAAACCAAAATTAAATTCATAAGAAAATTCACGAACTTGATCAAATTGAAATGTAGGAGGCTTCGAAAGAGAACTTCCTATAACCATCAAAGAACAACACAGTCTGTGGATTAACAAACAGCAAACAGTATGTCGTTGGGAAACATTCTCTTATAGCTTGCTGCTAATAAAATAAGAAGTTCTACTAACTCACGGAATTAATTTTGGGTGGAACGCGAAGTTAAATTCGATCTTTTTGAGAAGATAATTTCATCATCAACAATTTCAATTTAAATTCATAAACAATTTCAATTTCATCATCATCAGTAAAAACTAAAACATACACATGAAGAAATATAACTCAAAAATAAAAAAATATATTATGAATACATGAGTTACAGGTTTTAAAACAATCTTCGTGGTAATAATTATTCTAAATAGTTTGCCAAAGCCACTGTTACGTAGTTATATTAAAAAAAAAATACCGATACAAACTTTGAAGTAGATCATTTATATTTTGTGTATTGACACCAAAAATATTAACATGACAACAACCCTATTGCGTAAAATGTTTGAACGCCATAATGAAATAATACTCGGCATATAGCGCCATACCTTTCTGATAATAGTCAGTAAAATTGCAGCTCAATTTAAACTAAGTATATATCAGACTGTTATTTTTCCCACTTCGGGGCTAAGACCTCTCTTGCAAAGAAATAATGAGAATTGGTTAAACATGGGAGATGCTATTTTTTCGCCTCCATCCATACTACTCGTAATATACGGTACAGGTTGACATTCCAGGTGATCCATTTGCAACAATTAAACACCCCGCAAAGCCTAGGCGAAAATCCATGCGATTCAAGAAAACCCAGTTTTTAAGTACTTATCTATTATTGAAAATTTCACAGAATTCGTCACTAAATATTAGTTTTCTCTAAATTCTCAAATTGAATCGCCTTCATTGATATTCATTGGGTACCTACCCTAATACTTTAACAAACCTTTCGATGTACGAATATTTGCAAATTTTTGAAATATTAAAAAAAATGCGAAAGTAACACTGTCTGTCTGTCTGATACATTTTCACACCTTAGCCGCTGAATAGATTTCGATGTTTGAAAAGTTCTAACCTGGTTTAGGACATAAGATTACTTCACCTATCATCCCGGTAGTACGGTCCCTCGGGCGAATCCACGTGCAAAAGCTAGTTCTTTCATAACGACTTCACAACATGAATGTTTACTTTTAAGGATGTTTAGTTTCATTGCATCTTCCCTAACCAAAGATATTGTCACATAAAACACAAGGCAACCAGGTGAAGTTTGAGTTTAAGAAAGAGTATCTCCGACCGTTACGACCACAATAACAAAATGAAGTATGAAGTTCAAAGTTTTGTGAAGTCAGCTATCGACTAACCGGGTAAACTGCAGAAGTTGCAGGCGTTTCTTGGTACTGCTTCGAAGCAGTATGTTAAGTCATTGAAATTCTATCCAACATCACGTACGTATCTAAGACATTCTAGACATAAAAGGCACCCTGCGATCAAAATCAAAACGTAAAGCAGACTGCCAATCTTTATAAAAGTCCTGCAGGTTGATTACATAATACACTAACAGTAGTAATGACTTTCATTTAGACAGTTTAAATATATTCATTACGTTATTTACGTTGTAAAGCAGACCTTTTTTCAAACATAATATGACGCAATGGATTAGCAACATCCTTCAAAATTATTCAGATTTTGATTGAAAGTGTGTTTGTTACGCAATTAGGGTGTTGGCCACACTTAGGAGAATTCGGCATGGGACGCATGACACGACTTCGCGCGTTGATGATTTTACGAGTAACGACTAGGAAGTCACGCAAATATTTCCGTTCGATACATACAGAGAAGGTAGTGGACACAATCGGCGCGAGCGAATTACTTACTGCATCCTGAGCGGCATTCACTTCTGCTTGACCAGAGCTTAAAGTTGACTGCTCGCTATCCCTAAGGAAGATTGGAGAGTTATGTACGTACTCCACTTATGCAACTTAAAGCTCCCGCAGAAAGGCGCGATGCAACGATGCGATGCGATTCTGATAGAACAACTTCCATGGAGTTTCATAAAATCAAAATTAAAAGACATTTATTCAAACTAGGCTAAGAATCAACCCTTTTTGAATGTCAAAATTACATAAGACGGTCTCCCAAAATGCCCGCCCTCTACACACAAGTCCTTTTCCAGCTTTTCTTAGTCCTTTCTAGCTGCTGAGAAAAAGTGGAACAACAAACTCCCCAGCAGCACAGCTGTCTGTTCAGTTAGAAGAACTTGATTCTATACAATAGTAAATAACGTCATGAAGAAAAAAACACTTTCAACATAGAAATTCTACTAGACTCGCGTCACACCTGCCTGCGGGAACCTTTTACATTACTCAGCGTGATTTGGGAACCATCCTTATGAAGAACAGAAGGTTTGTAGAAAAAACATAAAACATTTTGAAGTCAGTCTGATCTTGGACTTCTGACTCTAGTTCACTATTACCAATGTAGTGCACCTGGAGCTCTTCACCGAAGTAAAGTTACGCCAGTTTTACGTACTAAAGTAAGAAGGAAACTTAGCTTTTTGTTTTAAAAAAATTAACGAAGAATTTTTGTAAAGGAAAATCTTTTCAGTAGGTAATTTAATATGGTTAGATTTTACCTTAAAAACTTTTGTTATAAGTACGTACACGAAGAGAAAACCCTGTGGAAAAATAAATTCTTATTTGCAAAGTTTTATCGTGGAAAGTTTTAGGAAAATATTGACTTTCACTTAAGAAATAATAAATATTTTACTAAGGGCTGATTTTTAAATTGAAAGATATTTTTTATTCGGGATTAAAATTGATGTCTGACAAGAACTTGCTGTGAAAAATTCAAAATTATTCCTCCGATATAATTATCTGATGTTGGAAAAATCAGACCAGCCGTGCGATTCTGTAACCATCTCACCGTGAAAACTTGGGTGAAGCGAGCGCGGAGTGAGTCGTCAATAGTGTCAAGACCTAGCATCAGCATGACTCACAGCTCACAAGCGAGCTCTAAGCTTACTTATCACGGTGAGATTTTTCCAGAATCGACCGGCTTAATCGAAAAAACCTGATAATATATAGCTCGTTTTATGCCTACGATACCTACGCTATCTATGCCTTTTTCTCATGTGGGTACGACGGTATCTATCCAAGAGTATCTGATGGAAATGTAAAAATATTGATCAGAAAACGTACCAGTGTATGCCAATTTATTAGTGTCACGTAGAAATTGAGTGCTTTGATTTGATTCTCAGTAGGTAACCTTTAACCCGAAAGTCTAATTTTAAGTCACCTCAGAGATGTTTTTTATTTGAGAATTAGGGTTAATTCAAACCTCAATATTGACGAAATATTTCAAAAAACTGTTGCAGCAATAGTTACCGAAGTTCTCAGGCCACACTCAAAATATATCAGTAATATTTAAAGTATTACCGGGCCTCATTTGAAACATTGCTAGCAATGTGTGGTAGCTACACAGAGCTGGGAAAATACAACCCATTTAGGAAAGCCTTAATAAAAAAAAATCTACTTAAACGTTCAAGTTCGACAGTTCGCCCACACTTGACCATAGATACTTTTGGAACAGACAGAACGATATGTGCTAAGATAACACAACACTACATAAGTACACTTCGCTTCGTTCACGTTCACACATCTAGTCATACACGTGGCGGTTGCAAGAACTAAACGACCTTTGAAATAAATCTTATAAACGCTAATTGTACCCTTTCAGTTACCAGGATAACAGCAAATACTAAGCACCCTCGGAATCCTGTAATACTCAGCAGACACGACTTTTAATCTCTTTTTCACGACTTAATAAGGATTAAACAATTAACTGTCCGCTGCGGGGTTTGAACTAATCTAAGCCAATGTTTTGTTAGGATCGCTGTGATTATGACTTCATTTTATTAATCCTTGAAGTCCAAATTTGATGAGCGAAATTTTGCTGTGTAATTTTTTGTTAAATAACATTCTATATTTTTCTTCAGGTATAAATATAATTTGTTTAAATAATTTTTACTATATTTTTTTTTGTATAAGTATGGGAATTTATTATGTTTCCTATTTAATATCTTTATCTTTCAGTTTGTAGAGGCACATGCCTCTACAAACTAAAACTTTAATGTCCACACATTAAAGTTTTATTTTTGGAAAAAACCACAAATAAGCAGCAATTTAAAGATTTTCCACTTTATGAGGATTTTTTTTCTTGTATAAAATGCAAATTCATCTACTTTACACTTTAAAACAAAATACCTTTCTGTTTTTGACTACATCCAGGCTTTAATAAAATCTGTATAAAATTATCATACCTCTAGAGCTCAAACAAAATTATTTAAAAACCAAATACGTATTCGAACTTTGAATATCGATACTCTGCTCGGTAGAATATCCGCGATTTGTTATTCTAAATTTCGTGCATTGATCTGATTCGATTATTCAACGGGTCACGGTGTAATAACCGAATGCATCTTGTTTGTGATTCGATTCATAAATATGCAAGTTGAGTGGGACCAATCCGATTGACAGATATCTAGAGCGACTTCCTGCTGTTCAGAATGTTATTTTAATATTAATGACTTGCTTTAAACCTAAATTAAATATCAACACCAACACGATTCATTTGTAACTGTAGAATGTAAAGGGGCCATCGCGGTAGGCCCAGACGGAGATGGCGGGATGAGCTGGACTTCCTAAAGCTTGGTCCATGGCAGCTCTGGACAGGGAGAAGTGGAAAGGGAGTAGGGAGGCCTTTGACCAGCAGTGGGACAAAGGATCTCGAGGAAAGCCTCTGTGACAGACAGACAAAAAAGTGACTTCATAAAGGTTCCGTTTCTCCATTTTAGGTTGAAACCTTAAAAAAATATTTGTTACGAAGTCTAGCCTAGTGTTCATAACGTGACGCATACATATGTTTCCCGAATGGTTTAGCAGAGGTGGGTGGGTGGTGTGCTGGTGGGTGGTGGGTGGTATATCCACATTAAGCTACATATGTTTAAGTCCCATGTAATATGGGGCGAGCCTACAGCCATTAACATCTGACTTCGTGGAGTAAGTGCGCCAGAAGACGAGGTACAGGCGTTCGTGGTGCGCTTACCGAATTGTTATCTGCTCGTCGTCATGGAAAAGACTTCTGGCCGCAGGACGTGGTGTTCTGTCGCTTCCGCGGACAAGTACCACAAAACAACACAAGAACAAGCTAGTGAAGTACTATTTTGTAGTAAAAATATGTATGTTTAGGTTAAGGTATTTATCTATGGGCCTGTGCCGCCTGAAATAAATGAATAAATATAAATAAAATAAATCAATTAGCATTAGTCCAGACTCTGGGACTGGAAAAAACCAATAACAGTTTGTCTGACCCGGAAATCGTACCCAGCATTCGTAACGAGGCAGTTATACCACGTGTAACGTTAAATGCGCAAAACCTGAAAATAGTTTGATCAGAATAACGAGCAGAATTAATTGAACCACTTTTTAATATAGGTCACATTTTTCAAAAAAAATCTTCATTAAAAACGTTGCCGTGTCTATTTATTAATAGGTCAAGCAACCCAATGTCAGCGCGGCGCAGCGGCCCGGTGACGACTCCTCCCTCGATAAAGCGTCGTCGCAGACGCAAGAAGCGATCAGAATGGCCAGTAAAACTAAAACAGCACACAATTTTTTTTAATGACTTATTTTCTCTGTGAAATAAGTCAATTGAATTAAAAATCAGTTGGGGTGTCTGAGGTTTTGCGCATTTAACGTTACACGTTGTATTGTTGCTATGGTTTAAAAAAATAAACTCTTACGTAACAAGTTAGATACTTACGTTATAATAATTATTATTATTCAAATTTATCCCTGAATGCTTGTGTAATGTTCTAGAAATAAGCACTTACCTGCTACTTCTCTTATAGTCGGTAGGTATCATTAGTTGGATATGTTATTTTTCCGTGCGTGACGCAGTTAGGCACTCTTAATGTACAGTCACCAGCACATCAAGCTACAACAATCTGTCAAATTTCTTTAATAGATTTTCAAGTGTATCGCTAAAGCATAAGGTTCAAAATTGATTGAGAAAAGTTGACAGTTTCAGGTAGCTTGCTATGCTGGCGTCTGTATATTATACTAGCTGTGCCCGCAACTTCGTTCGTGTGCATGTTGGAAAACAATTGGATTTCATGGGTTTTAATTTTTTGCGCGGAACCCTAATTCTAGTTCTAATCCAAAATAAAAGTTAGTTACTCCTTATAACATCAGCTAGTTGTCAGTGAAAGTCCTCGTCCCGCTAAATCAGTTTAGCCATTTCGGAGATTAGCCAAAACAAACAGACTGACAGACAAAAAATTTGGTCTATATACTGTTATATGCATTTCGTAAAAAGCCGTTATTTTGCCATTACAAACATACACTTAAATTTTATTTATTTGTATAACCCGCGAATTCGTCCGCATTAATTTTCTTATTTTAACATAAAATATAGCATCGCATCGCATCGCCGGCCCGCGCTATTAACTTCCCTTTCGCTCAGCGTTCTTTCCGACTGTCACCTTTTTGTCCAGTTCCGAAGGGTCGTGGCATGTTGTTAAATAGCCTTTAACCTTTCCCAAGATCTGGGCTATCAAATACAAAAATATTTTTTGAAATCCGACTGGTAGGTGTAACCAGAGATTAGTGCGTTTAAACAAACTTTTATTTATTTATATTTACTTTATTGTTCACCACAAAAATACATACAAAAAATAGTTCTAAAACTACAAAATATACAATGGGCGGCTTTATCGTTTTCTGCGATCTCTCCCGGGCCACCTTAGAATGGACAGTGATTTGCCAGGACATAATATTGGGTTGTCGTTGGTGCTCTTCATCAATATTATATGAACTATCAGCTGTTTGTATCCCCTCACTGTATGGTAAAGGCCTCCCTTCCTCCCACTTATCCCTATCTACTGCTGCTTGTGGGCAATAATTATGGGAAAAGTCGAGTTCGTCCCGCCAGCCCCTCCTGGGGCCTTATTCTCTATGACAGAATGAAGGAAACCGCGCGAAATGAACGCGAGATTGGCGGAATCAGCTAAGGAATTGACGTGGTTTCGAGTAAGGAATCGTCCAGTGGTCATAGTGAATTAGGGTGCTGGCCTGCCGCGTTGCCGTTTGCTGCTAAAGTAAATTAATATAAAGGCAAAATGTCAACATGTTTAATAAGACTCTGAGAACTCAAAAAATCAGTACTTCTTTAGATATACCTAAAAGCGAGTACTTCGCAAATTAATATCTTCCAGTGAATTCCTTCCGTAACTTACAGAATGAGTTCTTTCCTCACAACGTTATTCAAATCGGCAAAATAAGAAATTATGAATTACGAAACATATATTCTACGAAGCAACAAACCTCTTCACATAAACAAATAACGATAACAAAGCTTATGTTCCATGAATAAGGTTTAGATTACTACAGCACAAGTTGAAGATAGGATGTAATTGAAAAAACTGGGAACATAATAATGCGAGAAATGAAATTGCGAAAATGTGTACCGAATTTTTATTCAAACAAATTGTTCGTAGGCAGTTTTGATTATTGTATTAGAAATAATAATGAAGTAGATTTTAGGAGATATTTTGGTGTCGCACTTTTGATCTTGCCGAGAAACGGTAGAAGGAGCGAAAGCAGACCAATAGCCTGGTGGACGAGCTACAGAAGATCGTGGGGAAGACCTGCACGCGCAGCATGACCATTCCTATCTACTCTACGAAGATAAACTGGCATTAAATGTCACAGAATAAAGTGAAATTAAAAGTCACAGAACTAAGTGCCATTAAACGTCGCAGAAAAAGTGACTTTAAATGTCACACAATAAAGAAAGTAAATTTTATTTTTGACATCGCGCCTTTGAAATATTTTTGCAATCCGCTATTTTGTCTTTTGTTTCTTCCGTTTGTACAGTGATAATGCTGCGTCTGCTGCATGAAACAGACCAGGGAAGCATGGCATAAAAGGGAGCTGGCCTATACTCAGCAGTGGATAAAGCAAATCCACCAATGACAGTGACTTAATATGATTTACGGGATGAAATAATAACGCTGAACATCACTAAAACAGCAACGAAGTAAAATGTAGCAGCCTTATCGACCTGAGGCCAGTAATTAGATTGAAGGATACGCTTATAATTATGATAAGACTAGCTCTGCCCGCGACATCGTCCGTGTGAAATTTCTTGTCCACACTATTACTTCACTTTTCTTTCTGTTTTTATTTTTTTTTATTTTGCTCAGGTCCTAAGGGTCCTGGCGTGATGTTAAATGGCGCATAGACTTCCCCAGGAATTGGGCTATTAAATGCAAAGATTTTTTTTCAAATCCAACTTAGTAGATAGTTCCAGAGATTAATGCGTTCAAACAAACAAAGAAGGTCTTCCGCTTTATTATTAGTGAGATAAGTTGCAAGAATATTATTGCCTACAGAGACCTAAAAAATGCGGAAAAAATGCAAGAAATATATTGAGTATCGAGTCTAAATAATGCATGCTAGTAAGTTTTATTCTGACCACGCTCTTGGTTGGTACATACGCCAGCACATCAAGCTACCCGAAACTGTCAAATTTTCCCAATCAACATTGAACCTTATGCTTTAGCTATAAAGTTGAAAACCTTAATGCCAATCTCTAAAAATCTTAATCTTAATCTTGTTTTAAATCTTAATCTTAAGCTTAATGTGCTGGCGTCTGTACATTTTAAACGGTGTCGTCCAATTTATCACGGAACAGGATCAGCAGATGTGACGTGAGAATTACATTATACATACATAAGCGTATAGGCGTTTCAGCTTCACACCAAGTAGGTACTTCAAAGTTCAATGCAAGATATTATAGGTGAGTACATATTTAAAAAATTAAACTCCATAAAATTATTTTCGCGTTACAACTTCCAACTTACAATTCCAGTGACGACCATTGAATTCAACCCTCTTATATTTTCCGTGCAATTTCTCAATCTTGCACACTTCAGTTATAAGATGTTACAAAAGACATAAGTACTGGTTACACAATAGAACAATTCTCATACAAAAGTATACAAGTTGTATGACGAATTATCGATTGTGAGAGCCCTTCATTCATGGAATCTACTCGTTTCATACATCGCCGGCCATATTGATCGAGTATCTATAGATCGGTGTGAAATAATGGTTAATTTATGTCAACCCGTGACGAATTGGCTATCATTGTGTCTGTGGGCTGTTACGTTAGTTGATTGGGGGTTAGCGTGTTACAGATAATCGATGGTAGTCGTTTATTATGTCGATAAATGTTATTGTAGTGCCTAATGCAGGGACAGTAATAGAATGACTGGATAAGATTTAGAGGGTAATTTGAAAAGAAAAAAGGTGGGTAACTAATCCATACCATCCATACTTTTAATATTTTATATTCGAAAGTAACTCTGTCTGTTTGTATGTTACATTTTCACGCCTAAACAACTGAACGGGGTTCGGTACATTTTGGCAAGAAGACAGATACTAGAAGAGGTTACTTTTTGTCTCAAAAATAATCCTACACTTTCATCCACTATATTTCACCCGAAACACAGGGGATGAAAGTTTGTATGGGAAACCCAATATATGAAAATTCAAATTTATGTTTTTGTGTACATATACAACGTGTAACGTTAAATGCGCAAAACCTGAAAATAGTTTGATCAGAATAACGAGCAGAATTAATTAAACCACTTTTTAATATAGGTCATATTTTTCAAAAGTCTTCATTAAAAATGTTGCCGTGTCTATTTATTATTAGGTCAAACAAGCCAATGTCAGCGCGGCGCAGCGGCCCGGTGACGACTCCTCCCTCGATAAAGCGTCGTCGCAGACGCAAGAAACGATCAGAATGGCCAGTAAAACTAAAACAGCACATAAAACTTTTACAATTTTTTTAATGACTTATTTTCTCTTTGAAATGGGTCAACTGAATTAAAAATCAGTTGAGGTGTCTGAGGTTTTGCGCATTTAACGTTACACATTGTATAAAGAATTGTGTTTCATTATTTTTGTAAAATCATCTCCCAAGGCGTTAAAATAAGGCATGGTTCTACTATAATGTTCCCCACTCTGGCACACAGGCCACCTCTCAATGAGCGCGGCCACACGCGGGCCTAGTGCGGTAGATCAGTAGATGTCACATATCTTCGAACTGTTGGTTCTAAGACATACCGGCCGGTTTCCTCAGGATGTTTTCCTTCACCGTTTTGAGAGCAGTGGTGATTAAATTAAATAAATAAATTAAAGTGCCTGCCTGGGTACGAATCCTTGACCTAAAACTCATAAGTCGGGGCCAATACCACTGGACCACCATTGCTCGACGTGCCCGTGTAGGTTTATGTGAAATAAACTATCTCGAATTTGAGTAATGTGTTGTACGAGTATGATAAAAAGCATCCGCTCTGCAGTTACTGGATGATTTAAGTCATCTGCCGAGCCTTTTCCCAACTATGTTGGGGTCGGCTTCCAGGCTAACCGGATGCAGCTGAATACCAGTATTTTACATGAAGCGACTGCCTATCTGACCTCCACAACCCAGTTACTGGGTAATACGATACTCCTTGGTAAGACTGGTTGTCAGACCTTCGGGCTTCTGACTCTACCCGTAACGACTGTCAAAGATCTACGAATGACAGCCGGGACAAACAGCTTAACGTGCTTTCCGAGGCACGGAGGGGTCTCGGTATGTAAAGATGGTTACCCATCTACAGACCAACCGCGGCAAGCATAGCTTAACCTGGTCGATCGACCTGTGCGACTGTTATTATTTAGCCACGGGACCCTCTAACTCTCTCAACAAAAGGACTCTCTCCCTCTACTGGATGATTTAAGTGTGTATCACAATAGATAGGTAGACAGTACACCGAGTATTAATATAAACAGGTGGGCACCGTTAATTGATTAGGTGCTCAATGTAGCGTAAAATTATTGTGGTGTTATATTCCGTAATATCATCCATCTTTTAATATTGGCAATGAAGTTGGCTTATATTTTAAATTACAGCCATTACGGGTATTTGGTGGACGGTAATATTTATGATGGATGGTAATTATTCTGGTATCAGCTGTTTGACAATAATTTCATGAATTTACTTAGCTGCGTCCATTATTTTGGAAGTACATAAACATAGTATCACGCTTGTAATCCCTGAAGGGTTAAGCAGAGGTGTACACTATAGTGCACCTACAGTTCAACTGTTATTTTGAAGTCCCATGTAATTCGGACCTATTGCCAGTGATCGGGGACAAATCCTGACTCTGAGCTACTGAGAAATCCCTGATGGAAATACACAATATCTAACATTTTGCCCGACCTGGGACTCATACTTCGTGGTCCGCAATAGCGCATGCGAGGACTGTACCAACGAGCCAGTCTTATGTGAGTATCAGAATAAAAGACAAAATGATTTTAAAAACTATGGCAGCTCAAAGTATAAGCCATTACTATGCCACCAGCAATCTGAACAGTGACAGGACAGTAACTGTTCAAGTTATTGGTGCCTAAACAAATAAAATTAGATACAACTTTGTTTTCCTGTATCATTTACACCATAATACATATACCATACGTGTTACCAAGTTTAGAGCCCTCTCTTGATAGACAAGAGGTTACCTTCGAACAATAATCATCATCATCATTTTTCATACCGTTGCGAATCGTTTATGAATGTTTCGCAAACAGATTTAAATAATCATTATTATCAACAATCAAACTGGTTGCTGACTATTGTCATGGAAATTACTGAAAAGGGAATGGCAGTCCGAACGAAATAATTTGCTTACAATTTTTTTTAAACCTATACGTATTTTTATCTCACGAAGCGACGCGTGTTTTACTTGTGGTAACCATGTTTATACATATGGTCATACACGCACGCCCGTTGTGAGTACAAAGTAACAACATCATCAGTAAGATCACTAATGTCCTTCTAGGGCGTCCTTTTCCAGCGTTTCTTCACATCTGCCTTGTAAATTAGGAAAAATTGTTTTTTTTTACTATGTCCAGCATTAAGTTTAGTACATACCTATAGATAGTCATAATACTTAAACGAGAGTGTAAACTAGTATACATATGAGACAATACCGCTGCAGTAACAATTATAACCTATTTGACAACAAGCAAAATTAGACTTTCACTGCTTAGCTGATGAGCTTAAAATCGATTAGAGCACAAATAAGAGGGGTCCTTGAATTCGGTAACCTATTATCAAAGCATACGGTTGTCAACGTGATGGGATTTATTGGGCATCTCTAGTCACACTAGAGTGGAGCGTTTCGAATGACATGCAAATATGTTCGCATGTCATTAAATTTGTTCCCGAATCATTCGTTATCGTTAGTTACGTTTGTTGGTTGGCTTGATAATATGGTATTTTTCTTGTAGCAGTGGCTGCAGCAGCAACCTGATGACTCCTTGAGCTTTGATTTTCATGACGGATCCGCTTTCTTAGGAAACAAAAGCTAACCTATTCATTTTATCTTGTTTGTCGTAAGTGGCAGATTTTTGTCAAAATCATGGTATAGTAAGAAAATCTAATTCCAAAGAAAATGACGGGAATGTTCAGTGAAAGTGAAAGGGAGAATCATGACAATTATTTATTGCCTATCCAGTACAAAAGTCGCAACATTGTTTTTATACCTGAAATCAAAAGACTTGACCATAATCTAAAGAATGCCTAAACTCCGTCTCGAAAGAAATAAATCATGTTTAATCATGACTTTCAATTCAAGATTACTTTATCACGATTACCTACTACTTAAAAGTCGTTTACTTTTTGCTAAAACAATCTTTTTACAAATTATCCTTAATGTCTATTTAATCTTTGCTGAATTTTAAGTACGGAAACGTTACTTGAATAAAGATAATAAGCTATTCAGCCTATGTGTTTTTATTTTATTGTTGTAACATTTTACCGACGTTGAATTTGTCGTACATTAAACAAAAATTACTCATTGCAAAGTAAACCAAGTTTAATGAAACTAACGTAATACCATCAACAAATAATCTACTTCCCACCCTAATTGCTGACCAAAAATCACATCGACAAATAAATCAAATTGACAATAGGGAATGCACTTGATGACAGTCCAATCGTAAACGGGAACCGGCTGATGAAAAACAAATTCCGAATTTGAAGTTCGAAATTGAAATAGATACCAATGAAAAGATGCCGCGTGGCGAACTGTACGGCAACTAACTTTTATCACACAGTTTGTAAAAATAGAAAACATGAATTTGAACTCTATTTGTGCTCAATAACATTCATCTATCAGATTTTCAACTATAAAGTTATTTTGGTAATGTATTGTGAGCGCCATGCAAAACAAAATTATTTTTGCATTTTTTGAAATACATTAATAACAAATCTAGGTTTTATCGGGTTGTGTTACGGGCTATATTAGAAAAAAATATCTATTTTGAACAGCAAAAGGGGTGGAATGTTCCAGTATGGCTGCCACGCGGCAACGCGTCCCTCCGTAGATAGTAAATGCTTTTGGCAAATAATTACGTTATTTGATTTTAGACGGATGATGGTCGTTGGGCAAACATTAGGCGGAATCCCTACGTGGGAGATTTATTAAGCGTGTTGCGTTGCGTTTTAGGGTTATAAATATATTAAAAATTATTTGAATAACGCAGATAACTTATAAGTTCCGGTAAAATGAAATAGGTACACAAAATATTATTACAGACATTTCAAAAAGACGTAAACTCTCATCTATACTATTAATAAAGCTGAAGAGTTTGTTTGTTTGTTTGAACTCTGGAACTACCGATCGGATTAGAAAAAATCTTTTTGAATTTGATTCTTGTGGAAGGCTATTAGGATATTTAAAATCACGCTACAACCCATAGGAGCCGAGCAAAAAGAAAAAAAGTCAGAAGGAACGTTAAGTGAAAACGAAGTTATAGCGAGAGCAGGCAAGGCGACGGCGTGGGTCAGGGGAACAAGAAATTTTACGCGGGCGAAATCGCGGGCAGAAGCTAGTTACATTACTAAAATCTTGATTTTTGACGATGGCAGAATAGTCAACATCGGCTCAATCCAAAAGAAGAAAGAAAAACATCTTCATTTTTATTTCAAGTTTGCACTGATGTAAATGTGACATTGGCTGAATGCTGAACCGTGCGAAGCCAAAAGAAAAAAAAAAAGTACTACCTACGAGTAATGTACGTTAAGTCATGATGACATTTTGTTAAAGTACCTATGGAAAAAGAATCTACCCGTAACCTGTTAGAGGGAAAGTGATGAAATATAATATTCAGGTAAGTAAATATCAATCATAAGTCACCTCAATCAATCAGTACCTACCTAAGACACTTCCAAAAGTATCTT
The DNA here is from genome assembly GCA_949629135.1 of Eremobia ochroleuca. NCBI lineage: Eukaryota > Metazoa > Arthropoda > Insecta > Lepidoptera > Noctuidae > Eremobia > Eremobia ochroleuca. The sequence goes on from OX451394.1 coordinate 20,205,017, forward strand.
TCCAATAAATAAACAGTCGAAATAACTTGTTAAAGTAATTTATCAAGAGACCTTAAAATTCAATTAATAATGATACCTCCGACCAATTGAATTCGATATTCTAATAAATGGCACAGCCACCGCTCAATGAGCAAAGCCGGTGATTTAAATAGGGACCACGGAGTAGGTGCGGTCAGAAGGGAAGCTCAACTTTGGCTTATTAGTCGATTTGCACAAATTTACCCGCCCGAAACGGGTGAATCGTCACTTTTAATTAATATAATTTTTTCTATAGGCTACTTCCACGATTTGGCCCATTTTGAATTTTATGTAATAAGGTTAAGAAAAAAGTATACGTTTTATAATATTTAACTCTTATCACTTCTGTGCGCTAGTGACCTTTTTAATAGTTTATTTTCTATTACTCTTTCTTTCTATTCGTGCGAGTCGCACATAGAAGAATATAATATTATCGACTAATAAAAATTCAAAGTCAACGTGTGATTGGTATGCACTTGTAGGTAAAGTTTTGCCCATTTTTACTTAAACTACTCAGTAATCAGGCCCACTTCCTCTCATTGAGATGAAGCTCGTGTCCCAGCAGTGGGAACATTATAGGCTTATTATGCTATGCTTATACTCAGAAATGCCTAAACAAAAGTGCACTGTTAGATTTTTAGGGATCCGTAGTCAACAAGGAACCTTTATATTTTCGCCATGTCCGTCCGCAGCTTTGCTCAGAGACTCTTAGCACTAGAAAGTTATAATTTGGTATGAATATACATATTAATTAGGCCGACAAAGTGGTAAAATAAAATCATGAAAAAAATAGGGTACCTCCTGTACACGTTAAATGGGGATTTTTATTTTCTCGTCTATCCCATAGTGTGGGGTGTCTTTGGATAGGTCTTTCAAAAACATTGCGGGTTTGTGTAAATAATTTTTCGATTCAGGGATCCGTTTGTGGAATATTAAGCTTTAAAGTGCTAATTTTTTTAGAGTCAAGTGTCCGCTCCTCCTTGCCAGCTAAATGGTTGTTTTTGAGTATGTGAGAAAATTTACGGTAGTAATATATATAACGAAATTAAAAGAAAAACTATCACAGCTAATTAGGCTTCACAAGTTTACGAGTAATAGTCGACCAACTTACATTTGCAGTTGCATGTTAAGTTTGTTCTCGGGATAAATTCATTCTAACTACGGAACCCTTCATTTTGCATGGGCCGACATGCACTTGGCTGGTTTTTAACGCTTGGCTAGGGCCGAGAGCTGAAAATGCAACGTGAAATTATATTAGGGAAGTACAGACGCCAGCACATCAAGCTACCCGAATCTGTCAAATTTTCTCAATCAACTTTGAACCTTATGCTTTAGCGATAAAGTTGAAAATCTATTAAAGAAATCTGACAGATTGTAGTAGCTTGATATGCTGGCGTCTGTACATATAGGTGTAAGACTGATAATGAAAACGTGCACTATCGTGTTATTCTTGCCTATGTGTTGTCTTATTTTTATGTTGAGGTAAACTATCGTTTTCAGGTCCGTCAGCCTAAAAGATGACTTGATCCTGGTTCCTCTTTAAAATCCTGAATGTATTGTCAATGCAGCAACAAGTCACCTAAAATTAAAAAAAAAACACTGTCGTGTTACCTTGTACACTAATCCTTTCAAAAACTTTATTCGTCATTTCGTTAATGTAATTTGTGTCATGTCACACATACATAAAAAAACTCACGCCTCCTTTCCCATGGGGGTAGGCAGAAAGTACAGAACGCCACCTGCTACGATCCTTACACACTCCTTTTGCTTCATTTACGTTAATACATCTGACAAATGTCGATAGGAAATACTACGCACCTGACCTTCCTGAAGAACATCACCGATAAAGTCACTAATGTCCTCCTAGGGCGTTCCCTCTGGCGTTTTATTTCGGCAAATTTATTACCCTTCTGACCTACTTTGCTTGGCAGTAACAGCGGAGTTGATTGGGAAGTTTTCGATACACAACCGGGGCCTAGATTTCATGGAATTAAATAGATATCGTGCAGGCTCCACTGCATACAAATTATGGGAATATTCATTTCTGTGAATGGTTTACGGTTTCAGCTTATTTAATTTAGAGTAAGTACGATTTATTCATCATTAGCTTTTGAACGCGACTTGGCCCACGTTGAAGTCGGCAATTACCCAACGGGAACTTACTACCCTTTTAAAAAGTATAGTTTATCCTTACCCAGGTCATTACCAGATTCACCAGGTCACCTTTGTCCTTATGTCTAATTTCATCTAATGTTCAACCGTTTAAGAGTGAAAAGGTATCAGATAGAGAGTAAGTATGAATACGAGTAGTAGGGCCGTATGGATAGTCTTCTAGTATCATCAGTTTCTTTTAACATGCTTTTCAAAATGATGGGGGTTTCGTGGTGCCACACTAAGGCCGTATGTCCACCACCACGTCATTGGGACATCAACAAGAACAAGATGACGGCGGCGAAGGAGCGATCCATACATTTACTATTCCCGCGTGTCCACCGCACGGCGTCACGTGCGGTTCGAGTAATCTCGATTCGCTGTGATGTCTCGTTGACTGTGGCGGGTGGATATACGGTGCTGTTAAATTTGATTCGGACGAGCTGGTACACATGGGTACCACAAGCGGTACTTTGTACAAGCTCGTCTATATAAAATATCTCATGTGCCCGTAACTTTACCAGCGCTCATGATGGATTATTCCATTCTACAATGAGCTCTAAAACTGTATTGTACTGTGTACGAAACGTAGTATGCAATGTAATAAAAAGAGTAACTAGCAAAAAATGGTAAAAGTATCATCATCAACAGCCTACAGCAGTCTACTGCTGGACATAAGCCTCTTTAATTGCACGCCATTCAGCTCGATTCTCGGCAACTCTCATCCAATTGCTGCCAGCCACCCTGTGAAGATTGTCGCTCCACCTGAGGGAGTACTACATTAGGCCGCTATCCCGCTCCCGCTATCTCCACTACGCGTTTTACGAGCGTCGGCGTCTCTCGAACATCTGCGCAGCATCAACGTTGCGCAGACGCGACGTTAACGTCAACGCTCGTAAAACGCCAGTGGGATAGCGGCCTTACGTTTGCCGATTCGCAGCCTCCACTCAAGACGTGTTCTAAGGCTAAGTATATGGTTGGCCCATTGCCACTTCAGCTTGCTTATTCTGTGAACTATGTCGACAACTTTATGTAAAAAATAAGTAAAAGTCAGCACTTAAGTAAAAGTATTACTAAGGGCTGATTTTACCAACGCCAGATAATTTTATTCGAGGAATAATTTCGAATTTTTGACAGTTTTGCATACAAAAACTGCTAGACGTCAATTTTATTCCAGAAATAAAAAATCTTTATTCCACGAATAAAAATTAGCCCTAAGCTAAATCACATAATAACTAATAACAACCAATCGGCCGCAGTTCGGCGGCCACATTGTTTACTAGTCCCGAAACAAGAAGACAACACAACTTTGATTATTTCTATTCCCCGAGTAATTTGAACGTTAAACTAGTTGCCAGCCAGTGTTGCCAGTTGCAAACTACAAATGACTTCGCTTGATTAATTTATTTTGTATCGCAACTGCTGGTCGGAACGAAATTCTTCGGTTTAGTTTGGTTTCTGTGTATTTGACGTATTTATTTTATGTGTACGAGAACTGGTTGTTTATTGTTTATTTTTGTTTAGCTATTAATTGGTTTTTCGATAACTAAGCTTCAGTTGAGATTGTGGTCAATCTGCCTACTCTTTTCCCAACTATTGTTGGGGTCAGCTTCCAGATTAACCAAATGCAGCTGAGTACCAATTTTATTACGTTTAGCGACTGCCTATCTGACCTGTACAACCCAGTTACTGGGTAACATGATATAGTTGTCAGAATTTTGGGCTTCTAACTACCCGTAACGACTGCCAAAGATATACGAGTGACAGCCGAGGCCAATGATTTAACGCTTTCCGAGGCACGGAGGGGTCTCAGTGTGAAAGGCATGGCTATCCATTCGCGGACCGACAGCGGCAAACGTAGCTTAACCATCTGATGGACCCGTCGGGCGTCTTAGTTAAGATTGTGCTTATCCCTACGTTAAACAGCGAAACCTTTGTTAGGCTTATTACTTGTTACTTATTTAGGCTAAATTTCCTACTTGAGGTGTATCTCCTAACCCAGAATTACTTAGCGAATTGATCGATGTTTTTTCAATAAGTACACGATTCCCAGTAGCAGCAGATGTACGACGAAATTACAAAAAGAAAACTAATTAGAATCGCTTCTAAAATATTCTAAGTATAATAGAATTTCTAATAAGATAACTTTTTGCAGACAATATCATGTTTGCAGATTAATTAATATAAGAAGTTTTCATAGATTAACATGACATATCTTTTCAATATGGAATTTCTCAGTTGTTAGCAGCCCGGAGTCTGGACTTGTGCACGGCTCATGACAATAGGTTCGCTCCCTATTACATGAGACTTAAACCTAATTGGCGAAAGACGTTCTTATGTTATGCAGGTTCGCAGGAAAATAACTCTGGTTGCAGTCGACCATTCAAGCTTTAGAATGAGCGTTCAGATTATCTTAAAAAGTTTTTGTTTAAAAAAACAAGAGTGATATAATACGCGTGTAGGTATAAACAAGTTCGCTTGGAATAGACGTAATAAATATTCATCATTATCATTTATTAGTCCCATAGTATACCTCTGCCTAACCTTTCGAGAAATATTGGCATGATGGTGTCATGTGCTTCTCTTCAATACACAGGTACGCTACCTATTAAAATAAAATGTCTACACCTAACAAAGAGCGCATTGCTGAGACACTAAAACATAAAGAAGAAAATTAAGTTCACTTTGAATTCAGCTAAAGGTATTTTCGGATTATGATTGAACAGCAAAAGTATAATTATTTTTGAAGCATTTTCTGTTGAAACAAGCATTCTTGCGAACTGAAAACTAGGCCAAGATCGATTTATGTTCAATTCTCTTGTTTTCAGTTGCTAACTTGAATTGTGTTTTCATTTCCATTGTTTTGCCAAGTCTATTACGATGTAATATTCATTGTCTTCGAGTTTCAGGGAATAGTTAGCATGCAAATTGTTAAATTAAGTATTGTTGGTTATCTTTCAAGATAACTGAACTCGTTGCATAATAATAACAGCTGCAGGGGTCGATCGAAAGTTAAGCTACGCTTTCCGCGATGGGTGACCATTCATTACATATCGAGACCCCTTCAAGCCTCAAAAAACACGTAAAGCTGTTGGTCCCAGCTATAATCCGTAGATTTTTGACAGTCGTTACGGGGTAGTCACAAGCCCAAAAGTCTGACAACCAGTCTTACCAAGGGGTATCGTATTAACCAGAAACTGGGTTACAGAGGTCGGTCCATGTATTTAGCTGAATCATGTTAGACTGGAAGCCGACCCCAACATCATCATCTGCCTAGCCTTTTTCCAACTATGTTGGGGTCGGCTTCCAGTCTAACCGGATGCAGCTGAATACCAGTATTTTACATGGAGCGACTGCCTATCTGACCTCCACAACCCAGTTACTGGGTAATACGATACCCCTAGGTAAGACTGGTTGTCAGACTTTCGGGCTTCTGACTACCCGTAACGACTGTCAAAGATCTACGAGTGACAGCCGGGACCAACGGCTTAACGTGCTTTCCGAGGCACGGAGGGGCCTCGCTATGTAAAGATGGTCACCCATCCACAGACCAACCGCGGCAAGCGTAGCTTAACCTGATCGATCGATCTGTGCGGCTGTTATTATTTAGCCGACCCCAACATAGTTGGGAAAAGGCTAGGCAGATAATGATGTTAGACTGGAACCCGTCCCCAACATAGTTGTGAAAACGTAAGCTAGATTTATTCATGATCCAAGCTAAGTGCGTATACAGTCACAATTAAATGGAGATTAATGTAGTCAGTTCTGTTCCATAACTAAGCGTTTTGCATAAAAAATCGTGAACAAACCAAACCGATCCAAACCATTTAATTATTTCTTACGTTCTAACTAGGTATATGTCTATGAAACTACCGATTAGTCGTAATGACGGTGTAATACATTAAAATTTATAATAAATTAATGAAACGAAAATTACATTTAATTTAAGTACGTACTTGAAAGTTTCACAAAATTAATGGTGAAAGTTTTAAATGTAACTTTTCGGTTTTCAGCATGTTTTGGGTAAGTAATAATATTTATGTTGCTAAAGTGTATTCTATAAACTGTTTTCAGCACTTACAGTACATTATAAAACGTTCATTTAATAAGTGTGGTTTTGTGGTGTTATTAATGTGAGGTTTTCGGTATCTATCATTACGACGTTTAATTAAATGTGGTTAGAATGCGTGTGATGAATGCATTAAAATCTGATAAAAGCATCACTTTAGCGTTGTTGAAATGTCCCCTGATGCGGTGAAATCATTTTAAAACACTTGTTGAGTCGTAGTTATGGATAATGTAATAACCACTAACAAAAATGAAATGTTTATTTCTGTGTGACACTGTTACACGTCAATATTTTGTTGGTCAATATTTTTTAAAATTAGATGGAGCCGGAATTTCTTAGCTGACTGATTGATCCCTGAGAAGAAGTACCAAAACAAATTCAGAGGTCATGGATCTCATATTGTTTAGTCCTTGACACTTTAATATTCCTCTATTTATTTTAAGAATTAAATATAGGTATTCGCTGATACGCACATAGCTAACACCCTAAAATATTCAAAATTCCTGACCTTCACAATATTAGAATAAATTAAAAAAAAAAACACTCACTACTAAAATCCTCTATAAATTCCAGTCGCCATCAGGGCTCAACTATGGGAGCTTGCATTATTATAGGCCCAACATAAATGTGTCCCCTACATTCTTTGGGGCACTTCAAATTCTCCGCTCTTAATGAAATCACTATGTAGTTGTGCCCTTGTATGACAATCAGAGGGCAATTCTCGAAATATTAAGAACGCTTACAGTCTAATCTCAGTCTCAATCTGTCAAAAATACCTCTAAAATTCCTACATTTTTGATAAGTTTTTGACATTGATTGTCGCTGATATGAGATTGCGACTAGATTTTTAACGTTTTTATTTACGGGAATTGACCTTCTGCTGTAAGGACTATATTCAGTTTAATTTATATCTATACATATTATAACTTGAATGTCGCTTTTCGTATATGTCTGTTTGACCGCGTTGTACTTCTACTACACGGAGAGAAAAGTCTTAGAAAAATTACTGTGCTCTCTCATAATCTGAGTGCATTTGAGTGGTAATGGAAAAATTACCAGTAAAAAGTCTTATGCTGTACAGTAAAATTTATTGGACAAATAGTGATTTTTTTCCAATCTCACTCAGAAAATTTTCTGTAGATGTCACTTGCACTCACTTTACAGTGACGAGCACAGTAATTTTTCTAAGAATTTTCTCTCCGTGTACGCAACGCATTATAACGCAGGAGTCGCCATAATTTAAAGAAAGTATTCCGAAAGGTTTATGTGCAACATAATCAGCCAATAACGTTCCCACTGCTGGGACACAGACCTCCTCTCGGTCCACCACGCGGGCCAGTGCTGGGGGGTTGTTAGGTATATGTGCTTATCATATTAAAATGAAACTTACATATAATAAAGAAATATCAATATTTTAAAGTAAAAAACCAGTATGAAGCAGGGACGGCTCGCTAGTACAACAAAAGCCAAGTTTTAGGAAGGAAATGTAAAGAACGTGACTGTGTGCAACAATGATTCAACACAATACAATGATTTTTATGTAAACATCGTCGATCAATCAGAATGAGCTAAAATTTTACTTGCAAAAATATTTCGAAAGATATTTGTCTTGGGCAGTCAACCCCGCTACTACCTTGCATTCCTGTAGCATAATCTAGCCGATTTCCTCACAAAGAGGAGACCTGTGTCCCAACACAGGCCTCCTCTTTGTGAGGAAATTGGCCGTTATCCATCACGCGGGCCCAGTGCGGGCTGGTGGATGCCACATGTCTTCGAATTTATGGTTCTAGAACATGCCGGTTTCCTCACGATGTTTTCCTTCACTGTTTTGAGAGCAGTGGTGATGAAATAATTTATACAAAGTAAAGTGCCTGCCTGGAGTCAAACCTACGACCTACAACTCGTAAGGCGCGACCATTTCTACTGGGTCATCACACTGCTCTACCCATACAACAATATACCTATACAGTGTGTCCGGACATGGACTAGCGATATTCTAAATACTTAAATATAAGCTATTTTAAAGTACAATTACACTATAGGCTTAGGTCCAATATACTTCCCCGCTATGTGGCAGCCATTTTGTTTTTTTTGTTGAAGTATGCTCTATGCGAGTACAAAAAAAATCATATATCTCAAAGTTTTAGTCATACTGAGATAAAAATAGGCTTATTCGAAAGGCAATAATATTGTCTACCGTCTGCACTACAAAACAATATGTTCACAATTCCATAACTTTTGAAAAAAAATGTGAAAGTCGAAAAAAAAAACAAAAAATTATGCAATTCAACCAATAATTGTTAATTACTACAAAAACAACCCCGAGAGCTTTTTTATTTTTTATACTAGATCGACAGTTTTTGAGCTAAGCTACAATACAACATAAAATTCACAACTGTATGTCTAATACTTTAAGAGTTATTGTTGTATGAACATAGCGTATGCGCAAGCACAAAAGGCCTTTGTCGGAACCCTAAACAGGAAATCATTAAAAAAACATAACATTCATATTGAATTTTATTTAATGTTTTTTCCAATATTAAATGAAGATTAAAATATCTAAAGCAGTTGCTCAAAGTGGCCACCTCCAGCTTGTAGACACACTACGGCTCTCTGTGCCACCTGGGTTGATGAGCGCCTAATTAAATCCAAATCGGATCTAATTTCTTCGGCGGCTGCCATAATTTTTGCGACGAGTTCTTCCCTGGTATTTGGAACTGTAGCGTATACTTTTTGTTTCATATGACCCCACAAAAAATAATCCAAGGGTGTCAAATCGGGTGAGCGAGGCGGCCACGCTACTACACCACCACGACCGATCCACGGCTGTAGATTATTATTTAAATATTCTCTCACTGCTCGAGAAAAATGCGCGGGTGCACCATCGAGCTGGAACCACATACGCCGACGGTATGATAGAGGTAGGTCCATGAGGCTGTCCGCAAACTGTGTCTGTAAGAATTCTAAAAATCTAGCGCCGTTTAATGTAGGTGGCAATTCCAATGGCCCTATCAGCCTATCGTTGATTATGCCGGCCCACACATTTACTGAGAATTCATGTTGAAATGAGCTTGGGCGCACCGCCCTTGGATTTGCGGAGCACCAGAGATGGTCATTTCTGTGGTTTGTAATCCCAGCTCTTGTAAATTTGGCTTCATCAGTCCACAGTATTCTTTGTAAAAAATTACGGTTCTGTCTCAAATTTCTATTTATCCACGAACAAAACACAGATCTCGCAGCAAAATCTGGTTCGATCACGTCTTGAACCCGTCGAAAATGATAAGGGTGTAACCCTTCTCTTTTCAAAATTCTCCATACATGCCACTTAGACATTCGAAGTTGCACTGAAATCCGTCTAACGCTTAGTCTAGGATCATTGGTTATTAGTCTAAGCACTTCTTCTTCATCTTCGGGCGATACCAAGCGATTGCGTTCATTAACAGCTCTTTGAATACCTCTTTCCGCTAATCTTGAATGCACGTCGATAAAAGTTTGGCGACTCGGTGTAGGCCTGTTAGGGTACCTTCGTCGATATTCTTGTACAGCCAAATTTGCACTTCCATTGCAAAAGCCATACACAAAGTGTATGTCAGCAATATGTTGCGATGAATATTGACGCTGTGCCATACTTTATCACACTTTTAAATACAAAACACTAACGCAGCACGTAAACAGCACGGACGGTAAGTGAAAGTAGCGATAGCGATCACAACGCAGGGCGAGGGACAACTAAACTAACCCAACTAATAATTTGTCCTTAAAACTGATTTTGTTTCAGGTAGTGGACTAATACGTTCTATCTCGCTTACTCACGGTAGTAACGAACAGTATTTCTCGCCTGCTCTCAGATGGAATACAGTGAATGCCATAAATGACACTCTGGCGGTTAACAAAGACGTTTTGTGCTTGCGCATACGCTATGTTCAAACAACAATAACTCTTAAAGTATTAAACATACAGTTGTGAATTTTATGTTGCATTGTAGCGTAGCTCAAAAACTGTCGATCTAGTATAAAAAATAAAAAAGTTCTCGGGGTTGTTTTTGTAGTAATTAACCATTATTGGTTGAATTGCATAATTTTTTGATTTTTTTTTTCGACTTTCACATTTTTTTTCAAAAGTTATGGAATTGTGAACACATTGCTTTGTAATGCAGACGGTAGACAATATTATTGCCTTCCGAATAAGCCTATTTTTATCTCAGTATGACTAAAACTTTGAGATATATGATTTTTTTTGTACTCGCATAGAGCATATTTCAACAAAAAAAACAAAATGGCTGCCACATAGCGGGGAAGTGTATTGGACCCAAGCCTATAGTGTAATAGTACTTTAAAATAGCTTATATTTAAGTATTTAGAATATCGCTAGTCCATGTCCGGACACACTGTATATACTGCTCTACCTATACAAAAATTATAATTTTAAGCCAAACGTATAAACTTGAACTTTTTGACATCCATACGGTAAGAAGAAGAAGCTAGTATTTTTACAACGGTATAACCTACATCTACTTAGTCGTGCTGGTATGAACTTTGCTGTAAGAATACTGCAGTCTAGTAACATAGCCTGTTAAAGCAAAAATATTATCTCGAGATCGTTTATCGTTGAATATTATCCGGTTTATGTTCGCTACAGAACACGAGCCTCTACGCGTAGGCGTCTACGAGCGTCTACGAGCTGCTACGGACGCTACGAAGTAAATGAAGCTTTATTTTATACGGACTCAACTTTTATGAAATAGTTTGCTTTACGGCTTTTATATTTAAAACACCTTTGCCTGATGGCTGATGAATTTGAGAACACGTTGGCATGTCCTAGACTCAAAAATTCGATAACATGTGACATCTACCAACACAGACTGGGTCCGCGTGGTGGATTACGGCCCATTCCCTCTCACTGAGAGGAGGCCTGTGTCCTAGTGGGGGAACATTAGAGGCTGATTATGTTAAGCTAAGGGGATAAATGTCTCCTGCATTGGCTGTGAGTTTCGAATCTAGCGATCTGAATAGCATGCCAAACATTCCTTAAAGCTGTGAAAATAAAAGAAAATGAGTTATTCCAAGTGGTATGTTTTTATTACAAGTAAGTTCCGGCACAAATGATGTAAATTTTGCTTAGCCAAGTCTATACCTATGTATATTATTTTGAAATTTTAAAATGAATTTGCATCCGTGGTCTTCTGTAACTAACTTTATTGCATGTTATTCAAAATACTGGCAATATGCCGTTACGGACAATAAGCCCATTTCTGACAAGGGTTTATTTATGAGATTCATTAATTCAACCGAAAGCCGGCAGATTCCTGCTGCCTTCACAAGGTCATCGGTCCACCTTGTGAGAGGCCTTCCAACGCTACGTGTTCCGGTACGCGGTCGCCACTCCAGAACCTTTCGACCCCATCGGCCTTCTGTTCTGCGAGCAATAATTGATGAGAGATTAATGAATGATTAATAGAGATGAAGTCAGCAAATTGAAAACTAGCTCCTCTTCTTAATAATAGAGGAATGGTACATCGGTTTTAATAAAATCACTGACTTTTTCACCATTGTATATAAATTGGGAAAATTTAATTAAAAGGCAAGTTAGTTTCAGTTCGTACAATTTTATTATACCCTAACGAATTGTAAAGTTTCATCAAAATATATTCCCATTAATACCAAATCGTAGTTCATAAATTATTATTTACATTAATAACAATATACAAATATTATAGAAGCACTCCTTACTTAATTGGAACTTAGATATCACTTACTATCAATAAGTTGCAAAGATAAGTTTCATTTCTATCACAATAATGTCTTCAAATACTGAAAATATGAAATTGATTATTGCAAACCATTTGAATTAAACTAATTACGAGTATTTTAGTACCAAATTAAAATGAACAAATGCAGGGAATGAAAAAGTTAATTAATAGATTATATTATTTGTTTAATTTTGATCTTTGTTTTGATATAACCTTCGTACTTCGCATCAATAAGAGTTTTGAAATATTAAATTAAATGTTGATATCAAAAATTAGTTTAACGGTTTGAATTTTAAATTAAATGTCGACTGCAAACATGTTTACTACAATAACATTGGGATAGTAAGTAGAATCGAAGTTTCACAACCTCAAAATTGGCACTTTCACACACATTTCACAATGTTTCGAACACTCTTAAACATTGTCAATCACGTTAACAATCATAAAATCTTACTACCAAAGGCTGCAACCAGCCTTGGATTCAATCCTAAATCCTTCAATATATAATATATAACATAAAATTCAGTCCAAAATGTTCACAACTCCACCTTTCAAGAATACTGAGATAGGTTTTGGGCCTCATAACTATTGTCATGGTCACTGACAACATCTATCTGTTCTTGATCACAAAGTTCCTGGTCCTTAGAAGAACAGGTACTCTTCGCACAGCAGCATTTCTTAGAACGAGGGTCAGCAGACATAGGAGATTCCTCCTTCTTCAGCTTCACACGGCGGTTCTGGAACCAGATCTTCACTTGTTTCTCAGACAGCTTCAGCCTTGAAGCGATCTCTATTCTCCTCAGTCTTGAGAGGTACATGTTCATGGAAAACTCTCTTTCTAACTCCAACAGTTGAGTTCCTGTGAAGGCGGTCCTGATTCTTTTGCTGGAGTCTTCTTTCAACGGCATACGTTTCAAGTCTTTTGAGTATCCTGGTAGCAGTTCTTCTGGGTGACCAAGTGGCGGGCTTGGAGTTTCATTTCTGCTTTCACTTGACAACGAAGGAGATCGTTGTCCTTGACTCTTCGATGGAGACGTGGTCACTTTGTAAGGGTGATACGGACAAACAGACTTCTTTCTCTTGTGAACAAACTGGACATGCTCCTGTTCTTCAGTTTTCAGGTAGCCTTCAAATGGTTTAGGTTCAGTCTGAGCTTCATAGAAATCAGGACGAGGCAGCTGATGCAGTAAAGGGTACCGAAAATTAAGCTGCTCCAAAAACGGCCTGAACAAATCCGGCGACCGTTGCTGATGCAGTCCAATGTTCAGAAGGTTGTTCAAGTTCCCCGGGTAAGGGTACGGTAAGTACTTAGAACGCGGGTCCAAGTGATGACCGATCAACGCGTAAGGATGTATAGGTTCACTAGACAGTTCATTCTTCTTGCAATCTTTCGTATCACTTATCAAAGCGTCGACTAAAAACGACCGAGACATTTTGGTGTGTGTAGCACGCGCTTTGAACTCCAGTTCACTACTGAGTATGGGGTGCGTCGGTCCTAAAAGTAACAATTACAAAAACTACCCCCACTTAGTGCACCCTATTGTAAATACACACAATGGACCTCGAAGCGTTTTGGCAATTATTTGGCCCGGCCCACCCCTTTGTCGGTGAGACGTCAACCCCAGTGTTAGTTGGAAAAAAACTTTGAATGGAGGATTTTAGTAGCTATGAATAATTTTGTATGGCACGAAACATCCCTAATATCTGTCTCATTAAATCCAATTTGCTTACTGTTTTGAATGCATGTGTGGATGTGTACGTTGAGTTTTTTTTTTTGTTAAATAATTCAGGTTTTTTAAAGGAGATATAAAAGAGCTGTTATTATTTATTACTTCTTAACGTCTTTAGGGATTTAAACTCGTTTTCTGCACTGAGTGGAAATAATGTTTTTTGAAATGGTAAAAGATTTTGGAGTTTAAGTAAACGATACTTAATTTATACTGATACATAATACTTAATTTCCACTGATAGCTAATCTTATCCATTTGACACCCAGTTCCACATGCTAAGATTTCCCGCGTCATCACTACATAGTATAAAACAAAGTCACTTCCCTGTCTGTCTGTCCCTATATATGCTTAGATCTTTAAAACTACGCAACGGATTTTGATGCGGTTTACGACATCACATTAGAAACCTCTAAAATTATCAGGGTTTCTCTTATATATTATGCATGTATTATACATATAAACCTTCCTCTTGACTCACTCTATCTATTAAAGAAAACCGCATCAAAATCCGTTGCGCAGTTTTAAAGATCTAAGCATGCATAGGGACAGACAGACAGCGGAAAGCGACTGTGTTTTACACTATGTAGTGATCAGCATTGCACCCGTGCGAAGCCGGGGCGGGCCGCTAGTCATCTATAAAACATATTGTATGGCACTTGGCAATAGCATAGTTTTCAATCAGTAAAACATTATTTGTAATCGGATCAGTACTTGCAGAGATCACCTCTTACATACAAGCAAACAAAAAAATTACCTCCTTTTAAGTTGCTCTAGATTAGATAATAACATGTTTTGCTTTGCTCAGTATAAGTCCTTAATCCTTATCATGAAAAAAAAAAAATCTCAGCAAAATAAACACCCAACGATCAAAACCACTCGCTTGCAGTACAAAACACCATATTAATTAAATATGAATACTCCATAATTGAATCCTTATGGTGCACGCGTGATCCTTGCAAAAGAAACCCTACCAATTGGGGAGGGCATTCTAAAGCTCCGCCCTTCGTTCCCTAGCCGAACTAGTTTATGAAATATTAAAAGCACCCTAATATTCGGCAGCATTATAATTGTGAACCAATTCATGTTATTATCATGTCAGTATTAATTTGTAAAGTAACATTTTCTTTTGTGCGCATAAGTGGTTTTAGATGGGATATTTCGATGTAAGTAAATATGGGAAGTTTACTTTCTCAACGGTAATTTGTTTTGCATCTGTATCATGTACCTATTCCTTTATCATGATTTATATTAAATCTAGAATTATAATAGAGTCTAAAAATTTTCATTCATCATTTTGAATTTGTACAGAAGTACGGAATATTAAGTCTTCCAATCTTTGGACGCCACACGGTCACTCCGTGTGGCGTCCAAAGATTGGAAGACGAAATGTCAGTCGTCTGGCGGCGAGATGGGCAAACGGCATTGTTGAGTTGAGAGGCTGGCACAGGAGCATGAGGATGCCGCGCCGTGCCCTCATCTCAGGAGTAGGCAGTGACCTATCGCTGCCGGCCGTGGTCGAGTCTATGGTCGGCGGCGAGGAGTCCTGGGACGCGGTGGTTTCCTTCTGCGAAACAGTCGTCTCGCAGAAGGAGGCTGCGGAAAGGGAGAGGGAGATCTCGTCCCCTCACCCCGCCCGCAGCAGGCGCACCGGGCGTCGGCGGAGGGCGGACAACGCCCTCTTCCAGCCCCCCTAAATGGGTCCAGGGGCGACGGACTTGGGGACGTCCGTCGCCCCCCACACATCTGGACCCGAGGCGGCGGCGCGTAGTGTTCCACGCGCGCCCCTCTTAGACGTCGCGGGGGGAGTTTAACACCTCACTCCCCCCCTGACACGAGGAGAGGCCCGCTGGAGCGGGCCAGCACCAGCCGGGGGTTGCGGAAGTATCGTTCGTTCCCGCGACCCCCGGCGTAGGTGAGAGAGGGAACACCGGGGTGGTTTTTAGTCAGTAAGAGTCTGACAGACCCCGCCGCCCGCCCCAGGGCGGCGGACATCCATGAGGATTTTCCACCCCGAAACAAAAAAAAAAAAAAAAAAAAGGAGCATGAGGATTGGCACATGAAAAGCCTACGTTCAGCATTGGGCGAAGTCAAGCTGTGGATGATAATGACGGAATATTTAGCGTTTGGGGAATATAGAACTACTTGTAACCATGTATAACCCAATTTCTAGAATTTCAGGTCAGACAAATATAATTTAATGAGTGAAAGTTATCAATAGGTAGGGGAAATACGGAAAAAATGACATGTATGGACAAAATGACATAGTCCCCTTATTTCACAATTGGCGGGTTTTAGCTACGTTTCCGCGACTGTATCACGTGACGGCAGCCATATTTACAATCCTGTCAGACGTTGAGCCCTATTCTCACAGTTGCGCCGCAGTAATCAGTTCAAACGTGTATCTCGCCTTCAAAAGTTTATTTTACAGATGGTTTTCTCCTCTTTTCTGGTGAGTTACTTGTTGTTATTTGTAATTATTTGTATTCAAATCGATGAACTATGCTAGTACCCAGTGATTTCGATTAACTTTATTGCAATCATTATTTATTTGATGGAATTATGATTTTTATTCGTTTTTGGGTGAATTTGGACAAAATGATATACGTACAAAATGGACAAAACGACATGGTATGTCATTTTGTCCATGACGAACCTGAGACGATAACGTAGATTCTTCAAAAAACACAACGCAAGCCACCGCCAATGCTGATATTGGAGATGTTGTTACTGATGTGACGAACCTGAGTTTGGAAATATGTGAAGAGGAGCCTAATACAGTTGAGGTAGCTGGAGCAGCATACGATGATGGTGTGAGACCTGGTCCATCGAAGCAATTACTGACATATCCAGTTGCTACTATTTCGCCAGTACCACAGGGGCAGTTCATCCGAGGCCCAGGAAAAAGAAAAATTAAACCTGTCAAAGATGATTGGCTTTTAACTTCTTCTCCAAATATGCAAGAAATTATTGCTAAAAATAGACCAAAGGATCCACCGGTAGAAAAGAAGAGACAGATGAAAAGAAAAATTTGTGATGAGGATGAAATAAATATTTCTGCTTCCAAAAACGCTCAGAGAAGAAATTGAGAGCATCGAGGCAGCGTACAACTGCTCTGATATATGATAGCTCAGGAAGCGAAGATTTCTCATGCGAGACAAATGACGACGATAGTGACTGCGCTTGCATTTATTGCAATGACCTCTTTTCCCGTTCTAAGCCCGGCGAAGGTTGGTTACGATGTATGATTTGTTCTCTTTGGGCTCATGCGTCATGTGCTGATGTCCCAAAGAAGACCAAAGGATTTATTTGTGAACTTTGTTCTTAAAAATTTGTATGTCATTATGTCCTTACCTTATATGTCGTTTTGTCCATACTATATGGACAAAATGGTTTTTGTGATTAGTTATATTTTTTCTGATTATATATTTTATTATAGTTCCTACTTAATTAAAAGGCTGTGTTACTGATAGTCAATGAACCTAATATGACTATAAACTATTGAGACTGATTATAATGCCATTAAATAAATAAATATGATTGAAAAACAAAACACCGTGTCATTTTGTCCGTACTTCCCCTACGTATTGTAAGAAACATTATAAAACACAGCAAATGAATGTTAGGCGTCGTCTTTAAGTCCTTTCAAAATATAATTGCTAACACTTCACAATTGAATTTGCGAAATGCCTCGAAGGGTTCAAAGGACCAAAATTAAACAAAAGCCGACGGCTGCTTCCTGGGTCATTGTCTTTTAAGAGACATCGTTATCAAGTGAGAAACTCATCTCAAATTCTCAAATAAAGGATGCGTCCGGGCCTAAGGCTGTTGACGAAAAAAAAGTAGCAATAATACACACAAACTACAAATCAGTCGGTATCATCAGCAAATATTTTTTTGCAACACATTTTTGTTCTTTTGTTACAAAAAATCTGACGGCACTGAATTCGATCACGGAATCGCGTCAGCCAAACAATGGTACGAAAATAACAATGTTTGGGCAAACATCACTTGGTTACCGTGCGTATCTGATCCTGAAAAAAATTGCAAAGAACTTTCGCTCTTTTTGCTGATTGGAATAAAGGTGGATTTTGTGTAGGATATCGGCGATCTAACTCCCCCACAATTCAGATAGATATAAAGGGTTATTATCGAATAAAACCGAAGGTATCCTCCTAATTGTGTGTACGTCAAACTACACCAGGTGGCGTATGACACGGTAATGATAATTCGTGAAAGTTACACAATGGAAAATATGGCAAATTAGGTAACTGTTTTTAAATAAAAGAGGTTTTGTAACACGATGTTTTGACGTGATTGCTCATTGATAGTTTGAACTGATTTCAATTCGTATTACTTCTGCATCAACTATTTTGTTCATTTTAGGTATAAATATTCACTTAAAATTTGAAAGAGTTGAACTTACTGATGATAGCATTTGAACGTACTTACGTCTTGTATGTACAGACGCCAGCACATCAAGCTACCCGAAACTGTCAAAATGTCCCAATCAACTTTGAATCTTATGCTTTAGCGATGAAGTTAAAAATCTATTAAAGAAATTTGACAGATTGTAGTACCTAGCTTGATGTGCTGGCGTCTGTACTTATGTAAGTTAATTTTCAATTTCTATCCTTCAGACAGTTTATGAACCTTTCCATCATCTATGGAACTTGAAAAGTTCAACTTTAGGGATGGATGAATTTTAAAGGTTTCACTGAATTCTACTATAGAAACTTTAGTATAAAAACGTCAGTGGTGTACGCAAAGCACACAGTTACGTCCGCAGTGCATGGATCCATGAAGCTGTCACGTCATGCTTGAAGCTTCATCCAGGCTTTGTGTACTGAACTTAGCTTTGCGGAGTTCAAACCGGGTCAGATATTTCCATACAAAACGTAGAAATGTTTTGTAAGCGACACAGAATAGAATATGAGTTTAAAGTATCAAAACACACCATTTATATTTGGTGTATTTTGGTACTACAGCACTGTGATGCGTATAAAATAATAATTATCATAATGACACTTTTAATGTGTGTATTACTGTGTAGACAATATTTGCAGGCCTTGCAAGGCAACGCATAGTGATATAACTTTTATTTTGGAACATCATGTAGTAACATTTTATCTATGTGTCACAAGTAAATAAATTTGAATTTGACATTTATTATTATAATGTCTGACTAAGTTCACCTAGCAATGGCAAAGAGAAAATAGATTTTTGCATGGCATGCTTCAAAATGCGGGCAGTTACTAAATGTCCTATCCTGTGCCTAATTTATCTCAAATTGACGCTGAAAAATACAAAGCAGGACCATTTCTAATTACCAGACAACGGACACAAACCTTCATTCATCTCCAATCTCCCTAATATTTCAAAAGGCACTTCATTTAAAACGCAATCACAAACGGAAATGAATTTGGAAAAGACATTTAATGACCACCTGCTTATTGTCCGTTAAAATCCAAGATGGCGTCATTCTCAGAACATTGATTTTAAATAGTCTAACAATACTGTCGCCTGCTCGTCTGAGAGACTGAGTCACTACGGGGTACACTTGTGCACTTCATTCATAAATTCGCTCATTCTATCGTTCATTCATGTTTTTAGCTACGGTTATGAATGGAGTAACGATTCTATTGTAATTCTTACTCTATTGTGCTTGCCGATAAGTTTGCGGGACAGGTATCGATTGGTTGCCAACTTGTTTTACTTTACATCCCACTCACCGTAACTTCTATCCCTTCCTTAACAAGGTTCAAATTCGGTCAAATATATCTTATTAAAAGGTAAATTGATAATTTGGTAAATATTTGAGTCTTGTACCCAAGTAGTGTTGATCTCATTTTTCGCGACTATTGTACATTTTTAAGTTAATTAATGTCACAAAGCGTTTTTGTAAGGCTACGACTGTTTGTGACAAAACTGTTTTTTCTTTACTGAATGTGTGGTGGATTTCAAGAACATAAAGGCGTGGGCAGTTTTGTGCTACTACTGGGTCTTTTTATAATATAAGTATCACTTTCTTTAAGCGGCCAGTGAGAAGTGGTAACTGTTTTACGCACTGCTTTCTTTCATATCTTTTCTTTTCAAAGAGTGTTTGGTGTAAGTGTCTTATTGACATTAATACATTCGAACTTCCCGCTTTTCTTTCATTCATCTGGAAAAAAAGAATTGATCATTCGGCAAGCGCTTCCCGAAAGAGATACCTAGGTATTCTTACCTTTTTTCGCCTCTCATTTTTTCTTATAAATATTCTATGGACATTTCAGTTACCTAAGAGAGTCTTGTATCCAAGTCTGAGCTGTGATTGCCTAGGTTGATTGATTGATCACTATATTATGAATTGACAACATTGCCCCAGTTTAACTTGAAAATTATACCAACATCACCTCAATACTAAACACTTGATGTAATGTTGCAATACAAGCGCGATCGAAAGGAAATCTTAAGACATTCCAAACTGCTCACTGCTCACTCGTAGAAAGATTGCGAGGTTAGATGCAGATTTATGACCAGAAGCATACCTAACTAAGATGCAGGAAGAAACTGAAGTTAGAAATTTAATTAATTCAATTTATTCATTGACTTCGGACAACAATATAGTCCATTTTGTTAGTAAAATATCTTATAACTAGTGTTAGTAGTACAGAAACAAGGAAAATATTAACAAGAAGAAGAATAGTAGGTTACTGAGGCTGGATGTGCTGAGAACGACATCGCAAATAGTAAGCTACCTGACCATTCTCCGCACATAATGCCTCAGAAAAGGGGAGTAAGGACTTTCCACCACTGTTTTCAGGATGCTGTTGTCACTGACCCGCGTTCTGCGCATCAGTGATGCGACTTTTTTGTGAATCACTGAATCGGAGCCGTCAGTTCAGTTCTGTGCAAACATCTCTGATGCGCTACAGAAACGGGACAGTTTCAACAGCATCTTAAAAACATTATTGTATTGGACGCGTAGGACATTTAGCGATCTTTTGGTGTAGCTGACCCACAGACACCACACGTAGAGAGCTTGACAAAACGCCTTGAACAGGATGATTTTGGCTTGGTCTGCACAACGAGAGAATCTACGGGCCCGGACCGCCAGTACCCTACGTTCCCTTTCGATGTCTATATTGTCCTTAAGGTCGTCGGTAAGTATATGCGCTAAGTACTTAAATTAGTGGACTTTATTTATGCTTAAACCGTTTAAATCTTTTCACTAAAAGAGGTGATAGACATACCTATAGGACTAGAAATAGGGACCAATTAGTTCAACCAGGTTTCAGACTAGCTAAAGTAGACTCATCCTTCATGGGGTACTGTTTAAAATGCTACAATAAAATACCTCCCCACATACTGCAACTCAATGAAACGAAATTCAAATCTTACATAAAACGCATAGTATGCAGCCAAGCATATTATGGTTGGGGGATTACATCGCAGACAAAAATGCTTGGCTCAACGCTGGTCCTGCTCCACAAGGGCGCATAAACTAATTAATTAGCATTCGAAAATATGTAAATATAGTTGGAGCTGCTGAAGACAGCTGAAGATTCAAAAAACTATCTTTGTATTGTATAAATTCAATCTCCGAATATTGTATAATTGCATAACACGTGTGAGCACTATGTACCTAAACTATAAAGCTACCATTTACTGGGTATGTCTTTCATTGACTTGAATGTGCCCTGGCGGCTGGGGGTATGTCATGCTCACTCAAATGTCTCGCTGGTGGTGGCGTGTGTGTTGGATCATTAAGTTCTCTTCAAAATGGTTGAGCTAAATGGTGCTGATCACTACGTCATGTTCGTGAACGGGCGCCGCCAGTAGGGACTGGTCATCTCTTAGCTGCCACGGCTTATTTTAATTTTAATCTAAGTATTTTCATTTCTGAATTGTTTTTTTTTGTTATCTCTTTTAGTACAGACGCTTTTAACGTGCACGTCTTTCTACATCGTTCTCACATGTATAATTTCAACTTGAATGATGTAACCAAAATGTTGTAACAATTTTTATGATTTAAAAGAGTGTCCTTGGAGTTTCTTGCCCGTTCTTCTCCACAGGTACCTACTTCGCTTTGGAATGGGCAACTAGCTTCATCTTTCTGACTGACTGACCCCTTCACAATTCAAAAGTGCCTATAATTGGTTTACTTGAAATAAATGCTTTGAGTTTGAGTTTGAGTTTAGAGAGAAACTAGGTTCTTGATTAGGGCACTTACCGGCGGCCTTAGAGACCATGTTGTATTCACATTTGCGGACATTGTACACAAGGCAGCATTCTCGCGGACCTTCTGATATCTGATATCTGAGAAATTATTTTCATTTAAAATGAAACAACGTAATATTTCCATTAAACTAAATCTCTAATCTACTACCAACTCATGTTATTCCTAACTTTTTCATAAACTGTCCATTACTCTAGAATTTCTGTATACTATTCATGTTATTTTATTATGGCAGAATGTGTACTGCACTAAGATATCTGTAACATTCTTTATATTTACCATGCCATTTTTTGCAAATAAAAATATTTACTAAGAGTTATTGAGTTCTCTTCAAAAGTACGCTTACGAGTGAGTGCTTGTGAGTGTGTGTGCTCTCTAGCGAGTACTCGAGAATTCTAATAAAAAGAAGCACAATCAGCATATAATGGTCTACAGGCCTCTTCTCTGTGAGAGGGAAAAAAATAAATGAAAAGACATAAATGTTTCTAGAATATCTTTGGTTCTACCAGTAACCCAACTTCCCCAGCAGCACGTACACGATATAATAAACACAAGACATGGTACGATTGATGAGCAGAGCGCGGCGGCTGCAGATAAGACGGTGATCCATCTACCGACCAACTTCTGCGTAATTTTGTTTAGACTCGAACTACCGAGCGCCGAACACAGCAGGATGGGAACTTACATAGTTCGTGCGCTGTTGTTACACTGTAATGGGGTTGATGTTGGGTAGTGGAATTAGTATGCAAAGGGGATTGAAGATTATATGAGCCTGGTCTACCTACTCTCGCGCCATTTTGATTTTTCAAAGTGGATCACATCCATATTTTTATTAACTTGGTTACATCTTGTTGCATAGACGTTTGAAATAATCACTGAAAATTTAACGTCACGTAATCAACTTTGAACGTTAATATTTCGGAAACTTGACGCTTTATGCGGTTTCGTGCTATTATATTTTCCGTTTGCATTGATGTCAGCTATCGATTTATAAAGGTCTCATGAGTGGTGCCGATTTATAAAAAAAAAAACTCGTCATTAGGTATGTCAGGTTTCATATAAAAATCTTGAATCCTTTCTGCAGAAATTGAGACAAATTGGTCTTTACATAGTCCTTATATCCACTTTTGGTTAGTCATGCGTTAATAGCTCTAAATGTTTAACGGTGATAGGCATTTATGTTCTGAATTATGGACTGGTAGGTATCCTGCGTGAAAAACGGTGCAAGTTGCTGGATACTCGTAGAAACATCTATTCTTCTTGCCCGTTGCTGGGAGGCAGCATAACATGTGATCTTTGCATAGGTATCTTAAGTTACTTGTAACAGCTTATAACATTGACAAGAATTATTGTTATTATTGTTAGGCTGTTCATTAGGTAAATATAGCGATAAACTCTTTTTATTTTTTACTAGCTATTACTGTCCCACTATTGGGAAAAGGCCTCCCTACTCTCTTTCCACCTCTCTCTATCCAAAGCTACCAAAGACCATCATCATCTGCCTAGCCTTTTCCCAACTATGTTGGGGTCGGTTTCCAGTCTAACCGGATGCAGCTGAATACCAGTATTTTACATGGAGCGACTGCCTACCTGACCTCCACAACCCAGTTACTGGGTAATATGATACCCCTTGGTAAGGCTGGTTGTCAGACTTTCGGGCTACTGACGACCCGTAACGAATGTCAAAGATGCACGAGTGACAGCCGGGACCAACGGCTTAACGTGCTTTCCGAGACACGGAGGGGTCTTGGTATGTGAAGACGGTCACCCATCCACAGATCAACCGCGACAAGCGTAGCTTAACCTGATCGATCGACCCGTGCGGCTGTTATTACTTAGCCACAAGCCCCCTAGCTGCCAAAGACCAATCTTTAACCTCGTAACGCCCAAGCTAAATTTCGCAAGATGAGCTAAACGCTCAATGTATAATGTATTGAACAAAGCTACATACGGCATTCCGGCCCAGACTAAAAACAAAACCTTCTCCTAAACGCCCAATGTACATTACAATGTACATTAATTAATTTAAATGCATGTTTGCAATGTGTAATACTGTATGTCACTTTGTTCAATACATTGTACATTGGGCGTTACGAGGTTAATAAAGGAGTCCAGCTCATCCCGCCACCTCCGTCTGGGCCTGCCGCAATGTCGTTTGGCAGTTTGGCCCATTGATCATCTGACATGCGATAGTCTTAGATGATGAAAAATTAAAGAAAACTTAATCATAGTAAAGGCGTAAGTAGACGTTAAAAATGGTAGTTTTATTTTAACTGTGGGCTATACAGTTCATATTATTTATCAAGACTAATTTTATCAACTTTATCAAAACAAACGCTAACCCATCTATCCGTTCCATTAAACTCGATTAAATCATCTGACTTAATATAGCTTTTAAGGGAAAATAAGAGAGGGGTGCAATTTTAAAAAAAAATGGGAAGTCACTCCTATGCTATGGTAGGTACATTTTGAGATCAAAGCGAAACATTAATGGACACGAGTCATTGGGTTACGGCAGAAAGGGTAGGTGGGGCTTCATTATTTTTAATTCAGTTTGTGTTTCTTTTTTAATAACATTTTGTATTTTATGTTTACATAATACGTGGTTCTTTTTTGTTTGTGTCTCGAATTGCCAAAGACAGTCGGTGAAAACTCCATGAAAACATTGATATCCAACTGCATACATCTGACAAGACTGAAAGCTAATTATCTTGTCTCAGCAATATTCTGAATTGGACTTCAATTGGATTGGATTTCAATCTGTATGGTTATTTCCTCAAAATAACATCTCAGACATCGATCTACATGGTCTTCATATAATCTGACCAAGATTATGTCTGGACTTTAAAAGAGACTGTGACCTTTCAGTTTGTTTCGGCCTTTCTTCTCATTCTAGTCAGATAGGAAACGCCGACCTAATCTTGTTTGTAAAACATGATTGATGTATAAAAGTGTTTGTGTAAACCTACTTACCGAAATAAAATTATTTATCACTTATCAAAGAACAATTAAAATGTACCTATAAAGAAAATGAAATAACACAAACATAAAACGGACACAGTACTACTCAATAAAAAAATAAATTTTAACACAACAAGAACAACGTTTTAAAGTTAATAAAAGCAGACGAGAAAGCTTTTACTGTTGTATCGGCATTACTGCAGGGCACTCGTATTATTATATACCTACATAGTAGTATAATAATTAAACAAGGGCCAACTTTATTAGGCAGGTCTTTTTGAAGGGTGACTGACTATCTAAAATATAAGTCCCTGATAAGGAAGCCTAATCGAGTCAAATCTGTGAAATCTCAATCGAATCGTTGTGATTGTAAGTCGATTATACCAACGAACTATAAAAAGGTAGATATTATTCAGTTAGATATTATATTTTTTTAAAGAGATTGTGACCTCTGAGTTTGTTTCGGCCTTTCTTCTCAGAGTAGTCAGATAGGAAACGCCGAACTCATCTAGTTTAAAAAAATATGATTGACATGTATGTTTGTACAAACCTACTCAAAGAAAATAAATAGGTAATTTATTATTTATAAACTTTGCAGACGTATTGGGTATCGATACCTAAATACGATAAAAATAAAAAAATAATAAAAAAAATTGCGATTGTTGTTCCTTTTTAGGGGTCGAAGACTGCTGGTAGTGTTGTAACTAAAAGTATGAATTGAGAAAATATGTTTTAATAATAATAATAGTAATTTTATTTCTCTCAAAAAGGTACTGCCGGTCGATTCTGTAAAAATCTCACCGTGAAATCATAAGTGAAGTGAGCACTTAATAGTTGTTAACGCCATATTTAATTTACTTTTCTATTTCATGCCTAATTACTGGCAACTCTAATTGGTATCTGTGTAACATAAAGTTCCTTCCGCTTCCCGTCTCCCTTCCACAATCCTTATAATGCCTGAGCGAAAGCGAGAAGGAAGATTCGCAATGGCGCATACGCTGCCGAAAGAAAAACCCGCTAGTTCTTAACTGACATCGACGCGTGTGGGTCAAAATTAATCCCAAGTCGGAAAAAGGACTCAAATTTCACCGCAAGGAACGAGGATTGTTATTGAACTGTCAAGTGCGTGTCTGTGTGTTGTGAAAAGTGCAGATTCTCGTCCGTACGTGCCATCCTGGAAGCGCCAGCCACGTGGCTAAGGAAAACCTCACCGTGTCACCATAGCTCAGCAGGCAGGTACCTACCATCATCATTTCCCACACCACCAAACACGTATTTGTATCACCGAACCGCCCCTCATACAGTCCACTAAGAAAATTTCGATTTTCACCCCAAGGCATAAGCCGCCGCACCATTTTTTGGTCCTACGATCACGGATACCTATTTTTCTTCTCTCGATAACGGATATCATTATTATATTCGTATATTATCATTCCGCACTTCGATCAATAGCTATTATTGATCGAAGATCCCGCAACTATATTTCATTTCAATCTTCGTTCCATAAACTCTTATAATAAACCGCTTTCATTTCTTTAATTACATAAGCAGTTACCTACAGATACCTACTTCGTCATTGCGTACATTTACAGGTAATTCGCATCCCGCTCATCATAATATTTTAATGTATGTAGGTAGTAGGAAATTATAACCTACCTACCGCTCGCTCGCTTCGCCATCGTTCGGTACGATATTCGAGTACCTACTTACCAATCCCGCACCGCGCGCAGCTCATTGCAGTTCGCGATTTATTTTAGCTATTTTATAAACCTTCAAAACATCGAAAATGAGTAAGAAAGGAAACATTGATTCGGGTGATCAGATAGAATCCGCTATTCAAATAGCACTGTCAGGTCGTAATATGATTTTTGCCCGCATGCAAATCATTTACGATTTGATGGAAAAAATGAAGTCCGGTATGGAACCGCTAGAGAAGTTTATGTGTGCGTGTGTCAATGTCGATGCGTTGCGCACCGAGTTCCTCGAGGCATTTAATAAATATAACTCGCTTCTTCTAAAACAAGACCCCGAAAATAAGATTGACGAGCAGTCGTGGATTAGTTTTGAGGAATTATATTGCCGAGTTAAATATAATCATTCGAATTACTCAAAATCCGCAGCCATATCGGCTCCTACTTCTAGTAGTAGTGGTGTCAGTAAACAAACAGTTCGCTTGCCTCCCATTGAGATTATGTCATTCGACGGCGACATTCGTAACTGGCCCCTGTTCTATGCTAATTTTAAAAGCACTGTACACGAAAATAATACATTGACTGATTCGGAGAAATTATATTACTTGATGGGGAAATTGTCAGATAAGGCTCAAAACGCATTCTCAGGTGTTTGCCCTAACGGCGATAATTACCAATTAATTTTTAATTCACTCATAAACAAGTACGAAGACAAACGTATGTTGGCTTCTAGTTACCTTAATCGGATGTTTGCACACAAACCTTTTAATACCGCATCTATTCAAAATTTCGAATCCTTTTCTGATAATTTTGTTTCCGCCGCAAACGCATTAAAAAACCTTAAAATAAATGATTTATCAGATTTGATTTTTTTCCATGTCGCTATAAAAAAGATCGATTCTGAAACCGCTCGACTTTTCGAAATGAACTCAAACGATGAAATTCCTAAATTCGACAATTTAGTTCAGTTCATTAAAAATCAATCTCGCATTTTACAAAATACAGCTTTAAATAGCTCGAGTTCCACTCAGTCAAATAACAATCCTTCAAATAAAAAAACATCCAAAACTCCGCAACCGCAATCTTACACTATAATTGATAAATCCGCAAAATGTTTGTGTGATGGCTTTGTCCATGAACATTTATTTAAATGTCCTGCCTTTTCTAAAATGACACCAAGTGATCGTTTTAAATCGGTGAAGCAATACGATGCATGCACTAATTGTTTAAGTATTAAACACAAGGCCAGAGTCTGTCAGTCTGAATCTAGATGTAAAGCTTGTAACAATAAACATCACACGCTTTTACACTTTAATCGCGAATCGCACGCGACTACATCATCGAACGGTGTTGATAATACCGTCCGTTCACAATCGAGTTCAGACGCAAAGGTTTCAAGCGAGCAACACGCTCACGCTACCGCTCAGAGCGCCCCGCAATGTAACGCGTCCATTGCTGCATCGATCTTTAACGACTCGAACTCCCGCGTATCAAATCCGCAATGTAACACGAATACTACTATTTTGTTGTCAACCGCTACTGTAATAGTTCGAGATTCATTTGGTAAGGAACATTTTATTCGTTGTCTATTAGATAGTGGCTCACAAATTAATTTGATCACCGCAGAATGCTGCAAACGATTAGGTTTGACTAGACATTCATCTGATACGCCTTCCGTTAAGGGTATCGGTGGTACGGAAAAATCCGTTAAGGGTTCCGTACAATTCGCTTTCTTTTCCCGCTTTAATCGGAATGTTACTTTTAACGTTAATTCGCTAGTTGTCGATGCAATCACCGACAACTTACCTACCGCTCCCGTAGATATTTCCGCCTTGCCTTACTTAAAAGGTTTACCGCTCGCCGACGAATCGTTCGGCACACCCGGTCGCATCGATGTGCTGATCGGGGCTTCACTTTTTCCGCATCTTCTGCTGCCCCGTGTAGTTAGCAGCAACTCCTACGCGCCGCCCGCCATGCAGACGGTACTCGGTTACGTCATCATGGGCGCTGTGCCCGCGTTGCCTGTACGTCGTAATAAGACTTCGCAGTCTTTTTGCTCACATCTTTCGCAACCATCCGACAAAGACTCGTTAGAATCGGCGTTGAAAAAATTCTGGCAGGTCGATGAAGCGCCCGTCACTCTATCGACGAGCAAATCGCTCGACGAACTTGAGTGCGAGTACTTTTATAATTCGACCACGGAACGCAATAAGGACACAGGTAGATATTCTGTAGCCCTTCCGTTTCGCAGCGATGTGTTCTCATTGGGGAACTCACTCGATGTCGCGAAAAAACGTTTTTTCTGCCTAGAAAAGAAATTAGAATCCGCACCCGAGTTACGTACTGCGTATGATGACGTCATCCGCGAATATATTGACAAAGGATATTTATCGCCTGCTCCGCTCGATAGTTCAGGCAGTAATTACCCTGACTATGTAATTCCGCATCACGCAGTTGTACGTTTAGATAAAACAACAACAAAATTACGCTCCGTTTTAGACGCTAGTGCTAAAACGAGTACTGGAGTATCTCTCAACAATATTTTACACAGTGGCCCAAATTTACAGGGAGACTTGTTCACTATACTTTTGAAATTTCGCTTGTTCGCATTTGCGCTCTCGGCTGATTGCCGACAAATGTTCTTACAGATTGAAGTAAGAGAAAGCGATCGTCGCTTTCAACGCATCTTATATCGCTTCAGTACAAACGATCCTCTTGTTCTATATCAGTTTAACCGCGTCTGTTTTGGTCTCAAGTCAAGTCCCTACCACGCGATCCGCACAATACAACAGTTGGTTCAAGACGATGGCCATCACTTCCCGCACGCCAGCGCTATCATCGCGGACTCGCTGTATATGGATGACGTAGTCTGTAGCGTAAGCTCTGAATCGCGTGCAGTCCAGGTTTCGCACGAACTGATTCAACTCTTTAGAGGAGGTCAGTTCGAGTTGGTCAAGTGGACCAGTAACTCTCAAACTGTATTAAACAATATTCCTGCTTCGCATAGGTTGACCGAACAACTAGAATTCGACAAGTCGGTAGAGCAAAAGGTCCTCGGCTTGCGATGGTGTAGGTCAAATGATTGTTTTGAGTTTCTTATTTCCACACCGCCAGATACATGTACTAAGCGTGCCATACTGTCGGCCGTAGCTAGACTGTGGGACATCATGGGTTTTGTCGCGCCTGTAGTTCTATATGCTAAACTACTTATAAAAGAACTGTGGTTATTGAAGCTTGATTGGGATGACACTCCCCCGCGTCACATCATAAATATTTGGCAAAGTTTTCGCTCTGCCCTGCCGCTTTTAAACGATTTTAAAATTCCGCGCCATTTAGGTATTTTTGAAAATTGTATTCTTCGCCTAATTGGATTTTCCGACGCCAGCGAAGGCGCCTACGGCGCTGTCATCTATGCGCACATCACTCGCAACGACGACGTGGCCGTTCATCTGGTTTGTGCCAAGTCGAAGGTATCGCCGGTTAAACCGTTGACTATCGCTCGACTGGAGCTCTGCGGTGCCGAGCTCCTCGCTAAGCTTCTTCGCCGTGTTCACGACACTTATAATCCGCGTTATAATGTTACCGCTATTTACGCATTCACCGACTCAAAGGTGACTCTTTGCTGGATAAATTCTTCTCCGCATCGTTGGCATACGTTTGTCGCCAATCGTGTCGTTCGCATCGTAGACAAAGTCCCCGCGGAGCATTTCTACCACGTAGCTGGTACTGAAAATCCGGCGGACTGTTTGTCACGTGGTTTAACACCTGATAAATTAATTGAACACCCATTATGGTTGCACGGACCCGTTTGGGCTAAGCGCGACCCTTCCGAATGGCCCATACATAAGGTTACCGACTTGAATTCGGAATCCATTCCGGAAGAAAAGGTCCACGCGCACCCCGTAGTCGCAGATTCAAGTTCGGACAATTCGCTTCTACTTGCACTCGCAGAACGTACGTCGTCGTGGTCTAAGCTACTGCGTATTATTGTTTTTATATACCGCTTCATGAAAAAATTACCGCGTCGGGCTGACGCCGTTACCGCTAGCGACCTCGAGTTTGCTGAAACCATTTTGTTGCGTCATGTTCAAAGAAAACATTTCCTAAACGATTATTCCGAGTTAAAAAATAATAAATTTTGTTCACCCGCTCTTATTAAACTCAAGCCATTTGTAGATTATGGTGATGATTTAATCCGCGTTGGGGGTCGATTAACTCAGTCAGCTGAGTCCTATAGTACTAAACACCCTGTAGTGTTGCCCCGGCATGACCGCATAGTTGAAATCCTCGTAGACTATTATCATAAAAAATATTTACACGCAGGTCCAGAACTCACTATGTCGCTATTGCGCCATAGGTACTGGATTTTGTCCGCAAGGCGAATTATTCGTCACAGAATCCATAAGTGCAACGCATGCCACAGGTGGAGACCACGACCTCATGGTCCGCCGATGATGGGCGATCTCCCTAAATCTAGAGTGAATGTTGCTGCCAAAGCTTT
Source organism: Eremobia ochroleuca (assembly GCA_949629135.1). Lineage (NCBI taxonomy): Eukaryota > Metazoa > Arthropoda > Insecta > Lepidoptera > Noctuidae > Eremobia > Eremobia ochroleuca. Next base: position 20,236,105 of record OX451394.1, read on the forward strand.
TTCTCATACAGGGTGTGATTACGCTGGCCCTATACAGTACGTACCCATACGCACTCGAGGTGCGAAGAGTCGCAAGGGTTACTTATGTATCTTCACCTGTATGACCACTCGCGCTGTTCACATCGAATTAGCTACAGATCTTACAACTGTTTCTTTTATAGCCGCGTTGAAACGTTTTTTGTCCCGCCGCGGACCGGTACAACGTATGTATTCGGATAACGCGACCAATTTTCGAGGAGCTAGTTCGTTTTTACGCGACTTGTATACTTTCATAAATAAAGAATACCGCCCGCGCTTTGAAGAGGAGCTCGCTGAGCATCGCATTGATTGGCAATTTATTCCGCCCGCGTCACCGCACTTCGGTGGATGTTGGGAGTCCATGGTGAAGGCCGTGAAGACTCACCTTTTTAAGACAATAGGTCAACAACTCCTCTCTTATGAAGAATTAGTCACAATTCTTTCTCAAATAGAGTGCGTGTTGAACTCTAGGCCTCTTACTGTTCTTAGCGCTGATCCGGAAGAGCCCAAAGCTCTTACCCCTTCGCATTTTTTACATAATGTGCCGCTTAACTCATTGCCTGCCGCGGAAGTAGGTTCATTGTCTGATCACCTGCTTCAGAGACACTCTCTTATGGATAAATTAGTCCAGTCGTACTGGAAAAGATGGCGAAGCGAGTATCTTCATAGTTTACAATCTCGCTTAAAATGGAATAAACCTGATGGACCCATGATTAAGGAAGGCACTGTAGTAGTGATTGTTAATGATAATGCGCCTCCTCTATCCTGGCCTTTAGGTGTTATAGAGAAATTGCATACGTCTAAAGACGGTAGCACGCGAGTAGTTTCTGTACGCACTTCTAGTGGGATTCTTGTGCGACCTGTGGTCCGCTTATGCCCCATTCCTACTCAGTAATATCTTATTCAGTCCATTCCCTCTTTAGTTAGATTTAAGTGTAATTTTACTCTATATATTATTATTTTATTCTCTTTAAAGGTGACCCTTTAAGGCCGCGGGGAATGTTAACGCCATATTTAATTTACTTTTCTATTTCATGCCTAATTACTGGCAACTCTAATTGGTATCTGTGTAACATAAAGTTCCTTCCGCTTCCCGTCTCCCTTCCACAATCCTTATAATGCCTGAGCGAAAGCGAGAAGGAAGATTCGCAATGGCGCATACGCTGCCGAAAGAAAAACCCGCTAGTTCTTAACTGACATCGACGCGTGTGGGTCAAAATTAATCCCAAGTCGGAAAAAGGACTCAAATTTCACCGCAAGGAACGAGGATTGTTATTGAACTGTCAAGTGCGTGTCTGTGTGTTGTGAAAAGTGCAGATTCTCGTCCGTACGTGCCATCCTGGAAGCGCCAGCCACGTGGCTAAGGAAAACCTCACCGTGTCACCATAGCTCAGCAGGCAGGTACCTACCATCATCATTTCCCACACCACCAAACACGTATTTGTATCACCGAACCGCCCCTCATACAGTCCACTAAGAAAATTTCGATTTTCACCCCAAGGCATAAGCCGCCGCACCAATAGTATTAATCCCTAGCGAATGACAGCTCACTCCACGCTCACTTCACCCAAGCTTTCACGGTGAGGTGGTTACAGAATCGCACGGCAGAAGCCAGAACATCAAGCTACCTGAAACTGTCAATTTTTTCCAGTCAACTTTAACCTTATGCTGTAGTGATAAAGTTGAAAGTCTATTAAAGAAATTTGACCGTTTTGATTCGTAGCATAGTTACATTTTCCAGTTTATCCTTTGTGAGAGCTGGATTCAGGTGAATACTGGGTTCGGGACCTATATGACAATTGACAGATCTCCAGGGTCACACCCTTAAAATTGCAATAATAAAAGCATTATAAAAGCTCTAAGTACTGAGAGGAAGAGAATTAATACAAAAGAAAGTGTGCTATGTGTGTCTTTGGAGAGTGTTGTGTGTCCGTGAGTGCAACATAAGTCAGAACCTACTTGCCCGAAAGTTTGTGTGTGGTTAACAAGGTGAAAGGCGATCTAAGATTAATTTGAGTAGGTGAATATTTCCGATATATGAAATTATAGTTTTATCTCATTTAGATATCGATACGAATCACATATGAGAGGTTTACAAAAAAAAAACTGATTTTTCAAGTTTTTATTTAGTTTCACCTATCCCGGTGTTTGTAATCAAATATTAAGTAACTGATATTTCAAGTAAATATAGGTACTAACAGCGGCGGACTACCCCACGAAAAAAAACATCAATTTAATTTCTTTTTGTTTTATCATGGTTAGATATCGATACTGCGGAGTTTAGCTAAGTAATTTAATTTGACCCGGTATATTACAATTATTTTGGCCTTTAATTTATAAAGAGTTATATTCATTACAACGAACATTGTTATTATTCAATCTAAGAAAATATTTGAACATAATTTTATTAAACAAATCAGATACCTAATCATTGTTTACAAAGTTTGAAGTAAACTTCATTAAAATTGAAGTTATATTCATTTTAACAATATTTCAACAGAATTAGACAAAAACTTTATACAGCGGCTTACCTTTCAACTTTCACCGTTATTTTAATTTAAAGTCACAAAACTCTAAATTGCTTTCCCGTAATTTATTATTGAAGTTTTCTGTTAGTCCAAGAACGTAATTATTGGAAGCAAACGAATTTGATTCTTATTTTTTATTACAATTGGTCATTAAAATTTAGTCTTGATCTGGGTAGTACTTGGGTCAAACACAAAAACGCGTGAAAAAGTGTTCAGGTTATATAAATTCCAGGTGTACATTATTAGAGCATGTTTGTGTTTTTATTACTTAAGATTAAGTTGTCGGCATACTATATTTGATCTTATTTTATTTATAAGAATAAATTTATTAATTTTCTGCTTTCGTTTATAGCAAAATGTCTCCTACTGTAGACTGTTCGGATGCTTAGCACCTCAATTTGATAGATGTTTAAAAATATTTCAGGAACAATAAATACATTCTTTTAATGTGAATGTACGTAAAAAATAAACAACTTTTCATATTAGCGTAGATAAAAAAATCAGCAATCCATTTTTACGAATAAAAACATATAAACATATTGTTCTAATATTTGTAGTCTTCTACTGTAGACACGTAAAACTCACACAATTTTAAATATTTCGAACACACCTAATATATTTTTTGGGTTATGTTGGCATCACTGCTTCAAATGTCGCTCATTCGTTCGTAATTTTCTTAAATGGCGTCTGCGTCGGTGAAAAAATACTGCTAATAAAGGATACAGAAGATTTTGGTCGTGTTTTGAAGATCTTTTCTGTGTTACGTATATATTGGTAAGTAGATACTTAAAAATTATATAAATCGTAAGCGTTTATGTGCATTAGGGATAGGTTTGCAAAATCCAACATGCTTTCACTCTAACCTCAAAATATTTTAAGATATCTTTTTTATTTTACATTATGTCTTTCCTGTAGACATCTTTCCTGTAGATGCGTGTGTATAAAATAAGTTTCACTCTGGCTGAAACATCTTTTTTTCTCTAAAAGACATTCGTGTGACTGGAAGCATGGATCCTTAAAATGTATGGAAATGATGTAAATATTGTTACAGTTACGATGCCACGGGCAAGTACAAATAGGATTCAGCTTTCTGAGGAAGACAAAAAAAGGCGCAGGCGTCATCAAAAGAAGCTCAGTATACGTCTTGTACATGCCAAAATGGATGAAGCAGCATTAGAAGAAAGATGAAGACAGGATAGGGAAAGATATCGACGAAAAAAAGAACAAGGCAAAATTAAAACTATTAAAGACTGCACCCCTAGAGAACAACGACAAATCAGAAAAATATGGAAGGAAAAGACCAAATTAAGACGTCAGAAGGAAAAAAATAGTAAAAATGCTTTGCATTTCGCTGAGCAGAATACTCCACCGTCGAGTCCTTCATGTTTGCGTATTAATGTTGGGAATGCTATTGTGAAACGCAACGCGTGAAAATTAAGAATCGAAAATAAGTACCTAAAAAAAAAATACTTGTGATTTAAACTAAATTGGCAAAGTACCGTATGAGAGCTATTCGATCTTGTAATAGAGAAAACAAAGAAAATAAAGTTTCTCAAAGGAAGTTTAAGAAGGCGCAAGAAAGTATAATTTATTGGAATTTCTACAGGAAAGATGTCCGTTCTGTGGGCAATTTTTTATCATTTCTTATTTTCTAAAATAGTTGAATTTTCAAACTTTATTCTGTCATGTAACGAACGTGTTTTTATTTTGATCATTATAAATTAAGTTCTGTAAACAAATCATAAAACGTGATGACATACTAAGGTTTATGTTCTTATCTGTAGACAATTAGGTCTTTTCTGTGGCCTTATAAAAATGAAAATTGTTATTTTTTGAACGAATATGTAATACTGATCTATATCGATATTATTAAGAATTATAAGAGACTGTTACACGAATAAAGGTTGATTTTCAAACTCATATGTGAGGTTTTATTTTTTGGAAATGATGAATTACATATTTTGTGTTTGACCCACTTACTAGTCGTTACTTTATGTAAATAATTTCATCACCACTGCTCTCCAAGCGGTGAAGGAAAACATCGTGAGGATACCGGCATGTGACATCTACTAGTACGCACTGGGCCTGCGTGGTGGATTACAGCCCACTCTCCTTTAGCAGTGGCAAAATTATAGGCTTGCTTTATGCTGGATAAAAAGTTCTTAAAAAATCCTTTAGGTAAAAAAGACGCCAAGTAGAGTAGGAAGGTATACATATAAACCTACTTTTGAATTGATCATTTTAAAGCGAATGAACTCGGCATACACACATACGTTCCATTCCAAATTAAGTAATTAACGTGTCTCCTGATTCTGTTAGTTTGGTATTTCTGAAGCTATTGAAGTTATAGGAAATAATGTATTATAGAATAAGTTAGTGCTAAATTATAGCTCTCTATTTGTTTGTTACTGAGACTCAAAATACCAAAAATATTTAACACAACATTGCAATCTTTATTAAGATTTCAAAATCTTATTAAATGATCCTTATGAATAACATAAGCACAATATTTTGCCTCTGACTAAAGAATTAAGTTCAATGGTACCTTGTGTTTCTCACGACACTTGTGTTAGGAGCACGTATTAATTGCAGCACAAAGTCCGAACAAAGATTCCTTGCTAAGTGCTAGTGAAGCTGACAAATCACTGAGTATTGAGTTGGATAGTGGTGCAAGTGATAAGAACTGCGGCCATACCAAAGATTTCTACCGTTAGAGTCACCCTTCCGTGTCAAAACATGGTCGCAGTTCTGTTTCTGGGTTCTGGCTTGACTTAATAGTCATGGAAACGCTAATATTATTGTGTAAGCTCATTCCTCTGAGTATAGATACTTTTTCGCGACACTAAGTACTGTGAGGGCAAATCTAACGATTTCAATCTTTGAGCTATTATATACTATGACGGTGTTAACGCTATAATTGTTCCGTTGTGAAAAAGGGACGGTGCTATTTGCCCTGTATAGCTCAATCTCTCTCTGACACTGGACCATGATGGCTTTAATACGTCATTGTACCTGCGGCCCCTGCACTTATGTCTGATACTGTAGGTACATTAATTTATAATCGATGGATATTGGTCAAACTGTATATAATAAGTGCGATCGTTAGGTAAGATCACAAATTCATTTACTAAGTAAAGAAATTTTCAATTTTTTTCAATCATAATTTAAACATCGTAACAAGATTCTGATGTTGGTAAATTAATCCATTCAATCATTAACCCGTGAGGAGGCGCGCCTAATTTTCTTACACGAGTAGGCGCGTGCGAGCAAATTGCTCACACTATCATAAAATGTTTATATTTTTAGTGTTTCTATATTTATTGGCTTATAATGTATTTAAATAAATAACACAAGGTTTAGTAAGTAAGAAAACAAGTATTTTAATCAAAACTATTGAACATAATAGCAACTTCTAACGCAAATAACAAAACAACCTAGTATTAATTAATTTTTTTGGCACGTTTCATAAAAATCACAATAAAAACTGTTCCATAACAAAAACTAAAAAGTGTTATTCATCCATTAAATCTACACTAATGTGCCTCTCGAAACACACTGAACACATGTATTTTACATGTTCGGTGCAAAGTAATTGCTGGGCGCGTGATGAGCAAATTGCCGCACGTTGGTACACGGCCTCCACAAACGCCTTGCTGCGCGGTCGCAACGCCACTGAGCGGATCGAGAATTGCGTCAGGGGAGAGGGGGTGAATATTTAGGAAGGTGCTTAAGTGCTTGAATTGGTGTGGCATGGGAAAGACAAAAAATTTTTGAATTAGATTTTTGTGTGAGCAAATTGCTCATAGCGCGCCTTCTCACGGGTTAAAATTCCGACCTATTGACATTGCCGTTCTAACAAAGAGCTCCTCTGCCTTGCCGCAACAAAGTTTATACCTTCCACCACACACCAACCTTGTAAGCTCGCCACAAAATGCAATCACAAATGCGATTCGCTATTGTACAAGATTTTTTACCAATACATGAAACGCTTTTACGCTTTGTGCAGAGCCGACTTTTTATATTGCAGCGCTTTATGCTTCAAGTCTTTTGTGCCCTTTCTTTGATAGAGTGCTTTTTTTGATTATTTTATTGGTCTTGGCTACTTAGGTGACAAAGTTTTGGTAACGTTTAAATGTAGGAATGGAACAATGAATCAATTATGTCGATTATGTTAGTAATTGAGAAGGCAATGGTTGAACTAAAATCAAAAGCTGCTTAAGTATTTACATAGTTTTGACCGGTGATTAAGTTGGAGCAGTAGAAAGGGGCTATTGTCAAACACAAAGCATTTATATTAATTAAACTAATTACGGGCACTTTTGAATTTTCAAGGGGTTGGTCAGTCAGAAAGATGAAGCTAGTTGCCCATTCCAAAGCGTAGTAGATTTATATGACGAAGAACGGGCAAAAAACTCCGCACACATTGTACATTGCATTAAAACTATTTAAATGCATAAGCATTTAAATAGTTTTAATTAGTGATTAAGATGAAGTAAAACGAGGTTTTGTATTTACTTACTTACACAATATTATTGGAACTTTTATTGATTGCACTTTAACAATTACTATTACGTATTAATTTCCAACTGTGCGATATTTTATAAAGAGTACAGAGCCCCGACTCACCATGACCACTCAATGATTCCTTACTTCGAATTCGAAACCTCGTCAATACCTTAGCTAATCACGCCAACTTCGCGTTCATTTCGCGCGGTTTCGATAATTGTGTCATAAAGAATACGTTATCTGCATGTCGATTCTAATGTGTAAACTTGCATGAACTTCAGTGTCATTTCACTGATGCTAGGGATTGAATTAGCAAACATTTACAATCACAATCGAGATTTTAATAATATTCTTTATGCTAATTCTGTTGATCATTTTATATAATTTCAAAACTAGTATTTTAGTTGTCAAAACATTACTATTTTGTGGGAGTTTAAAATAAATTGCAAAACAGAAACTTAGTCAGAATATCAACTTTTCTTTTCTTTTTTTCCTAGATTAAAACACCACCAAATAGTAGTGTTTTTACACTTAAAATACTTGCTTCGAAATTATATAAAATGATCAATTAGATTTAGCATAAAAGTTATTATTAAAATCTCGATTATGATTATAAATGTATGCTTGGTCAATCCCTAGTATCAGGTGGGATGACTGACAGCTCACTCCACGCTCACTTCACCCAAATTTTCACGGTGAGATGGTTACAGAATCGCACGGCTGGTCTTTTGACCAGACGATCAACGGGCCAAACTTACTTAAGTGGGTTCCGTTTAATGACAAATAGCCGACATCGTGGCAGGCCCAGACCGAGATGGCGGGATGAGCTGGACTCCTTTAATAAAGATTGGTCCTTGGCAGCTCTGGGCAGAGAGAGCTGGAAAGAGAGTAGGCCTTTGCCCAGCAGTGGGACATTAATGGCTAATACTAATAAACTGGCCTTTTGAGCCACGTGAAGAGTTTCATTGTGATTTATATTCTGTTGTATTATTTTCTGGTGTTGTGTTCAATAGATCTCATTTTACACTGTGGAGACAACTTGCAAATACAAGAGCATGGGACTATTTTAAAAATATGTTCATATAGCAATTAAAAAAAAAACACACCTACAAACTAATTACTAGTGATGGGCCAACTATGGGTTTTGGCGAATTTTGACAAACATTCTGACTAAACTATTGGACATATTTGTTATTGAATTTCAATACTCAATATCTTTATTGCTTTACCTTAATGTGTACTTAGGAGGTAAATATATTATTTAGATCATTATGGACCCTGTAGGGCACAGCAAAAGGGTAGGAGAGAGGAAGCCCTGTTTTAGGATATTTTTTTTTTTGGGAACAAGTTTTAACTTACAAATTATAATCAAAGTCAGGAGATCGCGAATAAAATACTAATATTTCGCTTATTTATGTATTATTTTATCTGCAAAAGTACTTAAATATTTTACATTATCGGTATATATCTGTACATATGTTTATTCATTTATATAAATTGTTTTTCTTTGAATTATTATTATTGCTATATTATCTATTCAATTTATTATTATTGCTATTTTATTTAATTATTATTTGGGTTATATTATTTATTCATTAAATTGCGTGATTATCATTAATTTTCCTATTATTTATAATTAATTTTGGTATGTATACTTGGCAACAGTGGCAAAGTCTTTAGATATACGAAGTTTAATTTATTGTCGTATCGTCGTCCCCACATAGTAGAAATGAATATTTATGTTTGAACTTCCAAAGTCCTTTGTTATAAACAATCGAGGGTTATTAGGTAGACTTTACATTACAACTTATTATGACACTTTGTGCAAGAGTTATTAATTTAATCACTTTTAAGGTGTTATCATATGACGTAAGTGGTTGATAAGTTATAATATTAAGCGTGGTTATTTTAGTCCCTTAAGGTTTGGTTTGAAATAGGATGATATCCCTTCAGAGTAGCTGAAGTAAGCATGTTACATTGCATTATAATTTATATAGGCTGGCAGGGACTTCGACGTGAAACTGTAACCATGAATTTAGCATATAATTGTAGACCCCCTAGAATATACATTTTTCGGTGGTTATTTAAAAAAAAATCTAAGAGCCCCGTGGCTAAATAATAACAGCCGCACAGGTCGATCGATCAGGTTAAGCTACGCTTTTCGCGGTTGGTCTGTGGATGGGTGACCATCTTTACATACCGAGACCCGCTGTGTCTCGGAAAGCACGTTAAGCCGTTGGTCCCGGCTGTCATTCGTGGATCTTTGACAGTCGTTACGGGTCGTCAGACGCCCGAAAGTCTGACAACCAGTCTTGCCTAGGGGCATCGTATTATCCAGTAACTGGGTTGTGGAGGTCAGATAGGCTGTCGCTCCCATGTAAAATACTGGTATTCAGCTGCATCTGGTTAGACTGGAAGCCGACCTCAACATAGTTGGGAAAAGGCAGGCAGATGATGATTTAAATAAAAATCTGTTGTTTCATAGAAACGTTCTACCTTTACGATTGACCTACGTGGTCAAAATATCAACATCTGCTTAGTCTTTTCCCAACTTTGTTGGGGTCAGCTTGCAATCTAACTGGATGCTACTGAGTATCAGTATTTTATACGAAGCGACTGCCTATCTGAACTCCTCAATCTTATGATATTAGAGGGTTAGGTAGTTTAGAATTCAGAAGGAGTTCTTTCAGCATAAAATACTTGATATACAGCCTATTAGACTGAAAGCTTATCCCAATATAAATAAAAAAAAATATTTATACGATATTTTGATTGTTTTTATTCATCAATATTTCATTTTGTTTTTAAGATCTAATATTTCGACGCAGACTGCACCCAAAGACAACTCAAGTTCGTTGTTAATTAATATTTTTAACCAGCTGACTGGCAAACGAAGCCGTTCGTATTCCCGTGACGGCGATACTGAATGTGTTTTTATGATTTATCGTTCAAGTTCAAGATATTAGATATTCGCTAACATACACTTGGGGAATTATTTGATCTATTACTTTGGTCGTTTTGGGTGAAGTTTATACAGAAGTAGGTATGATTTTCACAATCTTATTTGCACTAGTTCAAAAAAAGGTCATCTTATTTAGTTATTTTGTCATGTTGACTAACGGGTGAATGAACTTTATATACAAGGACTTAGTTATGCATAATTAATGTTAAACGTATTTAAAACAACATTTTATCTCTGTCATCTTCAAACGATCGTCAGAAATGGAACCATTTTATAAATCCGTTTAGAGCTAAATTGATTTATGTAGTAATTTACGCCTTGGAAGGTAGGTGGGCCTTTGGTGTGGGATGCAACGTGTGTCGACACCCTTGCGCCATCCCATCTTCCAAACACGGTGGGCTGTGCTGGTGCGGCTGCTGCAGGTGCGGAAAACCTCAAACGGCGCAAATACTCCAATCTCTTTGGAACTCATATGTTCGAGCCGTTTGGGGTTGAAACAGCAGGACTATGGGGCACCAGAAATAGAAATAGTCGTCTTTTTACGTGAAGTTGCGTACTGAACTTAGTCTAGATTAGCTTTTTATCAACTCTTTTTTTAAAAGCTTGAGCGTGACAAATATTTTCAGCTGCTGCTGTTACACTCAGATGACCGTGAAAACTTTAATTTAATAAAAACTAAATTAATTCTCTGTTTGGAAGACTGTATAAATGTCGCATTAGCTACGAGTATCATTAGCAATAGGGTGTCCACACGTGTTTATAAATAAATACAAACGAAAGGGTGACAATGTTGTGTTGTAAAATATCAATTAGTCTTGCTTTGACTTAAGGGATTGTCCTGGCAACTGAGTGGTGTTGATAGGTGCTTGTTTGTTTTGTAGTTTAGGATCATAAGGTCCCTTGACAAGCTTATCAAGGGACCCTAATCAAGCTTGATTAGGAATGTACTTCACTGTATAGTTTGATTGGAGATCAAAGGGATAGTGTGACAGAATTGTTACTGATGTGTTTTGTTAACTTACCGCGTGTTTGACCGTTTTTGATCTTGTCGCCAAATATAACGTTGATTTCACACTTAGGTATATATTTTTTCGAAAAATACGTTTTATGTTTTACTTGTGTCTTCTAGTGATTAAAGAAAATGGAATTTCCTATGTTTTTTTTTACTAAATGCGGATACTGAAATTACGTACGTATACGTTCTTTATTAGATCATTGAAAAATAAATATTTTTCAATTTTTTGGTTTTGTTTGCTTCTTACAGACAGTAGCAGCATTGTAAGATATACTCACAGACAGAGTACCGTTTTTTGATTATATTCAGTGTCAAAACAAACTAACGAACTATCAATCCAACACCAAAACTGCACGTCAACATTATTATTACTTAAAAGTCCCAAAACGTATGGTAATCAAATGCCATATCAAATCACCACCATACGTAGGGGCTATAATGAAATAGCTGATGTTCCACGCCAAAACACGATTAGTTTCGCACACTCGTCCCTGTTATTGCTTTGTCATTGTTGGGGGACCAGTTTTATTAGTTTTTGGAATGTCCGTAAAGGAGTCGCTGTGTGGTCATTTGAGTGAAGCTGCTAGGTTTTATCTTTGGTGTTTTTGTCCTACCACTTCGACATTTTGTTTCATTTAGAGAATTAGAGTTTATTATGTGGCAAAGGTTTTTTTTTTTGTGGCATTAGTCTATAGTTATCCACACTGTATTTTTAGCCAAAGCTGTTACAATATTTGGCCACTAAGTTATATCTGGTTAGGTTAATTTGGTCGGGCTAAGTGTTATTGTGTTTTCCATCAGGAATTTCTCAACAGCAGCCCGGAGTCAAGCGTAGTTTGGGACGCCCCCAGCTTGGTGGAACGACGACATCAAAAATGTGGCTGGGGCAGACTGGATGCGCAAGGTGAAGGACAGGGTGTTGTGGTGCAGTCTGGAAGAGGCCTATGTCCAGCAGTGGACTGCGATAGGCTGAGATGATTGATTTATTGAGGCCGGGCTCTGGATTCGTGTCTCACCCCCTATTACATGGGAATTAAATATAACTGGTGAAATATGAGTGTACTATAACTACACCTCTGTAGTACTCTTCGTGGATTACAGGCGTGATGTTATGTTATGGGTGGAGGTTTTTTCTTCTTATCCAGTCTGTGTACTTTTTGATATTGTTGGAGTTGAAAGCAGTGAGCATATTTGTTGTATAAGCATATTTTTAGGGTTCCGTAGTCAACAAGAAACCCTTATAGTTTCACAATGTCCGTCCGTTCGCAGCTTAGCTCAGAGACTCTTAGTACTAAAGAGTTATAATTTGGCATGACTTAACATATTAATCACACCAACTAAGTGGTAAAATTAAATCTTGAAAAAAAATTTTTAGGGTACCTCTTCTCAAGTAGAGATGTTTTTTTCTCGTCTACCCCATGGTGTGGGGTATCGTTAGATAGGTCTTTTAAAACTATTGCGGGTTTGTGAAACAATTTTTCGATTCAGGAATCCGTTTGTGAAATATTAAGCATTAAAGTGCTAATTAGTAAGTGTTAAGTATTAGTTTTAGAATTCACAAATTTATATTTTTCTCTTCATGTTCTCACTCATTATTGTCTACATTTCTTTTTAACCGACTTCAAAAAAAGGAGGAGGTTATCAATTCGACTGTATTTTTTTATTTTTTTTTTTTTATGTTTGTTACCTCATAATAACCGACTGGGTGAACCGATTTTCATGATTCTTTTTTTATTTGAAAGCTGGTGCTTCCCGTGTGGTCCCATTGTCACCATTTTAATATCTGATGATGGGATCTTGTAGAAATCTGGGGAACTCTTCAATAAATAACAGCAGATTAACCGCGATTGTTGCTATAGCATATCTAAGCATTGTTTACACCATCACACAACATAATATCACGCCTGTACTCACTACAAAGGTTATAATTTTTTTTTATTATAATAATAATTAATACCAGTAAAACAACCGCGATTGCTGCTATCGCATATGTATGCATTGTTTACGCAATCGCACAACATAACATCACGTCTGTACCCTATAAACGCAGATGCAGCTTCCTGTCACTGATATTTACATAGCAAGTAGTGTTTATATGAATTTGATTGGGGTAGATATAACTAAAAAGTGAAAAATAAAAAATTTTATATAAAAAAAAACAACCGACTTCCAAAAAAACACTACAAAGTGAAAAATAATTTTAATTTCGGAAGTCGGTGTCAAAAAACCAAAATGCGGAACCAACGACACCGACTTCCAAAATTAAAATTATTTTTCACTTTGTAGTGTTTTTTTGGAAGTCGGTTGTTTTTTTTTATATAAAATTTTTTTTTACTTCTCCTTTCGTAGGTCTGATGGAAGACATTTCTTAAGAAATCAGCAGTACCTTTGTACTCAAATTGTAATTATGTCATATCCACATGTATTTTACTGTGTGTACATAAATAAAAATAAATAAAAAAGTCCCTTGGTGTTCTTTGGAAAACAGTTTATATCTATCTATATGTTTAACGTTAGGGATTCCTCGCTCGCCTTGACTCAAAGTCCTAATTCTATTTGATTTGCTTGTCGATTGGTTGGTCCGTTGGTGTTCATTGGGAAACAGTTAATCTATCTATCTATATGTTTGACGTTAGGGTTTCCTCGCTCGCCTTGAGTCTTGAGGGCATGGTTGGCGCAGTGGTTAAGCGATTGACTGCTGCGCTACATGTCGTGGGTTCGATTCCCGCACGGAACAAATATTTGTACGAGTATGACCTACAAGTAGTTGTTCCGGGTATGACTGTTTATGTATATGAGTTTAAATGTTTGTAAACGCACCCAAAATACAGGAGACATTCCTAGTGTGGGGCATCGTTTTTTATTTAAAAAAAAAAAAAAAAGTCATCCATTTTCGCCCTCAACATTGATATTCGAGTTGCGATCTCCTTGAGTGATGGCCTCCTCAACTTGACTTATTTTCCTTAACTTTGAGATCCCTAAAATGTTGTAAGACAAGTTTTATGTATGTAGGTACCTACGAGTAAAGGGAGGTGACTGTCAAACACATATTATAGGCAAGAAATAAATTGGAAATCCTTCTTTGTTTGTCTTATATTTTTGTTCACACATCGAAAAATTTATACATTCATTCATATTTATATCATTTTGCACCTACTATGCTTTGTCTCTGCCTTGTCCTTAGATAGACTGGTAGAAAATGTCTAAGTCATTATATGAAAGCCGGTATGTTCACTGGCTTGTTATATTGATCAAAATCCAGACAAAGGGTTTGAAGAACAGAAGGTGAAAGTCTCCACAAGGAAAATATACAAGGTGTAACTTAAATAACGCACAATCATTTAAGGGGTCATTGTACTCATCATTATGAACAACTTTTACTATGGGACCAAACCGGAAATCGCGAAAAAAAAATCAGCTGTTCCCTACATTTTGACGAGTTATGCGAACATAAATGTAGGGAAACGCTGATTTTTTTTTCGCGATTTCAGGTTTGGTCCCATAGTAAAAGTTGTTCATAATGATGAGTACAATGACCCCTTAAGAGGTTGTGCGTTATTTAAGTTACACCTTGTTTACAATTCTAATATTTTGTATGCGATATCAATAAGTAATTTCGTTCACATAAAAAGCTATTAACATTCACGTTGAAATAGCGACTACTGACGCTACGTCTGCATAAAGTTTTAATAGAAAAATAAAATGATGCTCCTTCCACACATGAAATATAAATATATTCGTAAAAAAAAAATAAAAAATTACAAGATTGTATTACAAAAACTGTATCCAAAAATCCGAATAGATATGTACGAGTATACTGACCATTGATAATTTTGTAGATACAAATAAGTGAAGGGTTAACTGGACAGTCCCTTCCGGTCCTTTGACTTGACTGGCTTTATAAGTTTTGAATGCCGTGTGACGGAAGCGTATAAAGGGTTGACTTCGATCGTGTTGTGGTAGTATAGTGAAAAGGATTTTAGAATATCGATGGCATAGTAACGGTTGTGAATTGTATTTTTAGTTAGTGTTGTGTATTGATCGTTTTTGTGAATGGTAATGTTAAGATTTACGCATTTTTGGCATTGATTCATAATTTTGCAAGGCACTGTCAGGTTTTATTAGATTCTTTTAGTTAGAACTGGGTTTTTTGTGTTCATTGGTTTGCATTTTTGACTGTATTGAGGTGCTTGTGGCTAAGTAATAACAGGCGCACAGGTCGATCGATCAGGTTAAGCTACGCTTGCCGCGGTTGACCTGTGGATGGATGACCATCTTTACATACCAGGACCCCGTTGGTCCCGGCTGTCATTCGTGAATCTTTGAAAGTCGTAACGGGTAGTCAGAAGCCCGAAAGTCTGACAACCAGTCTTACCAAGAGGTATCGTATTACCCAGTAACTGGGTTGTGGAGGTCAGATAGGCAGTCGCGCCACGTAAAATACTGGTATTCAGCTGCATCCGGTTAGACTGGTAGCCGACCCCAACATAGTCGGGAAAAGGCTAGGCAGATGATGATTATCTTTAGTGAAACAAGAGTTGATATGAGATCTTCGCGATACATAGTTTGCATGACACAGTAGGTGTCAGTTCCGTGAAGAACGCTTTAATGTTACATACAGAGATTATCTAAAACCTTAGTCTAAATAAGTTAGTAATCTTGCTACTGGTCATGAAAGGCCAGCAGTTTGTAGTCTACCCACAATTTCGACAAAATTACAAATGAATTCAACCATAACCTCAAACCCCATCCTAAAGTTCTGATCAAATATCCGTTGTATTAATATTAAAACAAACGTTGGGAAAAACCAATAGCCTGTTAAATTTTCCTATTAATTTTAAATATGGCGACAAATTGAACTACGGTGCACTTCCGGTTCAGCGACGACGGCGCCGCGTGCCGGACACATTTGACGTCACTTCCTGTATTTTATAACAGGAAGCCGGGCTGCCGTTAGTACTAAATGGTGTTATTTGATGATAGTGCGAATAAATGGGATTTTGTGAGGGTTTGAATGTAATCTAATCGATTGGAGAGAAACTGCGTCCTATTTACTAGAAATAAAACTCCAGTAGGCATTTTGAACTGTAAAACGCTTTAAGTGACTTTGAATGCTGTATATTTCAAGCGAAGTATTTTTAGAATGCGAACACCGAATTCAATTGAGTCGGAATACTTAATATGCCAACTTTGCAACAGGTTATTTTTCAATAAGCATTTTCAAACATTCGAGCTACAATCGTCGGTACTAACACAAGGCATACATACTCGTACATACCAAAAGAAATAATAAACCATCTATTACTGCCTACTACAGCATTCACTACTTCAGCAACAATTTTTTGCAACTACAAATCGATCTTCATTCATAAAGAGTATATGAAATACTATTACAATTTCTGGTCCTTAGATACGGTCACTTGACAAAATTCCATTCATGGTCCTTGTAGGTGTTATAATACATTAGCCCATTCATTTGAGCTGTGAATGTATTCTGTAAAATATTGTGCGGCGTTATTCGGGTGTAAAATGTCACCGTGTTTAGGTAGCGGGATCTTTGAGTCGTATGTGCGGGTTTTTGTGAAAGATGTGTGAAGCTTTTAGGGCTAGGACGTTGGCGGGTAGAGAAGAATGAGCGGGAGCGAGTTGAAATAAAATTATTTTTATTTTTCCAATATACATGGATAATGGAAAATATAGCATCATATATTCACATACCATCGCACCTGTTTCTGCAAGGGATTGCCACCGACACATTGCACCAGATATGCTTAAAAGTCCCATGTATTAGAGGGTAAACTTATTACAATCAATCGAGCCCAAATCCAGACTTGAGACAGAAAAAGAAAATAGGTATATTGAGAAAATACTGACGCTATTGATACTAGGTGTAGGTATATGCAAAAGTAAACAATATATACTTAGCTAATCATCAGTTTTGAAAAAAATAGAAGCATTATAGACAAAACTTTTAGAAAATATGGCAAAGGTAACATTATCAAGTTACTTACGCATTACAGCCATGCTGTTCCAACTAAGACTCTCGTCACTATTGTTTTAAAATTGCTGAAATATCTAAAAGAGATCCCAAGTAAAGTGGCAGAGAACGGCTTAGTAGTATTTTACGAAAATTTATCCAGATACTAAGTGAAATAGATTAGGGCTCTCATCATAAACTAAGAAGTGAATGACATCTGAAGCACTTCAGACCTAAGTTCTTTACGACGGCTCTAAAACTTTACACTCAATATAAAAATAATAAACTCCACTCTACCTTATCGTCATTTTCGTGCCTCGAAAATTATTCCAAAAGCTATTTCCCATTTTATCTGACTATTATAATAAACTTGAAAACATTTTATCTGTTACACCGTTCCCTATTTTTTTTAACAAAAACGAAATTTAATAAAAGCTACCTAGAACTCTTTATCAGTTTGTAAAAATTATAAATTCAATTTAAACTTTCCTTGGTTTCGTGGGCTGAGGTGTCGGGTTCCTAAGGGCTCGGGGACTTACGGGGTACCGCCCTCTCTAATTGATTGCATAACTGCCGCCTATAATTCCTATTCATTCTTTCTTTCATTCAGACTCCGTTCATTCAAGCAATCATTTGACATCGGCGACAAATCGGCTCCAAAGATACCATTGTTGTTTGTAACCAAGTTTGAATTGCGTGGTATGTTTAGAATTGTATCGATGTTAGATCTTATGACTTTGGTATTAGGTTCCTTTACGATATCATCGATTGAGAATCTGTCTGGTTAACAAAATTATTTCTAAAAAAATGTATTAATTTTTCACCATAGAAATAATGGCCATATTCGCTTGCGTTATCAAAAAAATTGACACCAAGTTATCGTATTATAGTTATAATGTATTATAGAAAGGAATTTCACGCATGCCTCTGCCTTTTCTTCCTCGAAGTCAGACCTATTGTCGCCATTATAGAATTCTGAGTGCTACTTGTGATTCATAAAAATAGAATAAAAATTAGTTATGGTGAACGATTATTATCTATGAATTTGGTGATGTTATTGGGCATTTAGCGTTTGAGATGTTGTGTATGACCTTTTGGGCAGCTGTTGGGTAAAGGTGATGTTCAGCCGTTTGAGATGACACGAGACAAGGAATAAGGAAACTTTACGATCGAATGAACGT
The DNA here is from genome assembly GCA_949629135.1 of Eremobia ochroleuca. Lineage (NCBI taxonomy): Eukaryota > Metazoa > Arthropoda > Insecta > Lepidoptera > Noctuidae > Eremobia > Eremobia ochroleuca. The sequence goes on from OX451394.1 coordinate 20,254,292, forward strand.
TTTGTAAGATGAATGATACTCTAAACGGGAAATTAACAAAGTCAAATAAAGATAAAGATTAATTTTGAAGGTTAATTCTGAAAAGATTTCTAATTTCCATCCAAAGTTTGGTAAAATTTCTTTTTTTTCAACTCCAAATTGTAAAAGTTTTCTTAGAATAAAACAATATATTGATGTCTATACATAATTATTTTTTAAAGGTAGACACTAAAATATAAAACACTAAAATAATTGTTTCACAAGCTTCTCCCACATAATCTATTGGTACAATTTAATTGTATCGTGAATGTACGTAAACAAAATATTCTAAAACCGCTCAAATTACTCAAGTTTTTTCAAGGTATAAAGTCTGGTTCATATAGCTGAAAGAGGAAACTTTATAAGAATTTTCATACTTTTCCGCACTCATAGAAGTTTGGCGAATAAATTAGAACTTTATCCTCGTAATATTATATACCGTGTAATATTCATATTAATGGAAGTTGTACATCTGGAACACTTGGATTCTCTTGTTTTTATATGACGTAGGAAACGGGGAAGTTTAATATGAGGATGATGAAAGTCGAGAAAGTTCAAACTCGAAATAATAATGCCATTTATTACTTCGAGGTAATGGCTATCATTATAGCGTTTGGTATTAAAGCTACGAGAAGATGTTAAAAATATTAAATATACATATTTAAACTTGAAAAGATAACTCGCATCGCAGTACCTATTCCTAGGTTTCGATTTTATATCTACATATTGCAATATTAAAAAAAAATAATACCATGACCATAGCATTCGATCCCATTCATTCGACGATATAGCATCAATATTTTACAATTTATCAACAATAAATAGCGTAATATGTCCACAATACGTCCCTTACAAAAATCCTGTGCGGCACTGCTCGGCTCGTGCAAAAACATCTGTCGCCTTCAACAGACTACTATTTGACGGGTCATTAAATATCTTCCACGCTTTCCACTTATTATCCATTTTTATATCATTTCTATAATAAATTTTATGCCAAATAAAATTCTGAGCCACGCCTCCTTCTAATAAATTATACGAAAAAGACAAATCTGGAGTTGTATAGTCATTTTTTTCTCTTTTATGGTGAATGGTTCCCAGTTTGCGTAAAATTGTCGATAATGCTTTGAAGGGCTTTTAGTGATAAAATTGTGGTAGATATACGTTTTTTTATTCATGTTTCGTGGTTGGGGTGGGTATAGTTTTAATGGGATGTCCTCGTAATGTAAGTGCGGTGGTGTGTGACATTGAGTGTTTGGCCACTCAAAATAATTGATAGGTTTGTTGTGTTTTTGTTATTTCTGAAATAAAGGATAAGTTGAAATTTTGGAAAGTTTATAGTGGGGTTTTTGAGTGGTGTTATTGAGTTATTTTAGTTTTCTCGTGTTAGGGTTGGTGCTTTAGTAAAGAGATTTTTTTCAACTATCAGTGTCATCAGGGTTCGAAACAAATAAATGTTAAAATTTTGGAAGCCGACATACAAAGTCACGATAATGATGACTGTATCTCAGGCACAGCTTTCGTAATTTTCACCTACAACATGTAGATATATCGCACCTACGGTGCAATAACGTGACTTATGCAATTTGGGAGGGTTGCAAATGTTACGTAACGTTTATATTACAAAATTGTGAGATGTTTGCTTTAACTTTAATATGAAGTTCAATGTTGTAGTTTATTACCAGTTAATTTCTTTAGTCAAGAAGAGGAAGAAGAACATTATAACAGGATGGCGAATTTAAGAACGCTTCTCCTGAAATATTACATCATTTGCATAAGTGACGTTGTTGCACCGTGGGTGCGATATAAAATGTTTATTCGTAGGCAACATATCAACAGATTGCTTTAAAATGTTTCCCTCTCAAAATCCACCATCTATAATTTAATAACAAATGTATAATACCTACAATTATCAGACATTTATCTCAGAGGCCATCACTCCCTCCGGCGTGGCCTAACGAGGGTCTTGTGCCGGCCACGTGGCCTTTGTCTGGCCAGAATTACACCTAATTACTACGTCAGCTTGTTTACAATAATATAATATTATTATTTGAGTGTAAACAGGATGGAATAAAGATATTGGATTTGGGCAATGTTTGTTGTTGACAGTGTATCATTTTAATAATGCATTATTTTAGTATCATTGACCAACTTTTTATCTAGTGATGATTAGAGTTACCAGATGACCAAATGTATGAACGAGGCAAAGGGAGTAGGTATGTAAGGTAAGTCTCTATCTACCCTCATGGGAACCAGGTTGTGTATGTTTATTAGACTTTCATCATGATGGCAAGCCAAGTGCAGTTTGCGTCTGGATGAAGTCCAGACGCAAACTGCACTTGGCTTGCGTTCTGTTCGGTGTGGTTAAATATCAAAAACCGGACTACCTTTATAACAAGCTAAGTTGGATTACGAGTAAACGGGAATGCGAAAGAAGGCTATGCTCACAACAACTCTCGACTCAGTCTCAGGATACGGCCGCTTTTAGAGGCAGTTTTCGCTATGCGGCTTCTAAAGTATGGAATAACTTGCCACCACCGATAAGAGTAATTAAAACAATTGACGTTTTTAGACGACGCTTACGGCAGTACCTCATAGAAGCGCAAAGGAAGCTAGATATGGTCACACTAAATGTCTCAATTATATGATGTAGCTACCCACTTGAGTATATGTCAGTGTTTCTGTAGGTAAATGTTGCATGAAAACGTAAATAGCTGTTACAATATTACATATACAGTTTCATTGCTGGAAATTGCTCTTGCTCATGACTCGTCTCGAAGAATTTCTTTTTTTACATAACCTTCATCTCATTTATGTATTTATCAGTATTTATTTATTTTTTTTTGCTTAGTTACTCAATATCCCAGTATTTATACACACTCATTACTGTTTTTATCTGACACCAATTTATTTTATTTATTTAAGTATGCATACACACGTCACGTTCCAGTATAAAGCTGATATGCATCCGTTACCTCACACATCAGGTCCAGTTGAAAACCAGCGTCACGCACCAGTTGTCTGGCATTTTTGCTGAACTGGGCCTTTTTGGCGTAGCCGTGAGGCACACTTTCCAGTTTAACTTCCTACATCGGACTTTACACTTTTTTATTTTGATTTTTATTTGTTTTTTATCTGATGTATGTCTCATGTGTACTGTGTGTCTTATAGTCTGTGCTAAATAAATGTATTTTCTTTCTCTTCTTCTTTCTATGATTGCGTGGATAGCTGGATAGTCTATCTTAGTTATATCATGTTACTGCCCTTGTCCCATATTATTTGGGGTCGCCGCAACACTTTTTCTTCTTCCACTCTCCCCTGTCAACCGCCACACTATTATTCAATCCCTTTTCCTTTAATCATTCTTCACACAATCCATCCATCTTTTCTATCTTGATACATAATTATATTATATTAGATTATATTTTATTATTCGTATAATAAAATATAATCTAAGATAATACTCGTGTATTATCTATTAATTATCAATTTTTTTACAAGATAACAAACCTGTGGAATTTCTGCTGCCGATTTCTTTAACATAGGAAACTAAATTTTGGTACGGGCAAATCAATTTCTTACCTTTCTTATTCGTATGTCACGATGTGAATTTTAAGCATCATAAAAAACGTAAACTTTTACGCGATATGAAAAATACAAAATTAGATTTCAAATACACAAGCTAGGTAAAACTTTTACTAATCGCTGATAACGCTTAGCTATTGACCAAACATAAGATAGTAAAAGACATACACCGCGATCAACCAGTTAAAGAGGGAGTCCAAAAGCGATAACCACTTGAAAATACTCTCTATAATAGCCGACAAAGGACGATCTGTCAAGTTTTATAATTCAAGTAACTCTATAATACAATTACCTCTTGAGCATTAATACTCTTTTACAATACAAACAATAGATTTAATGAAACAAACTTAAGTACCCAATTATAAAAGCGAAATTTTTACTCTAACCACAATGACATACAATTATTTGTATTCATACACCCTTTGTATTTTATAAGCTTTTTATACTATTCAAGTATTGCGCATATGTTTTATATTATGAATCTCTTGTATTGTTACGATTTTAGAAATGATAGGGCAAAAGTGACTCTTATTGCTGTTAATTTGTGTTGCAATCTCGCTTACGACTTTTTCTGGGTTAAGACTTTTCGAAATTTGAAATGTGCAAGCCCGATTGCAAAAATAAATTGACGTAGCATAAGCAACTTTGCTATGGTGATAATAAAGCATATTATTACGAAACATCAACGCATCTTCTGACCTTCAACTCTTAGGGAATTCAGCCCTTGAAGTGTTCGGGAAATTAAATTTAAATTGTAGTTTGTAAATGATATATCTATTCAATTTAGGACTTAATAGTCTGAGCAATACGAATGTATGCCTGTTTTAGCAGCTGCATTTGATTGTTTATTATAAAACGACCATTTTGACGTGGTGTGACGAATGCAGCCAGTTGGTGTGTTTGAATTAAACATTTAATTTGTTTCCTTTATTCTGTTTGGGATTTATTAAGTGGCAACGTACTGTGACAATAGTCATGATTCGATTTGCTGACGTCATTATAGTAATGAACGGGTGGTGTGTTGAGGGTAGAACATATTGCGCTGATGAGGATTCCATAGAATTTATACGACTTTATGCTTCCAAGTTTTTAGATTTCATCGTTTAGAATAATCATGCACTTGAATATTAGTTCTTGGTGCAAACATTTTTGATCCTTCTGTCCTTTGAATACCTACTAAAGGTGCTTATTATTTCAGTATTGGTAAAATATTAATAACCACGATCTTAATGTTTGTAAGGGATAACTTTAGCCTGTACGATATATTGATGCTTTGGTAAAAAAAAAAAAAAAAACCTAATGCATAGGGACACTCACAATTTTATTGAATGAAAAGTAAATATACTAATTTTATTTGCGAGACAATATCAGGAATAAGCAGGATACCAAAAAGAAACAGTATAAAGGCAGTAAACAATAATGTAGCTACAGATTGTGTTGAGCATTGTGCGTCGGATCCTCAATCCTAACGCTTGATTAGTACTGGAGCGGACAACGTAAATTCTACCCACTGTCAAGATTACGATGACCTAGGATGTTAGATTGGATTAATACGGTACTTTTAATTTTTGTTCAGTAAATCCTCATTGAAAAATTACGTAATTATCAGAACATCACGCCTGTTTATTCCGAACGGTTAGGCAGAGACATAGAGATATAGTCTTTGGGCAGAGGTGTACACTGTACCTGCTAATACACACACCGGCAAAATTAGAGGAACACAAAAAAATGGTGCCTTTTTTTAAAAACTTGTGGGTATTTCGACGAGTGGTTCCGTTATTTGAATGATTGCCCTTTTTTCATATAACATTATGGGCTTTTATGACATTTTTAAGCCTTCTAACAGAAATTGTACCCTCTTAAGTGTTTATTTACACTTTAAGCTTCTAAGTGTTTTTGATAAGAAAGTTGGTTTATGCAGTCAATGGTGGCCCTAGCTCATTACGTTTGTTTTGTTTGGAGAGTTAACATTGTATTCCATACAGAATGAGTGATTTGCCTGCAACTGAAGTCGCCAGGGCTGTAACAATGATTGAGGAAGGTCACACCTACTGTTCAGTCAGTCGAACGTTGGGTGTCTCAGTATCCGTGATCCACCGTAATGTGCAACGGTACAGACAGACAGGATCTTACGTGCGTAGACGAGGGCAAGGCAGAAATCGTGCAACCAGTGCCGTAGACGACCGTTTTATAAGGGTGCAAACTTTAAGAAATCGTCGTCAAACGGCTGTTCAGACCCGAGCTGTCTTAGAAGAAGTGCGTAACGTACGTGTTAGTGAACGAACAGTGAGGAGAAGGTTAAATGAAGTTGGTTTGAAGTCATACGTGCCAGCAAAAGCGCCAAAACTTGAGGTGAGCCATTGTTTCGGAAAAATTTGCTTGATGGTTGGTCGTGATGCTCACGAGCGAACGCTAATCTTGCTACTCGATAGTAGCAAGATTAGCGTTCGCTCGTGAGCATCAAAATTGGTCCGATGAATGGAGTCGAGTTTTGTTCTCCGACGAAAGCCGTTTTTGTGTAAATTTCATCGACGGAAGGGAGAGCATGTGGAGATATCGAGGAGAACGTTACCATCAAGCAAATTTTTCCGAAACAATGGCTTACGGTGGAGGGTCTGTTATGGTGTGGGGTGGTATAAGTTTGACGGCACGCACCGCTCTGGTCGTTATTGATGGCGGTTCTTTGACTGCTCACAGGTACATAACTGAGATCCTAGAACCCCATGTTATGCCTTTTGCCCCATTCATAGGCCCAGATTTTGTGTTTATGCACGATAACGCACGGCCCCACACTGCGCGCATAGTGCGTGATTACTTAAGTGAGACTGGTGTAACCCAGATGGACTGGCCTGCACGATCTCCGGACATGAATCCAATAGAACATGTCTGGGACATGATTGGACGAAGGGTTCGTGAAAGAAATCCTGCCCCTAGGAATGTTGAAGACCTGAAATTGGCGCTGGTTGAAGAATGGGGCATTTTGCCTCAGGAAATGATTGAAGATGTCATCAGAAGCATGGCTAGACGTATCCAAGCCCTTATAATGGCGCGTGGAGGCAACACGCGCTATTAATTCTTTTTTTTTTTAATTTAACTCTGTTTTTACGCATTTGAAAACATAAAATTTTTTCAGTCAAGAGCATTTTTTTAAATTTTTTATTAAATAAATCCTAATAAACCATACAATTTGTTTTTTTTCTTGCATAATATAAACGAACAGACTCAAATAAACCATAAAAATTAAATAATAGACATTCAATCTCAAAAAATGATGTTTTCTTTTGTGTTCCTCTAATTTTGCCGGTGTGTGTAGTAGTAGCCCAATATTTCGCCAATTATGTTTAAGTACCACGTAATAAGGGGCTACAGATTAAATAATTATTTATAGATTCTTGTTCTCATGTCGATGACTAATATTTTGACTGACTAGTACGTAGCAACCTGGACAATTCTTTATGTCATAATAAGTACTGAAAGGTGCAGGTATGCACGACGGGTAGGACAGAAGGTAGGTACTGTATGAATCAGGGTGACCGGAGGTCGAGTTTAATGGAGTGCAATAGGAGCGCCCAAAGTCCAGCAGTAGACTCCTATACAGCGTGTAACGGAAAGGGGGTATCAACCCTGAAGGAGGTGAATGTGCTCATGAAACTCAACAACTTTCCCCAAAGAACATAGGTCGAAATATGAAAAAAAAATTTGGCCCTCCCTTACAAAACTGACTACCAGCTGATTGATTTACTATGGGAGGGCCAAATTTTTTTTTCATATTTCGACCTATGTTCTTCGGGGAAAGTTGTTGAGTTTCATGAGCACATTCACCACCTTCAGGGTTGATACCCCCTTTCCGTTACACGCTGTATAGGCTGATAACGATGGTTTAGAAATAGCATAGGAATTGTAGCAGGTGTAATAAATACAGCACGAGTCTACTGTTAGTTTTTGGTTAAGGAAAAAGTCAGTTCAGTCTAGGTTTTTGTCTAGTAAGTTTTACCATACCATCTAGTTCAAGCAAGATCTAAAACATATATCTATGTCAGACAACGACATAGCTAATTAATTAGCTAAAACTTGATCTGTAAGTGGAATTTATATAAACCTAACTATAATTATTATTCTACTTACAGATCAATCATAGATATCCTATGTTTGGATTTCTATGACTACCAACTAAAACTACCTCCTCCAAATCCTTCAAGCTTCCTCATGTAGAACCTAAGTGTTATTTGTACCAGTTTTAGTGGCTCCCCATTAGGTGCTGCGTTGTTTGGTACTCTCTGCCGGCTCCCCGGAATTTATAACCGAACCCTATTGTCTTGTCTACTTGATTAACTAGTTGATTAACTTTACAAGTGCTTTTATGGGGAGAAAAAGGACAAAAAAATAAGGAAAAAAACTACACGCGAAACAAACATTTCGCGTGAAGAGGTATTTTTTCCTAATTTCTGCTATACAAGGTGGAAACGACAATCAATTAAACTGCGCATATCTAATGACGTTCCCGATCTGCATTCAAAAATTCAATTAAATATATCCACTAGGTTGGTCACTATCGTTACTTGCTTATCGGCAAAACCCGTAGTCGGCCCATGGCAACTATATAGTTTATTTGAAAAAATCACTTTTGTTAACTTCGATGTTAGGGTTTATTTGACAGTTCCAAAATACTCTTATACATTAGTATTGCAAGTATTTAATTTACTCTCTTCACTCAATATATTATAGGCACTCCTTTGTCTACCCCATTAATAAATAAGACACTGTTACTCGTATGTACGTGAATAATACTTCTTTTAACATTTGTGCATTTCGAATACGTCGTAAATTTTTAGAAACATAAACTGATTCTGAAACTTGTCTTGAATCTTAGCAATTCATCAAACGCCTACTAAAAGAAGTAGTTTCATGTGAAAGAGTCTAGTCTATTCAAGAGTGTATAAGTACCTAAGAAAGAAAACTGAGTTCCGGTTTTCTAGTCATAGCCGAAATGGCATTAGTAACTAGCCAAAGTGCTCTATAGCCTATCAATTTTCTCCGATCACTCTACTCAGCTTATCAAAGGTCACTGCTGGACATAGACCTCTCCCAGGCTGCGCAACAACACTGCCCTCCGCTTTTCGCATCCAGTATGTCCCAGCCATCTTTTGATATCGTCAATCCATCTAACTGGGGCGTCTCTCACTATGCTTGACGATATGCGGTCTCCACTCCAGGACTCGTCTGCTCCACCGGCCACCGGTCCTCCGATAAGCATGGCCAGCCCACTGCCACTTCAGGTAGCTTACTCTGCAAGCTATGTCGGTAGCTCCGGTCCTTTTCCGGATAATTTAATTCCTGATCTTTCGTATTTTTCAAAGGAACTTCACAGCCTACCTACTGTCAACCTTAAAAAAGAATTAAACACCACGTTTTTTATCGACAAATCGCGTGTTTTCTACCAATAAAACATTAGAAGATCTACCTACATTCATCCACACTTGATGCAGCGATGATAAATCGATGTCTTATATTGTTTAAAACGTAGGGAATATCTTTTTAATACGTGATGTGCACGCGATACATTATTTGCTGTTTTATTTTATGGCTGGTCCTTTTGCGTTTTATTATTATTATTGTTTTGTTTTTTTATTATTTTTGTTTGAACGCGCTAATCTCTGGAACTGTCGGATGTAAAAAGTGGTTTTTGCATTTGATAGCCCGATTCTTGAGTAAGGTTAAAGGCTATTTGACTTCTCCACCATCAATCAGAAGCTGAGCAAAAAGAGACAAGTAAGAAAGAACGCTATGCGACGCGGTAGGTCAGGGGAACAAGAAATTTCACGCGGACAGTCTCAGACAGAAACTTGTCTGAAATAATATTATTAGATTGTAATAAGATTAAAAGAATAATTATTTATTATAACTAGTTAACAAGCGATTAGACAATATTATCTGAATTGAATTAAGTACCTTCTGAGTCGTTTTCAAGATCCGATTATACTTTTTGCTAATAAATGTATATTAATAATTACTGACTAGTAGTGAATAGTTACCGACATAGCTTGCAGAGTAAGCAAACTGAAGTGGCGGCGGGCTGGCTATGTTTTTCAAAGGACCAATGGCCGGTGGAGCAGACGAGTTTTGGAGTGGAGACCACGTATCGGCAAGCGTAGTGTGGGACGCCCCCCAGCTAGATGGACGGACGACCTAAAGAAGGTGGCTGGGGTAGACTGGATGCGGAAGGCGGAGGACAGGGTGTTGTGGTGCAGCCTTGGAGAGGCCTATGAGCAGTGGACTGCTATAGGCTGAGTTGATTGATTGATTGAATAATTACTGGAATTTCTAAGTAGCCGCCCGGAGTCTGGACTCGTGCCTGCTTGATGGTAATAAGCACGCCACCTATTTATTTAAACTTTTCGGACAAAAAGGTACAAAGACGGACTTAATGCTTTAAGTATTCTCTACCAGTCAAGGGTGGTCAAGAGATTGTGGTGACACTGGCTGATTACTGTCACTCTAGCAGAGTGTCGCATCGATGGTTGCGTGGCGGCTGTTTTCTGATGACAAATGAAGTCAGGGGAGCCGCCGTCATACCACGTCTACGAAGAACTGCTTTATTTCAGCTCAATCTTAATGATATTGAAGCTGCTAACCAGTATTACGATGACCGCTCCTGCTAAAGCTATTCTGCGTCGTTACATACAATGTAATATTTACCAGTTTTACATACATCCTTACCCAAAGTAGAATACATATTTATCACAAAAGAACACCCACAGTTGTCCTTTCTTTGACTCGTGTCGCCCACCTGGCTTCGACCGCGGCCATTTATAAAACTAAATTAACCTTACAGGACCACGCCTCGTAGGACCAAATGTAAGAAACATGTGCGTTTGAAATATTTCAAGATTTCTTCACATCTTTTATCTTCATCTGCTAACTTCACAATAAAACTTCCAAGTTCACATGGATCTAAATAAATACAATGCAATGGACACGTGAGGGGTTAACAGTTGGATGGAATGAGTTATCGATATGTGATATTGTGAATGAAAATGTACAGACGTCAGCATATCAAGCTACTACATAGAATCTGTCAAATTTCTTTATTAGATTTTCAACTTTATTGCTAAAGCATGAGGTTCAAAGTTTATTGGGAAAATTTGACAGTTTCGGGTTGCTTGATGTGCTGGCGTCTGTACATAGATTCTTTACATAAAAATACTAGACCCGTGTTTCGGGTATACTAATATTAATGTTGTATATGTATTAAATTTTACCACATACTTGTTATCGCCTTTTCTGATGATATACAAAAAATGAACGAAATTGGTCTCGAAAAAAAATCGGCTTGTTATGACATTTATGTTCGCATAACTCGTCAAAATGTAGGGAACAGCAGATTGTTTTTCGCGACCGACTTCGTTCATTTATTGTATATCGTCAGAAAGGCGATAACAAGTATGTGGTGCAATTTATTGCATTTAATATGTGGTTTCCATACTGTATATCACCTCATTTGTTTGACTAAGGGCTGATTTCTCAATCGACAGATATTTTTTATTCGTGTAATAAAATTGACGTCTGAAAGATTTTGTATGGAAGAACTGTCAAAAATTGAAAATTATTCCTCCGATAAAATCTTTCTTTGGAAAAATTAGCACTTAGGTTAGTAACCCAAATTCAAACAAATAAGAAATTTGATTTAAGGAATTGAAACTTTTTATACTGTAACGTTTCATAACTAACCTGTGTTTCTTGCTAGACAAAAAAGTATTTGGTCCCTCTTGATTAAAACTTTACTGGTATAAAATGATTTTTGAGTAAGGTTCCTTTTCATCTTTGTTCAAACGTTAACATTGTTTAAATGTTACCTATCTAAAGTAACACAGTTAGGGAAAGCTTGAGGTATTTTCTCGTAACCTAATCAAAATCGAGTTACAACTTCAAGGCTCTAATGAATACAAAGTACATTGCCAACATTAGTATGGATTAGCTTGTCTTAGCAATTGTAGGGAACTTTAGCTACGTATACCTATTTTATTTATTTAAGGATTGCCGACGAACGGAAGATACATGTAAAAACAAAATGCTTAAATACGATATACACGCCCAATACAGAGCTACTTGTAATTTGATCTACGAGTATTCCTTTTATATTTCAAAAATACATCAAATTCATGGCATTCGAGAAACCCCGATTTCTCGAATGCCATGAATTTTAGCTTACGCTTTATGGGGTGCTTAACTGTTGCAAATGGGTCACACTATCACGTCCTGGAAGGGATACGTCAAATTACTGCATATCTACCTAAATTATTATATTAATAGGTGATAGGCGAACCAACATCAATTATCCTGAAACAGGTATATTATGACATTGACATCCAAAGAAATACAGTAACTATTAACAATAATCCAAAAGCATTTTTTGTAAATTCTCAAATTATGGCAGGCTGAGTGCACAACTAATTACTAAGAACTGGGGGAACTGCCCTCTAAGTCCGTTAACGAAGATACGGGGCCGTCCAAAAGTATTTCGGTATTGGGAGTGAACCCTACTACCGTTTAATTAACTTTTTCGGACGCGCAATAACACATTGGTAGTAGGAAAAACTGTCAAATCATGTTGTCATTCATTCTTAGTTCAGGTGCCGTATTATAATGGTTTAATGCCATCATGATTCCAGTGTAAGAGAGAGAGAGCTGTACATGGCCGAATGATTTATTTGCTTTTAATTATGAGTGAATTCTTAAAAATGTTAAATGTCTGTGTCTCGATACATTATGATTATAATTAGTGTAGGTAATTGCTTTTTGACCGGTTCAATTAAAATAATAAACGAATTATAAATCATAAGGCACTACGCAAATGCCAAGATCGACAAAATGTTTGGACAAATCAAATCATATGTAGTCAAAAAATGTCGCTGTTAAATAAAATCAATATGTGATTAAACTAGATATTTATTAAAAACTTACCGTCGACATTTGTTCAGTTGTCCCTGTAACGCCTTCCGCATTCAAAATTCCTGCACATTCTACCCATAGGTGCGATGCGATGACCAATACTTCTTTTGATCGCAATATTTTCCTTTGGCAAAATTGACATGCTTCTACATAAAGTTTATCAGCAGTTGCATTTGACCGAATGACGTCGATTTTCGTCTAATTTCTTCCATTACGATTAAGATTAACCACACACAAAATTTGCAGTCGTAGTACCGAAAAAATGTTGGACGAAGACTAAATCTTTTGTCCGTACTCGTATAACTTAAAATTAGATCAACAACAACTCGAAAAGAAGTGGTAACATAAGTATAATAATTCATAGTTAAATCTAATTCAAGTAGGGTTTTAAGTGTGTAACTCTCAAGGGTGCAGTGTGTAGTCAGAATTTTTTGACGCTTAGACTTAATTAGCAAAAAACTAAAAAGGCGCACTCAAACCCACAGCGTTGGCGACTTTTTTTTTCTAAACTGGTTTCAAGACTTTGTAGACTTAAACATATTTACTTCAAGAGTGAATTTTAACCATCAATTTAAAAGCACATTGTCTTTTTACAAGATTATATTGTGGAATATTGTTTCATTAAGCTACGAATCCCTGTAGGGTCTGCAATAACACGTTCTGACTAACCGCGATGAGCTGCTCAAGATTAAGTCCTTCAGTGGTTAGTTAGTAGTAGCGTCAGTATACAACGTGTAACGTTAAATGCGCAAAACCTCAGACGCCCCAACTGATTTTTAATTTAATTGACCTATTTCACAGAGAAAATAAATCATTAAAAAAATTGTAAAGGTTTTATGTGCTGTTTTAGTTTTACTGGCCATTCTGATGGTTTCTTGCGTCTGCGACGACGCTTTATCGAGTGAGGAGTCGTCACCGGGCCGCTGCGCCGCGCTACCATTGGCTTGCTTGACCTATTAATAAATAGACACGGCAACGTTTTTAATGAAGATTTTTTTTTAAATGTGACCTACATATATTAAAAAGTGGTTCAATTAATTCTGCTCGTTATTCTGATCAAACTATTTTCAGGTTTTGCGCATCTAACGTTACACGTTGTATAAAGTTGTCACAAACTCTTAACAGCAGCAATTGCGTAACACGCTTACAATCACAATCTGAATAATTTTGAAGGATATTGATGATCTACTGCTTCATATGTTCGAACAATTTGCCTACTCAACAATGTAAATAACGCAATGAATGTTTCTGAACTGTCAAAATGACAGCCATTGCTACTGTTAGTGTGTTACGCAATTACCCCCCAGCTGAACTGCTGTACTTTTATATCTGTAATTTTTATGCTGTACATAATAAAGAATATTCTATGTATCTATCTATCTATCTGAGCACGTACTTCTAGGACAGTGTAAGTGCAGGCGGAGTCAAGGTGACAGCTGCTATAAATGGTAGCAAAGCTCATGGTAGGTACAGACGCCAGCACATCAAGCTACCAGAAACTGTCAAATTTTCCCAATCAACTTTGTACTTTAGCTCTAAAGTTGAAAATGTAATAAAGAAATTTGACAGTTCGTAGTAGCTTTATGTGCTAGTGTCTGTATAAAATCGGATGACACTTCGCATGAAACATCACTTTTTATACATATTAGAGTGTAGTATACTTCATTATTGTTTACACACCGAAAAGAACTGCCACGGTCACGGTCATTACAAAGGTCAGAGGGGCAATTCACGTAATTTTAAGAACGTTCACATTCTGATTAATCTGTCTCAATCTGTCAAAAATGACCCTAATTTCCCTACATTTTTGACAAATTTTTGACATTGGTAATTAATTTTCGCTGAGATGAGATTATGGCTGGGTTTTGAACGTTTTTAATTACGGGCATTGGATTTCAGGAATTTATGAGTAACGTTTTATCAGATAACGACAACATCCAAAAATATTTTGGGTAAGTAACTCTCTCAATCCTGAAACAGCCGGTCGTTTCTGGAAAAATCTCACCGTGTTAACTAAGGTGAAGTGAGCTGTGAGTCATGCTGATGCTAGGAATTGACACTACTGACGACTCACTCCACGCTCACTTCACCCAAGTTTTCACGGTGAGATGGTTACAGAATCGCACGGCAGATCTTTGCTAAGAAAGTTTTTATACCGTCTGATTTGTATGGGGCATAGAAATGAGATTTTATCAAAGTTTAAGGTTCAAAGGGTCTCATTCTAAAACGCTCTTGATCAAATTTTTTTTGCTATCTGTTACTATCAGAATGAAAAATCTTGGTTATCATGGTAAATTATGTTTAGCAATGTCGTTTCAAGACGGCATTTATCGACATTCGATACCTATAATTATTTATTTAATAACCAACTTTTTTCAGTAACAGGCATAGAATGATTACGTACAGCAAAGGATAGAAACAAGAGGAAAGCCTTAGGGGACCTTTGTCGAAAAACAAGCTGTTATAAGGGGATACTAACCGAATGCAGAGAATATGATTTAGTTTAATTTAATAATAGTTAGTTTTCTTACCTCTTTAGTTTTCTTACCTCTTTTTCAACTTTCAAATAAAGAACAAAAAATAGGTTTGTAGTGACACAGAGCCAGTCACTTACCTCCAGTACCAGAAACAACCCACACCGTACCACCTGCATAACCGATACCTACCCTGCGTTGTTTGACAAATCAGTTAAAGAAACAGAGAAGACCGCCTTGAAAAGGACGTACGTGACTATGTTAAGAAATAAGAAGTTCGTTCTGAAAAGAACGGTTTGGGCTCAAGGCTGACGACATGCGTGAAGATCATCGAAGCAGCAGAGGTGGACACACGACGCGGTAGAAGCCACGCGGTGCGACACGGCGACACACGACGCGATGACAAGCAGAGATCTTCACGCAACGCCGGCAGCCCGAGGAAAGGACGCGCGCGTTTTTTTTTTTTTTTTTTTGGAATGGCATCTCGCAGTTCAACCTATGAGGTTGTCGACTGCTTAACCGGGCTTGCCTGTGGATGCCTCAATAAATTAAGGCCTCCAGCCAGGGCTTAAAAAACTTAAAAACTAAGCGACTACACGCTAAGGGCACCCCCTGTGGGGTACGGACCTCGGCTTAGGGCGTCGCTGGGAGAGGGCAGCAAGGGACAGGCTGGATCGGAATTATTTAGGGGCGAATTTTGAACTACAGGCTCAGCGGCGCGGGCTGGCTCGAGCAAGGGTCGGGGCGGACATGGTATGGGGGGTCGCGACGGGCCTCGACGGCGAGGACGGAAGGACGGCTGTCGGGACTTGTGTTTTGTGAGCGTGCTGGTGGCTTTTCTACTCTCCTGTAGGAGGGTCGTAGCGTCGTCGGGGATAGTGAGAGTATGCCTTGGTCGGCGAATCCTACTTATGCGAGAGGGAGTGTATCGGGCGGCCGCTGCAATCAGGGGATTGGGGTGCTTTATGCCAGTATCAAAGAAGCGCTTGGAAAGGCGTTTCATGAACTGCTGGATGGTGGGTATTCTGAGATCTAAGTGTAGACTCTCATTGCGGACATAGAAGGGGGCTCCCGTGACCTTTCTGAGGAAAAATCAAAAAATCAAAATCAAAATCAAAAGTCATTTATTCAAACTAGGCTGAGAATCAGCACTTTTCGAACGTCAAAATTACAAAAGACAGTCCCCCAAAACGCCCGCCCTTCACCACTTCCTAGTGCTTTCGCTGGGAAGAAGAAGTGGCGCAACAAACTCCCCAGCAGCACAGCTGTCTGTTCAGTTAGAAAATATACTTGACTGAATACAATACAAGGTATGCAAAACAATTAACATTACAAGACACAGAACGCTAAATTAAATTATTTGCCATATGTCAGCTGCCAACGCCAATATACCAAGAAATACAATAAAAAACTATACGTACTCAAGCAAAAATTAATAAATGGAAATTAAATAAAAGCCTCCAGGTATAAAGGGCGTGACCGCTAACATATTTATGCAATGCTGGGTTCAGTTTACATAGCTGTCGCTTGAAGTCACAAATGATAAACTAGGACCATAAGGAAACTAAATAAACAAGTTATTAATAATGATAACAATGATAAAACCATGGTCAGCAAGACGACCAGTCACCACAAGCAGCGCCCGTTCACGAGCATAACGCAAAGGTCAGCCATTACCCCCCTCGCCATATTTGAGGGAAGGAGACAACCCGACCCCCGACGCTACCGCAAGCAGTGACATCTAAGGGAGCATGACGAACTTGCTGCCGGTTGCTCAGGTAAGAATAATATGATCAATTGTCGAGGTCACTAGCTAACCACATATTGCAATCAACTCATTAGAAAACATTGCAATGGGTTGATTATGTCAATAATAAAATTAAAATTAAATTAAACTGATTTGACTTATACAGCCCAATAAAAAAACATTTGTATAATGAGCTCATATAACCTATCAGTAATTCTTTGTAAATTAATTCTGGAGAAAGAACATAAACATTGTCTTGAGTTAATCAGGGCGACCAACTATTCTTATCGTTTAAGTAGTCGTTGATAGAATAGTATGCCTTTGAACAAAGGTTAGATTTTACTTGAG
Organism: Eremobia ochroleuca; assembly: GCA_949629135.1. Lineage (NCBI taxonomy): Eukaryota > Metazoa > Arthropoda > Insecta > Lepidoptera > Noctuidae > Eremobia > Eremobia ochroleuca. Next base: position 20,271,410 of record OX451394.1, read on the forward strand.
CTTTAAATGCATTAAAAGGCAAATCTAGCAAAGAAGAGGGTAGCTTGTTATAAAAGGCTATACCAAGACCAACAAATGAGTTATGAACCTTATGAAGCCGGTGAAAGGGAGCACGTAGTTTGTCCTTATTTCTGGTGTTAACATTGTGAATATCACTGTTTTTAGTATACAAGTGTATATTTTGCCTAATATATAAGATGTTGGCAAAGATGAATTGTGATGCAACCGTGAGAATACCAATATCTTTAAAAAAATCTCTTAGAGAAACTCTAGCACCTAGCTGGTAAATTGCTCGAACAGCTCGTTTTTGAAGGACAAATATATTTTGTATATCAGCTGCTTTGCCCCACAGCAGAATACCGTAGGACATAACGCTGTGAAAATAACTAAAATATACTAAACGAGCTGTATCAACGTCAGTGTACTGTCTTACTTTCCTGACGGCGTAGGCAGCCGAACTGAGCCTTCCTGCTAGGCTCGATATATGTGGTCCCCACTGAAGTTTGGCATCTACTGTTATTCCCAGAAAAACTGCCGAACTCACAGTTTCAAGCGCCTCTTTATCTAAGACGATGTTGGGTCCTAGATTTCTAACATTCGGTAAGGCGAACTTTACACATTTCGTTTTCTTGGCATTGAGAACTAGGTTATTTGACGTAAACCAATCCGTAACTATTGAGAGTGCACTGTTTACGTCGTCAAAATCTTGTCTATTCCTATCTACTTTAAAAATAAGAGATGTATCATCAGCAAACAGTACAACGTCACAGATTCCCTTTAAATGGAATGGTAAATCATTAATATACACTAAGAACAAGAATGGACCCAGTATTGAGCCTTGCGGTACACCTAACTGAACTGGTAGCGCGGAAGATTTCACACCATTAACATCTACACATTGGAACCTATTATGTAAATAACAATTTATTACGTTGAGAGCTTCGTTTTGGACACCGTAATGACTTAGTTTACGCAAAAGCGTGTCTTGGTGCACGCAATCAAAGGCTTTGGAAAGATCACAAAAAACTCCGATAGCATTTTGCGAGCTCTCCCATGCGTTAAATATGTGTTTCAGCAAAGCAACACCCGCATCTGTAGTCGAACGACCTTTTGTAAAGCCATACTGTTCATTATGAAGGAGGCTATTTAAATTAAAATGTCTTAGCAACTGCTTGAGTATTAATTTTTCAAATATTTTGCTAAATGCAGGTAAGATGGAAATAGGCCTAAAATTACCAACGTCGTTTTTATTACCTGATTTAAATAAAGGTATGACTTTACTACTCTTCATGAGGTCAGGAAAAATTCCTAAATCAACACATTTATTAAAAGTAACAGCTAGATAGGGGGCTACGATGTCTATTATATTACTTAAAAGTTTAATGGAGATGCCCCAGTAGTCACCGGTGTTTTTAGACTTTAGTAGGTTAAAAACATTAACTACATCATGTGGGGTTACATGTTCGAAACTAAATAAACGAATACATTTAGGGACACTACTATGCAAAAGGGTTTCAGCTTTAGACGGGGACGAATTTAAGGAGCGAGTCGTAGTTATAGGTATGTTGGCAAAAAACTCATTAAAAGCTTCAGCTACGTCAGCGGCTTTATTAACTAATTTATTATCTACCATAATCTCAAGTAGTTTTTCTTGTTTAACCGATTTACCAGTTTCATTGTTAATAATTTTCCAAGTCGTTTTTACTTTATTATTAGAATTTTTAATAGCATCGCTTAAAAATTTCGATTTAGCAAAAGCACTAATCTTTTTAAATAATTTTGAATAATTTTTTACATACTCTAGGAAAGGAGTGTCAAACCTGTATTTTTTCAAACCATATAACTCGTATAGTCTCGCTCTACTTTTATAAATACCCGGAGTAGCCCATTGGTTAAAGCCAACGGAGGATCCATTAATATTAATAGTTTTGGTCTTGAAAGTAGATTGGTACTCTTTTTGCACAACATCAAAAAGGGCACCATAAATTTCATTAGGATTCTCGTGTTCTACTATAGATGGTGTAATTCTATGAGCTATATTATTTTTAAACATTTTGCAACGGGCAGCTGTATAAGGCCTGCATTCAATTTTACGCGACTGTTTATGTAATGGCATGGGGAAGCTAGCTAATAAACCACAGTGGTCGGACGTTAAGTCAGTTAAGACTAATTTGTTTTTGGCATCAAAAACACTAAATATATTATCAAGACAGGTTGACGAAGATGCCGTGATTCTAGTAGGTTCAAAAAACAAGTTAATTAAATTATAAGACTTAAACAAATTGAGGAGTCTAATACTTAATGGAGTAACATCTAAAATATGAATATTGAAATCTCCGCATAAAATAATACTTTTGTTACTTGATTTCAACCTATTGAGAGAATCCTCCATTACCGATTCAAAACTAATAAAATCCCCAGAGGGGGGTCGATAAACGCAAATTATAATGTATCGCTCAAGTTCAACACAAGACAACTCTATAGTGCGCTCGATTGAAAGATTAACTAAATCTAAACGTTGCTTACATTTCAACTTGTTTGAAACAAGAACTAAAGAGCCACCGCGAATAGCACTTTTTCTCACAAATGCACTCTGTACGGTAAAGTTATCATCGTTGATAAACACTACTTCATGTTCTTTCAACCAGTGTTCAGTCAAACATAACACCTGAACATCATAGTTCTCCATAAATAAACTTAACTCTAGCTCTTTGCCGGACAGACCCTGCATATTTTGATGTACAACATTCAACATATGTGGCTGACCCGTTGTCGCACCTAATAGTTTAAACTACAAGGTGTATCAAAAGTAGTGTTAGTACCACTACTAACAGTAATCGAAGGTACCCTACAGGTACCGGTGTCACTGTGTATGTTGTATGCTAAAAGATTAGCAATTTGTCTCCTACAAACGAAACGGTTCTGGAGGGTCTGCATTCTATGCAGGTGGCGAGGCTTGGCGTGTGCGAAGACTACGCAAGCATAGGTCATGATGGGACGGATGACCGCGGTGTATAGGCGCAATTTGCACTTGAGTGACAATTTGCTGCGGGCGGTCAGTAAGAAGTGGAGCCTACTGAGAGCGAAAGAGGCGCGCGAACGAGCCGTCTTTATGTGCTCTCTGAAAGTAAGGTGGTGGTCGAGGATGACACCTAAGTATTTGGCTTGCTTCCCCCAAGGGATTGGCTTGCCATACATAGTGATCGGACTGGGGAGGGGGGAGGCGAGTCGACGAGGTTTCGAGAAGAGCACTGCCTGACTCTTATCGGGGTTGACCTCTATTCTCCATTTCCGGAACCAAGCGCCTAAGACGCTTGCGGAGGTCTGGAGGGTGCGAGCAATAGAGGCCTGACAGCGACCCGTATAGTAAATGGCAGTGTCGTCGGCGAATAGAGCCAACTGAGCCTTTTTACTATTTGGAATGTCGCTGGTGAATAGGGTGAACATGAGGGGGGATAACACGGATCCCTGGGGGACTCCGGCACGGATGGGGTGAGGGGAGGAGAGTGCACCCTCGACGCGGTAGCGGAAAGTACGATCCGACAGAAAGTCTCGTAAGATGAGCACGAGACGGTCTGGCACTCCTAGTAGATAAAGCTTATATAATAAGCCATTGTGCCAGACTTTGTCGAAAGCTTTCGCTATGTCGAAGAACAACACGCCCGTCATCGCACTGCGCTGGAAGCCGGCGCTAATGTGTTCTACGATGCGGTGGACCTGTTGGATGCACGAGTGTTTAGTTCGGAAACCAAACTGCTCGTTAGGGATAAGGCTCTTTGCTTCAGCATAGTCCTTGAGTCGCTTATAAATAAGCCTCTCATAGATTTTGCCAAAGACATTGAGCAAACTGATGGGGCGGTAGCTGGTGGGCTCAGACTTGGGTTTGCCTGGCTTGGGGATGCCGATGATGGTGGCTTCTTTCCACGTTTGCGGGAAGATGTTGTTGCTCAGAGCGCCATTGAAGATGGCGGTCATAAGCAATATGAGGGGGGCGGGGAGGAGTTTGTACACCTTATTGGTGATACCGTCCGAACCGGGGGCTTTCCGTGTTTCGAGCCCTTTAATGATGTCTTGCACTTCGTCGGGAGTGACGGGAGGCAGAGGATCATCGGGGTCTTCGACTGGTGGGAGGGAGGCTCTACGTTCGACTTCAGCGTCCACCTTATTAAGGTGCACTTGGTCTACTGGTTGAGAGCTGGGAGAGCATTGGGACTCTAGGCTGTCGGCGAGGCATTCGGCTTTGTCGGGGCTGTCGAAAGCGACGCTCTTGTCGGGGCGAATGAGAGGAGGCATGGCGACCTCTTCAGGGGAGCGTAGTTTCCTCTGAAGGTGCCAGAAGGCTTGGTGAGTGGGCTCGAGTTCGCTGAGCATCTGATCCCAACCTTCGGAACGCCACTCCACTATACGCTTCTTTACAGCACGCTGTAAATGGCGCATGTGGGCTTTGTTCGCGTCACAGGGAAAAGAGTCGTAGGCACGAATGGCCGCGTTCTTCTCGGTTATCAGTTCACGTACGTCGGCCGGTAATTTCCAGCGATGGTCTTCCATCACCGGAACTTCCCGTGAACAATCCGTCAATACGGATTGTACGTGTTCTGTAAACGAGTCGATCGCGCCCGTCGTGTCTGCGACTGAAGCTATGAGGTCAGGAATGGAGTCCAAGTGAGGCGACGTGGTGGATTTCAGTCTTTCGCTTACTTTCCTCCAGTCGGTTATCACTTTGGTTTGAGGGGGCTGGTTGGGGTCACGCAGGCCCGAATAGGGGGCTAGATGCATGATAACTGGGCGGTGATCGGAATTAAGCTCGTGTAACGTCTCAATTGATTGCAAACGGAGGTTCACATTCTTGAGCAGCGCTACATCGAGTACATCAGGAAGCTGGTTGGGATCGCCAGGGAAATGGGTAGGGTTCATCGGAGCGATGACATCGAAGTTAAGGGTGGCGCCCAGGTTGTACACGATCCTACCTCTGGTAGTAGTCGTGCTGCTGTTCCAGGCGGGATGTTTGGCATTGAGGTCCCCCGCCATGATGACGGAGTCACTCAGACCGAAGAGGGCAGTGAGGTCATTGGTGAGAGAGATGGGGTCCTCTGCACCATTACTGGGTGGGATATAGGCGGAAATGATGGTGATTGGTTGATGACCAGTCATGCCGAGCCGACAGATAGAGATCTCCAGATGAGAGAGGAGGGGGGGTGGATCAACAGGGATGCAATATAGTGCCTTCCTGTAATAAATAAGGGTACCTCCCTTGTGACAACGGGACCTGTCATTGCGAACTAATTTATAGTTGGCAATGTTCGGGTTTCGGTGGTGGGGCTTCAGGAAGGTTTCCTGTATTAGGAGGACGTCAAGCTGATGGTCGCGGAGGAAAGTGGCGATCTCGTCGCGTTGACTAGTAATGCCATTTGCATTAAAGAAACCTAGTTTTAGGGAACGGGGTTTGGTAACACTAATTCTTTGTTGATCCATTGGAACAATTAGAATTTTAGTGTTTGAAGGACTTGCGTAACCTGGGGATACGCATTGAATATCTCGGCGATACGCCAAGCATTGCCATTGCAGGCTTTAATTTCTGCTGCCATAGCGTTGGCGGGGGCGATAAACGCTGCATATGCACCGAGTATCACCTCCATGCTATTAGGCTCACAGCCGGGGACTGGGGGTGGGGGGGACCTACTAGGACCTGCGGGAGCAGCCCTGGGAGCGGTAGGAGGTCGGACTGGTGCGGCCTCTGGGGCCGAGGGGACTACTGGGGCCGTGGGGGCTACTGATGGCGCTGGGATGGCAGTTGCGATCAGCGCTGGGATGGCCGGGGGTTGGGAGGGCACCGAAGCAGCAGGGGCTTTCTGGTGGAATAGGTTTGCCCAGGGGGAAGGCCTTTGTGGACTGAGCCGATCAGGCATTTGTGAAGATGGAATCTTCACTGAGGGACTCTCTCTTTGTTGGCGGTCGCTTGCGCGCTTTGCCAGTTTGGGAGAGGAAGCTTTAGGAGCTTTGGGGCAGCCCCGGTAGTTAGCCGGGTGCCCGGATTGGCCGCAAAGTACGCAGCTGGGGGGCTCTGTACAAAGAGTGCGGTCTTTAGGACGGGGGCAATCAGCTGTTCCGTGCTCACCTAGACACTTGACGCATCTAGGTGTCGCGTAACAGTTTGATTGGGAATGACCATAGAGTTGGCATCGGTGGCATTGTCCAATGAGATTGGACTTACGAGGCTTCTCGATGGAGATGCCCGAGAGGGAGCAAACGGATTTCACCTTAAAAATAGGGTGATGACCTTCTGTAGGGTCGCAAACTACAAGGACCATGTCGTAGACAAGGCCCTTTCTCGCTTTGTGCAAGCGATGGACAGCAGAGACGGGGATACCTTGTGAAGCAAGGTCGGAATGAATCTCCTCGGTGGAGATTTCTTTAGGGACTCGCCTAATGATGACACGGGTTGGAGTTTCCTCCGGGAGGGAGTAAGTGTGAAAGGAATAGTTCCTCTCACGTAGCATACGGGTAAGTTCCCTGTAGTCCGAAGACGAGGGAACGGTTACCTTAATGCCTAGCTGGGTTGATCGGGCGTTTGTGTAGTTAATCTTTCGATCAACACACATTTTCGAGATTTCAGTCCATTTGGACTTCTCGTGAATGTATAGAGGGGGCGGGGGTCGTTGCTTCTTTTTGGTGTCCGAAGCAGGAGGACTAGCCCTAGGGCTTGAAGGACGGGTGGCCTGAGGTTCGGCAGAGGAGGAGGTGGGAGGGCAGGGGATCGAGATAGCCGCGACTGGCTTTTTGGCCTTGTTGGCGTGGGATGAGGCACCCTTCTTCCTTTTGCCTCCCTTTCCGACGACTTCATAGTCGTCTTCAGAGGAGGACGAAGAGGTTGAGAGGGCTTCCTCTGAGTCGGACAGAGGTACGGACGTGTCCATACTCTCAGTGGGTGCAGCTGCGGAACGCAGCTGCGGTGCGCCTATTGTCTTAGTGACAATGGCGGCTTGCACAATGGGTGCGGAAACAGGGGCGGCGGCAACCACAATAGGTGTGGAAACAATGGCCTCGGGAGTTTCGGCGGATTCCATTGTCGGGACGGACAATGGTGCCGGAATATTCGGGTTAATCCCTAATGAGGGATTAGTTATAGGAATGCCTTTGTCGGCCAAAGGCGGTGAGAGCGGGCTCTCGAGGACGTCGCTGAAGTCAGCGACCGAGCCAGAAGATGGGGCGGGAGAGGGAGCTCGCTGAAATTCAGCGAGTTTGCTGCCATACTTGGCGACGAAATCCGGGTCCTTCAGCAGGACCTCCCTGACGAACGCTATTAACATAGCGTCCGACATGGTTGGATCGGGGGAGTTAAAGAAGGGGACTCATAGGGGCGTAGAAAACCCTAACAACCTAACTCCCCGGGTGGATGGGCCCGGGGGTGTGTGACCCTCCCTGTCGGGTGTAGACAGGGAGGTGAGTACCTATTGGTGAGCCCTAAGCTTGTAACCCGTCGCCAGTCTTATTGTGCGAACGGGGCCCTGAACCGGTCTAGTGCGAAGGGTGTAGACACACCCAACCGACACTAGGTGTGTAGCTGTGGACGAAGTCAGATACTAGATTCGACTAGGAGATCCCCCAAGGCCGAGATTCTAGCTCCCGATTCCAATTGACTTCCTCACCCTGAAGGGGCTCGGCGGGTGTGATTGGGGCAACACCCCCTTGGCTTCGTTGGCACCGTTAGGTTTCCACCAAGGACCACGAAACTGTGGTTTTTACCCTGAGGGGGCCAAGAACGTTTTGACAGACGTTACTAGTTTTGGAAACAATGATATCAATGCCGCCTTGAAAAAGGCAGCTATTGATAGGAACAGGGGTGTAGTCGGAGACTACAGATTTCGTTACGACAGGCGTAACGAAACCGGGCGGCGATAGCGGTGAGACACGGTGCAGCGAGCAGGTAGCAGCGGCACGTCCGTTCACGGCGAGCGTCGAGCGGAGGATGAAGGACGCGCGCGGCGCGGCCGCATCTACTTATAGTCTAGCGAGGCGCGCGCGCCGCCGGCGCGCGGGACGACGTTGATTGGCTGTGCTATTATGCGCGCTCCACGCATGCGCGGCGCATCGAGCGCCCTCTGACGAATGTGGTGGTTTTGAATATGTAAATATCTTAGGCTAAGCAATACTTGTACCAACCTGTATGTAAATATAAATAGGACAATTTACCCAATAAACACAGATCATCCGGACACGTCTTTGAATCAACATGCCTTAAATCAACAACCTGCTTACCCCTAAAGGTTTATTTGTCACAAAAACACATGCATACAAAAAGATAATCAATTCTAATAATAAGGAAAATAAAATATATATATATATCTATAATCACGAGCACAAAACAGAAATAGTCGATGGCTGCACATGATGACTGTGACAAGAAGGCTTCCACTCAGTAAAACAATTGCTCAAATAATTGTTTGACCAAATAAGTTAAAAACTAACAGCAATAAAGGCTTATTTATTATTTCAGTAAGTTTCCCTCATGCCAATTTATCTGCGGACGCTACATCCAAGGAAGTGCGACGGGTGGCAAATTGCCGCGGGCGCCGCCTAAACGCAATAATGTAACGCAATGTAACACTTAGCATACACTACGATATTGTGTGCTCACAACCTAGTTACCAGCATGTTCTCATAGCGGGGAGCATTCAGTAAGAAATGTCAACGTTTTATTGAGTGACATGTCGTGTTTCCCGGGAAAAAAATCAGGCAAAAAATCGGCAAAAATTACGAACTTCCTGATGGAGAATCTTATGCTTGTTCTCCATGGCATACTGAACTTTGACCCCAAGGTAGAGACAGATCTATTCAATCCCGATGAAGTGCATTTGGTACAATTTAGCCATCGCTCCTCGCTTTGGATCAGTGAGGGCAGAATGAATAGTCAAGAAGTTGTGATAGCTTTGAGACTCCGATCTATGATGCGCAAAGTTGATTTACCAAATTGCGCTATCTGTGGAGTCATAGAAGATGTGCATCACATTTTGATAGAATGTGGTAGTGTTGGACTCCAAAGACGTCAAGCTTTTGACAATAATTTTAATGTAGGCGACTATAATAGCGACGGTACTGTTGGCGCAGTGGTTAACCCCTGACGGGTATTGAGGGTCGCAGCGACCCTCCCACTAGTTTGGAGTGTCTCAGGTAAACAATGAAGGGATTATTGACAGCTGTTCCCTCCACCCTAATAGAAAAGTTTAGACCTTCAGAAGACGAATGGTGCCGGGCTCATCGCCATATTAGTATTAGTTTTCGAGTTATAAGCATCGGAAATTTTTACTAAGGGTCGCAGCGACCCTGAATACCGGAGACCGATACCATCTTAAAGTACAGATTTTCAGCTTTCAAATGATATATATTTTTTTTATTTTTAATCATAACGAAAGTCGAGTTATTTAATTTTGAAGAAAATCTCGCAAAAATCGTACTTTCAATGATTTAAAGAGAAATTACACTCATTTAAATTATTTAAAATTCATTTAATTATAGGACGTTTCATTCGTTACAGTGCAAACTTTAATTTAAAATAACAAAAAAAAAAATCGGTCTACTAGGAGCTGAAATAAACCAAGAGGAACTTGGTTTGGACGCAGCGACCCTCAATACCCGTCATGGGGGTCTAAAAATATGTATACCCGTCAGGGGTTAAGCGATTGACTGCTGCGCTTCGTGTGATTCGATTTCCGCACGGAACAAATATTTGTATGACCTACAAGTAGTTGTTCCGGGTCTGGTTGTTTGTATATGTGAGTTTAAATGTTTGTAAACGCACCCACAATACAGGAGAAATTCCTAGTGTGGGGCAACGTTTATTTAAGAAATAAATAAATAAATAAAAATTAATAAATAGCGTTCTGGCCCCACTATTTTGTCAGATGAGGCCAGAACACTTTATCATATTATTATTATGAAAAAAAACCCTGTAAATAAATTAAGATAAAAAAGAAACTCTTCAACTATAATATGGCTTCCAGTCTAATCAGATCCAGCTGAGTTACAGTATTTTATATTAAAGAATATTACGATAAGAATTTACTGATGACTTGGCTTTGGCCTTACTTTTACTAAAAATAGAAGAATACGAAAATATGACGAGGCTGAATGGTCTATAGATCGATGCCTGCCTTTTCTAAAGGCGAACGAAATTAAAAAAATAATAAAAAAATACAGTATTTTACATGGAGTGACTGCCTATCTGACGTACACAACCCAGTTAATGGGTAATACGAGACCCCTTAGTAAGACTGGTTGCCAGACTTTCGGGCTTCTGACGACCAGTAACGACCGTCAAAGATTCACGACTGATAGCCGGGACCAACGGCGTAACGTGTTTTCCGAGGCACGGAGATGTCTTGATATGTAAAGATGGTCACCCATCCACGGACCAACCGCGGCAAGCGTAGCTTGACCTGATCATTCAACCCGTGCGGCTGTTATTACTTAGCCACAAGCCCCTCTTATAGAAACCAATAATTCACACATCACAACAACACGCCTAGGCATTTCGCCAGTTTTGTTCAAATTCTACAAAAGTGGCTCGAAATGGTTCGTGTAGTATTATTAGGTACACACGGGTGCTGCTTGCCAGTTCTCTTTTGTTTACTTGAATTCTTGGCTTGAACTTGGCTTGACAGGTTCCCACGTGTCTAGATGTTATATGCATTCATTCCATACCCTATTATTCTCATACAATTCTGAATTTCCTACACGTATGTATTTTATGTGGTTACAGTGCCTGCGTCTTCATAGAAACTGGGTCATCGCAGTATTAGATTCGTCAGCGTGTGTATACATAATTGGAGATTAAACGAACTTACCTGAAGTGAAGTTCTATCCAAATTATACGAGTTGCTTCGTCCGAAGAGATTAAGATAACAATGTAGTAATACGTCTAGGGTATCGCCTTTCATCCACTAAGTTTGAATATTTTTTTTTTTTTTTTTTTTTTTTGTCGGTACTTTGTCTTCCTGATAGTTATGCCTGTACCGCCACTCATTTAGTTGAAAGCCTGGAACCTTTTTTAATATTTCACTTTAGGTATGGGGTTCATAGGGTTGGGAGGGAACTAATCTCTTCGGACGAAGCAACTCGTATAATTTGGATAGAACTTCACTTCAGGTAAGTTCGTTTAATCTCCAATTATACTTCGTTGCTTCGTCCTTCGAGATTAAGATAACAATGTAGATTTTGAAAGATGGTGAAATATTAAAACACTGAATTTTTATACTTAGGTACATGTATATTAATCAAACCTTACAAGTAATAAAGTAATTAAATTGTAGTTTTTCTTTAATTAGGGGTAGATAAATTTAAGTTATTAATTTTAAGTAATTAAATCTAACATCGATCAGAGGTTAGGATTGATAAGGCAAATTGATCAGTTTGTTCACATTGAATGTCTCTATGATAATATCTAGCGAAAACATTGGAGCTACCACTCCACCCAGCTGCTTTTCGTATCGTGTCAATATTGACACCAGCTCTATGAGCAGCTGAGGTGGCTGCGTGTCTGGTGGAGTGGGCAGAAAATACTGAAGTGTCAATTCCGCTAATTGATAATATATCTTTTATCCACCGACTGATGGTATTTGTGGTTACTGATTTATGTGGTTTTTTAATACTTATAAAAAGGCTATTGGCATTGTTTCTCAAATGTTTTGTCCTATCAATATATTCTATTAGAGCCTCAGCGGGACATATTTCCGGTCGATCTTTGTAAAATGGAATATTTAAACAAGGTTGAGATAAACCAGGTCGAGATGTTTTTAACAAATCGTTTATCTTGATCAATATAAGATTATCAGTGACGTTCATATTTTCTAATTTGATTTTGCTAATGGTTTGCACCCTGTGTGCAGTTACAAGTATGAGCAAAGTTACGGCCTTTTTGGTTAAATGTTCGAAACTTAAATTATTATTTGGGTACCATTTTGATAAGAATTCTAAAACTATTGACGGGTCCCAAGTGATATTATATTTTGGGGCTGGAGGACGAAGTCTGTAAAAACCTTTGAATAGCCTAGCAACGCGATCATCAGACCCTACTCTCGATCCTAAGATCAAAGACAGAGCGGAGCGATGACTGTTTAAAGATCCGTATTGTAAGCCGGAATGAAATAACTCAGTGAGAAAATACATAATCATCGGAATTGACGCCTCATGTATTTTGATATTGTGAGTCTTACAAAAGTTTACCCAACGTCGAATGGCAACGTCATATTGTTTTATTGACCTTTCAGATAAAGAAGCTATCATAATATCTAAAGATGATGGTGGTACTCCTCTGTTTCGTAACGCCGTCCTGATAACTTCCCTGCAATCAACGTGAGCTTGGGGACACTGTTGGAAATAGACAATAACACTTTATCAGAGGGTCTAAACTGAACTAATTCTGAACAGAGAAGTTTTTGATAAAGTGGAAACCAGGGTTGCGTGGGCCAAAATGGAACCACAACAATACCCTCCGCCTGGTCGTATATAAGTTTTCTTAATACTTTTAATATAACCGCAAAAGGAGGAAATGCGTAGAAACAAAGATTTGACCAATTTAAAGTAAAAGCATTCACAGCGCATGCTCCTGGGTCTCTATTCCATGAGACGTACTTAACACATTTGTTATTCAACCTTGATGCGAAAAGATCAATTTTTGGTTGCCCAAAGGCTCTCACAATCTTTTCAAAAGCATGATCTTTAATCTCCCATTCGGTATCGGGGTGAGATTTTCTAGACTCAGCATCTGCTATTTCGTTATCTTCCGAGCTTATGTATGAAGCGAATACAAATATACCACGAGCTTCACACCACTGCCACAAAGATTTTGTGATTTCAGTTAAATGTGGAAATCTTACTCCACCCATACGGTTGATATACGAAATAGCAGTTGTGTTGTCAACGCGTAGTAACACCTGACAATTTTTTAATCCTTTTGCGAATGTTTGTAAGCCCAAGAAAGCAGCCAGGAGTTCTAGACAGTTAATATGTTTGTTAGACTCTGTGTTACTCCACTGGCCACTGGCGGTCTCCGCACCGCATGCTGCCCCCCACCCTTTTTTGCTAGCGTCTGAAAATATTTCTAGACAGTAGCTGTCCCGTCTAATAGGATTCACTGCGGTATCAATAGATTTTAACCACCAGGAAAAATCGTCCTGCAAATACTGTGGTAAAGACATGTGGCTATCATAATTACTCGTTTTACACAATGCAAGGTATTTGCATCTTTCCATCTGCTTGGTGTAAAGCCAACCGTACTGAATCGCGGGGCAGGACGAAGTGAGGAGGCCTACCAAGCGAGCAAACTGTCTTATTTTACAACGAGATTTCAATTGAAACGATTGTAACTCTTGTTTAATTAGATTTCGTTTTTCCTTAGGAAGGCTAACATGAAATTCTTTTGTATCTATCACAAAACCAAGGTATTTGCAAATATTACTCGGAATCATACAACTTTTTTTAATGTTAATTATGAATCCTAAGGACTCTAAAATATGTTTTGTCTGTAAAATATTATCTAAGCAATCTTGATAATTATTAGAAATGATACAAATGTCATCTAAGTAGATAGATGACAGATAACCTAATGATCTCAGTAAACAAATTACCGGTTTTAATAGCTTTGTGAACACAAATGGAGCTGTGTTTAAACCAAACGGCAAAACATTGAATTGGTAAATTTGACCCTCGTACCTAAATCGTAGGTACTTTCTATACGTCGGGTGTATAGGTACTAGAAAATACGCATCCTTTAAATCAAAGGTGGCCATGAAACTGTTTCTTGATACTAATTTTAATGTTGTTCTTAGATCTTCAATTTTGAAATGTTCTGTTACGATGTACTTGTTTAGAGACTTTAAGTTTAAAATAAATCTGTTTTTGCCATTGGGTTTTTTAATCAGGAAATAACTAGAAAGAAACTGTCCTTCACATGGTTCACAATGTGAAATAGCACCACTGTTTAGAAGGTCAGTGATGGCCACCTTTGTATTTAAAGGACTCACATGAAGTTAATGCAGGTAAACTTGGTTCGTGTAACTGATAGACAGGTTTAGTAAACGGTATCTTGTAACCTCTTATCCACGATAATACAACGAGGTCATTAGTTATCAATTGCCATTGATCATAAAAGTAAGATAACCGACCTGCAAAACGTACCAGGTCTAGCGCCGCGGGGCTTGGCGCTGCTGCAAGCGCGGCTGCTGTCGCGGCTGCTGCTGCACCGGTCGCGGGCGCGGCGCCGGCGCTGTTCTCCTCGCTGTTCCCGCTTGCCGCACTGTCGGGAACGGAGGCGTCTGGTTTAAAGTCTGGACAGGGGCCTGTCTCGGTCTCTGCGCTGGTGCAGGTCTTCGAACCTGTGTGTTTATTTTAATCTCAGCGCCTGATTTTGATATAGCTTTTGCAGCTTTTAGAGTATCGGTCAGATGTTCGCCAAATAGAAACTTATCGATTTCTGTATTGAACAGTTGATCTTTTATATCTTTCTTGATTGTAGAACATATAAAACTGCGCCGTGTCATGGACTCGCTGTGTTGTGAGTCACACATCAGTCGACCGGCTTCGATCAGTAATTTTATTACCGACTGATCTTTATAACCTGCAGAAAAGAGTATGCTTAGGGCTTCACTTATACAAGATATACTTGCTGCGACCTGCACCTGCTTATTCTCTAAAGCTTTGTCTTTTTTTATTAGCATCTCCGATAAGGCGGCCTTTATCTCTGGATTTAACTTGGGTGCATCAATCTTTGTGCAGTTTTTTGGAACCAGATGCTTATCAAGCAGCTCCTTTCTGGCATCCTTGGTCAAGCCTGTTGTTGCGATGTGTTCCCAGCGAGCAGATAACTCGCATCTAATGTCTGGTCCATATTTTTTATCCTTTGATGGAGTTTCGCCCAAGAGATTCAGAATCTCTTCGTCCAGCTCAGGAAGCGTTACTTCAACAGGTAGTTCCGATTCCCCTGCCTGTACTGCTTCTGTAGCAGGAACATCATGTATCGTCGAGGTGGACGTACCCGGTTGTGGCTCATCTGAGTCAATAATCGGAGATGACGCGACATCACCTTGAACTTCCATTTCAGCTGGAATAGAAAATGTACCAAATGTAGGTATCGGATAGAAAATAGCGCGGTGATAGTCCTCAAAACTATCCACAACACCAAGTTTATAATCCATACCGATATTCAGAATTACGAAATCGAGTGATAACATTTTGTTATGTAGGTACGTGGATATGATCACAACTACCAATGTTCCTAGTATACAACTAGTGGTTTTAGAGCGGCGATAGTCCTTAAAACTACCCACAACACTATGTTTTAGTCCGTACGGATATAAAATGCAATTATTATTAAGTAGGTCATTAACTAAAGTGAAGGCAACATTCCTTTCAAATGTACACAATCACTAGTAGTATATACCCAATGAATTGGGAATCCAAAATTATGTGAAGGTAACATCCCCATAAGATGTACACAACACTATTTAAGATAATATGACATCATGTCAGATTATGATACGGATATAGTCCGAAAAACTATTCACAATATCTTCCGTTTGTAAAAATAACACTTCAGCTTACCTTCATGGTCCGATAGTACCGGCGACATAATAATATTCGTCGACGAGCTACTACTCTCGGAACAACTTCGAACACGCGACCTTCTGTCGCGTTTATTAAGTTTCCTTTCGAGTTTTCGAATCTTCTTTCTTAAATAATCACTGTCGTCGTTTTTGTGACTACGTTTTGGCATCTTTTTGCACAATTCAAATGAAACGAAGAAAATAACGTGGTGATCGGCGACGCACTAAAACGCGAATGAGTGGCGGTACAGGCATAACTATCAGGAAGACAAAGTACCGACAAAAAAAAAAAAAAAAAAAATATTCAAACTTAGTGGATGAAAGGCGATACCCTAGACGTATTACTACATTGTTATCTTAATCTCGAAGGACGAAGCAACGAAGTATAATTATATCCGCCCTATGCAATAACTTAGTCATGTGCCATCGGGGAATGTGAGCCGATCTGTCTTGGTTTTATTTATTTTACCATTTATGTACACACATATATAAACAGACAAGAAAAAACAGAACAGAAAATTAGTTACAAAGGTGATGATTATTTTAGAGTTAATTCCGAAACACGCTCGTAAAATAGTAATGAATAAATAAATTATTTATTTCACCAAAGAGTCTTTGGTACCAATCTTTGGTAACCAATACTTTTATGACTAAAACATAAAAGGCTTAGTTTTTATTTTTTTGGAAAATCTCCCCGCAGTTCAACCTAGGAGATTGTTGTCTGCTTAACTGGACTTCCTGTGGGTGCCTCAATAAATGAAGGCCTCCAACCAGTGTTTAAAAAAACTAAGGAACTACACACTAAGGGCACCCCCTGTGGCGTACGGACCTCCGCTTAGGGCGTCGCTGGGGGACAGGCTGGATCGGAGCTAGTAAAAGACTTTATACAAAGGTCAATATTCAAATACTCTGACTCCCAAATTAGGTGTAAGTTCCTGTGACTTAGGAGTCAGTGATTCGTAGCAACAAAGTCATAAAATTTGAATAATTTGGAAAAGTTTAACAATAAATGGTGAAAAATATAATTATAGTTTCTTTATTAACAACAAGACAACAACAGTATAAGCTGACTTATCATTGTACGGAAAGCCTATACAGTGCGGGGTCAGCTACAACTGGAAATGTATAGCTTCATATGTTGTGGTACATGTTAGTTTAGTACCCCTACATTCTGCCAGTTATGTTTAAGTTCCATGTAATATGGGGCAAGCATATTGCCTTCAACCGGGCACACATCCAGACTCCGGTCTGCTACTGACAAAATTCCAGATGGAAAAACCCAATAACATAGCCTGTGTTGTCCCACTGTAGGGGGAAGACCTCGTAAAATAACTATCTATATCACATCTCCGATGTGAATTGAACTTATGTATTTAATTTGAACCTACTAGCTACACGGCTTAAAATTCCTTCATTCACTGACAGAAAACACAGCCTAAACCGCTGGGTGAGAGGCAAGGAAGGGCGCCCACGAGCAATTTAGTTGCCCAGCAACTTTTTTGTATCTGTCGCTGTCTCTTCGCCGAGATTTGGACGATGCGCACACGGAAGTGACAGCAACGCTACTTTTTTGTTAAATTTTCGGCTGAGCGGCAACTGGCTAGCCGGCAATGATTTCGTCACCGTGCGCGCACTTGCATAGCAACCAATAGACGGGCGACAGTTGCGTCCAAACCCGCGGACAAAAATGTCCCCCACGTGTCGCGTCGCTACATCATAAAACCCGTGAACTTGATGTGAGAGACAAATTAGTTGCGGAGACAAAAGTTGCTCATGGGCGCCCTCTGAATGAATGTTTGACAACCAGTTTTATCAAGGGTATCGTATTACCCAGTAACTGGATTGTGGAGGTCAGTTAGGCAGTTGCTTCATTTAACATACTAGTATTCTGCTGCACCCGATTAGACTGGAAGCCGACCCCAGCAACATAGTTGGAAAAAGGCTAGGCAGATGATGATGATGATGAATCCCCTTAACTTGCATAAGGCTAAGTTCAGAATCAGGCAGTATTATGTAGTTCCACTATTAGCAGAATGACTCATCATTTAACGGAATTCTCTAGTACTATAAGCCCTCGTCTGTTAGGCAAGCTTATTAAGTTCAGTAACAATAGAAAAAGTAATTGTGTCTCATTAGTGACAGTTGAACTCATATTAATCTATGCTTAGCTTCACCCACTGCTGACCGTAGACCTCTGTTCTCATGTGCCAAACCTATGCTCCTGTGCCAGCCTCATCCAGGTTCATCTAACATACACTGCTCATTACCCAAAACAAGACTCTAAAAATTAAACACTAAAACACTCGAGCGGAGAAGAATCGTTAAATTTAACAGTTTAAATCTAACAACTCCATTAATTTATAAACGTTTATGTCATAATAACAATTCCGTTGACAAATTAAAAACTCTTTTAAAACCTTCATAAAACGAGATGTTTAAAAAGTTCGAATTACATTTTCATATATAAATATGATTACTGAATTGTATGAACTCAATTGCTGGTCTATAAAATGGTTATATAAATAAGGCTATAATTTGTTCGCAATTCGGTACTAATATAAGGTTACAAACGGGCGATAAAACGCCACACCCTTTGTCGCGCTCGCTCGGTATAACTCGTTTAGACAGTTTTAGGCGCTTCGTTGCAAAGTCAATTTTGGCTTTTGGTTTAATGTAATGAAATGTAGGTGATGTCACAAAATAACAAAATGTTTGAGGTTAAGTTTTGTACGAAAAATGATTTCCCTTTCAATATAATTTTACTTTCATATATTTGTTTGTTTCACAGTGCTTTTCTAGAATGTGCGTTGTTTCTCTATTTAATGTAGACGTGCCTGTAAAAATCTCACCTTGAACATTCAGGTGAAGTG
Source organism: Eremobia ochroleuca (assembly GCA_949629135.1). Taxonomy (NCBI): domain Eukaryota; kingdom Metazoa; phylum Arthropoda; class Insecta; order Lepidoptera; family Noctuidae; genus Eremobia; species Eremobia ochroleuca. The sequence goes on from OX451394.1 coordinate 20,289,876, forward strand.
AGCTCATTCCACCTCATGCTAGAGCTTGACACTATTGACAGCTCACTTCACCTGAGTTGTGATGGAGAGATTTTTAGAGAAAGATCGGGTCATCTGTGAATATTATAAAGTGGATAGCAGCACACACTATTTGACAGTATAACTACAAATAATTGGATTCATTGCATAATTAGAAGAAAATAAATCAATATCATTTCTAACGTCACTCACAAAAATAACAAACACGAAGGGACGAAACGAAACTCGTCGAGTAACACCAATCACAAATGCTCTAAAGTTTCATGTTACAAATATTGTGCCGACATTTGAAATCACAATGTTGAGCGTCCAATTACATTGTATTATATTATACTGTATTGTATTGTAGCGGCAATCGTCACTTCATACCGATTATAAGATCGGAGATTGATTTTTATCGTTTTTTTTTTGTGCTGAAGGTGAGGTATTTAATTCAAGCTGTCGAGTTATAGTAATGGGAATATAATAATATGGTGTTATGCGATGTCGTTTAAAGGTTATTTTCTTCGCTCTTGTATTATGAGGACTCATTCATTTTATGAGGAGGTCGTAGCTTCGTTGTATAGCTCGTAAGACGAAGTTATGTCGGGTAGTCTGCGTTGTTCGGAAAATGTATTGCATAATATCTAGTTTCACATGATGTAGGTATTTTAGATGTATAGTTAGTTATTTTTTTATTTATTTGTAGTGTCTATTTAAAGCCGTGTCTCCTGCGCGTCATTTTTTTCGAAACATTACACAAAAAATCCTTACACATAAACATTTGTTTTCATACACAAGCTGTCTCCTGCGTATTAAAATAATTTTAGATTAGTTACTAGCACATTTTGTGTAGATGTCGTAATGAGTTCCGACTAGGAAGACGTGCTATCAGTTTTAGCAATCATAGACTCAATATCGAGGAGAAGACAGAGATTTCGAGTCAGACCGTATTTATAACTTCGCAATTTTGACATTTACCAAGAGCCTGCTACGGATTGATGACCGGTTTGGATTGGGCAATTTCTTTTGTGTGTCTGAAACCGATTTTGATGAATTGATTTTCTTTCTATGGTGCGACGCGGACGTGCAGATGTGATGTGATTCGATTTGCGCGGTGCGCGCGGCGGTTGAACATGAAATAAAACCCTGTCCATCTTCACCCGCGCGGGGAATGTTTTCCATGCAGCTCGGAAAACAAAAACATCGCGTTTGCTTACACAAATGTGTATGGCTCTTTGTTTCGACGTTTATGTGTAGGTAATGTTTAGAGAAAACACGCGCAGGAGACACAGCTTTATATAGACTTTAAACACTGTCTCACAAACACAAGTAGTCAGATAGCTTTCACCTGTCGACGGTTGTCTCTAATGTCGACTGCTAGTCATCGCAATGAAGACAAGTTGAAGATAAAGAGTACAGTCACTGGCACGTAACTTGGCAAGGTTTTGGCGTAGTGAGAGTAAGTTCGCGCATGTATGTACACTTAGTGCAACAAACAAATGGTCACTTGCATTCTACGGTTATTGCTATAATTTATTTTTAAACATGTCTGTTTAGAAGGAAGTTAAAAAAACGAACAGCAACAACTAACGACTCTTGCCAAGTTATGTGCACTGACTGACCAACTGTACCCTGAACTAGGACTTGGATGTAATGGTGAGCCTGTGATTTCTGTGATTAAATCATTTTGATACCTAAGAGACCTGCTTCAGATACTAATAGAAACTGTATGATTCCGGGTAAACATTTTAGACATGTTGCTGATATTAATTACTAAGTAAATCGATTTTCAATCTAATTAGTCTGGGCACAGAGGCTCCACAATAGTATTACCTATAAAGGGAACTCCAGCACAGCAGGTCTCACTAGTCATTTAAAACCACAGCGCGTTGAGTTAGTAGTGACAACTGCACCGACCGCTATTGTCACCACATCCGCGGGATTCTCACTGGACGAACGAACTCGTATCTATTCATTTGGTATCAATGTCAGTACTTTTATTTAATGGAAGTATACATTTTTTAACTACTAGGTATTTACTTCTACAGCGTGTAACGGAAGGGGGGTATCAACCTTGAAGGAGGTGAATGTGCTCATGAAACTCAACAACTCTCCCCAAAGAACATAGGTATATGAAAAAAAAATTTGAAAAAAAAATATGAAAAAAAAATTTGGCCCTCCCTTACAAAACTGACTACCAGCTGATTGATTTACTATGGGAGGGCCAAATTTTTTTTTCATATTTCGACCTATGTTCTTTGGGGAAAGTTGTTGAGTTTCATGAGCACATTCACCTCCTTCAGGGTTGACACCCCCCTTCCGTTACACGCTGTATATCTATGAAGTTGCTTCCATAATCAGCCTATAATGTTCCACTGCTGGGACACAGACCTCCTTTCATCGAGAGGGGGTGGGCTATAATCTATCGCGGGCCCGGGCTGGTACTGCAGAGACTAAAATGTAATATACTAAAAGTAATATCGATAAATTTTGCCAACTTTCCGAATGCACCCTTGGTGCATTCGGAATGCACCAAGTCCGTGGGTTGACCCGTTCTTTGGCCAAAGAATCAGCCTTGCCATTCAACGTGTCAATGCTGCCAGTCTTCTGGGCACGTTTCCGGATGACCGATATGTGTACACCTACATAAGTTTCCTTTTGTTTTTGGATTTATCTATATAGTTAGTTAGAAATATTATTTAGCACCTAGCGTAAATGATTTGTAGTAAAATTACCATAACAGGTAATCATGTTAATAAATGAGATAAAACCCTTTTATTAGTAAAAATCTGTGATTAGCGGCGTAGTTGCGTAATAAGGTTTTCATTTTGACGGTTCAACAACATTCATTGCGTTATTTACGCTGTTGAGCAAGTACATTTTTCGAACATATGAAGCAATGGATCTTTTAAAGTTATTCAGATTTAGTTTGGTAGTCTGTTCCGCAATTAGGGTGCAGTATTCGGTCTCTGTTCAAATCAGACACTTCCTCATTGACCATTCATTAGGAGTCCAACTATTCAGTAGTTTCCGTTCTCGACTATGATGACCAAGGCTACCGATTGAAACAGCATCTATAATTTAAAACTAAATCGAATCTGTAAGCAAACTGGACCACTACTCAATTCTCAGTGGACGACCGGGATCGGCGGCTCTAGAATCTAGAATGTTTGTACAACGAAGCGTTGTATACGTTTGTTTGTAGACACAAACACATGGGAAGAGGCTTGTTCTGTGACGAGCCTTTGATAGAGGTTTTGATAGAGTGTTTGTTAGGAGTACGTACTCTGTAACAAAATGTGTAGATGTTTTGTTAGCCAAAATTTGTACTACATAACTTGTGTGTAATTTTATAGGATGGCGTCTTTGGTAAATTAATGGTTTTCACGAATTACGTATTGTACCTATTGTGCCTGTTGACGGATGGACTGTGTGAATGATGATATGTTTAGAAGGGGGGTGACTACCGAGATGTCGACTAATAGAGAAGTGTGGAAGAAAAAGACGTGTTGCGCCGATCCCAAAGAAATTGGTATAAGGGCAGGAGAGTGACGATGACCTATTGAACCTGTTGGTAATTAATTTAAACTATGTTATCAAACATAGATGTAATAATCCAGTAGGTGTACCTATATCTACAAGTTGATTATTGAATTGTTGGACAAAATATGCTTGATTTAGTAAGTATACCTAGTTGGTTTTGAAGAAAAAGAAAACGAAAAACGAAACTATTATTATACACAGATAAAAACTTTTTATGTTTTATCATTCCTCCTTTTATAATTTTTATCTCATGACATATCAAGGAAGCTTTCAACAAAAGCATCCGTTTCGCCGACTCATGCGCATCTGTCTACCCCTTCCATTGTAGGCGGGGCGTGTCGCCATGACAACCGTTAGCCCCGCCTGCTAATATGCATATAGTGATGGTGACTCTTACATGGTTGGACGTATAATAAAATATACTTTACTATCATGAAATGTTCAGAAACTGGACTTAAACGGTAACTTTGGAATACTCTCTTTCTCTGTTTAACCGTATTCCATCTCATTTGAGGTCGACTCTCCTCATCATTCATTTTTTAGACTGCCCTATTAGAATGACAAGTCCATGGGAAATGCTAGCAAGGAACGCAAGTAAACTTAACGCAAATTGTACGAAGGAACATAACGCAAATTGCGTTCGCGCTACAGTATACTGTCTTGACTCCTCCACGAAGATTAAAATGTCTGGTCTAAAGTAGGCTAAAACAACAAAAACTTGAAACACTTGCATCTTCTCGTTTTCTTTATGCCCGGAGACTGTGCCCGGAATAATAATGCAGAATTAAGTCAGAGGCGGGATTATGCCCGTTACAAGATTTAGCCCGGCGCTGGGATTAACCCGTCGATCGTCGGGATGAAAACGGATTTGTTTTACGTTTCGTAATCTTTCGTCATGCGTCCGGAATATGCAGTGGGTGTTTTACATTTCTAAGAATGCTAGTCTGAAGAAGGTAGTCAAGACGCTGTGAGTGAATGGTACGCTAATAGGTAAGTATCTTTAGGGTTACGTACCGAAATAGTGCCAACGGAACTCCACTAATAAGCCTTCGCTGTCCGTCCGTCTGTCTGTATGTCAGCGAGCTGTATCTCATGAACCGTAATAGGTAGACAATTGAAATGTTCACAGACTATTTATTTCTATTGAAACTATTACAAAAAAAAAACCTGAAGCTTAAAATAAAGGCAGTCCCCAAAAAATAAACTTTAAAAAAAATATTAAGTGTTAAATATTGTCGACTCTATCTATTAGTATTATGGAATCTGACTCTTTTCGTTTCCTTTCTGTATAAGAAGCAGCGGTCTTACATTGAGGCTGTCTTTAAAATATTCTTAGTTCGTTTTTTTTTGCCAGTAACAATATCTTATCAGCAAAGTTGCTGGAGTAAAGACAAACGGACAGAGTTTGATCTGACACGACTTTAATCATTAAGTCTTGGCTATGGTGCTTAAACTTATCTTTGGTACCTGAACACAACCATAATACGATACTGTAGAGTACTGTTATAAGTGAGATTTTTTTTTAATATATATATAGTGTGTGCGGAGGAAATATTGACCTTATTGGCGATGTTCTTCAGAAAGGTCAGGTGAGTAAAAATGGCGACCGGCGTGCGTGTATGACCAGTATATGAACGTAAACGAGGCAAAAGAAGAATACAGAAGTCCCTGGAAGTATGGATCAAATCAAATAGGGGCGTGGGCAAGGTCATTTCCAAAACTTTTAATCCTGAGAATGTCAGTGCTATTTTGTACGGTTCAAAAGTTATGACCAATTTTTGTTTTTTTCATTCACTTCGCATAGTGCTCAAAGAAAAAAATCATAATAAAAACTATCAGGGCTATCAATTCAATTTTTTTCTGAGGACGTTGTAGAAAAGTGGATCTTTCTTGTGGTAATACTTTTAGGCAGCTTAAAACGTGTGTTCAATAAGAAAAAAACATTTACTGCAAAGGCTACGTGCTCGCAAAAATTTTATTCAATTGCACCAACTTTCTCATAGTTAAAACGTTTGGAAACGATCTTGTCAACGCCCCTATTAGATTTGATCCATACTTACAGAGACACCCTGTATAAGGATCGTAGCAGGTAGCGTTCTGTAATATCTGCTTACCTCCATGGGAAGAAGGCAAGAGCTTATATCAGTATGTATGTACGTATACCTACCTAGGTTAAATAAATTTATTTATTTCTGTAAATTAAAATAATAAGTAAGCAAATAACAACTAATAACTAATTAATTAATAAAAATAACAAATTTAAATCCTAACTCAACTAAAACTATACACAAAAGAGACTGGCGGCATTGCCACGTTGTATGGCAATGCTTAGCCTCTGGCCAGGGTAAAAGTCAGCCCTTGGGTCACGGGAAGTGTCAACCAACCTTTTTTTTTAATTCACATAATTTTTAATTTAAATACCTAATCATAATAATCAAAGCATAGCAGTAGTCAATAAGAAACCACCAAATTTTCTTCATTTATTCTCACATTTCTAGAGCAAAGCAAGAAAAATATAATATGATATCTGATGAAATTGGTTGCGTTGCTCGGAGTGAGTAAATTTCCCAGAGGTACAACAGAGAGTATTGCTGTCCACCGCTAGTTCGTGGGGTCACTGAAGACGTATTAGATATTATTAGTTTTATGTTGGTTTTTTCTTGAGGAGTCGGTTATTATGATAGTTGCAGTATGTTTGGAATCAAAGCTGTGTGACGGCAAGGTTGGCGCACGGCAGTGGTCAAGATATTGACTGCTGCGCTGCGTGTCGCGGGTTCGATTCCCGCACGGAACAAATATTTGTATGACCTACAAGTAGTTGTTCCGGGTCTGGCTGTTTGTGTATGTTTGTAAACGCACCCACAATACAGGAGACATTCCTAGTGGGGGGCAACGTTTTTAATAAAAAATAAAAAAAAAAACTGTGGTATAGAGGGTTTTAAGATCATTATAAATGTTCCGCCCGGAGTTTTGGATTTGTGCCCGGTTGATTGGAATAGGCTTGCCCCCTATTACATGGGGCTTGAACATAATTATGTAACTGGCGATGTGTGGCCGTACTCTCAACCCTTCGAGGCATACAATAGGCATGCATCATCATCATCATCTGCCTAGCCTTTTCCCAACTATGTTGGTAGGCATGCAAGTAACTGTAAAAAAAACTTGAGCAAGATTTTCCTCCGACCTAGCTTTCCACACTCATAGGTTTCCACATTCATAGGAGCACAGAGATCGGATATTCGGATTCAATTCACCTAAAGTTGAGATGTTGGCTAATATGGAATGCGCTTTTGTATTGAAAAATCCCCTGGTTCCGGGATCGAATCGGATGTATTGACTTACTTTCAAATGTTGGCTTATGTGGAATGCACTTTAGTATCGATCGTAAAAATCCCGCGATTCCGGAATTTCGTGTTTTTTTTTTTACTATAGAATCGGATGCATATCTACCTACCTAATAAATAATGTATATGAAGAAGGTACTCACTTTAATAAAAATAATTATTTTAATTATGTTTTTTTTTCTTGTTTTAACTAACATACAGCACCCCTCCTATTACACCCTACATAGATACACATATTTAAATCGGGGCTTAGTCACTAATTTAAAAAAAATACGCATCTAAATAGTTATGCAATCCTCTTGGATTGTGGATTGCATAACAACAACACAAAAAAAACACCGGGATTCTTATCCCAGGTTTTTTTTTAATGAATATTTTTTTAGAAGTCGCTTCATCATCTGCTTAGCCTTTTCCCAACTATGTTGGGGTCGGCTTCCAGTCTAACCGGATGCAGCTGAATACCAGTATTTTACATGGAGCGAATGCTTATCTGACCTCCACAACCCAGTTACTGGGTAATACGATACCCCTAGGTAAGACTGGTTGTTAGACTTTCGGGCTTCTGACTACCAGTAACGACTGTCAAAGATCTACGAATGACAGCCGGGACCAACGGCTTAACGTGCTTTCCGAGGCACGCATAACAGAAACACAAAAAACACCGGGATTCTTATCCCAGGTCTTTTTTAATGAATATTTTTTTAGAAGTCGCTTCCATACTATGAACCCGACTAGTTATGAATTCCCGGTGTTCCTGGTATCCCGGGATTTTTTTTACAGAAACATTATTTTATGAAGCCGCTTACATACTTTCATAGCTAAAATTTACTTTAGATAAATATGCATCCGAATATCAGCCGGTCGATTCTGTAAAAATCTCACCGTGAAATCGTAAGTGAAGTGAGCACTTAATAGTGTTAATCCCTAGCGAATGACAGCTCACTCCACGCTCACTTCACCCAAGCTTTCACGGTGAGATGGTTACAGAATCGCACGGCTCATCTCTATAAGGCTCTACTAAGCTGATTTGAGATTGGGCGGGCCATAGGTACTCGTATATTATGTAGATTGTGATAGATCATAGTCATCACATAGTAAGGGTAGAAAGACAACTACATACTAGCCATAAAGGTTTAGACTCTGTTTTTCAAGACTATAATCATTTAGCGAGAGGTTGTATTTTCAGCACAGGTTTTCGCACCAAAATGCTGAAGCTGAATACCAGTATCTTACATGGTAGCGGCTGCCTATCTGACCTCCACAACCCAGTTACTGGATAATACGGTACCCCAAGGCAAAACTGGTTGTCAGACTTCCGGGCTTCTGACGAACCGTAACGACTGTCAAAGAATGACAGCCGGAACCAACGGCTTAACGTGCTTTCCGAGGCACGGAGGGGTCTCGGTATGTAAAGATGGTCACCGATCCACAGACCAACCGCGGCAAGCGTAGCTTAACCTGATCGATCGACCTGTGCGGCTGTTATTATTTAGTCACGGGCCCCTTACTTGAGGTCAGTTCTAAAACCTTAATTTTCGTCGATGATTTAAAAAAAATACAATTTAACAATGTTCCTCAAACCACAATTGTCGGAAAATTAGTGAGATAGACATAAAGTAAAAACCATCTAAATATAGATAATTGTGTTACTAATTCCCTTTAGTGAGTGATTGTGTAGGAATTTAACCTGAACAGGGTATGTTTACACTTTTATCTTTTACTTTTGGAACAAACCACAGAGCGCTATTCTTGAAATTTTAAGAGCGCTGAGATGAGATTGCAAGTAAATTTTGAACGTTTTTAATTACGGGAATCGCCCTGCTGGTATTTCATCAAAACAAATCACAGAGTAAAATACATTACCGTTACATTTGACTACGACCTCGTCTGCGTACGCAAGTAATAGGTAATGAAAATAAAATGACAATACGGTTTAATAAAAATCCTAGCGATACTCGGTGTACGCATCCAACACAATGACGGGTTAATCACGATGTTTGTGACATGTGACAAGTATGGAGAGACCAGCGATCTTAATTATATAATACATGAGAACGTAGAAGAAATATGTGAAACTACTTCCAAAAACAGTTTAGAAGGCTTATTATTCGATTCACGCGAATTCACTCGCCCGAAACAGACGAATCGTTACTTTCAAATAATATCATTTTTTCTAACGATGACTCGCACGAATTGCACATTTTGAATTTTATGCAATGAAGTTAGGAAAAATATACACGTTTTATAATATTTAACTCTTATCACTTCAACGCGCTAGTGTCCTTTTTTCTATACTTTTAGAAGACTGCGACGTGTGTGGTATTTGTAAGCGACACATAAACTTGCAGTGTGGAATTTGGTTTTTGTAGTTTGAGAAATTTTTGCGGCCTATCCAAATTTCCTTTCTTTGGTATTGTTCGTCGAATCGTTGCATTCATGCACTGACTGGACAATCAATCTGTATGGTTGTTTCTTCAAAAGACCATTTCAGAAACCCATCTACATGGTCTTCTCATGATCTGACCAAGATTATGACCGGACTTTAAAAGAGACTGTGACCTCTATGGATATCGATATCTATGGCGGATTGAATATATATGATGACCTCTGAGTTTGTTTCGGACTTTCTTCTCAGACTAGTCAAAAAGGAAACGTCGACCTCTTCTAGTTTTTAATATATGATTGACGTGCAAAAATGTTTGTACAGATCTATTTAGAGAAATAAAATTATTTACCATTTAACCAAACATTTGGTGCGCAATTCTAAAATGTAGGTCTATAGAATACACAGTAAAAAAACCTACCTACGAGTATAATCTTTACTCTTGTATGGTTGTCTTAATTCTGTGTATAGCTTCTTAGACTAAGGGCTGTTTTTTCCATTTTGAATTTTTGACAGTTCATCCATACAAAATCTGTCAGACGTCAATTTTATTCCATGAACAAAAATTGGCCTGATTTTTCAACAGGCAGATAACTCTTATCTGAAGAATAAATATTTCGATTTGGCAGCTTTTGTATACAAAATATGTTAAACTGTCATATTTATTCTTCAGATAAAAGTTATCTGAATATTGAATAATCAAGCCTAAAACGATTAGTCTTATAGGTAAACATGTTTTTTTGCAATGCATTTAAAGTAATCAACCGCTAACTCTTTTCGTTTGGACCACACCCTAACCCAAATTTGAATAATTCCTCGTCACGGGTTACGAATAATTGCCTCGCTCTCCGTACCTGCTGTAATTGCGATTTATAACCTTTTGTATACCAAACAAAAATAAACTTTGCAATCCCGTGATAAAGTTGAAACTCTATTGAGGTTTATTCTGGTATTATTTCTGTTGTCAACTAATTATTTGCAATTACTGTTTTTTTTTTTTATTTTATTTGGTTGAAGAATAGTTTAATTTATTTTTATAATTGCTGAAGAAATGATTTAGTGGCGTACTTTTTCATTTTAGAATGAATGGATGAATATTTTTGAAATTATTTATAATTATAGCTATTACCTAACGTTATTATTGCAATCGTGCTTTTAAGCAAGAACAGATGACCGATGGGGCCGAAAGGATCTGGAGTGGCGACCGCGTACCGGAAGACGTAGCGCTAGAAGGCCTCCCAAAAGTTGGACCGAGGACCTTGTGAAGACCGTAGGAACCCGTTGGATGCGAGAAGCACAAAACTGGTCGAAGTGGAGGTGCTTGGGGGCCTATGTCCAGCGGTGGATGTCTTTCGGCTGAAATGATGATGATGATGATGTTTTTAAGCCGCGCTTTTGAAGTATTTTGTAAAAAAAAAAAAAAACTTTAAAATCATAAGATTCACTTTCATCATATGTCTGCGTCGGCTTCCAGTCTAACTGCATGCAGCTGAATACCATATTAGGTATACCATATTTACATGAAACGATTGCCTATTTGTCCTCCACAACCCAGTTACTGGATAATACGATACACATTAGTAAAACTGGTTGTCAGATTTTCGGGTTTCTGAAGACCTGTAACGACTGCCAAAAATCCACGAATGACAGCCGGTACCAACGGCTTAACGTGCTTTCCGAGTCACGTCTGAGGTTTTAGTATGTAAAGATGGTCTTCCATCCACGGACCAACCGCGGCATGCGTAGCTTAACCCTTAAAACTTTCAATTGTCAGTGGTAGTCTGCTCAAAGTGTCACATTTGGATAACTTGTTATTTAATACCAAACCTTATTTTGTATTGTTTTCTGCCATGACTAAGAATTATCATGAGGTTGTCTTGCGCGATCTTCTCTGATCCTTGGCAACCTGAACATAAAATCAAAATATTGCGATCACAATCAGCCTATAATGTTTCTACCGCTAGGACACAGGCCTCTTCTCTGTGAGAGGAAGTGAACCGTAATCCACTAGGCAGTCCCAGTGCGGATTGGTAGATGTCACGTGTCTTCGATGTTTTGGTTCTAGGAGATGCCGGGATGTTTTCCTTTATCGTTTTGAGAGGAATGGTCATGAAATCGTTAGTCGGGGCCGATACCACTAAGCCACCACTGCTTCAAATCTACTCCTAATCGAAATACGTGAGGTATTAATTAAATTAATATTTTTATAAATAATAACTGTAATTGGCACAACACCCAGGTCCTAATGGCCTATATAGCTTCAAAGCGTTTTTATCGGCACTCTGCAGTCGTCGTTTGTGGAATTGCATCTATTTTAATAGCAGCCCTTTAATACCTCTTGAAGGAGGAAGACGTATAAATTCGATGACTTTACTGCTACGCTTTTTATTTTCATTAATTTGCTTTTTATGGTTTCAGCTCGGTTATATTTTTATGCTTGCTAGTTCTGGATTCGAGTAATTATATGGAATACTGCAGTTGTGTGGATGGTTAATAAAATAATAGGTACGAAATAATACTATAAGTGGGGTTTTTTGACAGTGGTCAAGTATTTCAACTCAGAATTTATTACGTACTAGCGGAACCGACAAATGTTGTCCTGTTTAAAGGACATTGGGCGTAATCTGACCCTGTTTGTGAAAAACTTGCGTACAATACCAATCTAGATTTGAAAAAAATGTTTATTTAACAGTCATAATTAATTTCGCAAAATGATCAAAAGTTAATAATAATGCGTGATTAAGAAGTGAATTGTTGTTAAAAAAATATATATAGATAATAATTATACACTTGGCAAAATACACTTTCATTTTTTTGGCCTAACAGACAGTACCCACACTAAAGCAACACATACTATCGTAAACTAGAAACATATTTGTCTATTCCACCCTATTTTATTTCTGTACAGCGTGAGTACAGTTTCCATACAATGGTGCCCAATGATCAAAAATCTTATTGATAAAAATCAGTCAAGAGCGATTCTGACTCGCGCACCGAGGCTTCCGTACCATCATATATAAAATTTTCATCGGCGAGGCCTATATTCGTCAGATAATTTTAACACTGTGGTGCAGAATACTGCAGTTTCAGTTTAGCGTCATCTCTTGACCGATAGTGGAACTAATGTAATTTATGTTTATGATTTCTGAAAAAGTAGTCGAGACATCGTTTTATATTTCCTGTAATCTTTATATAAACTTCTATCACATAGAATATTCTATCAAATTTCAGATTTTTCTCTATGCAAACTTCGGAGATAAGGGCCAACGGTATTTTTTTTTACATTTTTCATCAAAAGTCGAAAACTATGCGGCCTAAAAAAAGAAAAATGTTTGAGAATTTATTTGCAAACAGCGCTCTTTCATATTATACCTGACATGCCCTAGTAGCCCCACTTCAAATTTTTATGAACCCCTTTCAGTCCCTGTTGCAAAAAAAAAAATTCTTTCTTATTTGCAAAATAGTTGGACAAGCGTCATCCAAAACTACTCCAAATTTCAAGTTGATAACATTAGTAGTTCTTGAGATATCCAGTTGTGACAGATGGACGGACAGACAGACAGACTGAGTCGTACCATAAGGGTTCCTTTATACGATTTTGGTATAGAACCCTAAAAAGGACGTTCAGTTTTTCCCGAATTTGAAACCTTCCGGGAATCTTTTCTCAAGTGATGCGCTTAGCAACGAAAAGAATTTCATTTATTTTTTTTATACTTACAGGTTAGCAGGCACATCGCCGTGCAAACTGTAATGATTCTAGACAAGACAAAAAATCTATTCACATTTACCTACTCGGTCAAATCTATGGAACAATTTTCTTTTAATAACCTACGAAAAATTTTAACCCTTAATTATTTTCACAAACATGTGCTGAATCCATGGCAGCAGGATGCGCGTCATTGTCCAGCCATCCTGTATAGATTAGATATCATCATCATCATCATCATCATCTGCCTAGCCTTTTCCCGGCTTCCAGTCTCACCGGATGTAGATGAATACCAGAATAGATTAGGTATAGATGTCATAATATTTTCACAATAGCATAAGGTAGGTAGGTATATAAGCCTGTTACTAACTATTACTAACAGAAAGCTAACATGAATATATCAGTAATGTTCTTCAAGCTTCATCTCTTCATAGAAATGTAAATGCTATCTTCAGAAAGCTATATAATTTGATTTGAAATCCACACACTATTTTCGGTAACTCCCAAACCATATTAATTGGCTTACTCGATTCCGACATCAAACAAAGCTAACTCGATTGCGTCCGCAACACGCCGAATAACTTTTGTCAAAATATGCGGTGAACACAAACGAATACTTCGGCACTCGATTTACTCGAGTAAACGAATCGATCATCTCATCGATAATCAGATTAACCTTCTCGATAAAGCGGAATATGGCAGTGAAGATTGTGGGGAAGCACGTTTTGTGAGTGCGTAGGTTTGCGACAAAAAAATGACATTGATGTGCCGATGGATACTTACTGTAGTAGGTATACAAGTGAAAAGGAGTATGTTTGATGGAATTTAAGTAAAAAAAGAGTTTGGAATGAGGATTCTAAATAATTGGTGCAGTATCTAATTGCCTTTTAAGCCTCTTGTGAAGTTGAATGTCACTGGAGTCTAATTTCACTTAAAGCGATTGTCTTAAAGCGGTCTTATTCGTTAACAAGACGTCTATAAGATCACTAGAGCTGATAGTTGGCTACGTCGCAAATATGGGTCAAATATTACACTGTTGTTATTAATCTGACAATAATATTGACACATTAATCAAAACAGTGAAATATTCCAGCTAACAGCTATTTGCAACGATGCCAGCTTCCAAAATGCAAACACAAGATCATCATAGCTCGTTTGGTAACACTGTTATGTAATATCAATGGATATTGCTAACTACTTCTCCAGCTAAACCAATATACACGCGTCTTTCAAAGTGCAAACATTATCAATAAAATATCTAGGCACAGACAATACAGCAAACAGAAAGATTTAATGGCCATATCATAGCAACGTTTGTTCAGATACAACAAATCCCTCTCCATAGGAAATTGGAGAAAAATGGCGAGTAAACGAAACGACCAGCCTTTTGCGACATTTGCTAGCATAGCTTTATGGTTCTATCTAAGTAAAAAAGATATTAGAACAATGATATATCGCCGCTATTGGTGGGAACGTTTGTTTTGAAGAGAAAACAGTTTTTTTTTTATATCTCGGCGTGAGTTGTTCTTCGTTTTTCACAGTTTTGAAGAAAAGTGAGGGTTTTTTTGGATTATATTGGAACAAGTAGTCAAGAACTTTTCATAGGATACTGAATGGCCGTTGGGCAGACCATTCTATAAGTATATTTAGTGCAACTTGAAGGAAGTTTTTTCAGCAATGGATTCTAAAAGCGAATTCGTGTCAGCCGAGTGGTCGCAAGCGCTACTGGTGAGCATGAAGTCCTGGGTTAAAATTCCGAGTCGGGCAAAGTGTTTTTGGGATTTCCGTCTGGAATTTCTCAGTAGCAGCCCGAAGTCTGGATATGTGCCCGGTTGATGGCAATATACTCGCCTCCTATTATATAGGACTTAAATATAACTAGTGAAATGTGGATGTACTAAAGGTAGAGACGCCAGCACATCAAGCTACCCGAAACTGTCAAATTTTCCCAATCAACTTTGAACTTTACACTTTAGCGATAAAGTTGAAAATCTATTAAAGAAATTTGACAGATTGTAGTACCTTGATGTGCTGGCGTCTGTACATCTCTCTTTATATTTTTCTCTCAAAAATGACACAAGAAAGCCGACGTTTTACGGCAAAATATGAAACATTACGTGTGGCTATAGCCGCCACAAATCTCAGAAATTATGGCCATAGGACCGTCCACCAAGATTACAAGTTTTTATGTTGTACCTAAGCCTGAAGTAAATTACGCATTACGACACATTTTTAAGACCACCAGGGAACGTTATCTCCGTTCCAAGTCTCAGTTAGGTATCTATTTTAGTTCCCAGTGATTACAGCGAGACGACAACGGACTGTCGTCTATGTTTATGTAACGACTTGATATGTTTCAAGTCTTACTGGCTGTAGTTATTTTAACAGAAATTTTAGAGAACAGAAACTTTATATGGACAGTCTCATGCTGGTAAAGTTTCAATTCAAGAAGACATTTGACTTGTTTCAAGAACCTTTTTAACTATGTGGGAACTGGAAATCCTTTGAGTGCAATAGGTTACTTTAGTGAAGTAGTGGGATCATTTATTTTAAATTTGATCTATATTGAATTACTGTATTGATTGTAGTTTTTATCTCAACTATGCCTAGCCTTATGCCTAGCCTTATCCTAACTATGTTGAGGTTAGCTTCCAGTCTAACCGGATGCAGCTGAATACCAGCATTTTACATAGAGTGATTGCCTATCTGATCTCCACAACTCAGTTACTGGGTGACATTATACCCCTTGGTAAGACTGGTTGTCCGGGTGTACCAATACTTTCCAAAGTGCAAGGCTCCTTTGCGGAAGAAATGTCGCTAGTGGTAATGGTAGTATTAGTTCCTAGGACGAATCCTTCCACAAAGAGTTCATTCACCGTACTACTCTCAACTCTGTCGCAGCTATTTCGTTACAGTCAACCAATATTTACCACAAGTCACAAGTGCCATTTGGTCCGTCAAGATAGGGAAGTTTGCTGGCAACTTGTAAGTAAGTTAGCAAACAACGTGATTGTTTTAGTTGCAAGAAGTCCTGCAAGTTTCACTATCGATCTGTTGTTGCCTTTAACTTGGAGAAGTATCTATTACTGCGTGGGACTAAGGGTATCTACGGATAGAATTCTATCGCTTCGTAGGGCTTTTAAACCACTGTATACTATACTAGCTATACTAACTATAGCTGATACTATCTACGAACTTTAGCTGATATCAGACGCGTCAGTCGAGAATGATCATTTTTGTTTCATTTCACGTTTACACGACAGCGACCAAATTACAAAGGAATGGACGTTCATTTGCTCATTTCAATTATTTTTTTATCATTGCGCGCTTTTATCGTTTCTAACGTGGTGATATTATCGTGGACGTCGACGTCCACGTCACGGCATCACGACAACATAAGGAAGTAAAATGTGTGAAAATATATGAAGATGCTTTTAAATGTCCGTCCACGATAACGTTGTAACGAGGAAATATTTCCATACATTTTATGGACGTGGTCGTGGACATCCTCGATAATAATAATAATAATAATAAAACTTTATTTCAGACTAGGTCCATAATATTGTTAGTATTTTGGTGTTAGTAACAATAATGCTTATAAGTAAATAGGTTAGTATTGTTAGTTTTCAAGACAGTAATAAAATTATTAATTCAGACCTAGGACTGTCCCCAGCCAGTGTTCCCGAAAGGGGCAGTCCGCTCTGGCAGCGATCATTTTTAGAATGCTGTTATTACTACCGTGCAGGCGCCACGTTTGAAATTATAAAAACGCACATTCGGTAGGCGAGTGAAAGCTGCCGAATGCCGAAGTCCAATATCAAAGTATAAAGAGGGGAAGTAAGTTATCTTCATACAAACGCACCGCGCGCGGCTTGTATGTGTGCGCCAAAGTATCTATGCGTCGCCGCACGCACACTTAAACAAAATCTCGACCCGTTTCTCACAGCGCCAGCCGGGGCTAACACCGCACGAGGTTCGCGCGTCGCGGCTTTTGTTTATGAACAAATAAAAGATTTTCATTTTTCACCGCCCTGCCCATGCTTTCCGAAATTATATTTGCAAAAGTTATTTATAAGGATACGGATATATTACACATTAAAGTTTAATAACAAGGCGTTTCGTAATAGTCGAAACCGAAGAAAGTATTTTTCTGTAGCTAATTTGTAATTTTGTAATAAATGTGTGATTCAATAGATATGTTTGTATTAATTAAAAATAAAAATCAATATGGTCCTTTATGTGTACAAATACTACATTGTGCCTATCAAAAAAAAATACAAAAAACTGACTAGTGTATACCTAATTATACTAGTCAGTTTTTAGTATTTTTTTTTACGATGATATATATGATATACGAGCTCTTTGTCTATAAATATTTGTTAGCGGTTTGGGCGGCAACCGAATCTGACGAAGAGCGGACAGTCGCGCCCCCACCGCCCCGCCGTGCGCCGGTTTATTTTATCCCTTTTTTTTATAAATAATACTGCTCTGAATCTTTAATACATTTCTGTATTTGTTTTACATTTCTGTGTTGGTTTGCACTGAATTAAAATTTTCCTAAAAGTGACAACCCTAAGACAGTAGGCAATTATATCGCGGATTGGGCCGGAGATAGCCTACTTCCCCTCTTTATACTATGCCAATATCGTCAGATCGGTTCACAATGAATTTATTTTTGACTTTTGATTAGTTTTGTCGAATAAAAGGCAAAAATTAGCAAACAGTGAAGTGCCTGAAATCTGCTTTAGAGAAGCAAGAAAAATGCATGTCAAAGTTGAATGATAATTCTGAAAGGTACTTACGTAAAAAAAACGCTATGTTATGATGCGCTAAGCTACGAGTATGTCATATAAAGTAACGCTATTCAAATATTACTGTCCGTCCTTTAACACTTGCAGCCTGTGCCACGGTCAGCTTCACTCAGGGGGCATACAGCGACAGACCTACGCGTTCAATATAATAATGCACTGAGAGTACTGCTGCGGCTGCCGTGGCGTTGTAGTGCATCAGGGATGTTTGCGGATAATAATATTAATGGTTTCGCCACCATTATTAGGAAAAGATGTGCATCCCTGATGGCACGTGTTCGCAACAACACCAACAGTGTTCTCAGTGTGTTCGCAAATCGGTGGGATTGCTCGATGTTGCGGAGGTGGATGCAGCTCCATGCTGAATTTTAATTGTATATCAGTGTCTGTAACCTACTAACACTAGAAATTATGTTAAATTGTTACCAATCCCATAGACTCCTGTCTGAAATAAAAGTTTTCTGTTCTATTCTAAAAAATCATCATCATCTGCCTAGCCTTTTCCCAACTATGTTGGAGTCGGCTTCCAGTCTAACCGGATGCAGCTGAATACCATTATTTTACATGGGGCGACTGCCTATCTGACCTCCACAACCCAGGTGCTGGGTAATACGATACCTCTAGGTAAGACTGGTTGTCAGATTTTCGGGCTTCTGACTACCCGTAACAACTGTCAAAGATCTACGAATGACAGCCGGGACCAACGGCTTAAATGCTTGCCGAGGCACGGAGGGGTCTCGGTATGTAAAGATGGTCACCTATCCATAGACCAACCGCGGCAAGCGTAGCTTAACCTGATCGATCGACCTGTGCGGCTGTTATTATTTAGCCACGGGCCCCTCCTATTCTTCTTTCTCTCTCTATTCCCGATTCTATTCTAAAAAATATTTTTTTTAATTTTTGCTCATCCCATTAACTGCTTTAACGGTACTTGCTAGTGATGATAATTATGCTTCGTAATCTCGTCCTCATTGTATACTTTGTAGTTTGCACTCTTGCACAACTCGCTGATCACATTGTTTAAAGATGAAGGCTTCTTTATAAAAAAAACACAAATGTTATCTGTGGTCCAGTCTTTGGCGCGCTCTCCTGTCATCTGTCAAATCATTGTACTTTTTTGTGCCGCGCGTTGATCACGTTTCCGCTTAAAAAAGTTTAGAAAAGTTTTAACGAGATGTGAAAACATAGAAGAAAGCGAGACGAAGGAATGAAGGAGCTGAAAGAACGTCTGCGAGAACTGGAAAATCGCTTGAAGAAGCGAAAGCGGAGCTGTCATCGAAATGCAAGTGGTCGGCAGTGGAAATCATGTTCCTAAAATTACATTGGATGCCGTAATACGCACAGCAGTCTCTAGAGTTTTCACGAGAGGTTAACCATGAGAACGTAACTGTGCCGTATACTTACACAAGAACGACACCACATGAGCTTTCACGAGAGGTTAGCCGATGGTATATATACGTTCAGTGTTATAAACACGTTCCTGCTGGATCCTTGGCCGTCTCTAAGAGTTTTCACGAGAGGTTAACCATGAGAACGTAACTGTGCCGTATACTCACACAAGAACGACACCACATGAGCTTTCACGAGAGGTTAGCCGATGGTATATACGTTCAGTGTTATAAACACGTTCCTGCTGGATCCTTGGCCGTCTCTAAGAGTTTTCACGAGAGGGTAACCATAAGAACATTCAACTGTGCCATGGACATATAACGGAACAACACCACATGAGCTGTCACGAGAGGTTAACCGATGGTATGTATATACATTCAGTGTTATAAACATGTTCCTGCTGGATCCTTGGCCGTCTCTAAGAGTTTTCACGAAAGGTTAACCATGAGAACATTCAACTGTGCCATATACTTACATTAGAACGACACCACATGAGCTTTCACGAGAGGTTAGCCGATGGTACACACGTTCAGTGTTATAAACACGTTCCTACTGGATCCCTGGCCGTCTCTAAAAGTTTTCATGAGAGTTTAACCATGAGAACAAACTGTGCCATCAACACCGCATGAGATTTCACGAGAGGGGTTAGCTAGTGGTCTATATTTTCAGTGTTAAAAACACATCCCCGCTGCATCCCTAGAGCTATCACGAGAGGTTAGCCGAGGATTTAGATCTAAGCAGTTTGGGACCTTAGTCTAATTATTCTTTACAGATATTTCAGTTGAACATGCTCCACTCGAACACATCTAAGATGCTGAGTGCATTGTGACCGAAGCCAACGCAGCCAGACTGGAAATATCCATACTCACTGCTGCTAATTATAACCTAATTCAAATGGAATTAGGTGGATGTTAGTGTACTATCTAACTTAAATATGCTATGTTAGTATTTAAATTCTACTAAATTACAGCCAGAAGGATGCTGAGAGTGAAACGGTATACATACCCCTGCCTTCAGCCTTAAGTTCAAGTATTGAAAATCTACTTGTGAAATGCTGGGGTACAGTTAGCTACTTTACCTATGGAATTGCACGGCAGTCTGGCCACATGGTGGTCAGCAATTATGATAATGGACTGAATGCAGAGACGAAGCAAAACATTTAAAATACTTCTTTTATCAGTATAATCTAGTATTGAACACACCAAAACTGAACAAGGAAGTGGCGGCAGCAGCAAATGGAAGTGCACTTGATTGGATTTATATATTTTTTATTTATCCCACTTACATTCCATTGGACCCATTTGAATGGGTCCAAATGATCAAGAGGCAGCGAATTACAGTGGCTGCTACTATTATGTTAATTGGAAAAGTCCATAACAGTCTAATAGCCTCCCAAGTGTTTGTGTGCTTAATGCAGATCAAATCGAAACATTCAAGTTACTGAGCTAAACTACTGTGTGATATTTATCATGAAAATTGCAACACACTGAGATCCTTAATCCTACCCAGCCTTAATAAACAAATGGAAGAATTGATGGATCCAACACCGATATCAGAATACCTGTTCTACTGACCAATGTCAGAACATCTATAAGCTTCAAGATAAATTCTATGCCAACAATTGTTGCCAGAACCAGGATCATCACTAGCTCAGGTACAGACTGGTAGATTGCAGTATTTCTCTGAAGTATGGTATTAGGTTCTACTAATCCAACCACACATGAGTGGATCAAGGGTTATAAATTACCTTTTACTGAGTTTCCAGCTCAAACTTCTGAATAACAACTTCAGTCAGAAAGAAAGCAATCTATCTCCATTGAATAATCTCTTACAGTTAGGTGCCATAGAAACATATGCTCCTGTCAATAATCAATTTTATCTTGTGTAATTACATGGTACTTGGAGATACATGTTAAATCCTCTTATAGGTATGTTACTACCTAAGTTTTTTTTGCCTACAGTAATAGATTTCAGAAACACATATCAATCATCCATATGAAAATATGTCAGAAGATATTTTCAGTTTCTGCTTCAAGATATGTTATAAAAATTTACATGCCTCGTATTTGGGCTCTGCACTACACCAAATGTATTCACAAACATCACGAAGCCATTTGTCTGTCACTTGAGGTCATCAGGGTTGCTTTCAGTCATACATCTTGACAGTTATATTCTGTGCCCTGCCGATTCATATGCAAGGTATTTAGAAAATGTATGCTACTCAAACTGTGTTAAAAAATCTAGGATTTATTATTAAAACTGAAAAGAGTGCCCAGACAGTGATGCCAGTATCTAGGATATTTGTTGGACTGAGTCCAGTTTGCCATTTCACTTCCTCAGGCAAGATAGAGTTTATCCTATACTTAGTACATAAAGAATATTACATATTATAATTATGTCTGAAAGGAGATATAAATAACAGAGTTTGTATAATTACTATGTATTCTAGTAGTTACATCTGCAGCAGCTGTAGAATATGGTTAACTTTATACCAAAATAATGGAAAGTAAAAAAGTTGTTGGTTACCACACATTTCAACAAACCACAATAGAATTAGACAATTTGACTTTGTTCTTGAAATATTCCTTGATGGTTTGATTTTTTTTTTTATTCTTTGATTTATTGATGGTATGTAATGATATCAAGATTCACAAGCACTGGCCAGCTAATGATGAAGAGTTCCATACCTTACCTTGAACTATTAGCAGCATTTATGGGGCTCAAAACATTTACAAGCAAACTCAGATACTGTGAGGACTTGGAAAAGATATCACAACAGCCATAGCCCATATCAGTAAGATGGGTGGTACTTGTTTTACTCATGAAAATAGCATAACTAGACAGTTGTGGCAATGGTGTGAGAAAGGACAAATATGGTCTCATGCACCCTATATTAGTCCCAAAGAAAACACCGGGAAATCTAGAATCTAGACTTCCTAACATAGAAATTGAATGGAAGTGATGTGATATAGCCTACAAGTCAATTGCTACTATGCTGGGTCGGCCCCAGATTGACCTGTTTGCAAACAAGTGCAATACTAATCGTCAACATGTCGGCTTCCTGAGCCAAGTGCATGTTCCATAGATGTATTAACTTTCAAATGGGATCTACACCCAATGCACACACAGATTGCTGCCATATTATCAAGGACGCTTTCCTGAGGTGAAAGACTGTTCCCTTCAATTGATATAGTACTAGCTTCCTTGTCTAGTAAAACAAAGGAAAACAATTCATAAATTTACACTAAATCAGTGGATTCTCTTTGGATAAAATCAAGATAGTGACCCCTAGGCTGTCACCATAGCCATATAAATTTTACCACTAAGTATAGTCAAGGATTGTCATATAGCCCAGGAATATATTTATATTAAGACCAAAGAACTCCAAATATGAAATAGTTTGAGACCCCAGTATTACTTTGGGTTATATAATTTATTTCATAGTCAAACCCTTGGTTTAGAATTACTAACCAAACAATTAATATATATAATAGTTCTTGTAACTGCACACAGAATTCAAATCTTGTCACTTATAGATAACATTTCTTATAAATATTTACATAAAAATTTCAGATATAATTAAAACTTCTGCACTGGGTAGATCTCAACTCAACTTGAAACTACCATTTTTAAAGAAAATTATAAGAAAACCTAATTATGCCACCTCTACTGTAACCAATATGCAGTGGATCGATAAAAGAAATTTTAAATAATAGTGACATACCTTAACTTCAAAATATCTGAGTTTTGACGGCACGGTTGGCGCAGTGGTTAAGCCGTGTCGCGGGTTCGATTCCCGCACGGAACAAATATTTGTGTGACCTACAAGTAGTTCTTGTGTCTGGCTGTTTGTGTATGTGACTTTAAATGTTTGTAAAATCTCCCGCAATACAGAAATTCGTAGTGTGGGGCAAGCGTCTGGTTGGACCACAAATCCTTTGTTTGGTTTCCACAAACCTTTGCTCATTTTTATAAGAGACCTTTTCATTTGGGATTCTAATGCTTTTGCACTAGCTGTGTCCTCTATAGGGTGATTGTTCAAAGAACTTATTTACTTACATGTCAATGTTAATTGTTCGATTACCTATAGGAAATTGTTGTGTTCCTTAAAGGATTATTAATGAAACTAGTTGATACAAGACTGAAAAAGCATTTCAGAAACTAATAGTTATTAGAGAATTACAAATTAAGTTGGTAACTATTGACCTTAACGTAGGAGGATTCTTAAACAGAAATACCTACATATAGAATTAGTACCTACATAACAAACTTAGAATAACATGTTGACTTACAATGTTCAATTTCTTCAACAATGCTTATTGTTTGTTATACCAACACAACTTTATTCTTTAAACATCTACAAAGTATACAATGAGGACGAGATTACGAAGCATAATTATACAGATCGGACTAACTTACCTAGTGACGTCCGATCCTTAATTATGTGAAGTAATCTCGTCCTCATTGTATCCCAACCCTTCCCAGATAATCATCACACTTAGGTGTATTAGATTGCCTTATTAAACCCCTTCTAAAAGTTGTGTTGTGCTGTATGCACTGGGCCGGGACTATGCGATGTCCATAAAGGTCATCGTGAAGTCCCGTTCTTATGCTTTGAAAGAATGATTTGACAGATGACAGGAGAGCGCGCCAAAGACTGGACCACAGATAACATTTGTGTTTTTTTTATGAAGAAGCCTTCATCTTTAAACAATGTGATCAGCGAGTTGTGCAAGAGTGCAAACTACAAAGTATACAATGAGGACGAGATTACTTCACATAATTAAGGATCGGACGTCACTAGGTAAGTTAGTCCGATCTGTATAATTATAGCAAAATATTTTTAAGGATGCCTGTCTATTCATTGCTCTAGAAATATTGCGTCAGATTTTCTTCTCTGCCGTGTAATTTTTTGGCTTCGTCTCACAGACGCACAGTTGCTAATTAAACCATAGAAAATATTTTCATATTCTTAGTTTATAAAACGATATTTAATTACTTACTAATTAACTCTTGCTTGGGTAGGGAGCTCTTGTACAACAAAGGTATTTCTATTTTACCAGAACTTTCTCTGCAAACAAAACTAACAAAAGCGGCCTATCAAACGCGGGCAGGTACACAAAAAAAAAAAGCTCTAGACAAGAAAAAAATTGGTTTCAAATCGCGAAATGAACGACGCCAGTCTGTCTGTGCCAACCATTCATTCTACGTTCATTCATCGAAACGGTTTAGTTTTTGAGAGTTCTATTGTTAGGTACCGCCCTTAAAACTCTTGTTTGTGGTAAAAATCCAAATTTTGAAGAGATAATTTATTACTTCGATTGTATTCCTTAGAATATTTTATGAATGAAACGCTTTTGACTTGATTTTGCGTGTTAAGTGCTATTGTAAATTTAGTGGCTATTGGATGGTGTTTCCAACGGTCATTACTTGAGGCTTGCGATGTAAGTCGGGGTTGAAGTGGCTTCAAATTTGTAATAGGACCACACACTTGCTGCTATTATTTATCTATTCACAATAGTATGTACCGCTGAATATTCGTGCAAAAAAGTTAAATTTATGTAGGTATAAATTTCTGATAGATATCATTAAAAAATGTGCTTAAACTATGTGTAGTCCTCTTTGAGAGATTTTCATCAAAAGCTTTGAATTAAAATAAACGGGGAGTAAAGTATTATTTCCAGATTAACCATATATATTTCGTCGTTTCAGTTTGACATAACGTTACTCCACGATTTTAATAAGGGGTTTAGAGTTTCAAGCAGAATACTATTATTAGAAATGATTTAAATATTAACAGCTTAAATCATGTCATCTGACGCATATCTACCATTAATTAGGCAAACACCAACGTAAGCTATTAAAGCTCTTGTTTCTCTTTTTTTTTCTCAATTCTTCTAGTACATCGATACACTACAATGCTTTTTCCATGACATTCTCTCGCCACGTGCAAGCCACGCCCCCATCATAACCAGTCTCTGTGGATGACGTCACCCCTGCAGTTCCTGCGCTGATCGTCTAGTGTTCCTAATGGTTTTTCATTCACACTACATGATTATGACGTCGTATATCAAAGAGTATCAATTGCAGGAGCAGTGCAAGTGGTGCGAAGTTTTGGTTTTTGGAAAGTCATTTTTGTAGTTAGGGTTAAGTAGGTATATCAGATTTGTGATTTAAAATTGTCAGATATATTGTCTAGGTTAAATCGGATATCACACTACAGTACGTTCACAGTTATTACCTCTGATAGCAGCAACCGAACAGCATTCTTACTGTGACGAGAATAAAGATCACAAGGATTTTGACAGACTTGTCAGTGGCAGCAATCCAACAACAAGCAACTTTTTGACAAACTTGTCAGTGGCAGCAATCCAACAACAAGCGACCTTTTGACAGACTTGTCAGTGGCAGCAATCCAACAACAAGCAACCTTTTGACAGACTTGTCAGTGGCAGCAGTCCAACAACAAGCGACCTTTTGACAAACTTGTCAGTGGCAGCAATCCAACAACAAGCAACCTTTTGACAGACTTGTCAGTGGCAGCAATCCAACAACAAGCAACCTTTTGACAGACTTGTCAGTGGCAGCAATCCAACAACAAGCAACCTTTTGACAGACTTGTCAGTGGCAGCAATCCAACAACAAGCAACCTTTTGACAGACTTGTCAGTGGCAGCAATCCAACAACAAGCAACCTTTAGACAGACTTGTCAGTGGCAGCAATCCAACAACAAGCAACCTTTTGACAGACTTGTCAGTGGCAGCAATCCAACAACAAGCAAAATTTTGACAGACTTGTCAGTGGCAGCAATCCAACAACAAGCAACCTTTTGACAGACTTGTCAGTAGCAGCAATCCAACAACAAGCAACCTTTAGACAGACTTGTCAGTGGCAGCAATCCAACAACAAGCAACCTTTTGACAGACTTGTCAGTGGCAGCAATCCAACAACAAGCAACCTTTTGACAGACTTGTCAGTGGCAGCAATCAAACAACAAGCAACCTTTTGACAGACTTGTCAGTGGCAGCAATCCAACAACAAGCAACCTTTAGACAGACTTGTCATTGGCAGCAATCCAACAACAAGCAACCTTTTGACAGACTTGTCAGCGGCAGCAATCCAACAACAAGCAACCTTTTGACAAACTTGTCAGTGGCAGCAATCCAACAACAAGCAATCTTTTGACAGGCTTGTCAGTGGCAGCAATCCAACAACAAGCAACCTTTTGACAGACTTGTCAGTGGCAGCAATCCAACAACAAGCAACCTTTTGACAGACTTGTCAGTGGCAGCAATCCAACAACAAGCAACCTTTTGACAGACTTGTCAGTGGCAGCAATCCAACAACAAGCAACCTTTTGACAGACTTGTCAGTAGCAGCATTCCAACAACAAGCAACCTTTTGACAGACTTGTCAGTGGCAGCAATCCAACAACAAGCAACCTTTTGACAGAC
The DNA here is from genome assembly GCA_949629135.1 of Eremobia ochroleuca. Taxonomy (NCBI): domain Eukaryota; kingdom Metazoa; phylum Arthropoda; class Insecta; order Lepidoptera; family Noctuidae; genus Eremobia; species Eremobia ochroleuca. The sequence continues at coordinate 20,316,503 of OX451394.1, forward strand.
TTGTCAGTGGCAGCAATCCAACAACAAGCAACCTTTAGACAGACTTGTCAGTGGCAGCAATCCAACAACAAGCAACCTTTTGACAGACTTGTCAGCGGCAGCAATCCAACAACAAGCAACCTTTTTCGAATGAGAATTAATTTCACTGTGATTTTGACAGTGATGCAAATAAGAGGTAAATTATTATTTTACAAACTGAAAAAATAATTTTTTCCATGCTATCATTAGAAAAAAGGTGGCATCGCTTGTGAGGAGGATTCGAGGGAGTAGCAATAGCATCCTGAAAGGGTCCGTGGCTTAGGCCCCCAGTGGTCGAGGCACCTGTGGCCGACGCCCCCTTTTCGATTAATTTAATATCTTTTTTTTTTGAGCTTTTTCACTTACAGTAAGTGAGAAAAGTGTTTTGTTGTAATAATAAAGTATTTTTCCTTGCTAAACAAATGTTATCTATCAAATAGCAAAGAGAATAGATCGCCACTTTACCTTATACTTACACACCTTTTTCCCATTAAAAGCATATTTATTATCTACAAACATTCAAAAAATTAAAAAGACTTTATTGAAAATGTTAGTAAATGTTGTTATAATAAATTACCATATGGAAATTTTATTTTTCAACTTCAACCAACTCGTCAACTAACTGAGCCAAACCGGTTATTCGTAGCAGTAAAAAGTCCGTCTTTTTGTCCACAAAATTGAAAACAATAAGGAACAATTATGTCTATCTCTTTCACACCAGAGTCAAGTTATTGAATGTTGCAATATATGCAACTGATAAGAAATTTTACTATGTCATCTCACAATGACGAGCGAAGGTCCTTCGCAAGGGCTTGTGCGAAATAATTACAATATGGTTAAAAATAGACTTGGTGGAAAAACATTGTTGCACGCTGAGATATAATAGTTTTGAATCGGTAATGGAGGACTCTCAATAGGTTGAAATCAAGTCTTAAAAAATAAGAATTTTCATTCTTATTTTTTAAGGAGATTTCAGTATTAATATTTTAGATGTTACTCCCTTAAGTATTAGACTTCTCAATATGTCTAGGTTTTATAATTTAATTAACTTGTTTTATGGACCTACTAGGATCACGGCGTCTTCGTCAACTTATCTTGATATTTAGTGATTGTGTTATTTGTGTGTTATTTTCACAACGTTACTCGTATGCCCTACGGTATTCTGATGTAGGGCAAAGCCGCGAATATTCATAATAGATTTGTCATTCAAAAATTATAATAGATAGTCATTTTTGTTTCCAAATTTAATTTTGATTTATTATTTTTTTGCTTGAGTACGAATTATTTTTATTGTATTTGTTGGCGTGACTAGCTGACATATGGCAAATAATTTAATTGAATGTTCTGTGTCTTGTAATGTTAATTACTTTGCATATCTAGTATTGTATACAATCAAGTATTTTCTAACTGAACAGACAACTGTGCTGCTGGGGAGTTTGTTGCGCCACTTCTTCTCCCCAGGGAAAGCACTAGGAAGTGGTGAAGGGCGGGCGTTTTGGGGGCGCTGTGTTTTGTAATTTTGACGTTCGACAAGTGCTGATTCTCAGCTTAGTTTGAATCAATGACTTTTGGTTTTGATTAAATAACTGAAAGGGATGTAACATTCAAATCACAAGTATCATTCTTTGACAGTGACAGTCCCTGACTGTACAAAGAATAAGTTCAATAAACAAATGCCAAAACATTTTTTCAATTGTTTTGGGATCGGATCTCAGTCTAGCATTAGTAGAGCAGACAAGCACAAAAATTTCGGCATATACAATAGAAAATCTTATAGAACTTCACCAGTGCATGAGCAAAAACAATAAAAGGAATATATTAGGGAATAAACCTTTACGTTTCAACATCACATTTACACACGAGTCCTTTCAGAAAATACATTTTGAAAGCATCAAATACTTCTAAAATGAATTTTTAATCAGTACATTCGAGTGTGCGACTTATAACCGTGCCTCCCGATAATCCTGCCAAACTGATGAAAACGAATCCCCGCCCCGCCTCCTGCCCCTACTCCGCTTTTCTTTTTTTTGTTGAATCAAATAAAGCGTTATCCGAATTTCGGATTTGTATTGATATTATAATGATTACGGTCGCTGTAATATGTGAACGTGTCGTACGACTTTTGTTTCATACAATTCATATTGCAATAGGTACCTAGAATATTATTACAAAGTCAATTCGGGGCTTGTGGCCAAGTAATAACAACCGCAGGGGTCGATCGATCAGATTAAGCTACGTCTGCGGATAGATAATCTTTACATATCAAGATTCCTCCATGCCGGTTAGTCTAGGCTGTCGTTCGTGGATCTTTGACAGTAGTTAGGGGTAATCAGAAGCCCGAAAGCCTGACTACTAGTCTTACTAAGGGGTATCGTATTACCCAGTAACTGCGTTGTGGAGGTCAGAAAGGTAGTCACTCCAAGTAAATTTATTTAGCTGCATCCGGTTAGACTGGAAGCCGGGCCCAACATAGTTGGAACAAGGCTAGGCAGATGATGACCAATAATAATAATAATAATACATTTCTTTATTGCCATAAAAACAGGTTACAGAAAAAAATGAGACCCCGACTCCAGAACTAGGTTAGAGTTAGCTGTATTTCAGGAGCCAGGTAAGCCAAGATTATTATTACAAAGTAGATATTATTTTTTATAAGAGGCTCCGTTATCTCGGCAGTAACTTGCCAAATCTCAAAGCACGAGTATGGCGATCTAAAATGAATGTTTTCTGTTTCTAATACATATTGTCGTATTGTAAAATTAATATATAAATGTTATTTAAATCCTTTAGTATTTATTTGTAATCACGTTTTCGAAAACGGCTCTAACGATTTCTATGAAATTTGCAATATAGGGTTTTTGGTTGCAGGGTTTTAATTTAAAAAGCTGCATAGAACAACAGCTGTCTGCAATAATTGCCATATTTGTTTCTCGGATGACGAAAAAGTACCTAACTGTGATTTTTTTTATTTTTGATAATGTTTAAAATTATTGCTATTATTGCAAAAGAATTATGTACAATGTTGATTTCTGTGATACAGAAGATTAAAAAAATAATGTATGTATTTACAACTGTTGATTATAGTAAAAAAAAAAAATATTAATAAAAAAAGTGTGCAATTTTGACCACTTTGCTTTTGTATGAAGAGTTAATACTTGCTGTGATTTTACTATTTCAGATATTTTTAAGACTGAAAATATTTTATATAATATAAAATATTATTAAGTAGGTACTAGATACGTATGAAAATATACAATTCTGATTTATGTGATAATTTAAGACCGAAAATGAATGTACAGTGATTGCGTAATCAAGAGTATCATTTATTATGAAAGCCCTCGAAGTATAGACGCCCATACTTGCCTACGGTCGATTATACTAGTACTGTTATGCTGATTAAGCTGTTCATTGTACAGACGCCAGCACATCAAGCTACCCGAAACTGTCAAATTTTCTCAATCAACTTTGAACCTTATGCTGTAGTTTGACAGATTGTAGTCGCTTGATATGCTGGCGTCTGTACTTATAACTGTTGATTTTTGTAATATATTTTTACATAATTGCTGTAAAGATTTTAAAATGATTATTCATACGAACCGTAGATTTTACATTATATTTTAAGATTTCCCAAGTTACTGCCAAGGCAGAGATAATAGAGCCTCTAATTAGAGCGATTCAAGAGCTTGTCTGTGAAAGTCCCATAAGAATATATTTTATTTTGTCTACTATACAGTAGTATTTTAAATTAAACTTGTTTCATAAACGGTAATTTAAGAAAAATATTTACTTTGATTTAATAAATAATCAAGTTAGTTTAGTTACTATACGGATGCTGTGTTTCCCTTTTTAGGGTTCCGTACCCAAAGGGAAAAACGGAACCCTATTACTCCCGCTCCGCTGTCCGTCCGTCCTTCCGAAGGTCTGTCACCAGGCTGTATCACATGAACCGTGATAGTTAGACAGTTGACATTTTCACAGATGATGTATTTCTGTTGGCGCTATAACAAAAAATACTAAAAAATAGAATAAAATAAATATTTAATGGGGCTCCCATACAACAGACATTATTTTTTTGCGTTTTTATAGATAATAATAATAATAATAATCCGACTCGCGCTTGGCCGGTTTTCTTATGTGTATCAAAAAAAAAAAATGTGAAATAGCCTTAAATTTGCCTTACACAGAAGGCAATCACAAGTTAATGTTGCCATTCAACGTGGCAATACTGTCAGCCTTTTTGGCACTTTTCCCATTGGCAGCGATGCTGACAAATTTTTTGATGGGTTTAGCCCAATGAGCTTCCCCTGTATTTTAGTGTTAGCTTGTATAATGTATTTAAGTATATTTCCCTGTAAATAAATAAAAGTTAATAAGTATTTGAAAGTTATATTTTGCATGATTTATGAAACTTCTCTAAAAAATGTTCCGATATATTACAAACCTTCTTAAAAATCCTTCAAAGTTTATTACAGCCTCAGAATTTTCCCCTAACATTTCAGCACTGAGGCTGTATCGCACTCCTAAGCGATCCTTATCTGAACTTGACACCGACCTTGGCATTCGCCGCTCAATACTGTGATAAGGGTGCTCTGGCTCCACGCTTCATGTCAAACCCGACCAGAATATCAAGAGAGGGTTTATATCATAGAAATTGTTTTGTGTTTTTTTTTATTCGTCGACTTTGTTGATGTTTTGGCAATTTCTTTCCCGAAGAGGTAGGCTTGCGATATTATTATAGCACACCCTTTCGCAAACTATGTTGCGTTAGTTGGGTAGTTATGGGTATATTTTCTTCGTATAAAAAGCCGGCCTAGTGCTTGTCCAACCACGCAAAATGCAGGGTGAATAACGCGTGCACAATATTGATTTTATCGACAGCAATAATCAGTTTGTATTTCACAGTAATTCTCGAAAATAACGTCCTGAAAAACAAAGTTATTTCTGCGGATGTGACAAATGATATTTATTTCTGTTAAACTGTAACCGAAAACATCCATATCTCAGAAACCTTACCTACATATAAAAGTCTCTTAGAAGCGTCATTATCTTTGTAATCATGGGGTTCCGTTATTTCATTTGACTGCAGAACCCTAAAAAGAAAATAAAATAGCCGGATATACAAGTTGGTCATAAGGTCGATGGCTTATGAAAGTGGTCAACGCTACTGAATGGCAGTGTCAAAAGATAAGCATTCCTACCAAATGGTTTATTTGTTTAATGCAGACTGATGAAAATCAATAGACATTTAGATAGACGACAAGCCCAGTAGACACGAATATTTTTTAAATTATGGTTCGTTGACTTGCATTCGGATTTTTCTGGGAATCAAACTCCATTATAGCTAGTGAGTGTTTTGTTTTTCTCTTTAACATAGTGATTAGATAATTTTCAAGCAAATGCACATCAAAGATTTCTTCGAATTGCTCTCTTAATATATTAGTGTAATTTTCATATTTCTGCAAAACTAAAATGAATAGTTCACTGCCCTTTATTTTTGCATGTCTATGAAAACAACATGAGCTTACATGAAAATATACGTAAAATAAATAGTAAATACATATTATATACAACGTGTAACGTTAAATGCGCAAAACCTCACACACCCCAACTGATTTTTAATTCAATTGACCTATTTCAGAGAGAAAATAAGCCGTTCAAATTTTTTTAAAGGTTTTGTGTGCTGTTTTAGTTTTGCTGGCCATTCTGATCGTTTCTTGCGTCTGCGACGACGTTTTATCGAGGGAGGTGTCGTCACCGGGCCGCTGCGCCGCGCTGACATTGGGTTGCTTGTCATATTAATAAATAGACACGGCAACGTTTTTAATGAAGATTTTTTGAAAAATGTGACCTATATTAAAAAGTGGTGCAATTAATTCTGCTCGTTATTCTGATCAAACTATTTTCAGGTTTTGCGCATTTAACGTTACACGTTGTATACAGAGTTTGAATCAGGTCTGAATCATCAACGCCTTATCAATGAAGGCACAAGTTTTGATCACCAGGCTTACTCAAGACGAGTTGGTGATTTAAACTTATTAACTTTAATTTCTTAACTTTATAGTGAATACTCGTACAAGTCTGGCTGGATTTATTCTGTAAAAATATTACTGCAAAAACTCACTTCAACTAAGTTTTTAGTGTGAGATTTTTATAGAATATATCGGCTCACGATGTTTTTCCTGCCCCGATGTCAGTCATTTCCAAGATAAACTAAGAAAGTGCATTTATGAATTGAAAAAGTCACATTGTGACTTGCACGGGTTTCAACCCACAACCTCGTGCACAAGAGGCAAGATACGTACATAAGTTCATATTATTTACTTGCATTAGTTCTTTACAAACAGTAATTTAAAACAGTATTTTAAACAAATACTGGAAGGAGAAATAGAAACAGTAGAATTGCTTACTTTCCGAATGATTACGGGAAAAGCTCAACCATTACTATAACATTTCATAGAAAACCTCCAAGTCCAACAGCATTACAAACATTACACTCGCAGCCGAATTAATTACATCGAGGAACACTTCGGTAGTCGTGGACTGTGGAGTACAATCGCGGTCACAAGAGAGTGTCCAATTATGACCGCCTGCACAATGCTCAAGTAGTGCACAATGGTCTGAATGTAATTGAAAGGACGCCTGGATTTGTGTGATTAACTTTATTATCAGCCTCTCTTTTGTACAGGAGTTAATTAGGTTAAACGATTTGTTATGGTTCTGTACTAGTTCTTACTCAGGCTAGGTGGAGCGACGATCTTCGCAGGGTGGCTGGTAGCAGCTGGAACAGAGTTGGCGAAAATCGAGTTGAATGGTATGCAATTGGACAAATAAATCACGCCGTCGAAAAAACACGTGTCTGTCAACAAGCTTCCATTGTGATCCATACAACACTGATGACCCTGTCTATACACATAAGTAATATGCACACGCGAATAAACTGTACTTTTTCACGGCAAGAAAAAAAGGGGAGTGTGTACAAAGGGCCTTAGTATAAACAACAAGCTGGTACTAAAAAAAAAGGATTTCTAGGCAAGTTTATCTAAATTTATGTAATGTAAGTATCTCAATACCATATTGGAAAGGGTTGATTGTCCAGTTGTGAGGCACTGGAATACCGTTCACGGATCTGGAGGGGTCCTGTTTAATGTAAAATAGAGTAATAATGTATTTGTGTTTGTTTTTAGTGAAATAATGTATAATTAATAATGTTGACATTCAATAATAATATACTAACATAGTTATAAGTATGATTTACTAACAATATATGGAATATTTTTTGATTCCGAAATAAATGAATAATAATAATAATAACTCTAAATTATGTAATCGATGATTTTGGTGCACGGTCTAATGAGTTTATGTTGGCACCAACTTAAGCGTTTAAAATGTATGTGTACTACTGAATAAATAAATAAAAAAAAATACAAGACCTATCCTTTCCTTTCCCAGAATCGCATTTCAGAAAAAACGCTACTATAAACTGCCATGATTAAATATCTTGCTAAACTAATATGATCAGCAGGACTATTGTATAGCCCAGTCACCGTGAATGTCGCACAAACACAATTTTCAAGCCGACTGGGCACCCGCTTCATAGGAAATCCTATTACTTTATACGCAGCCTACAAAAACTGGTTTTTGTATTGTTTTGTTTTAGTTTGATCTGTTTTTCTGCATTCAATATGTGAGAATCGGTGCTGTGAAAAATGGAAACAATGTTTTGGATCCTCGTGCCTATTCACAGGGTTATTTGTAAAACACCAACAATCTCTTAAGAGGTCATTGTACTCATCATTATGAACAACTTTTACTATGGGACCAAACATGAAATCGCGAAAAAAAAATCAGCTGTTCCCTACATTTATGTTCGTACGAGTCGTCAAAATGTAGGGAACAGCTGATTTCAGGTTTGGTCCCATAGTAAAAGTTGTTCATAATGATGAGTACACTGACCTCTTAAGAGGTTGTTGGTGTTTTACAAATAACCCTGTATATGTAGGTTATAGGATTGGAGACAAAAAACGTTCTAAATGACTTTTTAAGCTACGCTATTTAATTTCCACTTAGGGTAATCGGCGGTCCTCCATGCGAAGGTCGTGTCTTCCCTGAGTTGACGCTGTATTAGTAAAAGCTTCATGCCATACATGTCAGAACGGCGGATGGAGGACCTCCGTATTAGGGCATACGCTAGGATATAATCATTTCAAAGGGTCGCTGTTATCGAAATCAAGGACGACTATATTCGTCCTTATCGATTACATTTGAGATATCGACCCGTCACGTCCGCAGAGTTTCGCTAGCTAATTTTATTTGACCCTGGATATTGAATTTCCGCCACCGTGAATTGCGAAGAAACCAAAAAGATGTAGAAACATACCGCGTTCTCTTTGCTCCCGTGTTTTTCTCATTTTCCTTAGTACTTTGCTTTGTCTTAATGAGCACTTTTGTTATAAAATTCCTAGTGCAACGATATTATACGTCCACATCCATGTTCCTAAAGTGTATGGAAATATTATGTGAACGTTATCGTGGACGGAAATTTAAAAACGTGTTCATATATTTCCATATGTTTTACTTCCCTGTGTTATCTTGATACCGTGACGAGGACGTGGACGTCTACGATAATATTGTCACGTTGCAAAATTATGAAAGCGCATTGGCACGTATTCCCCATCGCTATTGAATGATAACTTTTATGTATATAAGGCAGGAATATCGACGCGCAAACGTAACCATGAATTAAGCACATAATTCTAGAGTAGAAATTTTACATCGGTTAGCAAAAAAATACACTGTTTTGTAGAAAAATGCTATTCGTCTGATTTTTGAGGTTGAAATGTGTGGAACAACAATTTAAGGGGTTCAGAATCTTTTGCCAGGGTCGCGGGTTGTTCGAAAGAGTTACCGTGGCCCATGGCTCAGGCAACTGAAGGAACACGGGTGGATTTTACTCATTGTCAGTAAAAGTCTGACACGACCCCCGCTCCGCCCAGAGCAGGAGAAGTTATTTGATAATTTCCCACCCAAAAAAAAGGGGGTTCAGAACCATGGTCGCTATCCCTGCCGCTACTCTTGTCTTTACACTCTAAAGTTCATTGCTCTCATCATAAAGCCTAGGTGAGGCCAAACACTGTGTACCTAATTATTTTGATTGTCTAGACTGGTTTGTTTACTATGAAATATTACGTTGTAACGAGCAACGGGATTTATTAGACTTTTTTTATTAACTAATATCCTGAACGGCTCATTAAATTTTATTTATTTTATTATTTATGTATACACAGCATAATACATATGGATATGACATAATTATAATTTGAGTACAAATATACTGCTTATTTCTTCCAGCAGACCTGCGAAAGGAGAAGTAAAAAAGAAATGTCTATTTTTCTGGGGAGGAAGTTATGATTGCAATACTCAAAAAGCTTTTACTTTTAGCTTTTATTATATATAAATAAATAATAGAGCAGTCAGAATCATAGCTAGAGTTCAACAGCAAGAATCATGCAAGCCACATTTTAATGACTTAAATATATTGACAGTCCCACGCTTGTACATTTTGGTCCTACTTAGTCACTTATCGAAATAAAGTATATCTTTGAATATGAGACTAAAGATGAAAGGCAACAAAAAAGGAAGAGTACAAGAAGAGAAGATCTCCAGATGAAGCAAGTGCCGCACCTGAACGATGTAAAGCACAGCGTCTACCAAAAGTCACTTAACAATGATCAATAAACTGCCGAAATAAAAAGTCTAGTATATGCAAGTGGGTTTCAGAATAAGCTTAAACGGTTTTTGTTAAAAAAGTGCCTATATTCTATTGATGAAATTATAAATTAATAAAAAAGTCGAAAGTAACATAATTTTATTGATTTGAAATAATAATTTTATTGAATTTTATGAATTGACATAAGACATTAATTTTTATATTTTTTACTATTATACTGATTTTAATGTAATTTTGATAATTGTAATGATTTAAATATAGATTGCATGCACGTCGTTTCTTATATATGTATTTAGTTCTAGATATTCAGACACGATGTAAATATTGCATTGAATAAATTAAAAAAAAATTAAAATTAAAAAGAAGTCTGGCAAGAAGAGACGATTGTTAGTACAGTCGTTACGGGTCGTCAGAAGCCCGAAAGTCTGACAACCAGTCTTACCAAGGAGTATTGTATTACCCAGTAACTGGGTTGTGGAGTTCAGATAGGCAGTCGCTCCATGTAAAATACTGGTATTCAGCTGCATCCAGTTAGACTGAAAGCCGACCCCAACATAGTCGGGAAAAGGCTAGGCAGATGATGATGGAAGACAATTGTTTTTCACAATTTTTCTGCGTGAGACTTATTTTAGGCCCAGAACGAGGTGGTGAGCTGTCCAGAAGGCTAATTTCCGTAATTAAAAACGTTCAAAATCAAGTCGCAACCTCATCTCAACGACAATCAATGTCAAAAACTTGTCAAAAATGTAGGGAAATTACTGGAATTTTTGACAGATTGAGATTGAGATCGGACTATGAACGTTCTTTAAATTACGAGAATAATTGTCCGCGAGGGTTAATTCGAGATGTCGCATGAAAAGAGTTTCTGGAAGGATTTGGAATAGTCCTTTGCCCAGCAGTGAATCAGTATCTAATAATAAAAAAAAAATAACAACTCATAAAGGCCTTTGTCCAGCAGTGGGGCCAGATATAAGAATGTTTTTTTTTTTTTTTTCTATGAGCGGGATGAGCGGTACAGTATGGACTAGCAAAAAAAAAAAGACTCGTAAAATGAAATAATTTCGGCTTATTTTTTATTGTAATAGTTATGATATAGATATGTCGCAGCTAACTGGTTAAATTAGCCGTTTAGTTAACCGCCTGGCCTTTGGAAGTAGTGCTCGCCTCGCTTCGCTGTCTCAGCTCGCACGCGGTTGATCACAGTTCTAACCGAACCTAACCCTTTTGGTCGTGGTGCCCTGGCGTACTTACTGTGACCAATTCGGTTCGCGCGTGATTGGTTACAGTTTCAAACTAAACTATAATTGAATATCATTCAGGCCGTTAGTTAAACGGTCGCCGTTTAGATAAAAGGCTAGGCGGTTAACTAAACGGCTAATTCAACCCATTGGGCGCGACAGATATATCTGGTTCAAAAAGAAAACTGTTTTCCCTTATTAAGAATAAAAAAAAGACTGATAAAAAGTGATATCAAATAACACTCCGTTCTTTTGATCGTCGTGCACTACAGTATTCAGTTACAAATAGTCACGAGTTTGTTTGACACCCGACTATTTGGTTTCCATGTGCCTTTTCTTTTGAACTCGCTCTACACGTACATACATATTATAGCAGCAGCATTTGTTTAGGTTTTATTCGAACGCTGGTGACCGGAAAATTGAGAGACATAGTTGTTCAGGTAGAACTAATGTTGTTGTGGATACGGTTTGGGTCCATAAACCTTTTTGGAAATTAGGGAGCTAACTTAACTAAGTAAACTAGGAATGAAAACCACCAATGTGATCGATTCCGTCTCGGATTGCATACTTAATGAACATAAATTACCCACGATAAAGAAAACATCAAGAAAAAACAACAGAAATGGAAACCTGTAACTTGAGGGGCAATTCTCATAATTTTAGGAACATAATATGTTCCTAAAATATGATAAATATCCCCTTGTATAATATACAGTCTGAAGGCCAATTCCCGCACTTAAAAACGTTAAAATTTAGTTGCAATCTCGTCTCAGCGACAATCAATGTCCAAAACTTGTCAAAAATTTAGGAAATCAGAGGTATTTTTGACAGATTGAGACAGATCAGACTGTAAACGTTCTTAAATTACGAGAATTGCCCCTCTGATCTCAATAGGATTAGGCAATAATCGTTCCAAATTGTGTGTTAATTTATGAAAGAAAATACGACAGTTCAAAATAATCCTTTCCACGTAAAATACATGTCAGTCCACAGTTATATTTTGGGTGGCATAATACGGTGACATACAATACACCCTACAGTAGTTCAGCTAGAAAACAATAGGACGGTGTAGAACAATGCAATGATTGTTCAATTGTTTTAAACCTATTTCGGGATATTTTAGGGCCTTAGCACTCCTCCGCCGCGAAAATAATTATGGGAACGAATTCCGCTAAAATACTTTAGATGCCACATTACGTCGCGATTCGAGTAGCGGAACATCATGAGACTCAGTTAAAATTTTGTTGAGCCACAAGATACAAGCAACGCTTATTTTGTGGCTTACCGAATTTGGCTAAATTAAAATAGACAAGTCATGGCGGAACTATTGCAGTTTCGCTTGGTTACTGAGACATTGAAGGTCAAAGATCGATGATGATCGTGATCCATCGCCGCCTGTTCGATGTCCACTGCGCACAGGTTGGATGGAAACCAGCACATGAAGTAATTTTTTGTTCCGTTGGTGTAATTGCTGAATGGCGTTCCAGTGTGAGGATAAATAATTAAATAAAGTTCCAACTTTGACGTTTTTTTACGAAAACAAGTTTTAAATATTATAGTATATAATATTATATATTATAACTTAATTTTAAATAAGTAATCTCACGATCCCTGTACCGCTGCATACACCCATAAGCAATGCATAAGCGATGTTTTGCGTATGTCACATTGCACACTGCGGGAGAAATTCACACCAAAAATAAAAGTCGTTTCCCAGCAATTATTTTTGCACAGAGCTACTTAGCTAGAGAGCAGTGGTGACCCAGCGGTAGCAGCCGCAGTTGTAGGTCGTAGGTTCGAACCCAATCAGACCCTCACCACTGTTCATAAAACGGTGAAGGAAACCATCGCTAAGAAACCGGCATGTCCTAAAACCAAAAATTCGCAGACGTGTGACATCTACCAAGCCACACTGGGTCCGCGTGATCAATTACGGCCTTCTCCCTCTCACCAAGGAGGACGCCTGTGTCCCAGCAGTGGGAATATTATAAGTAGGGTAATTATGCATGTTACTTAGTTTGACGTACAGAATGCGTTCCTATCTAGGACCTGACGGCTGACGGTGCGATCTGACGGCTTCGTAATGGGTCTTTTTACACCCTGTATTTCTGTATCTTAGAACATCAAAGAAAAGAGAAGATACTGAACCTAAAAAGGATTAACCTTCAAACCCGAAAGGAGTGATCTGCTCACAAAAAAATAAACATTGCAAATATAAAACCAAACTTTGATCTATACAACAAAGGTCGCAAAAACTGTGCCAAAGGGCATATATAACCTTTAAAAATGGCGATGGGGATGAACAAATATCCGCTGGATTGTGCCCCGTATCCGCTTGGATTTATGATCCTATCAATTCATATTTATTTGATGTTCTCACACTTGGACTTTGTTTGATTAAGAGTGGCGCTTAAAACTGCGGAGTGGATAGCGGATTGCAGGAGCGGGATCACAGATTGTGTTTTGGAAACCGATGTACAGGATTGTTGTTAAAGGTTGTTATTTTCTGGTAGACAACAAACTATTCATAGCCATATTCGTATCTAAGGGATTCTTAAAGGTCATCGCAATAAACCATTCCATCGACCATTCTCCAATTACTTAGATATTACAGATCAAAACTAAAAATGAATTAAAACAAACAAACTATGATTGACTTTTATTGAGCTTTTTTTGATGTAACTTGAACTTGAATATTTTAAACCTACGTGAAATATTGGTAATATGTAATATACCTACAATCTTGACTGAAGTATCGCAAAAGTTAACACCACCAAATCACTTACGCTACGTTAGCGTATTTCTATGTATATGTATGTATGGATAAATTAATAGAAATACGCCAACATTACGTATCAGAAATTCGCCTCGCCTAACTTGCTTGCCATCCCGAAATCCGCTCGTTTCCTAGCCCCACACCACACACATGTATTTTAAACTTAACATTTCAATACCGCTCCCCATTTAATTTATAAAATCCTTTGAATTATTACAAGTATTTTATAATACGTTAATACAGAAATATTGCTGTACAAACATTGTAAATAAAGTACATTCTAGTGATAAAGTAGTGATGATAATACGCGGCTTATATTCCAACTTACGAGTATATAAATCTTGCGATGTTAAGCTGGGTTATAACTTTAGTTTTTTTAAAGATAATAATAATTGGGTTCTTTTATCTATGTTGGGTTAAGGGATACATTGAAGCAAGTATAACTCGCAAGAGCACTACATTTTTTTATAACATGCGACTTACATTCAAAATACAACCGTCAAGACCTAACATGGCTAAGAATTCCTTTAGATCAACGTACATTACGTCATAAGAATAGCTTTATCACAGCAATTAAAAATTTCAACAATATTCCCAAAGAAATAAAGGAACTCCCTCTAAAACGCTTTAAATCAAAACTACACAAATGGCTTACTGGTTTTTATAATGTAATTTTTTTTTTGATAAAATGGTAGCAGATAAATTTAAAATAAGATACTGAGATTTTATTATTTTACTTTATATATCTATTATTGCTAAGTGTTCAAAGAGATACGAAACCCTAATAACCAATGTTAATAGAAATATTATAATTTTAACAAATTAATTGTGTTATATTGAATTTGTTACATTTAACATGTTTAAATATTTGTATGCCAGTACTTAGCGAAACATGTAAGATCATAACTTTATTTATAAGACCTCAGGCTCTGACAACCAGTCTTACCAAGGGGTATCATATTGCCAAGTAACTAGATTGTGGAGGTCAGATAGGCAGTCGCTCCATGTAAATAACTGGTACTCAGCTGTATCCGGTTAGACTGGAAGCCGACCCCAACATAGTTGGGAAAATGCTAGGCAGTTGATGAACATTTTTGAAATACTTTTTGTAACATAGCAGTTTTCAACAATATATGTACTTAAAAATAACTAAAATAATCCTCGGTTTATATAAACACAAGCGAATCATTTTGCTTATCAATGGCAGCAATTTTTATTGCCAAATCGGGTATATAGGTACATAGATTCGTAAACTATTTCCATATGGAACTAGCAATCTAGCCTTTGTTATTTTTCATAAGTTCTCTGAGGACGACGCATTGAATGCATTGTCCTATAATATTCACTTGGTATAAATAACCAATTGAATTAAATAACAGCGGAAAACAATCATTATAATCCCGAAGTCATCCATTAAGTTTATCTAAAATCAATGCGTCACTGTTAGGCAACAGAAAGCAATATGGCGGCGAGAAAATTTAAATTAATGGACCAGAAACTTAGCAGCTGCGCTGATTTGGATTAATGGTAACGGCGTTGTTGTGCTGAAGAACTTGAGATTGTTTAAGATGCTTTTAAAAGAAACATGATGTCTGAGATACCTTCACGGTATAAATGTTTATTTATTGCTTACCTATGCAACTATTACACAGCTAACTACCTACATTAGGTACTAGATTAAATGATTATGTAACGATACAAATAAATGCAAAAACACAAATAAAAGGACATTTAGGCGTTGATGTACTCGTACACTTCCCTGTCATCCGGAAACGTGCTCAGAAGACTGGCAGTAATTGGCACGTTGCATGGCAATGCTAATTCTTTGGCCAAAGGTTGAAGGTATGTATAACAGATTTTATGGTCATGGTCTGCAATTATTTTTGGCGATGTTTATTTATTTAAACTTTTCACACACAAAAAGGTGCAAAGGCGGACTTAATGCCTTAGGCATTCTCTACAAGTCAACCAAGGGTGGTGAAGAGATTAGATGGCAGGTGCTTTGGTTGAACCAAACAATGATAAAAAAAACTATTAAAATTGTTGAATTATAAATGAAAAAACGTACACAAATACAAAATACTAGTACAAAATATATATATAATATACATAGGTATATACTATTTACTATAATATATACTTATCATATATACATATATATATATATATATACAACGTGTAACGTTAAATGCGCAAGATCTGAAAATAGTTTGACGACGAAACGAACAGAACGAGCAGAATTAATTGAACCACTTTTTAATATAGGTCACATTTTTCAAAAAATCTTCATTAAAGACGTTGCCGTGTCTATTTATTAATAGGTCAAGCAAGCCAATGTAAGCGCGGCGCAGCGGCCCGGTGACGACACCTCCCTCGGTAAAGCGTCGTCGCAGACGCAAGAAACGATCAGAATGACCAGTAAAACTAAAACAGCACATAAAACCTTAACAATTTTTTTAATGACTTATTTTCTCTCTGAAATAGGTCAATTGAATTAAAAATCAGTCGGGGTGTCTGAGGTTTTGCGCATTTAACGTTACAAGTTGTATATATATATAATACCTCTGCAATAGTTATATATATATGATGTTCAAGTGGAATGAAGTGAACTGTGTGTTTACGTGTCACAAAATCTTGGTAACTAAATGTGAAAAAAAAAACAAAAATTCTATAAAGCTTGAAAATGTTATAAAAGGATAGAAGTTTAAAGAATAGTCAATTGTACGTCTGCTAACTTTGCTGACTAGGTAATGTTTTTCACACTAATATTATAAATGCGAAAGTTTGTGAGTGTGTGTGTTTGTATGTTTGTTACTTCTTCACGCTCAAACGGCTGAACAGATTTGGATGAAATTTGGTACACAGATAGTTTATAGCCGGAATTAACATTATAACATAGGGTAATTTTTATCGCGATATTCCCACGGGATCGACACTTATGCGGGTGAATGCATTCTGCAGTGGTGATTGCATACCGATAAACCGATGTGAGAATCAAGAATCACAGAAACGGTCGACGTGACGATACTTGAGGGAGGCCCATGTCCTGCAGTGGACGTCTTTGAGAGGTGAGACATAATTTACGAAGTATGATAACGTATTTTAAAAATCTTATTACATAAATACAGACTCAATCTTCAAAACCCTTCCATCTGGTCAAAACAGATAAAGAACCTTTTTTTATCAACCCACGTTTTACAAATCACCGCGACTATTGTTACCTAATAAAGCGAAAATGTAAAGGATTGCGTATTTTTTGGGACCCATGATACTCATCTTGGCAAAAGAGGAAAAAAAAAACTCAAAGATGTTTTTGCTAACACCGCCAAAAGGTTTCTGACGTTAACGAAACGTTATTTACATTTGGTTGAGTGGTTTTACATTGATGACGTGATATGGGCTGAGATTACTAGAAGGCCAATTCCTGTAGTAAAAAACGTTCAAAATGTAGGTGAAATCTCATCTCTGCGACAATCAATGTCAAAAAGTTGTCAAAAATGTAGGGAAATTAGAGGTATTTTTGACAGATGGAGACTGAGGTCAGACTGCGAACGTTCTTAAAATTACGAGAATTGCCCTCTGATTTGAAAGATCAATTTTCTATGTGCTTTATAATAATAAAATCCCGTTAATATTAAAAAAAGGTGGTAATGTAGTTTTCCTTTTAACTTCGTTATAAATGTATATACCTACCGTGAATTATTTCACATATTCAAAAACAACCATTTAGCTGGCAGGGGGGAGACACTTGACTAAACAAAAATTAGCACTTTAAAGCTTAGATTTTATAAACGAATCCCTGAATCGAAAAATTGTTTTAACAAACCCGCAATATTATTGAAACACCAACGATCTCCCACACCATGGGGCAGACGAGAAAAAAACATCCCCACTTTACGTGTACATGAGGTAGGTACCCTAAAAAAAAATTTTTTTTTCATGATTTTATTTCACCACTCTTTTGGCGTGATTAATATGTATATCCATATCAAATTATAGCTTTCTAGTACTACGAGTCTCTGAGCTAAGCTGTGGACGGACGGACAGACGTACATGGCGAAACAATAAAAAAAAAACTATAAGCCCCTTTTCGACGAATAGGATTAGAACAAAAAAAGGGCCAAGGAGGAAGTTTTTAATGTTTTTATACTTCACATTTTGTTTCAACTACTTACTCGTTTTAGGTGCATGTTGCAGATCTTTCGGTAACAACGAATTAACGTAGCATTTTTAAATAAATCATTCCTTCGCACATTCTGACCACAAAAACAGAGGCTCTGCGGGACGAAGGCCAAAACATTAGTCAAATTGCCGAGGAGCTGCTTACGACAGTAAGATTTTTTTTTTGTTTAATTTATGTTTTAATAGGTTTTTACTTTTTGTTACACTTATCCAAAGTGACTGTTTTCAATTTAAACTTATTACAATATTTTATTAAATTGAAATGTCTGTTTGTAATGACAAATATCAGCTTTTTACTAAATGCATGACATACATTTATACGGTACTTATAACAATAAATTAGTTTTATAAAATGTGTCTGTCTGTCTGTCGGTTTGTCCCGGCTAATTTTTGAAACGGCTAGGCCCATTTTGGTAAAAATATTGGTATGGGAATACTTTGAACACTGGGGATGGACTTAAGACTTAGACTACACACATATTTTTATCGACATACTACCATTCAGGCGAAGCCGCAGGCGGAAGCTAGTATTAAATTATATTATATGTAACAAATATACAACATAGCAACAATAATGTCTTAACTCCAGTCACAATTTTCTTTTCTAAGCTTCAACTATTACACTAGTCTTTGGTAGAAATTAATTCAACTGTTTTTTTAAACAAATCAACTTGAATGTATAACATCTAACCCGTTAATCCTACGTGAGTAAACAAATTAATTCTAGAGATCAACATAGGCCAAAGACCAAATGGCTAAACCACTCAGACACACATACTAATAAATATTAAAGCAATTTCACACCGACTGGCAAGCCGTCTAGCCGGCTAATCCACTTCAACCCATCCACACACTTACTTCAGCCAATTAACTAAATGGCTACAAGAAACACTGAAGGACTTGCTGACGTTAAAAGAAGGGCTACAGTCTAATTAGAACTATCAGGGACATGTGAGCTTTGATGTCTTTATTGCGTTGCGACACAATAATCTTAAAGGATTTTTTCAGAGATCGGTTGTGGCCCAGTAGTATTGGCCCAGACTTACGAGTTGAGTGTGTGTCTGGTTATCTATGGGTAATCACTCACTTACGGATTTAGTAACACATTCATCAGTATTTAGAAGGTTTCAAATTTATATCTCACCACTTTTTCCTACATTAATTGTTTGAAAAACACTATTCAATTGAAATTGAAAAATTATCGACGAAAATTGAGGTTATAATAGCCTCAGTTGTCAAAATGAAAAACAATTCAAATGGTGAGAGAGCCCATGACCAAAATGATTGCCTCATCGTTTTATGACTAGAAAAAATCAATAGGTTTTGTTATTCTGAAACCAATACACGTCTGACCTGCCGGTCGATTCTGTAAAAATCTCACCATGAAATCATAAGTGAAGTGAGCACTTAATAGTGTTAATCCCTAGCATTAGGGAATGACAGTTCACTTCCCGCTCACTTCACCTAAGTTCTCACGATCAAAAAAAACCGAACTGTTTCATATCAATCTGTCTGATTTTTAGAATGTATTTGAACGATAGATTTCATTCGAATAAGTATGGACTTACACGACAAAACTAATTAGACTACTCTAACGTTCCAAGAGATCCGATTCCATCAAGAAACAGTGCAATCGAACGACTGCAGTACCCGTAATAATGTGCCAACCAGTGCCTGAACTGTGAACATCGAACTATCTGCCAACTGTCCGTGGCACAACCTCGCAGTGCCGACACAGCCTGCTGTCCGGAGTTCGTTGCAGTTACTATAATATTACATATTATACTATTTCGCAATTATGCAGAATTCCGACGGGTATTGACCCTAAGACGGGAACGCCTGTTATGTAAAAGCACGACTACTGATAAAATGCAGAAAAACATTTTCTATATAATATATCAGGCTGAAGTGGAAGTGGGCTGGACACGTCTCACGAATGCACTCGGAGAGATGGGCAAAGATAGTTACTGACTGGACGCCGGCGGGAGCACAGTGCCATCGAGATAGACCACGGCGAAGGTGGTGTGACGATCTAATAAGGCTTGCATGCCAACATGGCCAGAGACTGCATAAGACAGGGGACAAAATGAGGGATAACGACAATAATAAATAAATATATATAGCATCAGCCAATACAGACACAGTTTTCGAACATATGGAGCAATGGATTAGCATTATGCTTCAAAATGATTCAAATTGAGAGTAATAGTGTGTTTCGCAATTAGGGTGCAGATTAAGGCTAACAGAGAACCAAACGATATTTTGTCTAGGAACTAGGGGGCCAATTTCTGTATTTAAAAACCTTAAAAATCCAGTCGTAATCTCCATTGTCAAAAACTTTTTAACATTTTTGGTAAATTCCAGATATTTGTATTATTTGACAGGTGGAGACTATGCTTTAAATAAACTTCATTACTATATAGGATAGCAGGCACTTCGACGCACAAACTGTAACCATGAATTCTACTATAAAAATACCGGAATAATCCCTCAAATGTTTTGTCAAAATACGGTACAGGCTTTGTATAGATGTGTTAAAGTAGTCAAAATCAAAATCAAAAGTCATATTCGAATTAGAATCAGCACTTTTCGAACGTCAAAATTACATATGACAGTCCCCCAAAACGCACGCCCTTCACCACTTCCACAGTAAAGAGCAATTAGTCGTCGGCTTGTATTTAAAACCAGCTGCGCTCGCGGTTTCGCCCACTTAAGTCTCAAACTCGTGGCAATATCAGGACAAAAAGTAATATATGTCCTAATCTACTCAAGTGCAAATTTTCTTTGCTGTTTATTCAACCGTTTTAGCGTTAAAGCGTATCAATCAAACATACAGAAAGTCAAATTTTTCTCTTTATTATATTACTAGCGGTTACCTGCGACTTCGTCTGCAATCCAGGACGAAAAGTAGCTTATGTCCTTAACCAGGTCATGGTCTATATGTGTGCCGAATTTCATCCAAATCCATTTAGCCGTTTTAGCGTGAAAGCCTAACAAACAAGCAAACTTACTTTCGCATCTATACTCGTAGTATGTATAATATTACTTAGGATTAGGATTATCGTTTACTACTAGCTGTAAAAAGTCAAAATAAAATAAAGACTTGCCTGTAGCTTCATTCTTTATGTGTTCAATTTGCCTGGGTCTTCACTTTTTAGTCTTGGTCGAGTATACTCACTCTGCGTCGAGTTATCACCTTGTTTTTACATTTGAGATAGACCTAACGGGAATTCCAATTTCGAAATTTTTATTGTGAAAGCTGTTTTTTGTAACATTTTTCCATTATTTTTTTTCGACCGATTGATTGCCAGGATTATAACCTCATTACAGCTTTTCGTATTTTTTTTTTCATATATTTTTTCGTGTATATCGTTATTATTCGTCACGGCATAAAAGCTGTCATTCCAACACGCTTATTACGCCATGATTGACGGGTCCCTCTATTATCTGTCACGCTAAACACGTCATTATCGGATGATTGTCACCAGCACGCGCTCAACAATAGGACTTGGGTTCGAATCCCGTTTTGGGTATTTTTACCAGTTTTTAGGGAATCTCGGAATAATCTGCTTTGTTGTGCTTTTTTGGTTATTAACAGATTATTGGATAAGTATAATTTGATAGATTTTTGACCGATATTGTGCTTTTGTTGGGCCAAATGTCCCCTTATATCTTTCCGTGGGGTTCACTTTGCTTTTGCTCAATGAAAAAATAAAAATGCACGAAGTTTTGAAATAAAAAGTTATTTAGCATAATCAATCAGCCTATAATGTTCCCAACTGCTGGGACACAGGCCTCGTCTTTTAGCTGTGAGAGGGAGCGCGGGCCATAATCTACCAATCGGGCCAAGTGAGGCCTGTCACAGTCATGTCTTCAAATTTATAGTTCTAGGACATGCCCGTTTCCTTACTATGGTTTCCTCCTCGGTTTTGAGAGCAGCAGTGATGAAATTATTTACCCAAAGTAAGGTGCCTGCCTGACTTCAAACTTGCGACTCATAAGTCGTGGCTCTTGCTGCTGGGTTACTAATGTAAGGGTAGGTTTATTGTTTCCTTACTTGTTGTAGTTTATACAAGACCATTGCGCTTCTAAGGGCGGGTTGTTTCACGTCCACCTCACGCACGCGTATACGTCAAAAATGGCACTAACTATCGTCAAACCAAAAAAGCGTTGTTTCAAATTATAATTACCATATTTGTAGCCTTTACTTAACTGAACGTTTGAAACAGCCAGCCCTAAGACTCTTAATTTTAAGTAAAGTAAACAAGTAATTTTAAGACAGAACCCCATTGGTTCTGTCTTCAAATTACTTGTTTACTTTACCCACACGAGTGGTAATTTCTGTCGATAAAAAGACGATTCAGGCGTTAATTAGTAGGTAATCTAATCACTGATAAGGCTGGCTGAGGTTCTGCTCATGCAAACGTTACTAGGTACTGTCTTTCTCAGGAACCTAATTACCAAAGCAATCTAGTATTATCTCATTAATTGTGTGTGACGTTTAGTTTCTCGTTGTTCGTGTTTATTAGACTATCTAACTAAAGAACATTATAACGTACTCGCATTTATTTAAATAATTATAATTTTAAGTGTTATACATGCATCCTGCTTGCAGGATCCCGTTTAGTAGTGTACGTGTTTAAATATATGTATTCACACATGCATCCTGCTTGCAGTATCCGGCAAACAGGATGCATGTGTAAATACATATATTTAAACCATATTATCAACACGTAGGTACTCGTACACTACTAAACGGGATCCTGCAAAAAACCGTACCTGCAAAAAACGGGATCTTGCCGTGGGAAAGGGCCCTGACTGTAAAGACACGAACAACTCTTAGTACCTTTCCAAAGATTATACCAAGCATTATAAAATGAAAGATTCCATAAAGTCAACGTAGGTAAAAACTTATACCTAACTAATAGAGCCCCAGCGACTAACGATAGTTGATGAAAGTTGGAGTGACGAAGACGAGTTACTGGAGGTCCAGGCTTCACTCACCGAAAAGCATGTCACTGATTCAGTCGGTAAAAACTTAATAAATGATAAATGATAAATGATTTATTTTCTGTAAGTAGGTTTGTACAAACACTTTTACATGTCAATCATATTTTTTTAAACTAGATGAGGTCGGCGTTTCCTATCTGACTACTCTGAGAAGAAAGGCCGAAACAAACTCAGAGGTCACAGTCTCTTTTAAAGTCCAGACATAATCTTGGTCAGATCATGTGAAGACCATGTAGATTGGTGTCTGAAATGGTCTTTTGAGTAAAGAACCACACAGATTGAGCGGACCTGTCCAGTCAGTGCACGCATTTGTCAAAAATCGTGCAGCTCAACTCAGAACTTGAGGAGCCGTACGATTCGACGAACAATACCAATGAAAGGACATTTGGGTAGGCCGCATAAATTACTCAAACTGCCAGATCATGATTAAAACTAACTAAGAAGGAAAACAGAAAAAAGAAATGACCCACATAGTCTTCACACTCACAATAATAATAATAATAAAAAATAAGATACTTTACAAAGTAAATATCCATGTCATTGTTTATATAAAATTCATCAATGTCAATGTGTACATAAAAATCCGGACATAATCTTTGATCTTTGAGGACTATGTAGATTTGTGTCTGAAGTGGTCTTTTGAGGAAAGAACCACACAGATTGAGTGGACCTGTGCAGTCAGTGCACGCATTCGTCAGTAACCGTGCAGCTCAACTCAGAACTTAAGGAGCTCAACGATTCGACGAGTAATACCAAGGACAGGACATTTGTGTAGACCGCATAGACCGCTCAAAGTGCCAGACCATGATTAAAACGGAAACCCACATAGTCATCACATTCACAATAATTAAAATAATATAAGACTTCAAACAGTAAATGTTCATGTCATTCTGTATATAAATAGATATTTAGAAAGAGAAAAAACAAAAGTGTAAGTCAGCAAAAAATAAAAAAATAAACAACATTCACTGTCTAGACCTATTGGAGCAGCTCAATCCCAAGCTTTTTTGTCCTCAATATAGTCTTTTACAGTATAATAGGCTTTCTGGCATAGTTTTAACTTTATAAAAGATTTGAATTTATTAATGCTTAGTTCTTGAATGTGGCTAGGAAGTTTATTATAAAAACGTATACATTGGCATCTAAACGAGCCACCTATTTTCTTGAGCCTTGTTGTAGGAACAACAAATTTGTGTTTGTTCCTAGTATTTATGTTATGGATATCACTGTATTTTTTAAACAGATTAATATTTTTATGTGCATACAAAAGATTATCATAAATGTACTGAGAAGGCACAGTCATTATATTAATCTCTTTAAACTTGTCTCTGAGGGAGTGTCTAGGACTTAATTTATAAATAGAACGAATTGCCCTTTTTTGTAAAATAAAAATTGTCTGAATATCGGCGGCATTTCCCCACAGCAGAATACCGTATGACATCACACTATGAAAATAACTAAAGTAAACTAAACGGGCTGTCTCTAAATCAGTTAAATCACGAATTTTCCTAACGGCGTATGCTGCAGAGCTAAGCTTTCTTGACAATTTATCTATATGGGGGCCCCATTGAAGCTTGGCATCTAAAGTTATGCCTAAGAATACTGTGGAATTTTCGGGTTTTAACTCTTCACCCTTTATGAGAACACTAGTTTCTACTTGTCTAACATTTGGTATCGTAAACTTAATACATTTCGTTTTTTTTTCGTTAAGAAGTAGATTATTAACATTAAACCAGTTAACTACTTTTGCGAGGGCACTATTTATATTGTCAGTAACCAGCTGCTGACGTTTGAGTTTAAATAAAAGTGAAGTGTCATCTGCAAACAACACTATATCATGTTCATCCTTTATGAGGTAAGGCAAGTCATTGATATAAATAATAAATAAAAATGGTCCAAGTATTGAGCCCTGTGGGACCCCCATTCTTACTACAGATCCGGGTGACCTTTTCCCGTTAACATCAACTCTCTGAATCCTATCACTTAAGTAAGAAGTGAGAAGATCCAGAGAGGCGTTCCGGATTCCGTAGTGGTGAAGTTTCCTGATTAAGGTTTCATGAAGAACACAATCGAATGCCTTTGACAAATCACAAAAAATGCCCAAAGCATCGCATTTGTCCTCCCATGCATTATAAATATGTCCTAAAAGTTCAACTCCGGCATCGGTAGTTGAACGACCCCTTGTAAAACCGAACTGTTTATTATTCAGTAATTTATTGTTATTGAAAAATCTTTGCAATTGATTTAAAATAAGTTTTTCATAAATTTTACTAAAGGTGGGTAGTACGGAAATAGGTCTATAATTAGTAGGGTCTGATGTACTACCCGATTTAAACAACGGTATTATTTTACTGTGTTTCATAAGATCAGGAAACTCACCACATTCAATACAATTATTAAATATATCAGCTAAAGTAGGTGCTACAATGTTTATAATTGTCTTAGCAACATCCACAGAATTGCCCCATAGATCTGCAGTCTTTTTAACATTTAACATGTGAAAAGTTTTAATTATATCTGTACAAGTGACAAATTCGAAGTGAAATTCCGAATCACAAACTGGAACGTTTTCCTTAAGTAGAGACTCTGCAGCAGTGGGTGATGAGCTTAGAGATTTAGTAGTTACCACGGGAATCTCTGTAAAGAAATTTTCAAAGGCCGCGGCGACCTGGGAATCTGATCTAATTACATTGTCATCAATAGCAAGGCTGTAGTCACTACTTCGGTTGCATGACCTTCCTGTTTCGCTATTAATGACATTCCAAGTCATTTTAATAATGTTATTACTATTTTTAATTTTTGAACTCAAATAACGTGACTTGGCCATACTACAGACTGTTTTAAATATTTTAGAATAATTTTTAACATATAAATTAAATTCAGCAGTGTTTATACAAATTCGTTCATCATATAATTCATAAAGTCTTTTTCTACTTTTATGTATACCAATGGTGGCCCAGTCACTGAAGGAAGCGTTACTATTGACTGATAATGTCTTTGGAATGAATGTTTTATCAAATTGTGTGCAATATATATTAAAAAAATCATTATATTGTTTGTTAGGGTCATCATTAGTCAACAAAAGTGGTAATTTTCTTAAGAGTTTAGTTTTAAATGTTTCTAAGCGTTTAGTTGTTTTTGGGTTAACAGTGATATCTTTTTTAAAAACTTTTTTGTTTTGATTTATAATAGTGATCAGCTGTCCGCAATGATCTGAGTCTATTAAATTAATCATTTCTTTGTGATTTGGTATAATGTCTGTATAAATGTTATCTAGGCATGTGGCACTAGTAGGAGTTATTCTAGTGGGCTCCAAAAATAGGTTAGCAAGATTGTATGACTGAAACAAACTTATGATTTTAGTACTTAACCCAGAATTTTCTAACAAATTAACATTGAAATCACCGCAAGTGATGATGGACTTGTTTGTATTACAGATTTTGTGCAACACTTCATCCATAACCTTTTCAAAACAATCATACAATCCTGAAGGAGGTCTGTATACACTTAATATAATGAACTGCTCCAATTCTATACAGGCTATTTCAATTGTCCGCTCAACAGAGAGGCTCACAATGTCCTTTCGGTCCTTAAATTTAAGCTGGTTATGTACTAAAATTAATGAGCCACCATGTATAGCATTTACTCTGCTGAATGAACTACCAACCTGGTGATTACTAAAATTGTACATGAACTGGTGGCTTTTAAGCCAATGTTCTGTCATACAAAGAATATCTACATTGTTACAATTCAGGAATAATTCTACTTCTAAGTCTTTATTTAAAAATCCTTGAATGTTTTGATGCACCAGATTGATACTGTTTAATTTTTTTACACTTTCATTTGAGTTATTTATTGCCTTAGTTACATTTTTGCTAGAGGTTGCCTCTATTGTCCTAATTTCTAATTTAAATGATGATTAATGTCATTAATTTTGAGCAAATTATTGACAGAACAGTTTAAAATGTTTTTGCATTGCTCAAAAGGAGCAATTTGTTTAGCCAAATTTTTGGCTGAAATAGAAAAAAAATATGATAGCGACATAGCTATCTGTCTTTTGAGATAGGTAGAAAGATAGTACATAACACAATTGTATCTATCTTTTGTCAAATATAAATTACTATCAATATAATAGTTAGTGTCAATTAAATCTATTAACTTATCATTATAAGTTAAATTATGCAATGTCATGTTTATATCATATCTTAATCTATTTTCTTCCTGTGGCAAACTGTTACTGTAAGGGAATGTAAACAACACAATTTTTCTTAAACTAAGGTTGCACAAGGTTCTATGATATTGGAGCAATTCTCCTTTATTTAAATTTCCTCTATTTCCCATAAAAATTAATAAAGTTGTTTCCTGCTTTAAGTTACATTTAATAATTTCTTTCATAATATCAAATAAAGAACAACCAGGCATGCAGTAATTTATTACAGAGTGTCCCGGATATTCATCTTTCAACAAGTGACCTAAGTCCTTTCCAATCTCATCACAAAATAGTACAATATCATTGTTTACAATTTGTTTACACGGTATAAAGGAGCTATTAACAGAAGGAATTGGCAAATCAACACAAGGATCCGGTAATGTGGTATTGCATGTTGACAATGAATGGTCCGGTGTAGGCACATGGGATGGTATTTGACAGCGCTCACAGCTGTTAGTTTGTGAGTTCACCAGCTCATTCATTGCCAACACATATTCCCTCATTAGATCTTCAGAGGTATTATATTTGTTAGTCATTGATCTTAGTTTCTCCTGTAGATGGTCCAGTTGAGATTGCAAGTCCTGTGTGTCAATGTCGTATTTCCTAGTACTTTGCTCCAAATTAAAGGAATACATATCTAACTGTTTAAGTAAATTTAACCTTTCCCTGTTAAGTTTAACATTTTTTATAAAGAACTTTTGTCTTTTTACCATTTTTTGCGTTTTAACAATGTATTTATTAATTTTTATGTATTTTTTAAGTTTGTTTTTACTAGTGACTACCCTCACTGAATTACATGATTTTGATTCATCATCACCTGTCAAATCAATTGTGTAAGTGGGGTTTATGGCAGAAACCATTGACGGGGCAATAGACACCAGCTCATTGAACAGACTTTGATTCAGCGAGGCGGTGATGTTATGATTTGTAGTCTCAAGTTGTGTAATCTGACTTTGAGCCTCATGTAGCTGCTGTTGTAATAAGTGCTTCTGGCTAAGAGCTTGTTCATACTCTATGCTACACTGGCTGAACCCGTCCACAACAACCTGGAGCCTATCCCGGGCTTCTATGGCATCAGTGTATTGAATATATAACTGAGCCATTTCATTTTTCAACTTCCTATTCATTTCATTGGCATCAAAGAGCACTCTCTCATTGTCATCTATTTCCTTAATTAGTTGGTCACAGGACTCCCTTGACGCCTTTAATAGGCTCAAAGCCTCACTAAGTTTGGACTCTTCGAGGCGAGCACGGGCGCTGCGAGTCATAATCATGACGAAGGATAGCTTTTATAAGGAAGAGAAAACAATTTAGAAGAGCTAGGTAGTTGTGACAGCAATTTGAAAGAGGATTAGTGTAAAGGAAAATGAAATTTAATAAAGTAAGAAGTTCTGTAACCAAACCAAACTAAGGTTATGTTTACGTTCAAAGGTCATTGGCATCAACAAGTAGCCGTACTAAAAGTGAACAATGTAATTTATTTTGTAATTAAAGGACGCAAACAAACAAAAGCAAGTAAAATATTAAGTATTGTACCTGATAACAAGATGACAATGCAAAATTCACTTGAGCCGGTAACTGTCACTCATTCACATTGAAATATTTACACTTTTTTTACACTTGGTAAGTGAATCTAATACAAAAAATTGATTATTATCCTATTTACTTGATGAGTAATTGGAAATAGGCTTGAAAAACATACGAAATTGAATATTTAAGATTAAAATAACAAGAACAAATTCAAATCATATGTTAGCTGTAGTGTTGCCACAGGAAAAAAAAAAAAAAAAAAAAAAAAGAAAAAAAAAAAAAAAATAGAAAGCAATGATGGAACCTACTTGAAGTAACCGGTCCATCGTTTGTGGTGCTAATGTATTTTGAGATCTAGGTCGAGTGAGAATGGATGCATCTATTACTGTTTTTTTTTTTTTTTAGTTTATATATTATTTACTTTTATTTATTTATTTTTTTGAATTTATTATAAGAGTTACGCTTAAATACAGAATTATATTTGTCTTTATTTTATTTATAAGCACACACTATGTTCATCTAGATCACACTTATTTCTGCGAAAAACTAGACTTACCCGATGTATTATGTCACACGGTGGGACGTCATTACGTCATTCTAGAGGTAGTTGCTGAAAATCAGCGCTGTTGACGATAGGTTCGGCCGAAGTCACAGCATTTTGCTGAGCAACGACCTGTTCTTGCACAGATGCGACGCACGCATGGCACATAATGTAGGACGCACGGCTTGTTATACTTATTATTATTTTATTGTTACTGTTTGTTACAAAAGTAGTTTTTTTTCAGTGTGTTTTGATTGTTATTGTTTAGTTGTCATCTGCCGGTGTCGCGGGCGCATCTTGATTAATGTATGTGTTGTCTTTGGTCCCTGGCCCTGACATCAAGCGCTTGAGTACGAGGCTTTTGGCTACATTGTATATTTTATGTCTTTTTTATTTTTTATTATTATTTTGTTTTTTATTTGTAGCGTGCGTTTTGTTTGTGCAGAATAAACGTTTTTTCTTTTCTTTTCTTCTTTTCTTTTCTTAAATTGAAGTTTCAACATCTGGCAGAAACTATATGGCTTTATAGCTATATGGCTTTTTTATGTCATTTTAGTAAAATGGGCGATTTAAAGTTTGCGAAACCACTTATTAACTACTCGTAATAGTGAAGGAAAGCATTGTAGCACACGACCATTCGACCTCCGTCAAAGATCTGAAATCACCAACACAAAGTAAGCAGAGATGTATTGCACTCCCGAATCGTGCACAGTAATATAATGCAGAATATATCAACCTAGCGATTGACATATTATATCCCTATGTTACAAAAGGGAGCAAAATTCTAAAGTCACTCTCAAAATCTCTAAAGAAAACAACACGAACTCTCTTATAATCAACAAAAGTATAACAGCCCTATCACACGTTCTACAGGGATCATATTTTGCAAATCTCGTTAATAATTCGTTCGCTTTCACGCCGGTGTTTTCCTAGGCCCGGTGTGACGGCGTCTGAATAATGGATGCACAGACAGTTGAATATTACATGTCCTGTGACGAACCTCGCGCTCGCAATGTCGGCTTACGCAAAACTGTGTCATAACCTGGCAATTTGAGAAATTGTGAGAAGAAAGGGCTATTTAAAATGAAAGGCAGGCCGTTGGTTCAGAAATAAGAAATATTTTACTGTTGCTAAGTTTCAAGTATTGTTCCTGTGAGAACATTGGAGAATGTAATCTAGTGAGTTGTTTTTTTCAAAATACAGAAGAAGGTAGTAAAGTATACGTTTGAACCCGACTTGAGTCACTAACTAAAAATGATCAAACATTAAATAATATTTTATTTCTATAAATTGTTTGCAAAAACTCTTTCACAAAAAGCATAAATAAACAAAAGAAAGTACAAATATTACTAAATGAAGAAATATTCTCAAGATCTCTCGAACAAAGCAGCAATTTTTATCCAAAACATTGTCACGAACGTCAAATCTCAAAACTCCAATTTTACTGTACAACAGAGATATAAAAATATGGAAATCTCGTTTAAGTCAGTTTTGTTCAAACACGTCTCCTGAGACGAGACGCCGACAGTTCCATACATTCTTTGTGCACAAAGTTTCAACTGAACGCTTTGTCCAATTGCATTTTGAAGCTGGCACTTTAAAAGAAATCATTTTAAAATAGAAATGTATACAGGGAGATGTCACTTCAATTTCTTAGAGGGGAATGTGAAAATTGAAACGAAATATGTATTTACTTTTGATAAATACACAGATAGAGGTAGTCTTTATTGGTTTAATGAGACACACATGCATCTTAAAACAGATGGTATAATGAGAGCTAAATAATTTCGTCGGTAAACAAAAAAATAAATCATGGTCAATTACAACACTTGCACTAAAGCGGCTAGTACAGCATACAACCGAACTTCTCAAGATTCCAACGAATAAAAATGTGGATCATCTATAACACGTTCCATTACAAAATCTCACACCAGTCTCCTTATAAGTTATCTCAGGTCTGTCCCTAATAATCTGCTGCATTTCTTCCTCCGGTGCCTTCGGATCTCTTGTCAGCAGCCACTTCACATGACCTCTAAAGGAACACCGCCAGTATAACATATACTTATCGTTGACACGTGTATACACGTACACTTCATAGCCATCCAGGCTACTCCACATCACAGACTTGGGGTCAATGATATATGTTTTAGTGTGTGACCCTCCAAGAAGCAAACCTTTGATGTAGCCTCTATCTTCCACAACAGCATCATCACCTATTTCGTGAGGCAGGTGTACTGAGCTGAACTTTTCTCGATACCTCTTTAATTCTTCGTCTGTTGGTCTGCTAAATGTCACATTTGGACATGAGCACGTAGGATATGGTCCGAGGTGTGTGAACTCGTATATTTTGTACCATGTTCCTAATAGGAAGTCGTTTGAAATTGTTCCGTTGTTCTTGGTAATGCAATCCTTGTTGACATCGGATAGGGTGAGCACTGTATTAGCTATGGCACTAAAGGCAGTAAGCCAAATCGTGTTCTTAATGTGAAATGAATATAGGAAATTCATCTTTGTTTTACTGTCTCAAATATTTAATACAATTATATATACTTTATGGTTTTTTTTTGGTAACGTGATGTGAGAGCTCAGTGATTCGTAAACTTGTGACAACTATCACCCGCCTCCCGCACCGCGCAGCTACCTCAGGCAACGTCACAGTTAGGCGGTTGGCCTATAGTTGTCAGATGAATCGACACGAGCACATTACACGGTATTTATGGAGCTCTTAGGAACGCAATCTAGTTACCACTGGTTAATGCCACTAATATTAGTTTTCCTAGAATAAAGTACAAAGGGCATGTCACTGATAAATATATCTTTTTAATTACAGGCGCGTGTACGTCTCGTGGCTCTTATCTAAGAAAGTGCTTGACCGATCTCAATGTGGTCTCATTTGACTTACTTACAAGGTAGAAGATTATACCGTGTTCGAATTCAATTAGATTTATTATATTCCCATATCCCTAAGAACGTTTCTAGTATTTACTGTCGAAAGCTTAAAAAAAAATACCTAGTTGGGCCAGAAAGCGAGAATCTTGAATGTCACTGTTAGCACTTTAATAATGGCTACTCCCATGAGCAAAGTTGTCAAAATAGTACCTACCTATCTATGTAAATGAAGATATTAAATATTTAGCTCACAGTCTTACAAATGCGGTAAGCAGAGACCCCAAAAGGCTCATGAAACCAAACACTTAACATGTTACCTTCCGACATATATTAACATTTTTAATGTTTTGGAGTTGAAAACTCATGGCGGGATTTAATTAGCTTTTGTAATTTCATAATATGGGAATAATGTGCGGTTCTTTTTTGGTAGAGGCTTTTTTCTTCAGATCAAAATAAATCATTCGAAATAAGAACTAGGAGATGTAGAGATTGTAAACGCGTGACATTATTGCATTACTCAGAGAACAGGGAACACGATTAAAAGAGCAAGAATAATGAGGTCGTATACTGTTAAGAACAATAAAACCCCGAGGAAAATTATTACAAATCTAAAATCTGCAGTAATTTCCAGCATTATGAAGACGAGGACACCCAAAGAAGATGATTTAAACTAAAAACATACGTAGTTGAAATACACCTTCAAAATCTAAAACAAGTTACCTAATTGGATGTTATTGTGTCCATTCAATATCATAGGTACACTCTTACAAAAGTTTACCCGTGTAAATGCAAGCGAGTGCGCGTGAGACGGTTCATTAGTGCCCGGATGGTTTAAAATTATTCCGAAACAAACATCGTTAAGCTTCCCGCTGCTTCGCGCGGTTCGGCTACGAAAACTTTGCATAAAACTCAAGGCTGTTACAAGTTTTCTGGATATTTACTTAAATGCATGATGACTGTCGTAATTTAGTAACACACAATGGCAATGCCTATAAGAGTAGGGAAAGACCAAAGAAACGATGGATGACTGTGTGAATTATGATAACTAATTATGGTTTGAAAGGGGGTGACTACCAAAATGACGACTAAAAGAGAAGTATGAAGAAAAGGACATGCTGCGTCGACCCTAAGTAAATTGGGAAGAGGGCAGGAGAGGGATGATGACAATGGCAAGGCCTTGGATTTTGACAGTTCAACAACATTCATGGCGTTATTTACGTTCTTGATATACCAGCACTTTAATTGCGTGACACACTTTCAATGACAATCCGAGTGTTTTGAAGGAAATTCCTAACTATTGCTTCATAGGTTTGAAAAATTCAACTGCTTAGTAACCTGAATAATGCAATGAACCCAGTTGAACTGTCAGAATGAAAGGCGTTGCAATCGGTCACCACTTTATTTGTGTTACGGAATTACCCCACATTACACTTAGAATCATCAGAATTTCACAATGTATGTCAATTATTATACTTATTGTACTCGTATTCTTGCAAATAAATATTCTTAATCTTTTTCAAACATTATGAAGCCAATGGATTAGCAATTTCCTTCAAAATGTTTAGGATTGTGATTGAACGTATGTCACGCAATTAGGATGCTGGTTGCTATATACAATGTAATATATAATCGTTATAGTTACCAATATTATGTGGTCAAGTATTTTAAAGTCCAGACAAAAAGTCCAGTCTTGCTGACAGGCGCTGACCTCACCTACTGTAATTTGAAAATATTGCAAAAATCAATTGTTTTTAAAAGAGTAACCGTGGAGTTTCGTGTCGGCTCTTCACCATAAGAAACGACCAATTGGAGTCGTGCACCTATCTTCTGACGTTTCATAAGTGCCCATGTAGGTTTATGTGAAATAAAATATTTTGATTTTGATTTGATCATAATCTGAGCAAGATTACGTCTAAACTTTATAAAAGAAACTTTGACCTTTGAGTTTGTTTCGCCAAGTGTTCTTAGGAGTAGTCAGGTAGAAAATGTCGACTCCATCTAGCTTATTTTTTTATATTATGACGCGTAAAACTGATTCCGATATCCACTTTACAGAATAAACATAAATATATATATACAGCGTGTAACGGAAGGGGGGTATCAACCCTGAAGGAGGTGAATGTGCTCATGAAACTCAACAACTTTCCCCAAAGAACATAGGTCGAAATATGAAAAAAAAATTTGGCCCTCCCTTACAAAACTGACTACCAGCTGATTTTATTTTATTTTATTTATTAGGGACAACAAACAGCAGTATATTAAATATTACACATGATTGGAGTACTAAACTAATAGAATTAACAAATACACTACTCACGACGTTATCCACAGATTACCATATAAAATAATTAGCATAGGTACTGTTAATAATAACAATAAGGGCAAACTTACAGATACTGATTACAAAGTTAAAATTATTACTCGGTTTGTTATTAAAATGTATCTCGGAGAGAATACAATAAAGTGAAAAAATCTAATAATATCTGCGTCTAGGGATAAATTAAAAGATTATTAATCAGATAAAATCGGCATGCAAGAACAAGAGAAAAAAAAAGAGAGAGACAAAAAAAACAAAAAATAATAAAAATAAAAAATAAAAAAAAACGCATGAAGTATAGGAATCAAAATCAAATAAATCAACACTTATGGCCGTTCCTTTAAGGTAGAAATAACTTGATTTTTAAACCTATTCTTGTTCAGAAATATAATATCAATTGATCCAAAATTTTTATTATAAGTGTCGACCAATCGGTGCAACGGTGAGCGTGCGCCTGAGTTGGTATGACAGAAATTTGTGGCAAACAAACACCGTGAGCGTACTTCTCTACTCTGTACTGTGCGAGGGACCAGGTAGCACAAACTTCTCACAAGTTCAGAACAATCAAACTTGTTGCGGCATATACTGAACAGGGTCATCATTTCTAGGAGTGTGCGTCTAGATTGTAGGGTCAGGATATTATATTTTTTGAGCAATGATTGGTAGGAAATCCTTTTACGAAAGCATCTATAGTGCACAGAGCGAAGGTATTTTCGTTGGACTAACTCCAATATTTCTATATATTTTTTGTAGAAAGGATTCCAAATAGGGACTGCGTACTCTAATTGTGGTCGGATTATCGACTTGTATAAATGCAAATTGCTGATTGATTTACTATGGGAGGGCCAAATTTTTTTTTCATATTTCGACCTATGTTCTTTGGGGAAAGTTGTTGAGTTTCATGAGCACATTCACCTCCTTCAGGGTTGATACCCCCCTTCCGTTACACGCTGTATATATTTCATTTGAATCGTAACGTTTGGCAATACTAGAGCTATTTTGACGAATACCAAATGTTGTGAAAAGACTGAAAGTAATATTTCTGGTGTAAACAGTCTGTATGTGCTATTCACAATAAACGGGATTACAGTCCACACGTGAAAGCATAATCCCTCTTATCTTTTAACACTTCGCAAAAAGTTGTGTGGGAAACTCTATCCTCTTATCGATGAAAATGTATATTATACTTCGTTGCTTCGTCCTTCGAGATTAAGATAACAATGTAGTAATACGTCTAGGGTATCGCCTTTCATCCACTAAGTTTGAATATTTTTTTTTTTTTTTTTTTTTTTTTTGTCGGTACTTTGTCTTCCTGATAGTTATGCCTGTACCGCCACTCATTCGCGTTTTAGTGCGTCGCCGATCACCACGTTATTTTCTTCGTTTCATTTGAATTGTGCAAAAAGATGCCAAAACGTAGTCACAAAAACGACGACAGTGATTATTTAAGAAAGAAGATTCGAAAACTCGAAAGGAAACTTAATAAACGCGACAGAAGGTCGCGTGTTCGAAGTTGTTCCGAGAGTAGTAGCTCGTCGACGAATATTATTATGTCGCCGGTACTATCGGACCATGAAGGTAAGCTGAAGTGTTATTTTTACAAACGGAAGATATTGTGAATAGTTTTTCGGACTATATCCGTATCATAATCTGACATGATGTCATATTATCTTAAATAGTGTTGTGTACATCTTATGGGGATGTTACCTTCACATAATTTTGGATTCCCAATTCATTGGGTATATACTACTAGTGATTGTGTACATTTGAAAGGAATGTTGCCTTCACTTTAGTTAATGACCTACTTAATAATAATTGCATTTTATATCCGTACGGACTAAAACATAGTGTTGTGGGTAGTTTTAAGGACTATCGCCGCTCTAAAACCACTAGTTGTATACTAGGAACATTGGTAGTTGTGATCATATCCACGTACCTACATAACAAAATGTTATCACTCGATTTCGTAATTCTGAATATCGGTATGGATTATAAACTTGGTGTTGTGGATAGTTTTGAGGACTATCACCGCGCTATTTTCTATCCGATACCTACATTTGGTACATTTTCTATTCCAGCTGAAATGGAAGTTCAAGGTGATGTCGCGTCATCTCCGATTATTGACTCAGATGAGCCACAACCGGGTACGTCCACCTCGACGATACATGATGTTCCTGCTACAGAAGCAGTACAGGCAGGGGAATCGGAACTACCTGTTGAAGTAACGCTTCCTGAGCTGGACGAAGAGATTCTGAATCTCTTGGGCGAAACTCCATCAAAGGATAAAAAATATGGACCAGACATTAGATGCGAGTTATCTGCTCGCTGGGAACACATCGCAACAACAGGCTTGACCAAGGATGCCAGAAAGGAGCTGCTTGATAAGCATCTGGTTCCAAAAAACTGCACAAAGATTGATGCACCCAAGTTAAATCCAGAGATAAAGGCCGCCTTATCGGAGATGCTAATAAAAAAAGACAAAGCTTTAGAGAATAAGCAGGTGCAGGTCGCAGCAAGTATATCTTGTATAAGTGAAGCCCTAAGCATACTCTTTTCTGCAGGTTATAAAGATCAGTCGGTAATAAAATTACTGATCGAAGCCGGTCGACTGATGTGTGACTCACAACACAGCGAGTCCATGACACGGCGCAGTTTTATATGTTCTACAATCAAGAAAGATATAAAAGATCAACTGTTCAATACAGAAATCGATAAGTTTCTATTTGGCGAACATCTGACCGATACTCTAAAAGCTGCAAAAGCTATATCAAAATCAGGCGCTGAGATTAAAATAAACACACAGGTTCGAAGACCTGCACCAGCGCAGAGACCGAGACAGGCCCCTGTCCAGACTTTAAACCAGACGCCTCCGTTCCCGACAGCGCAGCAAGCGGGAACAGCGAGGAGAACAGCGCCGGCGCCGCGCCCGCGACCGATGCAGCAGCAGCCGCGACAGCAGCCGCGCTTGCAGCAGCGCCAAGCCCCGCGGCGCTAGACCTGGTACGTTTTGCAGGTCGGTTATCCTACTTTTATGATCAATGGCAATTGATAACCAATGACCTCGTTGTATTATCGTGGATAAGAGGTTACAAGATACCGTTTACTAAACCTGTCTATCAGTTACACGAACCAAGTTTACCTGCATTAACTTCATGTGAGTCCTTTAAATACAAGGTGGCCATCACTGACCTTCTAAACAGTGGTGCTATTTCACATTGTGAACCATGTGAAGGACAGTTTCTTTCTAGTTATTTCCTGATTAAAAAACCCAATGGCAAAAACAGATTTATTTTAAACTTAAAGTCTCTAAACAAGTACATCGTAACAGAACATTTCAAAATTGAAGATCTAAGAACAACATTAAAATTAGTATCAAGAAACAGTTTCATGGCCACCTTTGATTTAAAGGATGCGTATTTTCTAGTACCTATACACCCGACGTATAGAAAGTACCTACGATTTAGGTACGAGGGTCAAATTTACCAATTCAATGTTTTGCCGTTTGGTTTAAACACAGCTCCATTTGTGTTCACAAAGCTATTAAAACCGGTAATTTGTTTACTGAGATCATTAGGTTATCTGTCATCTATCTACTTAGATGACATTTGTATCATTTCTAATAATTATCAAGATTGCTTAGATAATATTTTACAGACAAAACATATTTTAGAGTCCTTAGGATTCATAATTAACATTAAAAAAAGTTGTATGATTCCGAGTAATATTTGCAAATACCTTGGTTTTGTGATAGATACAAAAGAATTTCATGTTAGCCTTCCTAAGGAAAAACGAAATCTAATTAAACAAGAGTTACAATCGTTTCAATTGAAATCTCGTTGTAAAATAAGACAGTTTGCTCGCTTGGTAGGCCTCCTCACTTCGTCCTGCCCCGCGATTCAGTACGGTTGGCTTTACACCAAGCAGATGGAAAGATGCAAATACCTTGCATTGTGTAAAACGAGTAATTATGATAGCCACATGTCTTTACCACAGTATTTGCAGGACGATTTTTCCTGGTGGTTAAAATCTATTGATACCGCAGTGAATCCTATTAGACGGGACAGCTACTGTCTAGAAATATTTTCAGACGCTAGCAAAAAAGGGTGGGGGGCAGCATGCGGTGCGGAGACCGCCAGTGGCCAGTGGAGTAACACAGAGTCTAACAAACATATTAACTGTCTAGAACTCCTGGCTGCTTTCTTGGGCTTACAAACATTCGCAAAAGGATTAAAAAATTGTCAGGTGTTACTACGCGTTGACAACACAACTGCTATTTCGTATATCAACCGTATGGGTGGAGTAAGATTTCCACATTTAACTGAAATCACAAAATCTTTGTGGCAGTGGTGTGAAGCTCGTGGTATATTTGTATTCGCTTCATACATAAGCTCGGAAGATAACGAAATAGCAGATGCTGAGTCTAGAAAATCTCACCCCGATACCGAATGGGAGATTAAAGATCATGCTTTTGAAAAGATTGTGAGAGCCTTTGGGCAACCAAAAATTGATCTTTTCGCATCAAGGTTGAATAACAAATGTGTTAAGTACGTCTCATGGAATAGAGACCCAGGAGCATGCGCTGTGAATGCTTTTACTTTAAATTGGTCAAATCTTTGTTTCTACGCATTTCCTCCTTTTGCGGTTATATTAAAAGTATTAAGAAAACTTATATACGACCAGGCGGAGGGTATTGTTGTGGTTCCATTTTGGCCCACGCAACCCTGGTTTCCACTTTATCAAAAACTTCTCTGTTCAGAATTAGTTCAGTTTAGACCCTCTGATAAAGTGTTATTGTCTATTTCCAACAGTGTCCCCAAGCTCACGTTGATTGCAGGGAAGTTATCAGGACGGCGTTACGAAACAGAGGAGTACCACCATCATCTTTAGATATTATGATAGCTTCTTTATCTGAAAGGTCAATAAAACAATATGACGTTGCCATTCGACGTTGGGTAAACTTTTGTAAGACTCACAATATCAAAATACATGAGGCGTCAATTCCGATGATTATGTATTTTCTCACTGAGTTATTTCATTCCGGCTTACAATACGGATCTTTAAACAGTCATCGCTCCGCTCTGTCTTTGATCTTAGGATCGAGAGTAGGGTCTGATGATCGCGTTGCTAGGCTATTCAAAGGTTTTTACAGACTTCGTCCTCCAGCCCCAAAATATAATATCACTTGGGACCCGTCAATAGTTTTAGAATTCTTATCAAAATGGTACCCAAATAATAATTTAAGTTTCGAACATTTAACCAAAAAGGCCGTAACTTTGCTCATACTTGTAACTGCACACAGGGTGCAAACCATTAGCAAAATCAAATTAGAAAATATGAACGTCACTGATAATCTTATATTGATCAAGATAAACGATTTG
The DNA here is from genome assembly GCA_949629135.1 of Eremobia ochroleuca. Lineage (NCBI taxonomy): Eukaryota > Metazoa > Arthropoda > Insecta > Lepidoptera > Noctuidae > Eremobia > Eremobia ochroleuca. Next base: position 20,356,319 of record OX451394.1, read on the forward strand.
TTAAAAACATCTCGACCTGGTTTATCTCAACCTTGTTTAAATATTCCATTTTACAAAGATCGACCGGAAATATGTCCCGCTGAGGCTCTTATACAATATATTGATAGGACAAAACATTTGAGAAACAATGCCAATAGCCTTTTTATAAGTATTAAAAAACCACATAAATCAGTAACCACAAATACCATCAGTCGGTGGATAAAAGATATATTATCAATTAGCGGAATTGACACTTCAGTATTTTCTGCCCACTCCACCAGACACGCAGCCACCTCAGCTGCTCATAGAGCTGGTGTCAATATTGACACGATACGAAAAGCAGCTGGGTGGAGTGGTAGCTCCAATGTTTTCGCTAGATATTATCATAGAGACATTCAATGTGAACAAACTGATCAATTTGCCTTATCAATCCTAACCTCTGATCGATGTTAGATTTAATTACTTAAAATTAATAACTTAAATTTATCTACCCCTAATTAAAGAAAAACTACAATTTAATTACTTTATTACTTGTAAGGTTTGATTAATATACATGTACCTAAGTATAAAAATTCAGTGTTTTAATATTTCACCATCTTTCAAAATCTACATTGTTATCTTAATCTCGAAGGACGAAGCAACGAAGTATAATTGGAGATTAAACGAACTTACCTGAAGTGAAGTTCTATCCAAATTATACGAGTTGCTTCGTCCGAAGAGATTAGTTCCCTCCCAACCCTATGAACCCCATACCTAAAGTGAAATATTAAAAAAGGTTCCAGGCTTTCAACTAAATGAGTGGCGGTACAGGCATAACTATCAGGAAGACAAAGTACCGACAAAAAAAAAAAAAAAAAAAAAAAAATATTCAAACTTAGTGGATGAAAGGCGATACCCTAGACGTATTACTACATTGTTATCTTAATCTCTTCGGACGAAGCAACTCGTATAATTTGGATAGAACTTCACTTCAGGTAAGTTCGTTTAATCTCCAATTATATAACCATAGTCTGGGTAAAGCCCCGTTTCAACGATGTAAGTTGCCAGTGGCATACCTTACAATTGAATCAACTATAATGGCTTGCATCATCTTGTCACTGTTTACACGGTGTAAGTTTGATTGCTTCAAGTAATGGTATGCCACAGGCAACTAAATCGCACCGTATAAATAAGGCTTTTCCGTTTTTCGTCTATGTACGATTCCTCAAACAAAATAAGTCATTATTTTTATACTAGCTGCACCCCGCGGGTTCGATCGCAGTGTCGATCCCGTGGGAATATCGGGATAAAAAGGTTATAAACTATCTGTGTACCAGATTTCATCCAAATCCGTTCAGCCGTTTGAGCTTGAAGAAGTAATCGTTTGACAAATTGAGGCTGGGATGCGAGTGCGAGCGTTTTTGGGGATGCGGGAATTGCCCCTCAGATGTCTTAGTCAAATTTATAACCTCATTGTTTTACGTATTGCTGTTGTATGCTCAATTATTTTCCAGTCTATTTCTATACGCGAAGACTTGTAATTGGCTTCCTGCTACTATAGTTTCCTTGTAATTAAGGTATTTTTTTTAGCTGTAAGTCTTCCATCAATAAATAAATAAATAAATAAGTAACAAACATACAAACACACATACTCACAAACATTCGCCTTTATAATATTAGTGTGAAGTGTGAAGTACCTACTTTTCCTCAAATAAAATAAGTAATTATTTTTATACTAGCTTTTGACCGCGACTTCGTCTTCTTGTTCCCCCGCCCTACCTAGTCTCATTGCATCGCTTGCCCGCACTGCTGCGTCGTTTTCATTTAGTGTTCTTTTTGACCTCTCTGTTTATGCTCGGTTCCTAATTGTCTCCTAGCGTTTAGTATTAGCCTCAAGAATTAGGCTATCTGAAATAAAACATTTTTCCAAATCCGACTGGTAATTCCAAAGATTAGCGCGTTCATACAAACAAAAAACAAACGAACAAATTCATCAGCGTTATTTTATTATTAGTATAAGGATCTACTAAATAGTTGTTACGATAAACATCATTACCATCATCGGCAGCCTTGTTCTACCCACTACCGAGTTTAGGTCTCCCCCCTTTTGTGCCATGCTTCCCTTCTTTGAGCGAGTCTCAACCTAATTAAAATACTATTAATTTTGTTCCAAACCCCGCTAGTTTCCTGGCCCAAACCTAGCCCCCAGCGAGAGACAAACGATGTTTACCCTCTATCTCGGATAAAACAAACGAACACGCCCACCAAACATATTTTTTGCACCTTTTCTTTTGACATTATTTTTTATCTCTCGGATATTTTGACTGGATTGCGATCACCCCCGAGGCAGTGTTTGTTTTCTATTCAACAAACACAGCAATTTTCTGACGAAATACGTGCGTTCATTTATTTCTTTCACTGGTCATGCGTATTAATTGGAACTTCAACTCTAAGGGCGTAAGGTATGTTAGCCGTAATGGCGGTTTTGTTGTTTTTGAACCGAGGTGTACCATGTGTGGGCTTGTTCGTTGCATGTAGGAAAACTCTTATGTATGTGTATATTTATCTTATGGAACATTGTTCTCCTCTTACCTGAAACAAAAAAAAAAAAACTTAAGGAAAAAAATACCAACACAGAAACCAATAAAAAATATGAGGAAGAGAGCTTTGCCCAGCATTAGTAGCAAGTGGTAACAAAAATCTTATTAGATATGGACTATTAAAAAAAAAATGCCGTTAGATTATGGACTACTTGGTTCTGTACGGAAATTCATAATTTAAATAAAGTAGGATTTTCTTATAACACTGAATTATCATAATTGATGAACTTTTCCCAACTAGGTATATTGGGGTCGGCTTCCAATATAAAGTCCTGGTACTCAGCTGCATCCGGTTAGACTATAAGCCGATCCTAACATAATGTAGTTGGGATAATGCTAAGTAGATGATGATTATGATGGGTGTCCAGTCTTATGAACAATATTTAACATGGAGCCTATCTGACCATTACAATTGATGAATTATAAAATCATTTCAAGCCGTGTTCATTCAAGCTCCATTGAAATTCACCGATCCATGGGAAAATCCGTCACTACCAATGTCAAAATTACTATCAGATTTCAACGCTCCACATCTGTAGCGAACGTGATTCCAATTAGAGCGTCATGGTAAATGTAATAGGTTAATAAGCCGTAACCAATTGGAATCTAATAATCGATGAACATGAAATGTAGCTCTCATCTTAGATAATGTTATGACTGCATAAGTGCAAAATAGACAGTCCTTTTACTGTGTACACCTGCTCAGAAATAGGAAATAGACGTAGTAATTATTATGTAACTTGTGCTATTTACTAACAAATCACGAGCACCTTGCTATTTTTATTTTATTTTCGTGTGTACTACTAACCCTGCTAACGCTACTTTTTGTAAAAATGTATGGACTTATGTCTGAAATAAAGATGAATTATTATTATACGTGACATATCATGGCATTAGTGTCAGCATCTGTTTTGGTCCTGCTATTGTGCAAATGCGAAAATAGATGCAGGAAAGAAGATGATAGTTTTTGTGAAAAAACATAGTTTTCTATAAAGTATAATGGGTCCTTTATTTATAGTTTTCATTAAAGGGAACTAAGAAAAGTATGTATTTTTTTTTTTTGTTTGTTTTTAGTTTGTAGTGTGTTTTGTATGTATTTGATTTTAAAGGGATATTGAGGTATTTTTACGGTTCCGTACCCAAAGGGAAAAACGAAACCCTATTACTCCCGCTCCGCTGTCCGTCCGTCCTTCCGAAGGTCTGTCACCAGGCTGTATCTCATGAACCGTGATAGTTAGACAGTTGAAATTTTCACAGATCATGTATTTCTATTGCCGCTATAACAAAACATACTAAAAAACAGAATAAAATAAATATTTAAGGGGGCTCCCATACAACAGACATGGTTTTTTTACCGTTTTCATAGATATTGGTACGGAACCCTTCGTGCGCGAATCCGACTCGCGCTTGGCCGGTTTTTTAGATTGTGTGAGAACTACGCATTGAATTCACAAATGAACACTGTCATCAATATTTTGATGCTCGTATTAATAAGTAAATAATTTATACTTTCGTTATGTTAGAATAAGCCAAAAAGTTTCAATGGAACAATGTTCCAAGAATGTTTCATCTTAAAGTGCACTGAGCATTTACCCAACATAATATCTTGTCGTACTTGGACCAACAATCCCTCTCTCTCTCTATAGCCTATTTTGTGACTTCTAGACTAATGTTCTCAGTTACACATTTAATTCGAACCATCCATTTGCAAATAAACCACATTATTATAATCCGACTCCAGTAAAAACAGCGTATGCCGCAGCAGTACAGCAGCTTCAGTTTCAAGTTGATCTGTTTGCCCGTCACGTCCATATACGAGCACAATTAAATGGTATCGTCGGCTATGTTTGCTCCAGTTTGAGAGTTGAACAACTTCTGGACCTGATAGGACTATTGTTATTGTTGATAGGTAGGTATATTATTATGATTTTTCAAGAGCACTGTTCTCCATTTTCTATGTTAGAACTTCAAGTGGACCATTGTGCGTGGGCCATGGCGGTCGTCGGTGGTTATTCCCACCAGCCCACCACCTCCTAGAAGATGATTACATCGCCTGGCCCTTTAAGAACATCAGGTTTTCACCATACCCACCGGGCCCATGGCTTGCATGTATTATATGTTTACATCTATAGATTAGGAGAATGCTACTCGTAAAGCTGTTGTTGAAAAACACCCAAAAGATACGTCTATACGACAGTTAACCGAGTCCTTTAGAGAATCTTTTACTAACAATACACCGTGAGCACCAATCCTTATATTACGTAAATATCGAGAACAAATTGTGCCAGCTGCTAAATGTGGCGAATTTGTCGGTAGTTGCCAACTTCTATAGCTGATAATTTGCTCCGGAATCAGCAGAATTTAACAGCATAACTATATAGATATTGTATGATACAAGCAGCTAAAACTCCATGGAAACGAAGTTAAGATAGTTCTCAAAACGTATAACTTCCATTCTACCACAAACCGACATACATAATACACGAACTCCTTACATTGAAACTCTTCAAAACCTCGCTGTCTAGAGGTGTCGTTTAATACCACTCAGCAATGATGAACAGAAGATTTACTCCTTCATGTTCTACCGCAGAAATTGAAGCACAAACCTTCTAAGCTTATGTAGTCTATTTGACAAGCATCTCGAAAAAGTTACTTCTAAAGCCGTAACCCAAACAAGAGTATGCACGTAGGTTAGCTTGCATGCCATTCTGCCATAACAACTCTTCTGGTTGGTCAACGTCATGCAAGATACTTGCATGTGCAAGTTACATATGTATTACTTGCTTCAAAACTACGGCATTAACATACACAACTTACTTACTCCTCACGTTCCTACTATGGACCTTGGAGTATACTCTCTAACTCCTTCAACGAAGATACAGTATTTTTGTGAATTCACTCAAATAGCACGTATCTTTCTGTCATCCGTCAGTCAAGATGACACCTTAAAATTCTCCGTTTTTTCAATTTTAATGTATTTATTTTGGAAAATTCATTGTGTTTCAAAAATTCGCAAAGAATGTGCGTAATATGGAAGGAGTGATGGGGCTATGGAGAAATTTCTTGAGGATGCGTGAGCGTGCGTGATACATCACCGCCCGTTCGATGTCCACCGCGCACAGGATGGATGGGAACCAGCACTTGAAGTGATTTTTTGCTCCGTTGGTGTAATTGCTGAATGGCGTTCCAGTGTGAGGATAAATAAATAAATAAATAAATACGGGCCCGTCCGAATGTAGTTGATCAGTTAAAACAGCAGCCAATTATACATACATCGCAACTGTCACCACAGACTACCTGCAGTATTTGTCTTTCATTTCCCTTTCAATCCATCCAAAGGTTGTCTTTATAATAATAATAATAATAATAATATTCCACAACTTTCACACAACGCCATCTAGTCCCAAACTAAGCAGAGCTTGTGCTATGAGTACTAGACAACTGATAAACATACATATATATTTCTAAATACATACATATTATAGATAAATTACACCCAGACAAAGAACAAATGATCGTGCTTATCACACAAATATTTGTCCAGGGTGGGAATCGAACCCACGACCTTGCGTATAGTAGCCAGGGCAACTGACCACTAGACCAACAGGCCGCCCATTTTGTCACACTTTGTAAAATTTACATATTTATGTCTGTAATTTATATGGTGTGCATAATAAAGAGTATTCTATTCTATTCTTAGTTCAGGCTTCGAAGTAATCTTATTCCGTAGTAGGTAGGAGTAGCAAACCCAAGTAACTTGGGATTAAGAAAAAGTAAAAGACGTATTTAATTCTTAGGGAGTAGACCCTCTAGTACGAACGTGAGGAATAAACTTAACTCAATCTCTAAGCATTCATTTAAATCCATTTACGGCACTTTTGAACTGTCAAAAAGTCGCTCAGTTAGAAAGTTGAAGCTTCCCATTCTAAAACGTAGATCTCTATGGAGAAGAACGGGCAAGAAACTCCAAGGACACTCTTTTAAATTAAGATATTACAAAATCCTGGGTATCTTTTTCTTGTTGCTTCTTTATGTGAGAAGTAGCGGCCCGCCCCGGCTTCGCACGGGTAGACATTTATTTTTTAAACATTTTGGGATAAACGCAGAATAAAATTATCGGGTTGGCTAATAAGTAATGAGCGTTTTAGTTTATAATTTCTAGAATTTTCGGAAAGGTTCGAGAACGTTCTGTAGCAGAGGGTATATAAAGAGCGAGTCCCGCTCATGCGCGTTATTGATAGTTTGGCTGTTAGTGCGTTAAAGTTCACAAAGAAATGAGTGATATTAAAACCCACGTACGACATTGTTTATTATATGAGTTTCAATTTGGGCATTCTGCTGCAGAAGCTACACGTAATATATGTCAAAGGATAGCTCACGATGCAGTCTCCGAAGCAACAGCAAAGCGCTGGTTCCAACGGTTCCGCAATAACGATTTTTCCTTAACCGATCAACCAAGGTCTGGGCGCCCCGTGGAAATAGATATCGATAAATTAAAACTATTAATCGAAGAAAATCTTCGAAGAACCACACGCGATTTGGCTGTTCAGCTCGAGTGCTCTCATGGCACCATAGAAAATCATTTACATGGTTTGGGAAAGACTTACAAATATAGTGTTTGGGTACCCCATCAATTAAGTAAAGATCAGCTGACCTACCGAGCTGAGATTTGTGTACAACTCTTATCTTCCTGCCGCACATTTAATTGGTTAGATCATCTTATCACTGGAGATGAAAAGTGGGTTTTATGTATTTTATGTTTTTTTTTTTATTTACTTATGTTATTTTTTACATTTCTTTATTTACATTTTTTGTATGTAGGTACATTTTTATTTTAAGGCTTTATTTAATTTTATATGTTTTCACTTTTTATTTTGCATTTTTTACCTTAAAGCTTCACTGTACACTATGTTAGCAGTGGTTTTCGTAGGTGGCAACAAAACATATTGTTTTTCAGGAGATCCTAATCGAGAAAGGGCAACATATAATTGCCCATGAGAAAAGCACTCTTTTCTTAGGTCGATGCCAACCATCGAGAAAGTTTGTCCCTGGGATTTATTTATTGTAAGGGCAAACGATATCTTTACAGGAAACTGTAACCTTTTAAAAGATATAGGCAAATCCGTCGGTATCATCGGGATCCGCGGAATGTGACCGAGCTGTCCGGCCGCGGGGCCGGTGATGATTGTTGCTACAATCACATTGTCTAAAGTATTGTGTTTTATCAAAAGTCTTGTGCAAATCAGAGAAAATAAGAAAACACAGTGTACATAAAGCAATATTATAAAGTTTTGATAAATACTTATTAAAAAAAAAAAGTGTGAGAATACTATAAAAATTAAATAATAAAGGTTGAATAAAGTAATTTATAAGTAGTTCTGAAAGGAGCTTTTTAATTGAAACAAAAAATGTGCTATGAAAATGTCAAAACATTCAATGTCGGTTGCGTCCCGGTTAGGTAACCGGGACGCAACCGACATTGAAAAATGGAAAGACTAAAGGGAAACCTTTAGGGTGCGTTTCCACAGCAGCGGAGCTGGACGGAGCGGAGCGGAGACGTGTAGGAATCGTCCAATCACAGACGAGACGAGTGACGCGATGAGGATTTCAACCATTGTGATTAGTCGATTCCTGCACGTCTCTGCTCCGCTTCGCCCAGCTTCGCTTTTGTGGAAACGCACCCTAAAGGTTTCCCTTTAGTCTTTCCATTTTTCTCACTTTTTTGAGCCCAATTATAGTTAATTCTTCAGTGCAATCTCATTCTTTTCTGCAATACCAGCAGTGACATATAACGCCTTGTGCTATGAATGGATTTTCTCCTCTTTATTCTACATTGTAATAAAATACTAGGCGAGGTTATCAGGTCACCCACTTGACCGGTCATTGACGTTTGCTTATATCGAGTACCACTATATGGGTCAATGAATATTGTCGAGATACTGTTGTCTGTTCTTATTATTGTGTTGTGTTGGGTACCATATTGTATTTTATTCGTTGAAGGTAGTTTGAAGCCAGATGTGCTTTAAGTTCTTTCTGTGCTTGACTTCATCAAACCAGACGAATAGCACAAACAAACAGGTGAAACTAATAAAAGCGTGTTAAAAACCTTTGACTGCAAGCAATGTCTATAAACAAGGTCTCATTTGTCCAATAATATCTTCACTCAAGAAGAATTATTACTATGCTGTGTGGAGGGACATAATACACTGGCACACTCGCACATTAGCTCACTCGTACACTCGCTCACTCGTACACCCGCATACCCGCTCACTTGCACACTAGTAGACTCGCTCAGTCGCACACTCGCTCACTCACACAACGCACGCTCGCACACTCAAACACTCGCACACTCGTACACTCGCAAACTCGCATACTCACACACTCGCTAACTGACACACTCGCTCCCTCGCACACTCACACACTCGCATATTCGCACACTCGAAAATTCGCATACATGCTCAATCGCACTCGCCTACTCGTACACTTGTACACTCGCACACACGCTCAGTCGTACACTCGCACACTCGGTCGCTCGCTCACTCGCTCATTCGCACACTAGCTCAATCATACACTCGCTCACTCGCACACTCGCTCACTTGCTCACTCGCAAACTAGCTCAATCTTACACTCGCTCACTCGAACTCTCGGTCACTCGCACACTCGCTCACTCGAACTCTCGGTCACTCGCACACTCGCTCACTCGAACTCTCGGTCACTCGCACACTCGCTCACTCGCAAACTCTCTCACTCGCACACTCGCTCACTCGAACTCTCACACACTCGCTCACTCGCTCATTCACACACTCGGTCACTCGCTCACTCGCTCATTCGCACACTCGCACACTCGCTCACTCGCTCACTCGCTCATTCGCACACCCGCACACTCGCTCACTCGCTCATCGCTCACTCACACACTCGCACACTCGCTCACTCGCACAGTCGCATACTCACTCCTTCGCACACTCGCTCACTAGCTCAATCGTACAGTCACTCACTCGCTCACTCGCACACACGCTTACTCGCTCACTCGCACACTAGCGGACTCGCTCACTCGCACACTGCCTCACTTGCACACTCGCACACTCGCACGCTTGCTCACTCGCACACTCGCACACTAGCAGACTTGCTCTCTCATACATTCACACAATCGCACATTCACACACTCGCAAACTAGCTCAATCGCACACTTGCTGACTCGTACACTCGCACATTCACACACTCGCTCACTCGCTCACTCGCACACTCGCATACTAGCAGACTCGCTCACTCGCACACTCGCTCACTCGCACACTAGCACACTCGCTCACTCGCACACGCGCACACTGACAGACTCGTTCACTCGTACACTCGCTCACTCGCATACTCTCAGACTAGCAAACTAGCTCAATAGTACACTCGCTCACTCGCACACTCGTATACTAGCACACTCGCTCACTCGCACACTCGCACACTAGCAGACTTGCTCTCTCGTACATTCACACACTCGCACATTCACACACTCGCTCACTCGTACACTCGCACACTCACACACTCGCACACTCGCACACTTGCACACTCGCATACTCGCTCACTCGTATACTAGCACACTCGCTCACTCGCACACTCGCACACTCGCACACTCGCTCACTCGCACACTCGCATACTAGCAGACTCGCTCACTCGCACACTCGCTCACTAGCTCAGTCGTACACTCGCACACTCGCACACTCACACACTCGCACAATCGCACACTTGCACACTCGCATACTCGCTCACTCGTATACTAGCACACTCGCTCACTCGCACACTCGCACACTCGCACACTCGCTCACTCGCACACTCGCATACTAGCAGACTCGCACACTCGCTCACTCGCACACTAGCACATCATCATCACTTCATACTCCCACACTCGCACAGTCCTTCAGTCGCATACTCGCTCACTCACACACTAGCACACTCGCTCACTCGCACACTCGCATACTAGCAGACTCGCTCACTCGCACACTCGCACACTCGCAAACTCACACACTCGCACACTCGCATACTCGCACACTCGCAAACTAGCTCAATCGCACACATGCTCACTCGTTCACTCGCACATTCACACACTCGCTCACTCGCTCCATCGTACAATCGCACACTAGCACACTCGCTCACTCGCTCACTCGCTCAGTCGCAAACTCGCTCTCTGCCACACTCGCACACTCGCAGACTCGCTCACAAGCTCAATCGTAACTCGCTCACTCGTTCACTCGCACACTCGCTCACTCGCACACTCGCACACTCGCACACTCGCACACTCGCACACTCGCTCACACGCACACTCGCTCACTAGCTCAGTCGTACACTCGCTCACTCGTTCACTCGCACACTCGCTCACTCGCACACTAGCACACTCGCACACTAGCACATCATCATCACTTCATACTCCCACACTCGCACAGTCCTTCAGTCGCATACTCGCTCACTCACACACTAGCACACTCGCTCACTCGCACACTCGTATACTAGCAGACTCGCTCACTCGCACACTCGCATACTCGCAAACTCGCACGCTCACTCACTCACACACTCGCACACTCGCACACTAGCTCAATCGCACACTCGCACACTCGCTCACTCGCTCACTCGCACACTCGCTCACGCGAACACACGTACACTAGCACACTCGCTCACTCACACACTCGCACGCTCGCTCACTCGCACACTCGCACACTCGCACACTCGCAAACTCGCACACTCGCACACTCGCATACTCGCACACTCGCAAACTAGCTCAATCGCACACATGCTCACTCGTTCACTCACACATTCACACACTCGCTCACTCGCTCCATCGCACAATCGCACACTCGCACACTCGCTCACTCGCTCACTCGCTCAGTCGCACACTCGCTCTCTGCCACACTCGCACACTCGCAGGCTCATCCTCTCGCTCACTCGCACACTCGCACACTCGTATACTAGCACACTCGCTCACTCGCACACTCGCACACTAGCAGACTTGATCACTCGCACACTCGCACACTCGCTCTCAGCCACACTCGCACACTCGCAAACTCGCACACTCGCCCACTCGCACACTCGCCCACACGCATACTCAAATACTCGCTCACTCGCACACTTGCTCACTAGTTCAATCGTACACTCGCTCACTCGTTCACTCGCAGACTCGCACACTAGCAGACTTGCTTTCTCGTACATTCACACACTCGCACATTCACACACTCGCTCACTCGTACACTCGCATACTCGCACACTCACACACTCGCACACTCGCACACTTGCACACTCGCATACTCGCTCACTCGTATACTAGCACACTCGCTCACTTGCACACTCGCACACTCGCTCACTCGCACACTCGCATACTAGCAGACTCGCTCACTCGTACACTCGCTCACTCGCACACTCGCTCACTAGCTCAGTCGTACACTCGCACACTCGCACACTAGCTCAACCGCACACTCGCACACTCGCTCACTCGCTCACTCGCACACTCGCTCACGCGAACACACGTACACTAGCACACTCGCTCACTCACACACTCGCACGCTCGCTCACTCGCACACTCGCACACTCGCACACTCGCAAACTCGCACACTCGCACATTCGCATACTCGCACACTCGCAAACTAGCTCAATCGCACACATGCTCACTCGTTCACTCACACATTCACACACTCGCTCACTCGCTCCATCGCACAATCGCACACTCGCACACTCGCTCACTCGCTCACTCGCTCAGTCGCACACTCGCTCTCTGCCACACTCGCACACTCGCAGGCTCATCCACTCGCTCACTCGCACACTCGCACACTCGTATACTAGCACACTCGCTCACTCGCACACTCGCACACTAACAGACTTGATCACTCGCACACTCGCACACTCGCTCTCAGCCACACTCGCACACTCGCAAACTCGCACACTCGCCCACTCGCACACTCGCACACACGCATACTCAAATACTCGCTCACTCGCACACTTGCTCACTAGTTCAATCGTACACTCACTCACTCGTTCACTCGCAGACTCGCACACTAGCAGACTTGCTTTCTCGTACATTCACACACTCGCACATTCACACACTCGCTCACTCGTACACTCGCATACTCGCACACTCACACACTCGCACACTCGCACACTTGCACACTCGCATACTCGCTCACTCGTATACTAGCACACTCGCTCACTTGCACACTCGCACACTCGCTCACTCGCACACTCGCATACTAGCAGACTCGCTCACTCGTACACTCGCTCACTCGCACACTCGCTCACTAGCTCAGTCGTACACTCGCACACTCGCACACTCACACACTCGCATACTCGCACACTTGCACACTCGCATACTCGCTCACTCGTATACTAGCACACTTGCTCACTCGCACACTCGCACACTAGCAGACTTGCTCTCTCGTACATTCACACACTCGCACATTCACACACTCGCTCACTCGTACACTCGCATACTCGCACACTCACACACTCGCACACTCGCACACTTGCACACTCGCATACTCGCTCACTCGTATACTAGCACACTCGCTCACTCGCACACTCGCACACTCGCACACTCGCTCACTCGCACACTCGCATACTAGCAGACTCGCTCACTCGTACACTCGCTCACTCGCACACTCGCTCACTAGCTCAGTCGTACACTCGCACACTCACACACTCGCACACTCGCACACTTGCACACTCGCATACTCGCTCACTCGTATACTAGCACACTCGCTCACTCGCACACTCGCACACTCGCACACTCGCTCACTCGCACACTCGCATACTAGCAGACTCGCACACTCGCTCACTCGCACACTAGCACACTCGCACACTAGCACATCATCATCACTTCATACTCCCACACTCGCACAGTCCTTCTGTCGCATACTCGCTCACTCACACACTAGCACACTCGCTCACTCGCACACTCGCATACTAGCAGACTCGCTCACTCGCACACTCACACACTCGCAAACTCGCACACTCGTACACTCGCATACTCGCACACTCGCAAACTAGCTCAATCGCACACATGCTCACTCGTTCACTCGCACATTCACACACTCGCTCACTCGCTCAGTCGCACACTCGCTCTCTGCCACACTCGCACACTCGCAGACTCGCTCACAAGCTCAATCGTAACTCGCTCACTCGTTCACTCGCTCACTCGCACACTCGCACACTCGCACACTCGCACACTCGCTCACACGCACACTCGCTCACTAGCTCAGTCGTACACTCGCTCACTCGTTCACTCGCACACTCGCTCACTCGCACACTAGCACACTCGCACACTAGCACATCATCATCACTTCATACTCCCACACTCGCACAGTCCTTCAGGCGCATACTCGCTCACTCACACACTAGCACACTCGCTCACTCGCACACTCGTATACTAGCAGACTCGCTCACTCGCACACTCGCATACTCGCAAACTCGCACGCTCACTCACTCACAAACCCGCACACTCGCACACTAGCTCAATCGCACACTCGCACACTCGCTCACTCGCTCACTCGCTCACTCGCACGCTCGCTCACTCGCACACTCGCACACTCGCACACTCACACACGCGCAAACTCGCACACTCGCACACTCGCAAACTAGCTCAATCGCACACATGCTCACTCGTTCACTCGCACATTCACACACTCGCTCACTCGCACATTCACACACTCGCTCACTCGCTCCATCGCACAATCGCACACTCACACACTCGCTCACTCGCTCACTCGCTCAGTCGCACACTCGCTTTCTCCCACACTCGCACACTCGCAGGCTCGCACACTCGCTCACTCGCACACTCGCACACTCGTATACTAGCACACTCGCTCACTCGCACACTCGCACTCTAGCAGACTTGATCACTCGTACACTCGCTCACTTGCATACTCCTAAACTCGCACGCTCGCTCACTCACACACCCGCACACTCGCACACTAGCTCAATCGCACACTCGCTCACGCGAACACACGTACACTAGCACACTCGCTCACTCGCACACTCGCACGCTCGCTCACTCGCACACTCGCACACTCGCACACTCGCACACTCGCACACTCGCTCACTCGCACACTCGCACACTCGCACACTCGCACACTCGCACACTCGCACACTCGCAAACTCCCTCACTCGCACACTCGCTCAATAGCTCAATCGTACACTCGCTCACTCGCTCACTCGCACACTAGCACACTCGCTCACTCGCACACTCGCATACTAGCAGACTCGCTCACTCGTACACTCGATCACTCGCACACTTGCACACTCGCAAACTAGCTCAATCGCACACTCGCTCACTCGTACACTCGCACACTCGCTCATTCGCACACTCGCACACTCGCCCACTCGCACACTCGCACACTCGCACTCTCGCATACTCGCACACTAGCAGACTCGCTCACTCGTACACTCGCACACTCGCTCACTAGCAGACTTGCTCACTCGCAAACTCGCTCTCTCGCACACTCGCTCTCTGCCACACTCGCACACTCGCACGCTCGCACACTCGCTCACTCGCATACTCGCACCCTCGCACACTCGCATACTCGCTCACTCGCTCACTCGCACACTCGTACACTCGCACACTCGCTCACTCGTATACTAGCACACTCGCTCACTCGCACACTCGCACACTAGCAGACTCGCTCACTCGTACTTTCGCTCACTTGCATACTCGCAAACTCGCACGCTCGCTCACTCACACACCCGCACACTCGCACACTAGCTCAATCGCACACTCGCACACTCGCTCACTCGCTCTTTCGCTCACTCGCACACTCGTTCACGCGAACACACGTACACTAGCACACTCGCTCACTCGCACACTCACACGCTCGCTCACTCGCACACTCGCACACTCGCACACTCGCACACTCGCAAACTCCCTCACTCGCACACTCGCTCAATAGCTCAATCGTACACTCGCTCACTCGCTCACTCGCACACTAGCACACTCGCTCACTCGCACACTCGCATACTAGCAGACTCGCTCACTCGTACACTCGATCACTCGCACACTTGCACACTCGCAAACTAGCTCAATCGCACACACGCTCACTCGTACACTCGCACACTCGCTCATTCGCACACTCGCACACTCGCCCACTCGCACACTCGCACACTCGCATACTCGCTCACTCACTCACTCGCACACTCGCACACTCGCACGCTCGCTCACTCGCACACTCGCACACTCGCACACTCGCACACTCGCACACTCGCAAACTCCCTCACTCGCACACTCGCTCAATAGCTCAATCGTACACTCGCTCACTCGCTCACTCGCACACTAGCACACTCGCTCACTCGCACACTCGCATACTAGCAGACTCGCTCACTCGTACACTCGATCACTCGCACACTTGCACACTCGCAAACTAGCTCAATCGCACACTCGCTCACTCGTACACTCGCACACTCGCTCATTCGCACACTCGCACACTCGCCCACTCGCACACTCGCACACTCGCACTCTCGCAAACTAGCTCAATCGCACACTCGCTCACTCGTACACTCGCACACTCGCTCACTCGCACACTCGCACACTCGCCCACTCGCACACTCGCACACTCGCATACTCGCTCACTCGCTCACTCGCACACTCGCACACTAGCTCAATCGCACACTCGCACACTCGCTCACTCGCTCACTCGCTCACTCGCACACTCGCTCACGCGAACACACGTACACTAGCACACTCGCTCACTCACTCACTCGCACACTCGCTCACTAGCTCAATCGTACCTTTATACCGTGTAAACAAATTGTAAACAATGATATTGTACTATTTTGTAATGAGATTGGAAAGGACTTAGGTCACTTGTTGACAGATGAATATCCGAGACACTCTGTAATAAATTACTGTATGCCTGGTTGTTCTTTATTTGATATTATGAAAGAAATTATTAAATGTAACTTTAAGCAGGAAACAACTTTGTTAATTTTTATGGGAAATAGGGGAAATTTAAATAAAGGAGAATTGCTCCAATATCATAGAACATTGTGCAACCTTAGTTTAAGAAAAATTGTGTTATTTACATTCCCTTATAGTAACAGTTTGCCACAGGAAGAAAATAGGTGAAGATATGATTTAAACATGACATTGCATACTTTAACTTATAATGATAAGCTAATCCATTTAATTGACACTAACTATTATATTAATAGTAATTTATATTTGACAAAAGATAGATACAATCGTGTTATGTACTATCTTTCTACCTATCTCAAAAGACAGATAGCTATGTCGCTATCATATTTTTTTTCTATTTCAGCCAAAAATTTGGCTAAACAAATTGCTCCTTTTGAGCAATGCAAAGGCATTTCAAACCATTCTGTCAATAATTTGCTTAAAATTAATGACATTAATCATCATTTAAATTAGAAATTAGGACAATAGAGGCAACCTCTAGCAAAAATGTAAGTAATAAGTCAAATGAAAGTGTAAAAAAATTAAACAGTATCAATCTGGTGCATCAAAACATTCAAGGATTTTTAAACAAAGACTTAGAAGTAGAATTATTCCTGAATTGTTACAACGTAGATATTCTTTGTATGACAGAACATTGGTTTAAAAGCCACCAGTTCATGTTCAATTTTAGTAATCACCAGGTTGGTAGTTCAGTCAGCAGAGTAAATGCTATACATGGTGGCTCATTAATTTTAGTAAATAACCAGCATAAATTTAAGGACCGAAAGGACATTGTGAGCCTCTCTGTTGAGCGGACAATTGAAATAGCCTGTATAGAATTGGAGCAGTTCATTATATTAAGTGTGTACAGACCTCCTTCAGGATTGTATGATTGTTTTGAAAAGGTTATGGATGAAGTGTTGCACAAAATCTGTAATACAAACAAGTCCATCATCACTTGTGGTGATTTCAATGTTAATTTGTTAGAAAATTCTGGGTTAAGTACTAAAATCATAAGTTTGTTTCAGTCATACAATCTTGCTAACCTATTTTTGGAGCCCACTAGAATAACTCCTACTAGTGCCACATGCCTAGATAACATTTATACAGATATTATACCAAACCACAAAGAAATGATTAATTTAATAGACTCAGATCATTGCGGACAGCTGATCACTATTCCAAATCAAAACAAAAAAGTTATTAAAAAAGATATCACTGTTAACCCAAAAACAACTAAACGCTTAGAAACATTTAAAACTAAACTCCTAAGTAAATTACCACCTCTGTTGACTAATGATGACCCTAACAAACAATATAATGATTTTTTTAATATGTATTGCACACAATTTGATAAAACATTCATTCCAAAGACATTATCAGTCAATAGTAACGCTTCCTTCAGTGACTGGGCCACCATTGGTATACATAAAAGTAGAAAACGACTTTATGAATTATATGATGAACGGATTTGTATAAACACTGCTGAATTTAATTTATATGTTAAAAATTACTCTTAAATATTTAAAACAGTCTGTAGTATAGCCAAGTCACGTTATTTGAGTTCAAAAATTAAAAATAGTCGTAACATTATTAAAATGACTTGGAATGTCATTAATAGCGAAACAGGAAGGTCTTGCAACCGAAGTAGTGACTACAGCCTTGCTATTGATGACAATGTAATTAGATCAGATTCTCAAGTCGCCGCGGCCTTTGAAAATTTCTTTTCAGAGATTCCCGTGTCAACAACTAAATCTCTAAGCTCGTCACCCACTGCTGCAGAGTCTTTACTTAAAGAAAACGTTCCAGTTGGTGATTCTGAATTTCACTTTCAATATGTCACCTGTACAGATGTAATTAAAACTTTTCACATGTTAAATGTTAAAAAGACTGCAGATCTATGGGGTAATTCTGTGGATGTTGCTAAGTCAATTATAAACATTGTAGCACCTACTTTAACTGTTATATTTAATAATTGTATTGATCGTGGTGAGTTTCCTGATCTTATGAAACATAGTAAAATCATACCATTGTTTAAATCGGGTAGTACATCAGACCCTACTAATTATAGACCTATTTCAGTACTACCTACCTTTAGTAAAATTTTTGAAAAGCTTATTTTAAACCAAATGCAAAGATTTTTTAACAAAAATAAATTACTGCATAACAAACAGTTCGGTTTTACAAGGGGTCGTTCAACTACTGATGCCGGAGTTGAACTTTTAGGACATATTTATAATGCATGGGAGGACAAATGCGATGCTTTGGGCATCTTTTGCGATTTGTCCAAGGCATTCGATTGTGTTCTTCATGAAACCTTAATCAGGAAACTTCACTACTACGGAATTCGGAACGCCTCTCTGGATCTTCTTACTTCTTACTTGAGTGATAGGATTCAGAGAGTTGATGTTAACGGAAAAAGGTCACCCGGATCTGTAGTAAAAATGGGGGTCCCCCAGGGCTCAATTCTTGGCCCATTTTTATTTCTTATTTATATAAATGACTTGCCTTACCTCATAAGGGACGAACATGATATAGTGTTGTTTGCAGATGACACTTCACTTCTATTTAAACTCAAACGTCAGCAGCTGGTTACTGACAATATAAATAGTGCCCTCGCAAAAGTAGTTAACTGGTTTAATGTTAATAACCTACTTCTTAACGAAAAAAAAAACGAAATGTATTAAGTTTACGATACCAAATGTTAGACAAGTAGAAACTAGTGTTCTTATAAAGGGTGATGAGTTAAAACCCGAAAATACCACAGTTTTCTTAGGCATAACTTTGGATGCCAAGCTTCAATGGGGCCCCCATATAGATAAATTGTCAAAAAAGCTTAGCTCTGCAGCATACGCCGTTAGGAAAATTCGTGACTTAACTGATTTAGAGACAGCCCGTTTAGTTTACTTTAGTTATTTTCACAGTGTGATGTCATACAGTATTCTGTTGTGGGGAAATGCCGCCGATATTCAGACAATTTTTATTTTACAAAAAAGGGCAATTCGTTCGATTTATAAATTAAGTCCCAGACACTCCCTCAGAGACAAATTTAAAGGGATTAATATAATGACTGTGCCTTCTCAGTACATTTATGATAATCTTTTGTATGCACATAAAAATATTAATCCGTTTAAAAAATACAGTGATATCCATAATATTAATACTAGGAACAAACACAAATATGTTGTTCCTACAACAAGGCTTAAGAAAATAGGTGGCTCGTTTAGATGCCAATGTATACATTTTTATAATAAACTTCCTAGCCACATTCAAGAACTAAGCATTAATAAATTCAAATCTTTCATAAAGCTAAAACTATGCCAGAAAGCCTATTATACTGTAAAAGACTATATTGAGGACAAAAAAGCTTGGGATTGAGCTGCTCCAATAGGTCTAGACAGTGAATGTTGTTTATTTTTTATTTTGCTGATTTACACTTTGGTTTTTTTTTTTTTTTTTTTTTCTTTCTTTCTAAATATCTATTTATATACAGAATGACATGAACATTTACTGTTTAAAGTCTTATATTATTTTAATTATTGTGAATGTGAGGACTATGTGGGTCATTGTTTCCGTTTTAATCATGGTCTGGCAGTTTGAGTGGTGTATGCGGTCTACACAAATGTCCTGTCCCTGGTATTGCTCGTCGAATCGTTGAGCTCCTTAAGTTCTGAGTTGAGCTGCACGGTTACTGACGAATGCGTGCACTGACTGCACAGGTCCACTCAGTGTGGTTCTTTCCTCAAAAGACCACTTCAGACACCAATCTACATGGTCCTCAAAGATTATATCCGGATTTTTATATACACATTGACATTGATGAATTTTATATAAACAATGACATGGATATTTACTTTGTGAAGTATCTTATTTTTATTATTATTACTGTGAGTGCGAAGACTATGTGGGTCATTTCTTTTTTTCGGTTTTCCTTCTTAGTTAGTTTTAATCATGATCTGGCAGTTTGAGTCATTTATGCGGCCTACCCAAATGTCCTTTCATTGGTATTGTTCGTCGAATCGTAAGGCTCCTCAAGTTCTGAGTTGAGCTGCACGATTTTTGACAAATGCGTGCACTGACTGGACAGGTCCGCTCAATCTGTGTGGTTCTTTACTCAAAAGACCATTTCAGACACTAATCTTCACATCACTGGTCTTCACATTATCTGACCAAGATTATGTCTGGACTTTAAAAGAGACTGTGACCTCTGAGTTTGTTTCGGCCTTTCTTCTCAGAGTAGTCAGATAGGAAACGCCGACCTCATCTAGTTTAAAAAAAATATGATTGACATGTAAAAGTGTTTGTACAAACCTACTTACAGAAATAAATCATTTATCATTTATCATTTACTTACAGTACACTCGCTCACTCGTTCACTCGCACACGCGCTCACTCGCACACTAGCACACTCGCTCACTCGCATACTCGCACACTAGCAGACTCGCTCACTCGTACACTCGCTCACTCGCTCATTCGCACACTCGCACACTCGCCCACTCGCACACTCGCACACTCGCATACTCGCTCACTCACTCACTCGCACACTCGCACACTCGTTCACTCGCATACGCGCTCACTCGCACACTAGCACACTCGCTCACTCGCACACTCGCATACTAGCAGACTCGCTCACTCGTACACTCGATCACTCGCACACTTGCACACTCGCAAACTAGCTCAATCGCACACTCGCTCACTCGTACACTCGCACACTCGCTCACTCGCACACTCGCACACTCGCCCACTCGCACACTCGCACACTCGCATACCCGCTCACTCGCTCACTCGCACACTCGCACACTAGCTCAATCGCACACTCGCACACTCGCTCACTCGCTCACTCGCTCACTCGCACACTCGCTCACGCGAACACACGTACACTAGCACACTCGCTCACTCACTCACTCGCACACTCGCTCACTAGCTCAATCGTTCACTCGCTCACTCGTTCACTCGCACACGCGCTCACTCGCACACTAGCACACTCGCTCACTCGCATACTCGCACACTAGCAGACTCGCTCACTCGTACACTCGCTCACTCGCACACGCGCTCACTCGCACACTAGCACACTCGCTCACTCGCACACTCGCATACTAGCAGACTCGCTCACTCGTACACTCGCTCACTCGTACACTTGATCACTCGCACACTTGCACACTCGCAAACTAGCTCAATCGCACACTCGCTCACTCGTACACTCGCACACTCGCTCACTCGCACACTCGCACACTCGCCCACTCGCACACTCGCACACTCGCATACTCGCTCACTCGCTCACTCGCACACTCACACACTAGCTCAATC
Organism: Eremobia ochroleuca; assembly: GCA_949629135.1. Taxonomy (NCBI): domain Eukaryota; kingdom Metazoa; phylum Arthropoda; class Insecta; order Lepidoptera; family Noctuidae; genus Eremobia; species Eremobia ochroleuca. The sequence continues at coordinate 20,378,093 of OX451394.1, forward strand.
GCACACTCGCACACTCGCTCACTCGCTCACTCGCTCAATCGCACACTCGCTCACGCGAACACACGTACACTAGCACACTCGCTCACTCACTCACTCGCACACTCGCTCACTAGCTCAATCGTACACTCGCTCACTCGTTCACTCGCACACGCGCTCACTCGCACACTAGCACACTCGCTCACTCGCATACTCGCACACTAGCAGACTCGCTCACTCGTACACTCGCTCACTCGCACACTCGCTCACTCGCATACTCGCACACTAGTAGACTCGCTCACTCGTACACTCACTCACTCGCATACTCGCACACTCGCAAACTAGCTCAATCGCACACTTGCTCACTCGCACACTCGCTCAATCGTATACTAGCACACTCGCTCACTCGCACACTCGCACACTATCAGACTTGCTCACTCGCACACTCGCTCACTCGCACACTCGCTCTCTGCCACACTCGCACACTCGCACGCTCACACACTCGCTCACTCGCATACTAGCACACTCGCACACTCACACACTCGCATACTCGAAAACTCCCTCACTCGCACACTCGCTCAATAGCTCAATCGTACACTCGCACACTCGCCCACTCGCACACTCGCACATTCGCACTCTCGCATACTTGCACACTAGCAGACTCGCTCACTCGTACACTCGATCACTCGCACACTCGCACACTCGCAAACTACCTCAATCGCACACTTGCTCACTCGTACACTCTCACTTGCTCACTCGCACACTCGCACCCTCGCACACTTACACACTCGCTCACTAGCAGACTTGCTCACTCGCACACTCGCTCTCTCGCACACTCGCTCTCTGCCACACTCGCACGCTCGCATACTCGCTCACTAGCATACTCGCACCCTCGCACACTCGCATACTCGCTCACTCGCTCACTCGCACACTCGCACACTCTTACACTCGCTCACTCGTATACTAGCACACTCGCTCACTCGCACACTCGCACACTAGCAGACTCGCTCACTCGTACACTCGCTCACTTGCATACTCGCAAATTCGCACGCTCGCTCACTCACACACCCGCACACTCGCACACTAGCTCAATCGCACACTCGCACACTCGCTCACTAGCTCACTCGCTCACTCGCGCACTCGCTCACGTGAACACATGTACACTAGCACACTCGCTCACTCGCTCACTCGCACACTCGCTCACTAGCTCAATCGTACCCTCGCTCACTCGTTCACTCGCACACGCGCTCACTCGCACACTAGCACACTCGCTCACTCGCATACTCGCACACTAGCAGACTCGCTCACTCGTACACTCGCTCACTCGCATACTCGCACACTCGCACACTTGCTCAATCGCACACTTGCTCACTCGCACACTCGCTCACTCGTATACTAGCACACTCGCTCACTCGCACACTCGCACACTAGCAGACTTGCTCACTCGCACACTCGCTCACTCGCACACTCGCTCTCTGCCACACCCGCTCACTCGTATACTAGCACACTCGCTCACTCGCACGCTCGCTCACTCACACACTCGCATACTCGCTCACTCGCAGACTCGCTCAGTCGCACACTAGCAGACTCGCTCACTCGTACACTCTCTCACTCGCATACTCGCACACTCGCAAACTAGTTCAATCGCACACTTGCTCACTCGTAAACTCGCTCACTCACACAATGGCTCACTCGCACAGTCCCTCAGTCGAACATTCGCTTACTCGCTCACTCGCATACTCGCTCAATCGCACCCTCTCACACTCGCATACTCCCACACTCGCACAGTCCTTCAGTCGCATACTCGCTCACTCGCACACTCGCTCACTCGCACACTCGCTCACTCACACACTCGCACACCCGCTTACTCGTATACTAGCACACTCGCTCACTCGCACGCTCGCTCCCTCACACACTCGCACACTCGCTCACTCGCTCACTCGCTCACTCGCACACTCGCAGAGCTCACTCGCACACTTGCTCACGCGAACACTCGTACACTAGCACACTCGCACACTCGCACACTCGCACGCTCGCTCATTGGTACACTCGCACACTCGCACACTCATAAATTAAAGTGCGGCAAAATCGAGCCCAAACGAGTCAGTAATACACAAACAAACACATTCAGGTAAAACTAATAAAAGCGTGTTAAAAACTATAACGTATTTTTTTTCTTTAGTGTTTTAGTTGGATAATTAATTGATAGTGCTGTGCTTACCTATAAATTAGATGCATGTGAAATCTATATTACGACAAAGACTGGGTTAATGATACACTCTCACTTGCTCACTCGCACACTCGCACACTCGCACACTCGCACACTCGCTCACTAGCAGACTTGCTCACTCGCACACTCGCTCTCTGCCAAACTCGCACACTCGCACGCTCGCATACTCGCTCACTCGCATACTCGCACACTCGCACACTCGCATACTCGCTCACTCGCACACTCGCTCACTAGCTCAATCGTACACTCGCTCACTCGTTCACTCGCACACGCGCTCACTCGCACACTAGCACACTCGGTCACTCGCATACTCGCACACTTGCAGACTCGCTCACTCGTAAACTCGCTCACTCACACAATGGCTCACTCGCACAGTCCCTCTGTCGAACATTCGCTTACTCGCTCACTCGCATACTCGCTCAATCGCACCCTCGCACACTCGTTCACTCGCACACTCGCTCACTCGCACACTAGCACACTCACTCACTCGCACACTAGCAGACTCGCTCACTCGTACACTCACTCACTCGCATACTCGCACACTCGCAAACTAGTTCAATCGCACACTTGCTCACTCGTAAACTCGCTCACTCACACAATGGCTCACTCGCACAGTCCCTCAGTCGCACATTCGCTTACTCGCTCACTCACATACTCCCACACTCGCACAGTCCTTCAGTCGCATAGTCGCGCACTCGCTCACTCGCTCACTCGCACACTCGCTCACTCGCACACTCGCACACTCGCACACTCGCTCACTCGTATACTAGCACACTCGCTCACTCGCACACTCGCTCACTCTCACACTCGCTCTCTGCCACACTCGCACACTCGCACACTCGCACACTCGCCCACTCGCATACTCACATACTCGCTCACTCGCACAATCGCACAGTCGCTCACTCGTTCACTCGCACACTCGCACACTAGCACACTCGCTCACTCGCACACTCGCATACTAGCAGACTCGCTCACTCGTACACTCGCTCACTTGCATACTCGCAAACTCGCACGCTCGCTCACTCACACACCCGCACACTCGTACACTAGCTCAATCGCACACTCGCACACTCGCTCACTCGCTCACTCGCTCACTCGCACACTCGCAGAGCTCACTCGCACACTCGCTCACGCGAACACTCGTACACCAGTACACTCGCACACTCGCACACTCGCACGCTCGCTCATTGGTACACTCGCACACTCGCACACTCATAAATTAAAGTGCGGCAAAATCGAGCCCAAACGAGTCAGTAATATACAAACAAACACATACAGGTGAAACTAATAAAACTATAACGTATTTTTTTTCTTTAGTGTTTTAGTACGATAATTGATACTTACCTATAAATTAGATGCATGTGAAATCTATATTACGACAAAGACTGGGTTAATGATGTTTGTGTTTAGTTAGAAAGCCTTTATAAATAAACTCGGCAATTCACTTTGTATTGAAAATCGATGAAATTGAAGACTTATAGCTTATAGTTTCTCCGCTATTCGCCTCGCCAATAAAACAGTAACCCCTTTACTAATAAACCTTGTATAGCGTCTGTATAGTTACACAACGCTTTGTCCTCTTCTTTCGAAATTCAAATTACTGACGACTGAAAGGGAGAAATCGGTGTGTAACTACGAGTATTCATCTGATATAATACTGTTAGATGACAACACCAGTCACTCCCCTCCAGAGCGGCCACGCCTATAAAAGAAGCAAGCCTGCGTGGACTCGTCCATCCCAGTCCGATCACTATGTATGGCAAGCCGATCCCTTGGGGGAAGCAAGCCAAATACTTAGGTGTCATCCTCGACCACCACCTTACTTTCAGAGAGCACATAAAGACGGCTCGTTCGCGCGCCTCTTTCGCTCTCAGTAGGCTCCACTTCTTACTGACCGCCCGCAGCAAATTGTCACTCAAGTGCAAATTGCGCCTCTACACCGCGGTCATCCGTCCCATCATGACCTATGCTTGCGTAGTCTTCGCACACGCCAAGCCTCGCCATCTGCATAGAATGCAGACCCTCCAGAACCGTTTCCTCAGAAAGGTCACGGGAGCCCCCTTCTATGTCCGCAATGAGAATCTACACTTAGATCTCAGAATACCCACCATCCAGCAGTTCATGAAACGTCTTTCCAAGCGCTTCTTTGATACTGGCATAAAACACCCCAATCCCCTGATAGCAGCGGCCGCCCGATACACTCCCTCTCGCATAAGTAGGATTCGCCGACCAAGGCATACTCTCACTATCCCCGACGACGCTACGACCCTCCTACAGGAGAGTAGTAAAGCCACCAGCACGCTCACAAAACACAAGTCCCGACAGCCGTCCTTCCGTCCTCGCCGTCGAGGCCCGTCGCGACCCCCCATAGCATGTCCGCCCCGACCCTTGCTCGAGCCAGCCCGCGCCGCTGAGCCTGTAGTACAAAATTCGCCCCTAAATAATTCCGATCCAGCCTGTCCCTTGCTGCCCTCTCCCAGCGACGCCCTAATAATAATAATAATAATAATAAATCGTTTATTTGCGTAAATAAGGTACAGAAGGTTGACAATATAAATAAAATTGATCTCTTATTCTGCCTTTAATTTCGGCGTGCAAATATAAAACATAGTATTTGAAATTAAATTAAATTGATTAAAATCATGCACTCAATATACAGATTTCCATTTCATCAAAATTAAAATTGTATTGTTGAATTAAAAAAAATGACAATATAACAATGAAAACTAATTAAAAAAAAATCACAAATGTCAATAATAATCATGTCAATAATAATCCTGTCAATAATAATCATGTCAATAATAATCATGTCAATAATACCCATATCAATTATAATAATCATGTCAAAACTTACAATTTGTACCCTAAAAACTCATGGACACTATAGAAACACTTTTCAATTAAAAACCTCGTCAAGCTACTTTTAAATCTAGAAAAGGGTAACGTTTTTATTGAATCTGGTAATTTATTATACATTTTTATACACATAATATAACTATTGTTACCTGTAAATGTGAGATTTGTCCTCGGTTGAAATAGCTTATTAGTATACATAGATCGTGGAGCATAGTAGCTTGTCGCCTGCTCGAAAAGTCTCTTGTGTTTGAAAACAAATATACAGGATTCTAATATATAAATACATGGCAGTGTTAATATTTTATGTTTTCTAAAAAATGGACGACATGACTCTATTTGCTTTAATCCAAATATAGCTCTCACACATTTTTTCTGCATTATAAATGCTTGATCAACCTCTACACAACGACCCCACATGATAATACCATATCTTAGAATTGAGGTTATATAGCCATGGAAAGCCGTTATTGCGGCATTTCTAGATACCTCGCAGCTAATACGCCTCAAGGGGTATATAAAACTATTTATTTTGGCGCAAACGTCATTAATATGATTTTTCCATGAGCAAAATTTGTCAAGAGTTATTCCAAGAAATTTAACTGAATCAGTTTCTGTCAGGGCGACCCCTTTATAGGATATATTTAGATCTAGCGGTTTTGATCTATAGGTATGAAATTGAATAAATTTTGTTTTATTAATATTAACTTTCAAATTATTAGCCTCTAACCACTCTATAGTTCTTTGGAGAGCAATGTTAATTTCAGTTTCGTACGAACTTTTATCGTGTCCCTTGATTATAATTGTAGTATCATCGGCAAATAGTATACATTTATGATTTATAATGTCTGGGAAATCATTTATGTAGAGCAAAAACATTGGTGGCCCTAAAATACTGCCCTGTGGCACACCATATCTATTAAACATAAGCGAAGATTTGAACGATTCCATCGTTTTAGTTTGTTTATTATAATTTGTAACTTCTACTGATTGTATTCTGTCAGACAAATACGATTTAAGCCAGTTATGTGCTGTTCCCCTGATTCCATATCTTGAAAGCTTTTCCAATAATCGTTCATGAGAAACAAAATCGAATGCTTTACTCATATCCATAAACAAAACTGTAACAGGTATTTTCTTGTCAATGCAGTCTGTAATTTCCTTTATTAATTGAAATGCTGCTAAAGATGTACTTCTATTTTTACGAAACCCGTTTTGTTCGTCTTTTATAATCTTGTATTTTTCAATAAAGTTTGACAATTTATTATGAATAACCTTTTCAAAAATTTTTGAAAATATAGGTATCAAAGTTACGGGCCTGTAATTGTCCATTTGAGTGCTATCTCCTTTTTTAAATAGTGGTTTTACTACTGATTTCTTTAGTAAATCAGGAAATATTCCTTGTTCTATTGAGAGGTTAACAACATGTAGAAGTGGTTCTAGAATTAAATTAACTGACAGTTTTATGATGTCGGTGCGAACTTCATCATAACCACTCGCTTTGGAATCATTTAGAGACATCACTATTTTTTTAAGGTCACTGCCATCCAGTGGGTGCAAAAATATTGAATTACTGATTGATTCAATATGCTCCATTTGTTTTAATTTAGAATCACCTTTCTTATCAAGGCTATTATTGGTAACAGTGTCAATGAAAAAACTATTGAAATAATTTGCAATAGAGTCGGGATTTGTACAGTCAATGTTGTCAATAGTAATTTTAGAAATACAGGACCGTTCTAAATCAGTGCCGGTATGTTTTTTAATTACATTCCATGCTGCCTTACACTTATTTTGAGCTTTATTTATGTATTTAGTATTATTATTTTTCCGTGACGTTAAAATGCATTTTTTTAATAAGCCGAGGTCCGTACCCCACAGGGGGTGCCCTTAGCGTGTAGTCGCTTAGTTTTTAAGTTTTTTAAGCCCTGGCTGGAGGCCTTAATTTATTGAGGCATCCACAGGCAAGCCCGGTTAAGCAGTCGGCAACCTCATAGGTTGAACTGCGAGATGCCATTCACAAAAAAAAAAAAAAAAAAATGGACTCGTCCATTTTGCCGGCTGTCGTAGACTCGTCAACATTGTTACTCTGCCCATTTCGTGTCTAATTTCATTTCTTATTATTTTAAATTGTCGTGTAATTTCTACAGTTTGGTATTAAAGTTATTTTTTTTTAATGTCTAAAATGTTTTATTTATAAGATCAGAAGTGGGATATGAAGGCCTAATCCGCTCGAATACATCTCTGATTTTATAAATTTGAAGTAGTTTCTGCACGTGTTCTTATTCCGATAGTTTTTGAGGTTAAGTTGGGCAGAGACACAATGCCTTCTGATAGCAAGAGGAAAGGGAGACGTCGTGTACGAACTCCCTCGCCTCCTAATAAGTTAGACGAGATTTTGAAAAGGCTTCAGGGTCTGGAGGAACGGACTCGTGGGAACGAGTCTCGACCTGCATTGGTGGCGAGCCCGGAGTCCTGCCACGCTCTGGCCATGTCGAGCACGCCGCCGCCAGACGCGGAGCCCGCCACAACACCTGCCCGTGCACCTTCAGCGTCTACCGCTCCAACGCAAGAGTTTGCCGCCACACCGCTGCCAACGGAAAGCGACACCAAAAGCATAGCTGAACGCTTTTTAGACGCCATGATGACATTCCCGGTGAGATCAAACCAATATTTTGTCTCTGATTTTGATCCAGATGTTCATGATGTCGACACGTGGTGCGATGAAGTTGATAGGGCTCGATCGCTTAATCGTTGGGACGATGGTGAATGTCTTGCTCGCGTAGGTCGTTGCCTTAAGGGGGAAGCCCGTACCTGGCTCAGTGAGTGGACTAGCACCACGCGTAACTGGTCTAATTTCAAATTAGAGTTAAAAACGTTGTGCCCACGGTCTGTCGATATCGCGAACATTCTGTACAATGTTATGTGTACCGAGTCGGACAAGTATTCTACCTATGCTGAATATGCGCGTAAATCCTTATTGAAATTACGTATCGTTAAAGGGTTAAGCAGTGAATTACTAACGGCAATTATTATACGCGGAATTACCGACCCACAGGTTCGTGCGTCCGCGAGGAATGCTAAATTAACTCCCGAAAGCATAGTGGATTACTTGTCGAGCTTTGTAAAGTGTAGTGTGCCTGATTCTACTAAGAAACCCAGTGCTCATAGTTCTTCCAATCGTACCAGTAATAGCCAGTTTAAACGTAAACCTTTCGATATTTCTAAGGTACGTTGTTTTCAGTGTAACGAAGTAGGCCATAAACGCGAATGTTGTCCCAAACGACCTAAATCAGATTCACAAAGCAATAATTCTGAAAATAATACGAATAGCTTTTCAACAAAACTTCGTCCAGACAAATGTAGTTTTTGCAAAAAAATAGGTGATACGGAAAGTAAGTGTTTTGCTAAGGAACGTGTTAGAAATAATAGTTCCGTTAATTTTTGTCGCGAAAATGAGGGTGAACGTAAGAATTCCGATGTTATTACGGCTGTTATATCGAATATACCTGTCGATGTACTTATCGACAGCGGGTCAGGCGTTTCTTTGATAATTTCTGACTTAGTTAAGTACTTTTCATGTCGAGTAAAACCAGCTTACCAATTATTACGAGGGTTAGGTGGAATGGAGGTTATAGCAAAGTCTATGATTACATTACCGATACAATTAAATAATATTACTTTAGAAGTTGATTTTTATGTTGTTGATAAAAGTCATTTAAACGTGCCCGTAATTATTGGTACCGATGTCTTAAATAGGAAAGGTGTTGCGTACGTTCGTACCGGTGATTCGCAACATATCATTCATAGTGATTTCGTGAATAATATAACTCGGATAGATCCATCATTAGTCTTCGAAAATATATCGACGCACGTTACCGGGCGAGATAGGGAACAGTTGTTAAAGGTATTAAACAAATATTCTGATTACTTTTTAACTGGTACAGCTACCACCACAGTTAAGAGTAGTGAAATGGAGATTAAGTTGACTAGTGATATTCCGATTTATTACCGACCATATAAATTGTCTTATGACGAGAAAATACGTGTTCGTGCTATAGTTAAAGATTTATTAGAGAAAGGCATAATTCGTGAATCAGAGTCGGAATACGCTAGCCCGATATTGCTCGTGAAAAAGAAAGACGGTTCAGATAGGATGGTAGTTGATTATAGAGCCCTAAATCAAATTACAGTTAAAATTAGACACCCTCTTCCGTTGATTAATGATCATGTAGACATGCTTGGTAAAGCTAAGTGGTTCAGTGCACTTGATATGGTGTCAGGCTTTCACCAATTGAGGGTCAGTGAGGATTCCATTCACAAAACTGCCTTTATCACCCCTGAGGGGCATTACGAATACTGTAAAATGCCTTATGGTCTTGCCAATGCTTCCGTTATCTATCAGAAAACTATCAGTAAAACCTTGAAATCTTTTATTGAATCGGGTAAAGTACTTGTGTATGTCGACGATGTGTTACTGCTTTCTGATACAATCGATGAGAACCTTGTTTTGCTAGACGCAGTCCTAGAAACTTTAACAGAAGCCGGGTTTTCTATAAACTTGAAGAAATGTAGTTTCCTAACTAGCGAAATAGAGTACTTAGGTAGAATAATTAGTCAGGGTCAGGTTAGACCGAGCAAACATAAAGTTGAAGCCTTGACTATGTCGCCAAGACCGAGTAACGTTAAGCAAGTTCGCCAATTCCTGGGCCTGGCTGGCTATTTTCGGCGGTATATTCCTAGTTACGCAATTAAAACTGCCTGGCAAAGCATGGCTGCTTTAACTCGAAATGGCGTCGTTTTTAATTGGAGCAATGAACACGAAAAAGCTAGACAAGAAATTATTGCATACTTAACTAGCGAGCCTTTATTAACGATATTCGATCCCGATCTACCTACGCAGTTACATACTGACGCGAGTGCGATAGGTTACGGTGGTATTCTGATGCAAATACACAAAGATAGTCGTAAGCGCGTCGTCGCGTATTTTAGTAAGCTGACGGTAGGTGCGGAATCGAAGTACCATAGTTATGAACTCGAGACCCTAGCCGTTATAAAATCATTGCAGCATTTCCGTTAATACCTTGTTGGGAAACCCTTTACTATAATAACTGACTGTAACGCGTTAAAAATGACCCAACGCAAGAAAGATCTTCAGCCGAGAGTAGCGCGATGGTGGATCTATATGCAGGACTTTGACTTTACCTTAGAATATCGCAAGGGTTGTTTAATGTCTCACGTAGACTATTTGAGCCGAAATCCGGTTAATGATCGAGTCTTTGTTATTAAAAGATCACAAAGTACTGGCAAGTTAGATTGTGGTATGCGAGGCCCATATAGGGTTGTGAGTGTTCTACCTAACGATAGGTACGAACTAAAATTGTTAGCTGGTTCGTATGGCAAAACCAGTCAAGCAGCTGCTGGGTTCATGGTGTTGTGGCGCGGCGAGTGGACGCCTGACACATGCGCTGGTTTCTTTGAAAGTTAGTTGAGAACTTTCATTGGTTTTATTTTTGTTATATGCACCCAGCTTTTGCTTACACTTTGTAGATTATATGTACCAAACAATCACTGATTGCATTTGTTGTTTTGTTGGGTGCCGAGGCTCATGTAAATCCTTAGTGCACAAGGTTTTGGGTGGCACAGACTGTGGAATGTACTATTGAGAGTGCAGTTCATGGTGAAGGTATCGAGGTTGATGTCGGTGGGGCCCATGCTGACTATAGACCGAGTGTAAATCCTGAAGTAGGTCTTATGGTTGACCTGCTGTAACCAATGTAAATCCTGATGCGCGCATGGTATTTGGTGTGGGAATATGACCTGAGTAAATCCTACTTGTGATATGAAAAGTCGTTGCGTGCGACTGTTTAGTTTTATGCAAAGTGTTTGTGTTGTTCGGTACATAAAGTCACTGCTATTTGAGTTACAATTCTTTTGCTATCTTGTGTAATAACTTTAAGTATGTGATCTTAACGTATGTGTACTGTGGTTACAGGTTGCGATGAAGATCAAGCATTCAACCATGACGACGGTGGTGCTGGTCCATCATCGAGAGCTGACGAAGGCTGCGAGGACGCTGCCATGTCAGGAGAGGCCGTGTTAGATGACAACACCAGTCACTCCCCTCCAGAGCGGCCACGCCTATAAAAGAAGCAAGCCTGCGTGGACTCGTCCATTTTGCCGGCTGTCGTAGACTCGTCAACATTGTTACTCTGCCCATTTCGTGTCTAATTTCATTTCTTATTATTTTAAATTGTCGTGTAATTTCTACAGTTTGGTATTAAAGTTATTTTTTTTTAATGTCTAAAATGTTTTATTTATAAGAATACGTTTATTAGTAAGGGGGTTATAGTATAGTGCTATTTTTACCTAAAATTAACTTCAGTCACAAGAAGTAGTCACAGTTCAAATTGTTATGTCACAGTCAAACTAATGTTTTCCAGCCTGGATAAGTATAAACAGTTTGCAATGTAAAATTATTTTTAAAAGTTAGGAAATAAGATTTCAAATTACTTTCTTCCGTAAATCCAACCCATTTACCGATTCTTTGCATGTCAAGTTCCAGAAACATCCTTCTTCAATCAGCCCTTTGAAGTTAAAGTATTGGCAGCGGCATTACTTGAGTATGGCGCGTCCTTCAGAGTGAGACATGAAAGAAGTCCCTTGACAACGCATCAATCAGAGAGATCGGTATCTAAGTAAAAGGATTTGTGTTGCAATAAGATGTAAGGGAATTTTACAAGTGTGTTTACTAGAGTTTTGCGAATTTGGGTTAAGCAATAACCTATTTATAACGTTTCTTTTTCATTCATTAAATGGGATCATGTCGGAATGACCATACGTAAAAAAAATATATATAAACATCCGAATTGATAACCTCCTCCTTTTTGAAGTCGGTTAAAAAGAACAAACCTTACATACAAATCCCAATCCAATACAATCCTGTGATTTGTGTCTGATCTAATGATACATAAAAAAAATACGGTTGTTATAAATGCCTGTTTATGCGGCTGTTTGAGCTAGATTCTTACTGACCTGCATACTAGTGAAAACTGTATGACGGCAGGTCAGTCATCCTCGTTCACAAACACTCACTCACTTCTACAAAATTACAGAAAGTTTTTACTTGACTGCTAAATAAAATAAAACACTGATTTAAGAGTATGGCTATAAGAATGCAGATATTTAGTGGGTATTATTAGATCATTTGCTGATTTGATGACAAATATAATGAAGGTAAGTATAAAATATTAAAAGTATAAGCAAAGATTTCAGACAAAAAAGTTTGGACCTTATGAGTTACGGTTAAAAACTTATATAACATCAAAAATAAAGAAAGAGAGAAAAAAAAAATAAGTATATGGACTCGTGCTCGCTGGCCGTCGGAGCTACAGTCTTGGTAAGTGATCGACGGTACGCGATCGATGTCAGCGTAACAATAAATCCAGTCTTAAGCAAGTGGTCCATCGGTGTACATAGATCATGATCATATTTTTTTTTTTTTATATATATTTTTTTTTAAGTTCAAAAGGATGTCTATTGAATCCTTAAAGTGGCTATCTGATACTTATCATCCCTAAAGTACATACATAATAAGTGCTTAATTATTTTTCTACATTATTAATGCACGCTTTTAAGTACTTTATTATAATTATGTCTTTATATTTTTTTTTTATTTTTTTTTATTTATTTATTTACTCAAAACAATTTCGCGGATATTGGTGTGGGTTACACGTTCATTTAGTTTTAAACTTATTCTGTCATACTTTCATTGTAATGTGTAGCTGTTAAATGTCCCAATAAAGTAAAATTAAATAAAATAAGATCATAGAATATATAATGGTCATAGAAGACCGCATACCTACAGGTTTACGTAGGTATGCGGTCTTCTTGGCAGAAAATCCAGCATTTTGGGGCAAACATTAAATATTTGTGTAGAAGATACAGCGTGGCCGTTCGTCTCCGGATTTCATATTCTGAAACGCCTGAAAAATTTGCATTTCAAAACTCACACAGGGGTTGCTCGAGAAACTGGATAAAAGTTTAATATGCTACGAATTCAGTTTATGAGAAAACAATGGATATGTGTGTATTGTTCAGAATATAGTAACTTTGCTTATTGAAAACCTGACTTCTGGTTTATAGACTTTTTGTGTTTTGTATATGTCGATGAAGTAAATAGTACGTAAAGAATAGAAGAACAATCGAACGTAAGTCAGAAAAGTTCGAAAGTAAAGAATGGAGGCTGTATCTAACAGTGGGATGATCAATCAATCAATCAACTCAGTCTATCGCAGTCCACCGCTGGACATAGGCCTCTCCCAGACTTTGCCACGCCGACGCCCCGTCCGCCGCCTTCCCCGTCCAGTCTGTCCCAGCCACCTTTTTAAGGTCGTCGGTACTGGGTCTCAAATTATTAAAAAAATCCAAATCGCTTCGCAAGTGATTTGATAAAAACAATCGACATCATCAGCATTAATCTTTCCTATTATGTTTCCATTGCTGGGACACAGGCCTCCTCTTTTCGAGAGTGAGCTGTAATCCACCACGCGGGCCCAGTGCGGGTTGGTAAATGTCACGTCTTCAAATTTTTGATTTATGACATGCCGGTTTCCTCACGATGTTTTCCTTCACAGTTTTGAGAGCAGTAGTGATGAAGTTATAAGTACAAAGTAAAACGCCTGCCTGGGCTCGTACCTACGACCACTCGGTAAGTCGGGGCCGTTATCACTGGGCCACCACTTTTCCATCTTGACATCGTCATTCTTTAGTAATTCCTGAAACGTCTTTCTGACACTTAAGAGCGGTTAGGAAGAATCTTATTCTTCTGAATAAAACACACGGAACAACCTCAATGTCTACAGGTTTATAAAATAGATTCTTTATTTCAGTCGACACCAACCCAACGGTAATAACGATTCATGAAAGAACTCAGTAAATTGAAGAGAAAAGATAGTGTTACGGGATTTTATTAGGGTCTACGATAATGGTGAATGTCGTGGGAGCGTTGTCGCCCTAGATAATCGTTTACGATGGACCAGAGTCTTTGATAGTGAGGGCAAGGTTTATACCAAAGAGGATGATGATGAGGTATTAGGTATACCTAAAATAATAAATAAATCAGCCTATTATTATTCCACTGCCTGCAGTTAGACAATAATACGCCTCTTCTCATACAGAGACGGCACAAGTATTGTTCACCACACTTACTGAAGACGGGTTGGCCATTTCAGACAATATAATATATTATTGTTACATATTATTATTTATTGTATAGTCCAGGTTTCCTCACTATGATTTCCCTCACCGATGTTAGTAATGTACAAAATAAACTAATTATGTAAATAAATACTACAATAAGGATAGGTTACAATTTAATATCGCATCAAGAAAGGATTGCAAAATTTCACAGGCAAACACAGAAAAAGGTTGCGGGGCTGGGTGAAATAGACTTGTTCTTGTTACAGAATTGGCTGAAAATCGCTGTAAACAGAGAGTAGGGTAAAGAAAGAAGCGAAATCTATGTCCTGCAGTGGGACAGCACGAGGCATGAAAACACGAGCAGCACGAGGGATGAAAGGAGTCTGACCGGCGCAGCCAGCACAGCACTTCCCAGTTTTGCTGACTAGAATGATGTATCGGGGAATGCGAGAATATCTCCTGATATTCTCGCATTCCCCGATACAAGAGTTTTTAAACTCCGTGCATGCTTCATGTTATCCAAATAAAACGATTTGACGTTAAAAACTTACACCACAGGAACTTACATCGTGAACATAACGTGTTGTTGAAGCTAACTCAAAAACTGACAAGACCAAGTTAATAAAATTTATATGAGACCACGCCGCAAGCTTTTTCCACCAAATGAAACATTAAATTGAAAAATAATCACGTAAATCGGCCCAGTAATCACGGAGAAATCGGTCAACTTACAGGAAAGAAAAATATTCGCTGTGCTCTTCTCTTCCTTTTTTGAAGTCGGTTAAAAAGAAACTAGTCATTACAAGGTTTGCAGAAGTAGACGTACATTTAATCAGATATCATATAGGCATTTAAATTACAAGTAGACTTACGTGAACGTCACGTAACTAATGTAACTTTTGAGAGATTTATCTGCCATCTGAATCCTATAGAGGCATTTAAATTAATGTTCAGAGAGTTCTCGAAAAGTGACACTTTAGATAGATAGGTACCCTAAATTACCAGAGCAAAGCTGAATTTTTATGAGGTGTCTCTCAGTTTGCGGCGTAGGGTACATAATAGAAATTTCTGCATTGAGTTATGTGTTTATAAAAGGTATTTTTCGTTTAGGTTTTTTGATTAATCGAGAGGCATACGCAAGTAGGTACAGTTAGGAAAATTAATTGAATATCAACTTAATACACCATACATACAAATTTATCTGCTGTGCGATTCTGTAACCATCTCACCTTGAAAACTTAGGTGAAGTGAACGTGGAGTGAGCTGTCCGTGTCATCCCGCCTGATGCTAGGGATTGACCATGGATACATTTACAATCATAATCGAGATTTTAATTAAATTTTGATTGTAATATTCTATTGATCATTTTATATAATTTCAAAGCTAGTATTTTAATTGTCAAAACATTACTATTTTGTGGGTTTTAATCTAAGAAAAAAGAAAAAAAAAATGATATTCTGACTAAGTTTCTGTTTTGCTTTTTTATTTTAATAGTAATGTTTTGACAACTAAAATGACTACTACTTTTGAAATTATATAAAATGATCAATAGAATATTATCATAAAAATTTAGATTAGCATAAAAAATATTATTAAAATCCCGATTATGATTGTAAATGTTTGCTTGGTCAATACCTAGCATCAGTGCGATGACACTGACAGCTCTCTCCACGCAAGTTTTCACGGTGAGATTTTTACAGAATCAATCGGCTGGTTTCGATTTTGTGTTACGATTTCATGCAATTGTCAAAGAATGACTTGAATATACGGACAATATTTAGGTTGGTAGTCAATTTAAGTACAAGATGATGGCAGTAGAAAGTCAAGAATCGAGGAGCTATTTTATTAATTGTACCTGAGAATGAGCTGGACTCGCTTTGGCCCTAATTGTTTGGTAATGTTTCAGTATTAGTTTTACATAATTGAATCTCGTAAATAATTATGAAAGTGGGTAGGGACCAGAGGGTCTACAATCATGTGCTGAATTCATGGTTACAGTTTGCACGGAGATGTCAATGCCACCCTGTATAAATGAGACATAGCATAATATTCGAACAAGGAAAGAAAATAATCTGACGGTTCTCACTGAATTTCATTGGGGTAATACCCGTAACTCCACGCTGCCTGCAGCTCCCAAACATCTCCTTACCCATTCTATTGTACCTACCCGCTGCATAAGTCATGACCCGATCTTTTGTACGTAACTACAAATTGACTTAGGGTCGTTTGTGTAGATACCTACAGCTGAAATTCTATTTAACTGTGTTCAAACTTAATAATAACTAGCTTCTTCCGGCGACTTCACCCACGTATTTTAACATAAAATATATCCTATGACACTCGGCAATAGTTTAGCTTCCCATTAGTGAAAGGATTTTCGGAATCGGATCAGCAGTTCCGAAGATTACCCCCGACATATAGCCTCACAAATTTTGCCTCTGTATAATAATAGTATTATCTTGTCTTTTTATCGAATCAATAATCTCTGATTAAAAAAAAACATTAATAAAAAATTAAAAAAAATTAAATCTCGTAATATCTTGTAAATAGATCACATTATTTAAAATTTTAATAACAACTTAAGTTACAAATTCCCGATATTATAAAGAAAAAAAAAACCACAAGGATACTAAGAATATAATTATTCAAAATATCAACCTAATACATAAATATTAGGTAATAACACTTTCAAAAACTTTAATCGCTGTTGGCATGAAGTTGTACAAGCGCAAAATGTTGCTATGATTTTTTAAGTAGGCGTCGGCAAACTTAACAAAAGTATAATATTTTCTTATAAAACGTGTTGGTAAGTTCCCGAAGGCTTATATTCAAGTTTAATAGAAGTTTATTTTTTGCGTTTTTCGTGCGATACGTATTTATTGCATAGTTTGGTGCCTACCTTTAAGTAGAGTTGAAAGAAACTCTTTGTGAAAACCCACGATGTGTGAAGCGTTTCATGATACCTAATGGTGATAATTTCCATTTCTTAGTGACAACATGAATGCAAAACAACTGTAAGTCCTCCTATATACATTTCTTTGAGAAGACGTTTTTATACAATACGACTTACTCGTACGTAAAACACCTATCGACCGTATCGAGTAATAAAAAATGTCCAAGAACTTTAGAACGAATCACAATGAATCAACATTAAGTAAATTGTAAGTAGTACCACCACATCACAGATAAATGGTTAATTAGCCTTATTTTTATTTATAATTAATTAATTACAAAAATTATTTTTTCAATTTATAATTATGTACTTTCTGAGTTTATCTGACATCGGTAAAGGAAAACTAAGATAATCTAAGTCAGAAATCGCCAACGCGTCTTGAGCCAGCGCGGTGATCAATGCTCGTGCCTTCTCCGTGTGAGAAGAGGCATTTGCCCTGTAGTAGGACAGTTACAGACGGGTATTGTAATTATTATTAGGGCATCGTTTTTCTTCCAAGCTTCGATTAATCGAAAACAAAACTTCCTACGTGGCATAATTAAAATCAGCTTACCAGTCTTAAAAGACCATTTAGAAGTCGAATCGTACTCGTATCGCCTACTAAAAATTTCCTCAAACTCTAAAGTACCCTGGAGGAGTATTGGAGTCTCTAAGTCGTGACAGAACTACATCGAAGCGTTCCATTACTGCGCATTAAGAAGACAGTAAGGCTGCCTGTCCATCGGCGCGGAGCGAATAAGCGGAGAGGAGCGAGGAATGCAGTGGAGCAGCGTATATGAGCGAACACAGCTCTAGAGCTAGTTTGACACTAGTCTCAAACTACGGTTTTGTGTCCTGAACATACTTTGGCCTACCAACCAACCTTGTACCATATCCTAATAATAATAATGTACTCTTTGTCTTTAACATGTTTAAAACCAGCTAGCTTTTTTCCGACGCTTCTCTCTCGAGAAAGGGTTTTCCACAAACAATATGCAAAAATCATGTTGATCTGCCGCTCCGTTGTTGCGTAAAAGAAAGATAAATAAACACATTTTTGCAATTATAATCTCCCTAACATTATAATTGCGAGCATGTGTTTTTACCATCGCTGTAGCATTTTCAATTGAAACTAAGCGGTGACGTGTACTTTATAGAATTCTTTTGGTTACTTTTTCCTAGCCCAGCTCCGCTCCTCTCCTAGCCAATGGACAGGCATCTTTACTTCGAATAATTTCGCAGGTTATACGACAACTTTACGTTTGCACTGTGTAATGACGCGGGCATTGCATGGTTCATAAATCATAATATCAGCCCACAGACTTTATTAGTCAAGGATCGTTAGAGACTATAGTGACATTACTTGACGATGCTTGACAAACGAGGTCTCCGTTAATTCACAGAACAGATAAGACAGAACTTTAGAAGGGACTCGTGGCTAAATAATAACTGTCACACCGGTTGATCTTCAAGGTCGAGCAACGCTTGGCGAGGTTGGTCCGTGGATGGGTGACAAACAATCCATAACATACCCACCTGACCAAGATTATGTCTGGACTTTAAAAGAGACTGTGACCTCTGAGTTTGTTGCGGCCTTTCTTATCCGATTAGTCTAATAGGAAACGCCCACCTCATCTATTTAAAAAAAAATATGACTGACATGTAAAAGTTTTTGTACAAACCTACTTACAGAAAATAAATCATTTGTCATTTATTTACCACTAGCGACCCGCCCCGGCTTCGCACGGGTGCAATGCTGATCACTATCACTACATAGTATAAAACAAAGTCGCTTCCCGCTGTCTGTCTGTCTCTATGTATGCCTAGAACTTCAAAACTCCGCAACGGATTTTGATGCGGTTTTTTTTAATAGATAGAGTGATTCAAGAGGAAGGTTTATATGTATATAATTCATGCATAATGTAGTACAGAAACACTGATAATTTTAGAGCCATTATTTCTCTTAAAAAGTATTGGATAAAAAATGGTTATTGTGAGTTATCCCTAAGAGATAGACATATGCCATCGCGGACTTTTTTGTAGACCTTTTTAAGGTGTACAATACTGTAGTACATTATTTTGATCTAGCTCGTAGGGTTAAGCCAGCGTTTGCAATGTAAGCGCAAAAAAATGCGTTTATTTACGACATCACATTAGCATACATAGGGACAGACAGCGGGAAGCGACTTTGTTTTATACTATGTAGTGAAGACGCCTCCATGCCTCGGAAAGCACGTTAAGCAGTTGGTCCCGGCTGTCATTTGTAGATTTTCGACCGTTCAGAAGCCTGAAAGTTTGACAGCCAGTCAAGGGGTATTGTGTTACCCAGTAACTGGGTTGTGGAGATCGGATAAGCAGTTGCTACATACAAAATAGTGGTTTCCAGCTGCATCCAGTTAGACTGGAAGCCGACCCCAACATAGTTGGGAAAAGGCTAGGCAGATTGATAGAGATAAGACAGAACTTTATATTTAACAAGCCGTGTACCCGTTAAGATTTATGATATATCAACGAAATTGTCGAACTTCCATGGAAACTGTCATCCCCTTTTACCCCTTTAGAGGATGACAACGCTATGTATTCCAGTACGTGGTCAACACTCCGGAACCCTTTAGCCCCATCTACCATTAGTTCTGCGAGCAATGCACCCTGCCTACTGCCACTTAAGTTTGGCAATTCTTCGGGATATGTCGGTTACCTTGGTTCTCCTGCGGATCTCTTAATTTCTGCTTCCATCACGTAGGGAAACTCCAAGCATAGCCTTCTAATAAGGCACATTGTGAGCGACCACGTTTTAATGCAATAGGTCATCACTTGCGTACTGGTCAAAGACTTTGTCTTGAGACACTGAAAATAATGATTATGTTATAGAAATCAAATGTTTGTATTGCAGAAAACGTGTTGTTGAATAATGGAATATACGAAATGCTTTGAAGTTTATAATAATATTTAGTTAGAAAATGTTTATTTTATAGTTAAAAAGGCTCGTTGCTAGACAAGTGCAGTAACTCTATCCCTTGTTTGCAGGCGCTCCCTCACCAGGAGCATTTGCCTGTAATGTATAGGTAATCCAAAATTGCGCTGTTACGGCTAAGACTTTGCAAGTAGACTGTGCAAGCCGTCAACTGCTAGATATTAGAATAGAATAGAAAACTTATTTCAGACAGGAGTCCATAGGGTTAGTAACAATTATACTTAGCTTCCAGTGTTAGTAGATTACAGACAAATTCAGCATGGAGCTACATCTACCTCCGCAACATCGGGGAATCCATCTGAAATCATATCAATCGATCCACGGACACACTCAGAATACTACTGGTACTGCCACGAACACGCGTCATCAGGGATGCACATCTATTCTTAATAATGTTGAAAAAACCATTAATTTTATTATCCGTAAACATCCATGACGCAATACAACGCCACGGCAGCCGCAGCAATAGTTTCAGTGCATTATTGAATGCGTAGGTCTCGGAGATTGTTGAGAGATAATTGAAAACAGCAGGATAGGTTAATAGTACATAATTATAATTAAATAGGTAGAACTTCGAAGTAACACGACTAGGTCGCGGACGAAGGATACATCACAGGCGAATGCGCCCGGCGAGGGAGCATTTTATTTTGTAAACAAATGCAACTCAACCCAGCATTTTCACCTCTATATTGTCTCTAAGAAAATTGTTTGTAGTAAACAAATTAAAGAAAAGCAATATCCAGTTACTTGACTTCTTCACTCCTACGCAGTATACAGCGGAATAAATATGGAGTTACTGTACTTTGTTCAGAACGTGGGTGTAAGAACAACCGTGCTTTAGTTTTTATTAACTACAATAACGTTATATCGTTGAACGATAAAAGTTTACGAGGTTACAAACAGTACTTTTAAGAGTACATACCCGCATGAACATAATATGGATCTTCGTAAAATTGAAGCGTTTGTAGTTCTTTTGTTACTTTACTAGATTTGTCACTTTGTCTTTCGCCCGAAAACAGCTTATCATTATAATGAAAATAGCTTCTGCCCGCGACTTGGTCCGCGTAAAATTTCTTGTTCCCCCGTCCCACCGCGTCGCGTCGCATCGCCCGCCCGCGATGTTACTTCGTTTCCACTTAGCATTATTTTCGGGATCCCTTCTTATCGCATAATGTTCTTTTTCTTAACATGACTATTTTGGTATAATTAGAGTCTAACATTTTAGGAGTTAATTATTATGTTTGCTATGCCTATAAAAATATGTTTTAATATCATTATGCGTAAATAAATTTATGATTTAGTTAGAATGTTATGTTTAATAATTAGATATTATGATTAGAGAAATTATGCTTAAAAAAATTACGCGTAAGCTGTTATGCGTAAATAATCATCTGCCTAGCCTTTTCCTATGTTGGGGTCAGCTTCCAGTCTAACCGGATGCAGCCGAACACCAGTATTTTAGATGGAGCGACTGCCTATCTAACCTCCACAATCCAGTTACTGGGTAATACGATACTCCTTGGTAAGACTGGTTGTCAGACTTTCGGGCTACTGCTGACCCGTAACGACTGTCAAAGATCCACGAATAACAGCCGG
Organism: Eremobia ochroleuca; assembly: GCA_949629135.1. NCBI lineage: Eukaryota > Metazoa > Arthropoda > Insecta > Lepidoptera > Noctuidae > Eremobia > Eremobia ochroleuca. The sequence continues at coordinate 20,399,855 of OX451394.1, forward strand.
GACCAACGGTTTAACGTGCTTTCCGAGGCACGGAGGGGTCTTGGTATATGAAGATGGTTACCCATCCACAGACCAACCGCGGCAAGCGTAGCTTAACCTGATCGTTCGACCCGTGCGGCTGTTATTACTTGGCCATCAGGTAAATAATGTTAAGCGAAAATATAATTAGGAGAAACAAAAGTATGCCAAGTTTAAAATTTTATGCAAATGGATAGGGAACCCATTATTTCTGACTTTTTTCTTGTCTTGTTGCACGGCTCTTAACCCTTAAATGCATGATTTATTTTATCGTATTGCAAAAAATGCTATTGTATAGGTATTTATCTATAGAATTTAGATAATAAATATATAATAATTATACAATAATATTAATATTCATAGAGTATATACAGGGTTATTTGTAAAACACCAAAAACCTCTTAAGAGGTCATTGTACTCATCATTATGAACAACTTTTACTATGGGACCAAACCTGAAATCGCGAAAAAAAAATCAGCTGTTCCCTACATTTACGTTCGTACGAGTCGTCAAAATGTAGGGAACAGCTGATTTTTTTTTCGCGATTTCAGATTTGGTCCCATAGTAAAAGTTGTTCATAATGATGAGTACAATGACCTCTTAAGAGGTTTTTGGTGTTTTACAAATTACCCTGTATATTGTTTTGACAAAAAGAGGTGCGTTCAGAAACTCACAGCTATCACATTCTTAAAAAAATTAAATGACGTGCTTTGTTGCCATTTGGCAACATTATGCATTTAAGGGTTAAAAGGACCGTAACGTGATGTTAAATAGCCAAAACCATTCAAATTTTTTTTCAAATCAATCGGAATTGTGGTTCCAGAGATTGGTGCATTCAAACAAACATCTTCAACCATTAGCATAGATCCCTTATTAAATTTTCATACATATTATTTACCTTTTTAAATATTTTTTTCCACAAAGGACAGAAGTGTCTACTAGAGGGTATCTGGTAAAGTGTATTAAAGTTCTGTTTACCGCGTTTGTGAAATTGGGCGTGAATATAGGAGAAAACATTAAATGGGTGCCATGACCGTAACGTATACCCCTTTTGTCTATATTCTAACTGGTCGCAGCTTCCCCCTTCAATTTAATGGTGCTGCTATTCCAGTCAGCAAAAAAGCTTTCTTCCAACTGCCACTAAAACTGCGCTTACACAATCCCTTTTACTTCCCATCATTGACTACGCTGATATCAGTTATCCAGATCTTACTGAGACATAACTAGATAAACTTGAGCGACTTCAAAACATTTGCATAAGATTTATATTTGGGCTGCGCAAATATGATCACATATCTGAATTTCGTACAAAGCTCAAGTGGCTTCCCATACGTCTTCGCCGGATTTTTTTTTTTTGATTTTTCCTTAACCCCTCTTATCTTAAAGAAGGTTTCCAATTCCATGACACACATTGAGGTCATCGGAAAACCTGAGACTAGAGATGCCGATGCATTCCACCAGTTTCTATAACAAATCATTTACAGTTCAAGCAGTACGGTTATGGAATGACTTGCCCGTGTCGGTAAGGCGTGCTCAATCTTTGTCCACTTTTAAAATTTTGATAAAAAAACACTTCCTTTCTCCTTAAAAGCATCATTATATTTTCTTTCCTCTTGTTCCATGTCTATTGTTGTATATATATATATTTATTTAGATTAGTATAATATACTTTATGTATGTATTCATTGTATCGTGTAAATAGTACACCACAGACTACCTACACTATTTGTCTCTCCTTCCCTTTTCAATCCATCCAAAGGTTGTCTTTAAAAGATCGCTCTTAGCGATAAGACCGCCCATTTTGTCACCTTTTGTAAAATTTCTATATTTATGTGTGTAATTTATACTCGTACGGTATACATAATAAAGAGTATTCTATTCTATTGGGTTGGACGCGGATCTGTACAAGGAATTATGTATTATACAATTTGATTATATTATTATCAGTATATATCGTACACTCTATAATTGACTATTCTCTCAGCTATTTATAATTAAAGAATCCGTTAAATGAGAGATACAATGTTGGGACTCTATAATAAGTATTTGTCATAGAACTAGCCAAATGTATATTGCTGTTTTGGGTGGCATTTGAACTGCACACCAGCTGCAATTTACATTTGACATAACTGCCAAGCGACTGCCTTAGAATTTATGCCAACTGAACTGACACGAAAGTATTTCGGAAATTCAGAGAGCTCGACACCCGATTAGTTCACTTTTTCGGACGGGCAAAAACACATCGGGAGTAGGGACAGCTGTTAAATCGTTATGTCATTCATTTTTAGGTCAGGCCCCAAACTAACCATATATCCGTAAGTAGTAGAAATTGTCCTTAATTTTTGCCGAAACTACGGATTTCGAGCTTGGGGTGTTGACCTCCTACATACGCTTAGGAACAGCATGAGACATTTTCATAACCCGTCTTATTGGCTTTGCTATCACGTTGATAATGAGACGTCAATAGCTCTCTGATCTCAACTGCCAAAGTGATTAGCAGATAAGCTTTTAATACCCACATTGTGACTTCTCGAAAAATCTGATAAGAAGTCATTTTGTTGTTTTTTATTGCTAAATGGGCATGTTCTTGATCTCGATCACGCCTGATGGAATGCAATGGATGATGTCTATGATGAAACGAGCGTGCCCAGAAGATGCCTGTTCACTCTTGCTTTGATAGCAGACAGTTTAAATGTGAAAATCGGTCGAGACAAACTTTTGCCATGTTCGTCTCGACCGATTTTGACAGGCTTGGCCCCAATTCGTCCAACATGGTCGAAACGCATCTCCCGTAACACCCGTTTGCAATCCTGGGCGGCAGAATTGTACGCTCTTTTCATTTCTTTATATTTCCTGACTGCGCAGCGCCGTTATAATTTACGTATACGAAATATACATATCTAGCTATATGAATGGATATCTTAATTTCAGAGCACCGACATACTTGCCAAGCGAGCTACGGAAAATTACATTCCTAAGGCTCTAGCGGTGTTGAATACGTGCAGGTATTTTATGTCCCTTACTGAACCGGGGAAGCTGTGGACTTGGCGATAAAACTGACATAGCGTTTTTCGTTGTAAAATGTTCAAGGATTTTTGAAAAAGGATTTTGGAGGGTAATTTGTGATTGAAAACTGTTTGGTAGTTTTGTTACGAAGTTATGCACTTTAGAGATTGCGTAGTTAATGTCAGGTAAATTATTTGTTTAGCAAAACTACCAACTTAAGTTGTCTGTAAATTCTAATCTCAACTGTCATTAAAATTTTGTATGAAATGCTTTTTGTATACGGCATGGCTTCTTAAGGCTACGGCGTATAAACCGAGCCGTAGACGTAAAAACATGTCCGTCAACAAGCTTCCATAGTCATACATCCAACATTAAAGACCGTGCCTACACACGGCGAATAAACCGTAGTTTTTAACGGCAAGAAAAACGTGTGTGTACAAAGAATCTAACTCGGCAAATAGTGCTCTGGTGCCTTAGAGTATGTCATGCTCACTCGAATGTCTCGCTGATGTTGGCGCGTATGTTGGATCATTTAAGTCCCTTCAAAATGATTAACCTAAATAGTGCTGATTCATGCGTCATGTTCGTGAACGTGCACCATCAATCTGGGGAATATTCATCAGTTAGCAGCCGCGGCTTAGTTTATTTTTTTATGTGTTTTTTTTTTAAACTTTTTATTACGGACGCTTTTAACGTTTTGCATCGTTCTCACATGTATACTTTCAACATTAATGATGTATGTAACCATATTTAGATTTAAGAGAGTGTCCGTGGAGTTTCTAGCCCGTCCTTCTCCATATCTTACTAGGCTTTTGAATCAGCAACTAGCTTCATCTTTATGACTGATTGACTCCTTAAGAATTAAAAAGTGCCTGTAAATATACGCTAACGTAAACGCCGCAGAGAAAATTTTAAGTAACGGGGACGCGTGTCCTAAACCCTTACTCCTTCTTACGCACCTGTTAATGGTTTAAGCCGATTTACTTCCAATCTGAAAGGTTGACTAACCCTATCTTTTGAATGTATCCATTAGGACCCAAATACTTGGAAAATCTTTGGGATTTAAGGTTTTCGGTCAAAGATTTTATCGTATTAAAATCACATTAATAATGTACTTACATTAGGATTAAAATACAATTTAACATAATTTTGTAGGACGGTAGGCCACAGGTCAGTGGTAACAAAACTGTGGCGGCATCTAAATCGCCACATACGAACTATGCATCACACTGACGTCACGCAAAATCCTGCATAGTGCAAGCAGAGTTTACCATGCAACTAGCATAATTATATATAACGTCCCGTCATCAATCGTCGGGTCCACCAAACACGAGACCCGTCTGTTCAGAGGATCCCCCTTTTTCTATAGAGGTTGAGCGAACTTTACACCCTGTTTCTCATACTTCTATAAAACTAACATACCTCTGTAAGCTGGCCTCCTATTCTATTGAACGGGAGTTACGGAAGACGCGTTTCGACCATGTTGGACGAATAACTTCAGGCCAAAGTGTCATCAGTGTCGGTCTACTGTACCTAACGGTCAAAATGTCATGGCAGTTTTTATGTCTTTTTTTATTTCTGTAACCCTTGATTATGACAACAGGCTTATGGCCAGGTCACCAAAGTAAATAATATTATAATTATAATCTTCTACATCACCCGCGCCAAGATCTATAAAGGAAAATGTATTTTTTATTTCGCTCTGGAGCTCCCTTTGAGTATAACTCTTACAATGAAAAATTATACTTAATATCCAAACAAATAACGTAGAAGAAAGTCCTCCGTGTCAAATTATATTTACTAAAGGTCTCCGAGGCTAAGTACATTATGATATTATTGCTTTCGTAGTTCGGTTTTTTTTTGAATATTTTATATCGTATTTCTGAACCATCTTAGATCACCTAGCATAAGTAGGTTGATCTGTGAAAAATGAGCGAAAAGCTATTCAGTAATCGTTAATAGAATAATAAATAAAACCCAGAGAACATAGACATGGTGACATTCTATCAGCGTCAGCCATTATGGAAAAGTTAAAAATGAATTGGATTGACATAAGCTACCGAAAACTTTGTTTTTTTTTTCCTTTTTGGCAATTGAGATGATGAAAATTTAATTGGATCTTGTTGAAAGTCGTTGTTGAAGTACGTAACGCTTTGAAAGCGATTGTCACTTGTCAAAGCCCTACGTCGCCTTGCGTCTGGTATGTTTGCTGAACCGCGTACGGATGGCTTCCAAGCCATTATGCGCAAGAAAGAAAACTTCTGGCTGCTTCCTTATTGTTATTACTGCTTTTTTTGAAAGTCCTTTTTAAAATCAGTGGAGGGCAGCTAAAGGCATCGGTTACGTCTATACCTAACCGATACCTATGGCTGGTATCTACTGGTTTTGGAACTAACATAATTTATAGATATGCAACGTGTAACGTTAAATGCGCAAAAACTCAGACACCCCAACTAATTTTTAATTCAATTGACCTATTTCAGAAAGAAAATAAGTCATTAAAAAAATGTAAAGGTTTTATGTGCTGTTTTAGTTTTACTGGCCATTCTGATCGTTTCTTGCGTCTGCGACGACGCTTTACCGAGGCAGGAGTCGTCATCGGGCCGCTGCGCCGCGCTGATATTGGCTTGCTTGACCTATTAATAAATAGACACGGCAACGTTTTTAATGAAGATTTTTAGAAAATTGTGACCTATATTAAAAAGTGGTTTAATTAATTCTGCTCGTTATTCCGATCAAACTATTTTCAGGTTTTGCGCATTTAACGTTACACGTTGTATACATATATTGTTACTAACGCACTAACATTTTGTGATTTTATATTATGATTATGTCGCCTATATGGAAATCAGCATACCCCAGAACCAAAAATTTAAAGACATGTGACATCTACGAACCCGCACTGAGCCCACGTGTTAGATTGCAGCGCTCTCGAAGTGATGAGGCCTGTGTCCCAGCAGTGGGAACATTCGAGGCTGATTATGATGACCCTATATGATGTTATCTCAGAATTAAAGTATTGTTTATTTACTATTAAGTAGGTACACTCTACTTGTCAGCCGTAATTGTACTTTTCATCAATTATTCTCAAAGTCCACGTTAGACGTCCACACTGGGTGCGACATCTCTTCCTTTGTTAGCTAAAAAGCTCATAAAGAAATCCACTTTTTCCTTGACCACTTGCGTCGAGTGTTGCGACATATTTCTTATTCAGCTACAATATCGTCTCGCCCCGTCGCGGGTAACTTCGCTTATATAAGTTATTAAAAGTTGTTGCTCTTCAAATTTTCTCTTAATTAAAATTATGACGCCGGGTGACTCTAGTCAAGTTCTAATAATGATCTGGTGGAAGTGATGAGGGATGGCTTTTTGGGACTTTAAATGGGCTTCAATTTTGATTGAAGCCATATGATTTCATGCAGTTCATTCATAATGAAATAAGTGGGGTTGATAACTAAGCGACTGTTTAGTTTGTCAACCCTTAGGGTAAATTTTACCAAGTCAGATCAGTGGAATAAAATTGACGTCTGACAGTCCTAATATGGAAAAAAAATCTAAAATTAAAAATTTATTCTCAGAATAAAACTTATTCTAGGTATAAAAGTTTGGTGAAATGCGCCCTTAGTGGAATAATATTAAACTGTTAACGTTTAAACGAAGCAATGCTTATTAAAATCCTCATATACTCTTTAGTATGTATAAGGATCGTAATAGGTGGCGTTCTATAATTTCTGCATGCCCCCATGGAAAAAAGGGTCGGTTTCTGAATGTACTCGTACATAGTATGATATCCTTTACATTAATTACAGACTTATGTAGGACAACTAGCTTTTCTCAGCTGCGTATAAACAACTCTCATTGTTCAAGAACTTACTTGTAAGTCCAACGTATCTAAGAAAAATCATTAGAATAGAGTATACTTTATTATGTACACCGTGCAAATTTCATAATTGTATAAATGCAGAAATTTCACACGGGTGACACATTGGGCGATCTTTAAAAGAGATTTTTGTAAGTTTCATGCGCGGTCGTCATTTTGAAACAAAATACAAAATGACGCGACAGAATGTCAGCTCCATATAAAAATCGTCAATCATCTTTGGCTGGATTTAAAGGAGAGACAATACTGTGGGTAGTCTGTGGTGTACCAGTCACATACATATACAATAAATACACACATACGTAAAGCATATAAATATTCAGGTGTTTAAATCTTTGATGCGTCAAGGTCAAGAATCTTTTCTTAAAAAACTAATAGATTAATAATTTAAACTCGACACATCGCTCCCGCTTTCGCATTTAACTTGTAGCGATCTTTATGCAAAAATACAAGAGCCCACAATTCAGGTAGCTTTCAACTTTGCCATTCGGGAAACTTTGTTCTAATTAATTTTGATCTCACTGGATTGCCTTGATTACGATACTGACTAGCTCATTAGCTGGTTGCGTTTACAGAGAAGGTTTTAAATTAAAGTAAGCTCTGTCGTCACTCGCACATTTAAATGTAGATTACTTTTATAAAATAAATAAGAAAGAATGGTTGGGAATCGAATAGCAAAATATTATTAAGCATGTTTTTGACAGACGCATTACAAATCCTACTTTCTACTAATATTATAAACGCGAACGTTTCTCAGGATGGATGGGTGGAAGGATGGATAACTGTTACTCATTCACGCAAAAACTACTGAACGGATTTTGATGAAACTTTACACTAATATATGTAGGACGAAATTTATGTTTGTCAAACCGCTGGGCGCTGTTACTACAATATAATTACTTAATGCACTCTTTTTTTTTAAACATTACCAAATTATTTAGCATCAACCAATCTTGGACCAGAAGAATCCAAGATCGAATCCAATCAATGGGTTAATTTCCGATGCGGTTTGTGCTTTATCCTTCGCTAAAGGATGCGATACAACGCGAAAGCAAACACGAAACGAATTGTCCGGTTTACCTCCGAATTTTTTTGTGTGAAGCTACTTACAAAATAATGAATAAATCGAATTATGAAGTAAACCGCTTCGCGTCCGCATCGCGTGACGACATAAGCATGATACAATGTTCGGCGATTGTAAACGTAACTTTGTTGACCCGGCAATAAACTAACAGTCTGTATGGTAATGTTACACTAAAAGGTTGTTGTTTTATGTCCGAAGAATACCAAGGAAATGGCCTCCTTTATTGGTTGGTTTACATTTCGTTTTAATGTGCGAAGCTTATTACGTTTCTGCAATACGATATGCTTTGTATAGTCTAGCTAGACAAATTCAAATTTAATTGTATACTTTATTATTTTTATGATATTGATTTACATTCTGTGATTACTTTAACTCGCACAATGACTTATTAAAATTTTAGGAAAATTTTATACTTTTACAATGCTTATATACAGGGTCCCATTAAAATAGATGCATAAATTTAAACACAGCGCTCAGTAGGTCTAACCAAAGATAATTATCCAACAAAAAAAAACACTGATTAAAGTGATTTTATTTTGACCCTAAAATAATAAATTGCCGGTACATTAGTGTATTTTTGTTAGCTAATTATTTGTCTTGTAAGTACCTAATGCGTTTTTCTTATATATTGTTTTACCATTGTCCTTATTTTGGTGGTCTGAATGATTTCTAAAATTTTGTCCACCTATTTTAATGGGACCTTATATATGCGAGCACCGTTTATCTTTCACATAATTAATGTATCTGTCATTGCTTCATTTTAAATTATTTTTACCTATTGTGGTATAATAATATTATTCTAGGTGCATCGTCTTCACTGATATAACAAAAATTTATGTATACAAAATATTGTAAAAAAAATTATAAGAGTCACGGTGCAGTTTCACGCCCATTCATCTCCATACGAAACTACCTTTTGTAAGACGCGACTACAATCAATTATATTTTAATGTAAATTTTGACGTTCAAAGTGTTTTGTGCTTTTGCAGCTGACGAAGTTCCTATGTGTGCATAAGTAAGTACCTACTTTCAATCTTTTTAAAAAAAATTGGGGACTTTTGGGCGATCATATTTTAATTTTTTTAAAGACTCTAACGGTCAGTAAAGTACTGTGATTAATTGTGAATGAATTATCAACAGCCTACCGCAGCATATAACTCGCTCTAAATAATATTATCACAGTAATTTTGCGATAATGTACGTTCGAGAAACTGGCCCTAAATCTTGAAAAAAACTGTCTGTGACAAACAAACCGTCAACTGCCCTTGCATTTGACGGTTTGTTTGTCACAGACAGTTTTTGGAGGGTTTTCGGTTTTTGGCGGACTTCCGCCAAAGTACATCCTTATAATAGATCCATTATAAGTTTGTACTTAGGTGGACTTGCGATACAATGTCCTTTACATTGTATCCATTATACGTTTGTACTTAGGCGGACTTGCGATACAATGTCCTTTACATTGTATCCATTATAAGTTTGTATTAAAACCATGGAACATAAAAGAACATACATTCTTATAATGGCAGTGTTGTCACTTCAACACTTACACTGAACCATGAATATAATAATAAAATTGTAACAGAAAACCTTCATGTTAATATCATGTTCCGCACTGACCCACAGCGACCCGCACCGATCCGCACCGACTGCGACTTCTCGTGGCGTCAGGTTGCGACAGAAATATCACGTGTTTATTTTAGTAACAGGTAATTTTCAGGTTAGCCATTTGTCATGGGAATTTGTGTGAGTTAAATTGATGGGTACAAACGACAATTCTTCTTTTTTATTACGTTAGTTTTTGGAAGAGATCAACTCACGCCGGGCCCGCGTGGTGGATAACGGCCTACTCGATCTCACACAGAGGAGGCCTGTGTCCCAGCAGTGGGGATATTATAGGCAATCAGCATGCATCCGCATGTTTTTACAATTATAAGATTGCATTATGGGAAAGAGACTACACTAGAAAAGGGACCAGTACTAATAAACTGAAATAGGCACCACATAAGTTATAAATGAAGTGCTCGGGCTATAAGTACAGACGCCAGCACATCAAGCTACTATAATCTCTCAAATTTCTTTAATCGATTTTCAACCTTATTGTTAAAACATGAGGTTCAAGGTTGATTGGGAAAATTTGACAATTTCTGGTAGCTTGATGTGCTGGCGTCTGTACATATTAAATTGTCGATGGAAGTAATTCTTAATTGAGGGGCTTATGGCTAAGTAATAACAGCCACACGGGTCGATCGATCATGTTAAGCTGCGCTTACCGCGGTTGGTACGTGGATGGGTGATCATCGTTACATATCAAGACCCCTCCGTGCCTCGGAAAGCACGTTAAGCTGTTGGTTCCGGCTGTCATTCGTTTACTTTGACAGTCGTTACGGGTTGCCAGAAGCCCGAAAGTCTAACAACCAGTCTTACCAAGGGGTTTCGTATTACCCAGTAACTAGGCTGTAGAGGTCAGATAGGCAGTCGCTCCATGTAAAATACTGGTACTCGGCTGCATCCGGTTAGACTACAAACCTTTTTTTTTTTGTTTCCGGGGTGGAAAATATACATGGATGTCCTCCGCCCTAGGGCGGGCGGAGGAGTCTGTCAGACTCTTACTGACTCAAAACCACTCTGGTGCTCCAACTCACACCTACGTCGGGGGTCGCGGGAACGTACTATCTTTCCACAACCCCTCACTGGTGCCGGCCCGCCACTGTGGGCCTCCTCGGTGGACTAGAAACCTACCCTAACATAGTTGAAAAAAGGCTAAGCAGATGATGTTGGTAGTAATTCTTAATTATCTGAGCAGCACTTACAACTAATTTACTAAATGGTTGTCTAACTGCACTCAAAATCAAAAATCAAATCAAAAGTCATTTATTCAAACTAGGCTGAGAATCAGCACTTTTCGAACGTCAAAATTACAAAAGACAGTCCCCCAAAACGCCCGCCCTTCACCACTTCCTAGTACTTTGCTGGGAAGAAGAAGTGGCGCAACAAACTCCCCAGCAGCACAGCTGTCTGTTGAGTTAGAAAATACTTGACTGAATACAATACAAGGTATGTACACAAGACACAGAACACTAAATTAAATTATTTGCCATAATTATGTCAGCTAGCAACGCCAATATACCAAGAAATACAATAAAAAACTATACGTACTCAAGCAAAAATTAATAAATGGAAATTAAATAAAAGCCTCCAGGTATAAAGGGCGTGACCGCTAACATATTTATGCAATGCTGGGTTCTGTTTACATAGCTGTCGCTTGAAGTCACAAATGATAAACTAGGACCATCGAAGGAAACTAAATAAACAAGTTATTAATAATGATAAAAATAATAAAACCATGGTCAGCAAGACGACCAGTCACCACAAACAGCACCCGTTCACGAGCATAACGCAAAGGTCAGCCACTACCCCCCTCGCCATATTTGAGGGAAGGTGACAACCCGACCCCCGACGCTACCGCAAGCAGTGACATCTAAAAGAGCATGACGAACTTGCTGCCGGTTGCTCAGGTAAGAATAATATGATCAATCGTCGAGGTCACTAGCTAACCACATATTGCAATCAACTCATTAGAAAACATTGCAATGGGTTGTTTATGTCAATATTAAAATAAAAATAAAATTAAACTGATTTGACTTATACAGCCCAATAAAAAAACAATTGTATAATGAGCTCATATAACCTATCAGTAATTCTTCGTACATTAATTCTGGAGAAAGAACATAAACATTGTCTTGTGTTAATCAGGGCGACCAACTATTCTTATCGTTTAAGTAGTCGTTGATAGAATAGTAAGCCTTTGAACAAAGGTTGGATTTTACTTGAGCTTTAAATGCATTAAAATGCACTATCTACTTATAAAATAGTATTCATATTTATAACGCTTTTCGTGTATGCTGTGTGATTGCGTTGTTCTCCTAAACTACATAACGGACTTTGATGGGTTAATTTTCAGTTTTATTAACTTAGATATAGAACAGAAATTTCGATGTTTTGACATGTCCACAACAGTAGATTGTACTGTATTGTTATCGAAGCGACGCATGCTTTACTTGTGTTAAACAATTGTACAAAGAAGCAGTGAATGTGTCCGCGAAGACGAGTAGCGTGGGCACACACGCACGTACATACAAACTTCCGACTACGCCATTGTCTAGGACGGTACCGAGAGCTCCTGCGCTTACACACACATTTACAGCGTGTTTTTACACTTATTAACCACAAGTAAAGCACTCGCCGATTCATTTGATAATTATATATATATATATATAATAATACAGTTATTATTACTATATTACTATACAGTTATTATTATAATACAGTTTTAACATAAACATCACTATGCAAATATGCTACGATCAAAACAAAAAAAACACTCACTGCCACACACACACAACGATTGCACACGCTTCTCTATCTACACATACACGCAGTACTACACACACTACTACGCAGTACTCATCCTCACTCCCACCCTGATACTGAATAAAAAATGTTAACATGTCATAACTGCATACCGTTTGTACGAGTACATAACATAATTTGTTAAATTTAAATGAAGGAGTCCTGGTGACCTGAAATACAGGCCTTGAGCCTAGTTTAGGCACCAGTCTCACACAATATAATGCCCCTCCTATATGTCACCGTAGAAATAAGGTAACAATTAAGAGTATTATTGTGGAAAAAATAAACTATTTTATTATTATTATTAAATATACATATATATAAATAATATATCTATATATACAATATTTATATATATATACCCGTACGAAGCATAGCCCGGTCACTAGTTTTAGAATGAAACTCAATAACTTCCCACATTCCTACATACAACCCTCACTAACCTAAAAATCTGATTGCTTGCTAAAGTGTCCTAAACGGTTCCGCCGTGCACCAACGGTCTCCAAATAAATGTAAATATGCACCACCCGGGAAGCGAACCCGCGCTCGCACCGGTGCATTACCGTGCTGCACGTAATTGCATTTTGACATGACGCGAGTAAAAGCGCTTGATCTGGGGCCATGAAAACGGTGGTATTCAATAGGAATTTTGATATTAGTAAGCATTCCCTTTAATAATCATACTCAAAAAGTCATCAATGGACAGTGTCAAACATCACCAAAATAATCATCACAGAATGGCTAAAATCTCTGCCTAGAAGCTTTATGAGAGATATTTAGTCAAAACAAGTTGTTGTTTTAAACGAACATTTACCAACTACTGGTAAAGTAAATACACACACAATTAAACGACAATATAAAATCTACAGTGTTGACTTTAAGATCATTTACCCATGTCTCCTAATTTGATCCGGTCATCTTTACAGTTACCGGCTCTTAGCGCAGTGCTAAAAAGCCAAATTTTACCATTATATATTGTATAACCTGCAACCCGGTATTTTCCTAGCCCCATCCTAATTGCGACCCCCGTGCACCTTTATCGTTCCCGCTAAGTACACGAGTGTCACTCGGAGTAGTTTTATTGCACTCAGTCTCATCTGCCACAGATTAAATACGTGTATTCGTTTGTCGAGGGTATTATGAAAATGGTATTACTAGAGCTTGTGGTCCCGCGTTGGGCGCCAATTTGGTAGCTATAATTTATATTGTGTGTATTTTTGATCCAAGAACAGAATTGTGTTTACTAGTTTGAATTAATGAAGTTAAAGTAATTTACTAAAACTAATTAAAATATATGTCGCAAAGGAGAGCAATTTTCAAGTTTTACTACGTTGGGCGCCAAAATAATATTAATGGTATTTAAGATTTATAATTATGGAATCTTGTATACTAGACACAGCGTAACACAAACACTGGACACAAATATTATTAATTATCTTTGCTTATTCTGATCAAAGTCGAAGTTTTATGTACTTTAAATATAAGATACAGAACCTAGAAGACATGGGTAGTACTGCTACAAAACCTACAAGTTGTATACTTGTAGGTGATTACCAACATTTTATTCCTAGCAAGGAATCTCTTAGAGCGTTCAAAATATCAACCCGTCATCTTTGAACCCAGTTAATTGGAATCGACAGCTTGGAAATGACTTCGATTTTCTGTAGCACTGCTACGAAACTCTACGAAGTTCTACGAAACCGCTACGAACGTTACGTCGTAGCTCGTAGCGGTATTGAAGATAATATATTTTTAAATGCTATCACATACTGCATGGGATATATTTAATAGGATTACCAAAGTTAGTTTAATTTGAACTGAGAGCAATCTGATGCTGGTAATGTACATTGATACTAAAAGTATTATTAGCACACCAATTGCGTAAACCGCCTTTATATTTTTATCAAGTTCTTCTAACTCAACAGACAGCTGTTATGCTGTAGAGTTTCTTGCGTCACTTATTCTTCCCAGCTTAAGTACTAGGAAGTTTTAGGGGCCTGGCTTGTGTAAATTTTAACTGACTTCAAAAAGGAGGAGATTATCATCAATTCGGATGTCTATTTTTTTTTTTAATGTTTGTTCGGGCATAACTCCGTCATATATGGACGGATTTGCAAAATTCTTTTTTGTTCGATAGAGCTTTATTACGAAATGGTCCCATTTAAATTTCGTAAATATCTGGTGATGAGTTTCGGAGTCAACCAGTAAAACAACCGCGATTGCTGCTATCGCATATGTATACATTGTTTACGCAATCGCACAACATAACATCAGGTCTGTGCCCTATAAACGCAGATGCAGCTTCCTGTCACTGATATTTACATAGCAAGTAGTATCATATGATTTTGTGTGGGGTAGGTATAACAAAAAAGTGAAAAATAAACTTTTTTATAAAAAAAAATGACTTCCAAAAAAACACCACAAAGTGAAAAATAACTTTAATTTCGGAAGTCGGCGTCTAAAACGAAAATACGGAACCAACGACACCGACTTCCAAAATTAAAGTTATTTGTCACTTTGTAGTGTTTTTTTGGAAGGTGGTTGTTTTTTTTAATACAAATTTTTTTTTAACTGTTTTATATTTATAAAGTACTGATTCTCAGCCTAGTTTGAATAATTGGATTTTGGTTCTGATTTTGATTAATAATAATTATACATTACTGACGTAGTATGATGTCCTTGTGTCTTATACGATAACCTGAAAAAGCAAAGAAATGTTCATGAGTCCTTTATTCAGTTTTACAATCCAAAAATAACATACTATACAGGCTGACATAAAATCGACGCGAAAACTCTAACCTTGAATTCAGCACATAATTCTACAAAAATGTCAGCGCAGCGGCCTTCAGAATCTTGTACTGTGTCCATGGTGACAGTTTGCGCGTCGAGGTCATGTCACTCCGTATATTAAATCTGTTTGAGTGCAGCTGAATACACGTTTCCGCTAAAACCGTTTACAAGGCTCGCATTCATATTTGTGTCGAGTGCCGAACTCAATCAAAAGGGTAGTTTAGCTGTATAAGATACGGACAGATTAAAGGACCAACTTTTTCGTATATGTATCTATATCTTGTTCTACTATCATATCTCCTACTAATATTATAAACGCGAAAGTTTGTGAGGATGGACGGATGAGTGTTTATTTATTTATTTTATTATTTACGTAAACACAGTAAAAAAACTACTAAACTAAAACAGATTTGGATGATATTTGGCACACAGATAGTTTATAATCAGGATAAACACATAGGAAACTTTTTATACCGATATTCCCACGGGATCGAAACCTATGCGGGTGAAACCGCAGGGCGCTACTAGTAATTATTATAAATGTAAATCACTTTTCGTGTCTGTCTGTGTTACCGCGTTGTTCTTCTAAACTACGCTACGGATTTTGATGCAGTTTTACCATCATTATATTGGTCAATGTATTTCGGGAGGTATAAGTTTATAAAACATTAATATTAAAATTCATATAATAAAGACATCCCGATGGTTTTTACGAGTTTTATTCGGATTTTTATCAAGTAGACTAGCAACTACCTAATAAACACTTTAAATTTACTGACAGACAAAGCATCTGCCTAAATAAACCACTGGATTTTGAAGTATGACATTTTGCGCAGGAGTTCCATAAATAACAAAAGTTAGTACTAAGGTAGACATTTCGAAAATTCAATTCCCTAAAGGGGTTAAAAAGGGGATGAAAGTTTGAAAGGAAGTTAGTTATTTATGCTGATGGGAAATCCCATCGGGCCCATGGCTTGTTTCGACTGTAAATTCAAGACATATTGCGTTGCTAATACGAGTAATTACATTTGTTGAGAATCTCTGGGACTGGGGGAATGGGACTGCCTCGTTGGTCTAGTAGTCGCAAGTGCTACTGCTGAGCATGAGACCCTGGGTTCGATTTCCGGATCGTGCAAAGTGCTATCGGGTTTTTCTACCTGGAATTTCTCGGTAGCATCCCATAGTCTGGATTTGTGCCCGGTTGATGGCAATAGGGCCGCCCATATTATATGTTATGTTATGATTTCCATCTAATCAGTCGACACAGTTATCACCCAGGATAACCTCACCCTGGTTTAAATTCTGTGGGATAGTTGAGTACCTATTTAACTATCCCACAGAATTTTTGAATTCTACCGCCTCACAGTTAGCTATTAAAATTAGGCTTGGTCATCATTATGTTGCGTCACATTAATGTAATCTTCGGAATTAGAGAAAAGGGATGCAATTGCAAGAGCATGAGTACAAATTCAATAAAAAAAAACTTTGAAAAACTTAATCAAGAATAAAAGAAACTTTTACAAAACCATCATGCCACAAATACCTACAAAATATCAATTTAGCGAATCCGGAATTCAATAGTAGCCGGGCAGTGGATCTGCTATTTGGGCCAGATGTTTATTCCCAGATCATGTTAGGAGGACTGATCAAAGGCCAAGACGTCACACGGTCCATCGCATAACAAACATACTTAGGGCGCGTTCCCACTATGTCGTAACGATTAATTTATCGTTGGACGACTGTCGTCTCTAGCTGTTCCCATTAATACGATTGTATGTCGTCAATTTTTTTATCGTTTAGCGACTATCGTATCTAGCTGTTCCCATTGGATCGCGACGACATTTTATCGTTTCACGGCAGTCGCTTTGACGTTTACACATCATTAGCAAGCTACAAATCTACAGTCGCCTCTACGTTTTAGTCGTAATGATTTTTTATCGTTGTACGACTGTCGTGCTAGCCGTTCCCACTGTCATGACAATCTGTTTTCGCTGCAAAATATGTTGTAGACGACAGTAAGCCGTGTTCTATATGTGAAAATCTCCATTTAAACATATAAGCCACGACACTTAAAACTACACGATTATCTGTCGTCACGACAAAGTGGGAACGCACCCTTAGGCTTGCTACTATGCCACACATCAATACTACAAAATTACATTGTAGCGTGGTGTTGAAGAAACTGAAGGAATCTGATACAGTTTTTGGATTCCGAAGATATCAAAGTCCGAGCCGTCTTCTTAGTGGAACAGCATTGAATAACTGTATCTATCTTTCATGTATCTATCTATCTTTCAAAAGACATTGAATTCATTTGAATAACAAGCAAGTTTTATTTAATAACCAAACGAAGTTCAAGCCGTACACGATGCAGCCAGTATTATTGATCGGAATATCCAATATATTCCGATCAATAATACTGGCTGACGTTGGAAGACTTTAACTTTTGATCAAATAAATTGTAGGTGATATGAAGTTCACCAGGTCATGTTATGAGCCCAGCTTGCTAAGAGGCTGGATCTTGGCACAGATTACATCTCCGCTTGCCAAACTAACGTTGCATAATATGACGGTTCATCTTTGAATGTTGCACAACTAAGTCCGGAATAAAATACCTATTAGTAAAGGATATGACTCTGTTAACCTAGACAGTAAGTTGACCAGGTTTATGAACGTAAACGAATCAAAACGAGTATGTGAGGATCGTAGCAGATGGTGTTCGTCTGCCTAATTGTGATTGTGACACTACTACTCGTACTGGTTACATTATCCGAAAACTTAAAGAAATTAGTTGAGGTTGATTGACTGTTACTAGAGCGGAGAAAATATATTATAGCTAATTGATCTATTTTTTATATATTATTATGATCTATAAAATAATCTATTGATACCTAGATAATACTATCTACTACTAACCTAACCCGAAGCTTCGCCTGCGTGGAATTCAGAATAAAAAAACCTAAACCCTAAACAAAAATCTATAAACCTTCTCCACCAAAAAATAGGTAAGTCTATTTGCCAACTTGAATCGATGACCAGCCAAACGTTGTTGGAGTTTATGAATGTCATATTTACCTCCATTCACTTGAGATCTTGTGGGTCCTAAAAATTCGCTGCCACTTCCACGGCGTCGTTGGTGGCAGTGCAGAGGTCACTTTGACAGCATGTTTTGGGTTGCGCCACAGAGGGCAGGATAGAAAGAGTAATATAATGTAATATATAGATTATTCTCGCACTTAAATAATCTAGTTGTCCTTCAGACATGTTCATATTTCCCCTAAAACGACGTTTATTGAGTTTTTCTTAATGTAAAGCTGGGATTTTTTTTTGTAAGTAGTTACATTATTTTCAGACGAGAGACGCGATAGTAACCAGTTTCCCTCGAAGATCTTTCTTTTTTTTTACGATAACGAGCTGTCTTTTTCCGCCGTATTCTCTTCGATTTTATATTATTATGGTAACCTATTAGAATACAACTGTTCTCTTATCTGTAACATCGTAATATTGTAAGTAACGTTAAAATGGCCGCCCAAGTCTCCTCGAGAGAGCCGCACACGAAAGTACCTCACATTTACATACAAACACGAACAAATGGATTGGTGAACGTAATCATGGTAATGTGTAGTACAATACTTTGATGTGTAATACATCATGGTCGTCAACCAATGTGAAAATAAACTCGTAATATGATGTGAGAATAAGGGCTGATTTACATTGACACAGTAGGTCTAGCACGAATGCATGTAGTAAACTTAACGTAGCTCTTAAAATTGGCAATACTCATTTTACTCATTTAAGACTTTATTCATATATATTGCATACTGCATGTAACTAGTCTATTATGTTCCCACTGCTGGGACACAGGCGTCTGAGGCCTGCCGTTCGCACCAGGCTCACAGTCCCTACTGTGAGCCTGATATTAATTAAGTATTTCCGTCATAGCTTTTGTCACAATTCTCCGTATTCGTAATTCGAATATTGTAGGTACGGTCTCAGAATTGGTTGAGTTAGCACACCGACCCTGCGAAATTGGTTTATTAACTTGACACGCTGGAGGATCGTTAATTCTGAAAATAATAAAACCTTATAAATGTATTAAGCATAATCAACCTATAATGTTCCCACTGCTGCGACACATCCCTTCTCTCTGTGGGAGGGAGTGCACCGTAATCCACCAAACGGGCCCAGTGCGGGGTAGATGTCACAAGTTTTCGAATGTTTTTGGTTCTAGGACATGCAGTTTTCTTCATGATGTTTTCCTTTACCTTTTTTGAGAGCAGTGGTGATGAAATAATGTACACAAATTAAAGCTCCTGTCTCTGATTCGTAAGTCACGGCCTATTTCATTGGACCACCACTGCTCTTAAAAACTGGTTTTTGCTATTGCGAAAACGATAAATAAAGATTTATCGTTTAAAATAAATACCAATGCGTGATTATTTGGAACATGACTGTGTGTATGAGCCTTTGATGAATATTTACAAAATGTTACGAGCACTTAGCGAGCCTCACGTAACTGCACACGAATGAATGAATACTTCTCTCATTCTCTTTCTGGATTTGTAATATGAATAGGAAGCCAGATTTTCCACGCATATAATTTCGTTTTTGGAGATCCACGGATGTAAAGAAAAACGAAATGTCGAAGAGCTTGGGATATTTTGCTAATATCCAGGGTTAAAATTGATAAACTGCAAAAAAGAAGTCACATTGATTAAAATCCGGGTAAGAACCAACGTGCCTTTTTCAGTTCATACTAGTGTATTTATATATTTGAGTTGGTCTTGGACATTACTGACATTGGTGAAGGAAAAATATTGTGAGGAAACCTGAACTTATAGTTAATATAAGTCTGACATCGCTAGCCCGTCTTGTCTTGAGTAAGCAGGATGCTCAGTGTTCGTGCCTTCTCCGTATTAGAACAGGCCTTTGCCCTGCTGTGGGACAGTAATAGGCTGATATTCATAATTATGTTAATTTCAAAAGTATGAATATTCTGTTCAATGCATTATAACCATCATGTACAGACGCCAGCACATCAAGCTACCCGAAACTGTCAGATTTTCCCAATCAACTTTGAACCTTATGTTGTAGCGATAAAATTGAAAATTTATTAAATAAATCTGACAGATTGTAGTAGCTTGATGTGCTGGCGTCTGTACAACCACGATAAAAAAGCCTTAATAACTTTCAAGCATCGCCAAGTTCTGAGCTACTTAAAAAATATTCTCTATAACAAGTTTAATGAATAAATTGAACAAGTCCCGAAGTGCGTGCGAAGTTTTGAAAATTCGCAATCTTAGAACGACCGGGACTTTTACCATATTTCCGATACAATATTTGTCACCGTAATAAGATAAATATTTACGTGCGGTGAACTGGGTAATTACTTTCATTCGTCTAACACTTTGACAATTCAAAAGTGAGAATGAGTTTTGGTTTGAGTTTGATTTTCTTGTAAATAAGGTTGTTCTATTAAATATTCCTGGGGCTAAGTGACATTCAAAATTGCTTTCTCAACCCATAACTCTTACAAAGAATCACAATAATCTAAACAACGAAAACTCCGCCTAACTAAATCATACCATTAGCATTTGAAAGCGCAGCATGTTTACAGATTGACAGTGAGCTGGCAAACAGACTCTCGGTGTAATCGCACATAAAGCTTTCCAAATGAACCGGGGTCGGTAGGGAACGAGCTTCATTAACGAAACGCATCCATTTGCGTTCGCGACGAGGTAATTTAGCCAAGTGAGCGTTACGCTCAGCACAGCGTTGCGCACGCACTTGTCATAGCGTTGTGCACGCCGTTGAAAATACGTAGTGGAATTAAAGTTAGAATTTAGGTCTGATGCATTATGAGCAAACCCAGCGATAGTGGCGTCAACATGCTCATGGTGGGTCAAAGAAATTAGGTTGCATTTGTTTTGTTTTGTATTTCAGTTGCAGAATACCCGACAAAATGAGTCCTGGTTAAAATAGGGCCTCGAGAAACTGGGAAGAAAGAAAATTCCTAACTTTGAGTAGTGCAAAAGATCCCCGGGGATCTCACGTTACTCAGCGTAATTTGCATAGCTCAGAAGAGTACCTACAGAAAGATGCGCTTTTGAGCCGCAATTATCCGCGATATTATTAGCCGCAATTTAGCACCCGGAGCAATAAAACCGCAATATTTTGTGAAACTGGATTTAACGTAATTTTGGTGACACTCTTTATTTAATGACGCTGAGTTACGCTCGTCTGACTTCACCTTTATTGTTTTGAGCTTGTCATAGGCCACTGCCGTGTTATTAATTATAAAACAGGGGTTAAAATGTCATGCGATTTATAGGATTAATTAGTTGTTATTTGATCAATTAATTGCAGAGATTAATTATAGATATTATGATTTAGTCAAGCCTGTTACGAAATATTGTGTCGATTTGTTATTGAAATTGTAGCCACAGTTATGGCACAGGTCCATAGTCTGAGACTTATTGTTCTGTGTCGTGCACAAGCTATGGAGTCGAATGATCTGCAATATTCGCTCGCAAGCTGCCTATTTGATACTTTTAAATCCCGACCAGTCGTACTCAGCGCTTCTCCTCCACATTTTGTATGCGCACAGGCAAAGTTTGAAACCCGCTACCAGCGTATGTGCTTCCTTCCACAGTTAACCTTCAAAATAAGAGTGAACAGAGTGAATCTTCTGGGCACGCTCATTCCATCATAGACTTCATCCGTCACTTTCTATCAGGCACGATTGAGGTGAAGAGCAGTGCCATTCAACAAATAAAAAATAAAAAAATGGCACCATTTAGTAGCTGTAAGATTTTTACGTATTCTATATTTTATGTCTTCTTTAACTAAATATCAGAAAGCGGCTCTCCTCGCTTCTCGTGTAAGACGGCACGTTCCGCCGATTTCTGCAATTCTCTATGGACACAAAGATTTTCGAGCCAATTCCCACACGATATTACCAAATTTTCCACACTTCGAACTTCTAAAAAGGATCCTAAAAAAGGAACACGAATTACTCCCACATACTATCAATAAAACATAAACATAGTATAAACAACAGTGTTATTTACTGAGCCATTTCCTTAATTTTCTACCGAAACAAATAAGTTTGTAACGCGCCAAGTTACGTTACGTTTACAAAGTTAAGTTAAAGTTACTAATAGGAGTTTCGGTTAAAGTTGAAACTGTAACCGAAACTCTATACGATACTATACGAAACTGTATACGACTTACAATCTTGTATGGATTAACGAAATGGAATATGTTGTCAATTATTTCGTTGGCAATAATTTTATGAAGACGTTAATTTGAATGTGTGAAAGGCGAAGCGTTGAACTTTTTTATAAATATGTATATATTTAATAATAAAAATGCCCTGACATGTTTTGAATAAAGGTAACTTTTTAATTGGGAGCAACTGTGAAATATGAAAAAAATGTGCTATTCCATAGCCCTATACCTATTCCACAGCCCTATACCTATTCCACTTTAGACAGATTTTGGTATTTTACGAAAGTAGAAGCATATATCTATACTGAGGGGCTTGTAATAACAGCCACTCGGGTCAATCGATCAAGTGGTCCGTGGATGGTGACCTATTTTTTTTTGTTCTGTTTTTTATTGATTATATATTTGTGTACATAAATGGTAAAATAAATAAATAAATAAGCTGTTGGTCCCGGTTGTCATTCATGGATCTTTCTTTGGCAGTCGTTACGGGTCGTCAGAAGCCCGAAAGTCTGACAACCAATCTTACCAAGGGTATCGTATTATTTAACCCAGTAACTGGGTTGTAGAGGTCAGATAGGTAGTCGCTTCATGTAAAATAAGACTGGTATTTAGCTGTACCTGGTTAGATTGGAAGCTGACCTCAATATAGTTGGGAAAAGATTAGGCAGATGATGAGAAGCATATTCGTACTAATGCATCCCGCATTAGTACTGATATGCTTCTAGAGAATAGTAGGCCGCACGTTAATAGTAACAAAACCAGTATAAGCTAGTATCTTATTGTATTGAAACTCAAACTCAAACTAAAACTGGTCTAGCGTACTACGGTACGCTAGATCAGCTCAAGGTAAAAGTGTAACCGTTGACGTATCGTCCAATGTACAGACGCCAGAACATCAAGCTACCCGAAACTGTCAGATTTTCCCAATCAACTTTGAGCCTTATGATTTAGTGATAAAGTTTAAAATCTATTAAAGAAATCTGACAGATTGTAGTAGCTTGATGTGCTGGCGTCTGTACATACATAATATGAATTTCTGCTTCCTTGCCTGCCCCTTGCCCTTTCCTGAGAACAGACAGATAGACGGACAACAGCGTGATCCTTTATTTTTTTTCCGTCTTTATTTTACAAAGAAATAGAGCGTTTTCCAGCAAGTCGTTGAAAGTGAAAATGCTAAACAAACGCAAGTAATTGCAAAGATAACAGCGTGTTTAAATAACATCGCGTATTTTTAGACTAGTGAAGCGTGTACGGGACAACTATAAATGATAAAATGTGATAGAGTTTATAATTATAATTTTATTGATATAATGCTATAGCTAATTGATACAGTGATCGGTAATGATAGGATGATTTTAGGATATCGAACTGCTACGATATTATGATAATGAGTACACGCGGCGAAGACCGAACGCGAACTAAAGTAAATTGCGCACGCGGTACAAAACTGCTTATGTTACATAAAAATATATGAATTGTACGGTTGGACCGTACATGCTCCCAGGCACGAGAGACTAAGAATGAAAATTAAAAATATAAAAATCGAAATCAAAGCATTAAAAAATATAAGTACCTATACTTAAAGAAAGCAATGATAATCTAAAGCACAATTTGGGTAGATACGCGAAACACTTAATAGGTAAGTAAGTCTCTAAAAAGTCTTATACATTTTCACCGAAAATAGATTCGCGGAACACAGGCGACGTAGCCTTGTTATGTTTACGCGCACTGATTACACCCGAAATTGTATTGAGCTCAATTTCACTAGGTCCCGATTGCTCATTTACACTGATACGCGGAACACTGATAACACTAGCACTCTGAAGCTGCTGATGAGTCGAGCGCGCGGGCAGAACCACGCTGCGCACACGCCGAAGGCGCCGCCACACGTGCACGGCTCCTGCCGCGCACAGGGCGAACACCACTAAGTATATCACCGTGTAGTGATGCACGTCGTGATATGAGAACCCGTCGTCCAAATCTTCATCAATGCTCGGTTCATATTTCATCTGACTCAACTTATCATGGAGTTCCTTTACCAGACCTTGAGTCTCGATGTGGATATGGTCAGATTGTTCGTCGATTGCACCGATAGGTATCGATAAGTTGATTATGTTGTTGATAGGTGGAATATCAATCCTTAGAACGTCTGCCGTAGTCTTCAGAATATTGGACAGCTTCTTATGTGAGTAAACTGTGTAAGTATCGCCTTTGATGACGCATCCATCGCCGAGCATGATAACGCCAGCCTTGGTTAATTGTTCGGCCGTAACTTGATACTCGCATATGATTCGTATGGAGCACGGTCCGCAACAAAAATATAAATATGTGTTTAATTTATTAAGCTCTGTCCAACGGTTTGTGCAGATTTTAGATGATGTGCTGCAACGATTGGACTGTTGATCTCTGATGCAGAGGTTTTCATCCAATCTCATTTGATGAATCGGACCCTTCAAAGGGCAGATGTACGTTTCTGTGTCGTAAAACATACAGGTTTGGACATCGTTTTCCGTCATTGGAATGTAAGCGTCCTTTTGTATATTCATTGCGAGAAGATCCGCGATGGGGATTATGCTGATCATATTACTTCCAGCCTGCTGCGGAACTGTTATGATTCTGTAGATGTCGTAGCTGTCTCTACTCACTAATGGGATTTTAACTTCGAAGATAATAAACTGCTGCATGACTCTGGCTTTAGTCTTCAATAAATGATACAGTTTAGATAAATCCGATTGAATATTATCTATTGGAAGAGTCAATTCTTTTGCTAACTGTCCTATTATGACATTAAGCTCGTCCGTCAGCTGTTTAGGTGTTAGAAGGTGGAAATTGAACCCCGTGTGGTGTAGGTTCATAATAGTATCCACGATGGTTTCTTGGATGGTTTTCAAGTTCATCAGGACACTGTTGGCCATGATAGTCGATACACTAAAGCTGTTAGACATTAGAGATTCTTTAACTCCTTCCTGAATTGTGTTAAATCCCTTTTCTAAACTGATCAGGTGCTGATTAAACACCTTGTGATGTCTATCCATCGCATTTTCTACTCTTTTGATGATGTTGTTCTCTGCTTCAACAATAGATGTGTTGTTTTTCCATAAGGAAGCCAAACGCTTTTGTCTAAGTCTGATTTGTTGGATATCCTTGGCATATTTTTGAGCAAACTCGTCGTCTAAGACACCAAACAAACTTCGTGCTATGCTCCCTATAGGATTGATAAGACCGCGCTTATGTCGCACGTTCTCCGTGAACTGCTGACCAAGCAACATGCTATTGTAATGGTCAAGTTCATTGCTACCGTGACGTAATTGCATGAGGATTGCGTCACACTGTGATATCTTTGTTGTATTAGAACATATGTTACTCAGATGATCGACGTATTTTTTAAGCATATGTAATCCTTGCCAATAGGGCTCCATATCATAATATACAATCAACTTCCACTCGTCTCGTTCGAGACGCATATTGGAGATCTTGTCGAAATAAATGCTCTGACTGCTATTCAAAAGTGCTGTTCTGTAATCACAACTAGATGGTGTTATGATTAACATAAAAAACATGAGAGCGATGTATATAAAATTGCCGATTTTTGCCCTCCGAAGACTTCTTGATCTATTTTTCGATATCTCATTCTCATTTGATACCGAAGGTTGATCGGACTTCTCTGATGTGATATTATTTTGCTCTGCATTTTTTCCAGGTTGTTGATATTCGTGGACTGGCAACAGGGAAAGTTTTGTGATTGGCCTCTTTATTACCCCATTTTTGGTTTTAACTGATACGACACGAACATAGCCGTCCTTGCCGGGGTGCAGCTCTATGATTCTGCCGAGGGCCCACTTGCCAGGTGGTAAGTTAGCGTCTTGGATGATAACTATGTCGTCGATCTTTAAGTTCGATCGCTGCTGCCGCCACTTGCTACGTGCTGATAACTGACACAGGTACTCGGTTTTCCACCGTTTCCAGATGTCATCAAAAATCTTCTGGGTAAGCTGCCATCGAGTTCTTGCGTCTCTTTCTGTCTCTATGATGGTAAGTGTGCGACCACTCGATAAAAAGTGCGACGGAGTTAGGTAATCCATGTCATCCGGGTCTTCGCTGATGGTGCAAAGAGGTCTCGTATTAAGGCAGGCTTCCATCTGTGCTAGTAATGTGGAATACTCCTCATACGTCAGTTTCTGCTCACCTATAACTCTCTTGATGTGGTGTTTGAGACTTTTGACAGCCGCTTCCCAGAGCCCCCCAGCACTCGGCCAGGAGGGCGCGTTAAAGTGCCATTGTATTTGCATATCTGTGATTTCTCTGTAGAACTCGTCGTTAAGGGTTGTTCGTAAGTTCATGTACTCTTCACGCAAGGCCTTGTTGGCTCCGACAAAATTTGTCCCATTATCACTATAGATATGGGTTGGAGCTCCTCTGCGGGCTGCCATCCTCCTTAATGCTGCTAGAAAGGCAGCTGAGCTCAGGTCGGAAACGAGTTCTAGGTGCACGGCCTTAGTCGCCATGCACACGAACACTGCTATATAGCCTTTGGTCGTCTTGATGCCACGACCTTTATTTGCTTTGACGTCCACATAGCCGGTGAAGTCGACCCCAGTATGATTGAATGGCCTCGACGGATTACTTCGTGACTCTGGTAAGTCTCCCATTATTTGTGTATTTTTTACAGGATTATGCCTTCTGCATGTGACGCAGTTATGTATGCGTTTTTTGACAGCACGACTACCGCCAATAATCCAGAACTCCTGTCTTAACCACGCCAGTGTTAGGCGAGCTCCACCGTGGAAGGTCATCTGATGGCCTTGATCAATCAGTCGATCGGTAAGTAATCCCCCGTGAGGAATGATAATAGGATGTTGCATGTTTTTGCTTATCCTTGCATTGCTTATTCTGCCACCAACCCTCAGCAATCCGTTTTCATCTAGATACGGATTTAGGTTAAGTAGCTTGCTTTTAGAGTCTACATTGCTATGCTTTTGAAGGCTTTTGATCTCCTCCGTAAACTCATGTTGCTGTACATACTTGATTAAAATGTGCTTCGCTCTTCTTAACTCAGTGATTGTAAGAAAAGACGGCTTTGGTTGCGATTTTGATGATATACGTAATATCCTCGCAAGTATACGAGTTGATTTCGCAAAGCTGCTGTACTTGCTTAGTACTGTGTCGATGACGTCATATGATTGTTTTTGCGAAGAGGTGACTTGTTGTGCGATTTTTATTTCTCTCATTTCTTCGCTTGTGTTGTAGTCAGGGTTTTCCTTTGACTGATTTTCATCGAATGAAGGTAACCATGCGGGTCCATGCCACCAGAGAGTATGCTGCTTAAGTTGTTCTACTGTCATGCCTCTACTGGCGCAATCAGCTGGGTTATCTGCGGACTTAACATAGCGCCAGCTGTTTGATGGTATGATATCAGTTACTTGCTTGACTCTATTGGCAACGAAACGCTTCCAGCGACTTGGGTCACCTTGAAGCCATCCCAGTACGGCTGTTGAGTCCGACCATGCGAAGATTTCGATATCGTGCCCAACCAGACATTGTATAACTGTGTGCATTAACTTTGATAGTAGTACGGCTGCACTCAATTCCAATCTTGGTAATGTGATACTCTTGTTTGTTGGAACAAGCCGCGCCTTTCCAGTTATTAATGATACTGTTGAGATTTGATTGGCATCTTCATTTTCGTATATGCAATAAATCACACAAGCAAATGCTTTTATTGATGCGTCGCAGAATCCGTGCAGCTTAATAGTTCCGTTCCTGTGACACTGCAGCCATCTCGGTAGCTTAAACTCATTGATATGTTGTAAATCTTGTGTCATTAGTGACCATTGCTTAACAATCTCTTCAGGAACTTGATCATCCCATTGGAGTTGTAACTGCCAGACTGCTTGGAATAGCAGCTTGAGCTTGGTGGTAATTGGAGACAGCCATCCTAAAGGATCGAAGATTTTTGATATGTCTGATAGGAGAGATCTTTTCGTCACAATTTTTGATGATGACACATTGATTTTGCTTTGGAATGTGAGTTGATCCTCAGTAGGGTGCCAGCGCAACCCGAGAGTCTTGGTGGACTCTTGATGGCGAAAATCAAATACCTCGTCTGTTTTGCTGACGTCATCGAGTAACTCGGCCTTGTTCGATGACCATTTGCGGAGGTTGAAACCTCCTGATTTCAAAAGATCTATTAAATCTTTCTGCAACTGCTTTGCTTCTTGCAGGGTATGATGACCACTCAAAAGATCGTCCATATAGAAGTCTTCTTCTAAGACCTTCGCTGCTGCTGGATACTTGTGGCGTTCATCATTTGCTAACTGCTTAAGCGTCATTATTGCTAAAAATGGCGCTGCTTCTGTACCGTATGTAACGGTCATGAGTTCGTATTCACGCAGAACTTGCTCTGGAGAGTCACGCCATACAATTTTTTGATACTTCAAATCATCCTTGTGGCAAAAAATCTGCCGAAACATTTTCTCCAGGTCAGCTGTATATGCGAATTCGTATTGCCTCCATTTTAAAATCAAAGAAAACAAATCTTTTTGTAAATTAGGTCCGCTGTACATCAAATCGTTCAAACTCAGCCCCGACGATGTTTTCGCCGAAGCGTTGAAAACGACCCGCAACGCAGTTGTCGTGGAATCCGATTTGATTACACAATGATGTGGTAAATAGTAGCTGACTTGATTTTTGTCGTATGTACTTTCCTGCATGTGGCGTAATTCGATGTACTCATGTATGAATGATCTATATGAAGTTTGAATATTGACGTTATTCGAAAATTTCTTTTCAAGTTGATAAAATTGTCCAATGGCTTTGTGTTTGGACTCCCCTAATTTTTCCTCAATGTTTGCTTTCAGAGGTAATCTGACGACGTAACGACCATCTTCTTTTCTTGTCGTATCTGCCTTGTAACGCTGTACGCACTGATGATCTTCTTCTGATAACTTGTTTTGACTGTCGTCAGCAACATCTTCAATTGCCCAGAACCTCTGAATATCATCTATGTTGTTTAGGACAACACTACATTGATATGATTTTATTTTCCCACTTACAATCCAGCCAAGGCGTGTTTGCTGCGCCACTACCTGGGAATCGCCTTCCTTGATGAGGCCATTCATAATGATCGAAGAGTAAACCTCTGCTCCAAGCAGTATGTCGACTGGACGACTAAGGTTATATTCAGGATCCGCTAGATTCACATGCTCTAGACAAGCCCATGATGGCTTTTGGAATGAGCGATTGGGCAAATTATAAAGCAGAGTTTTCATGATAAGTACCTCGGCGGAAAAAGTGAAGTCTGTAGACACTGCTGATGCGTCAATTTGTATAACACCCTTGCAGTTACTTTCCTTGGCACCAACTCCCATTACAACCCCCTTGCATGCTCGTCGAGGAAGTGCCAATCGCTGAGCAGCGTCCTCAGTGATCAGTGATACTTGGGATCCCTGATCTATTAAGGCTCGCATAGGGTAGTATACCCCATTAATCCCCATAACCTTGATTTGAGCTGTTGCCAACAGGGTCTCTGATATTTCTGGATTCGACACGTGTGTGACGTTTTTGCGTTCCTTTGAAGTCGAATCGCTAGCGTAAGACTTCGAGTTACTGGAACCCGAGAAGGTCTCATGTAACAAGGTGTTATGATCGCCTTGACATTCCCGACATCTTTTGTCGGAAATACATGCTTTACCTTTATGATCATAAAGACAGTTTTTGCATAAATTCAGTTTATTCACTGTCTTGCGTTTCGAATCCGATGTTGATTCTAAGAAAGTTTTGCAACTGAATAAATGATGATTTTCGTGGCAAACTGGACATTTCCATTGTTTTTTAGTCGCGGAATTATTAGAAAATGATCTATTGGACTTATAGAAATGTTTCTTGCTGTTGGGCTCTTGCTGAGACCTGTTATCTGATTTCTGACCATCTTGCTTGCGCCGTGAAGCTTCCAATGATGTAAACTTGTTCTCTAGAAATCCCAAGAATTCACTCAATATTGGCAAATCTCGTGGGTTTTTCTGAGAATCCGTGTAGTCAGCGTGGGTCTGCTGATCCAGTTTCAATGCTAGTACATGAACTATAAATGGATCCCACGATTCTACGTCAACTCCAAGGTTTTTTACCGCATTCAGACACTCGTTAGTGGTGTCATACATTTTCTTGATTTGTGAAGCTGACTGCTGTTGCATAGTTGGTAATGATAAAAGAATATTGATATGAGAACTGAATATTAACTTAGTGTTATTGTGTATCTGTGGTTTAATATCTCCCAACAGACCTTATAGTTCTCGGTGCTGATATGCAAGTGCTGGATAAGTCTCTCCGGTTCCCCCCTCAGTTTAGCTTTCAAAAACTGCATTTTCTGTGCGCAGGAGATAGAACGGTTGTTGTGTATTGATTCCGTGAATAAGTCTTTAAATGCTACCCATTGATGATAATTTCCGTTAAATGTTGGGATGTCCATCGTTGGGGTACTTTTCTCACGGTGAGAGACAGACCACATCTTACTGTTGATAGATTTCTTGATGTCAAGATAAAGTTGTTCGTATTTGCTGAACGACTCTTCGTATTCTACATTTTCTTCAAACAACTCGCTATCAATGTCCCAATGTAACGAGTCTATTGTTGACCATCTTAATTGAATAGTCTGCAAAATATCTTCGAACTCCCATTTCTCAGATATTTTATCTAAATCTATGATAGCAATGGTACGCAAGAATGCCTTAAAATTGCTTTTCTGTTTACGCAGCATCTCTTCCAGCTTACTGCTGTTACCTTGCGAAGTGTAAACGCTCGGAGACTTGGCCCTAACCTTGCTGGTTGATTGTTGTTGATTGTCTCCTGCATCTTGATCTGTTGATCCTCTCCCGTGCCCTTGACTCTTCTCCGCTTCAGCTGCTTGTAATGGTGGCTGCGGAGTAGATGGTGCTTCGACAATCTTGGGATCGGTAATGCTGACCTTGTATTGCTGAATATACGCACGTGCCTCGTTGTAAAACTTCCTAGTTTTCTGATAATAATTTTCTGAAAAGTAGCTGTAGCCACGCTCTTCAGATTCTGCTAACTGAATATGATTCGATTGGAACTCTTCCCAATATTTATCGAGAAGCTCTAAACGTTTCTTGACGTAAATAGAGGTTTTTCTTTCAGCTCCATCTTTTTTAAAATTGCGCAGAAGCTGCTCTATGCCTTGCATAATCTGATTCTGATTTTCGAGTAGGTCCTCCATCTCGGAGATGCTAATGTAGCTTCAGTGATAAAAAGCTTGATAAAATGATAACAGAAATCTATGATATTTCTATGAATTCTACTCGATTGTGTATTCCTCGCTTCGTCGACTGTGCTTGGAAAACAATGTAGGTACCTTATGTTGATTTATTGATAAATGATTTTATGCAAGACTTGCTCGGGAATAGACACCCTTTTCATAAAACGCTTGATGATAGCTGATAGTAGTCTATTCGTAATGCTGATGATGCTGTATGGTGTGGTCGTATGTATGCTGATGCAACAACCACGTGACACGTGCTGCTAACCTCGCTGGCGAATCCACCTCGTAGATCTTCGACCAGCCGCTTCGCTGTTGCGATGATAATGAAAGCTCACTCACCGGTATCTGCTGCTTTGTTACCTGGTGGTTGCTAGTGATAGTGGTAGGTATATCCACTCTCTGATGCGGCGGAATGTTCACACGCACTTTGTAAACTACGCGATTGGTCCCGCCAATACGGTGGCTCGAAGGACCATAAAGTTGTACGGGACAACTATAAATGATAAAATGTGATAGAGTTTATAATTATAATTTTATTGATATAATGCTATAGCTAATTGATACAGTGATCGGTAATGATAGGATGATTTTAGGATATCGAACTGCTACGATATTATGATAATGAGTACACGCGGCGAAGACCGAACGCGAACTAAAGTAAATTGCGCACGCGGTACAAAACTGCTTATGTTACATAAAAATATATGAATTGTACGGTTGGACCGTACAAAGCGAGAAATTTATAGAGTTTCAATCCAAATAGTTATTTTATTTACTAGTATTAGAGAAAAAGAAAATAAAATGTTCGCTAGATGAATTAAACAAACGCACATAACTCGTATACACCGAATCATAATATTTAAAAACTATTATTCTTACCTGAATGTTTTAAAATTGTATTTTTTTGTTGCTGAATGGGCCTTCTCTTGACTTCGATCACGCCTGATGGAAAGCGATGGATGTGGTCTACCATGAAATGAGCATGCCCAGACGATGCCTGTTCACTCTTGCTTTGAAGGCAGATGCTTTAAATGTGGAAGGAAACACAGATGCTCATGTTCATTTTATTTTTTCGTTCTTCAAAAATTGAAAGCATCTATCGTTTAAACCTAATTATAATCACTAGCGATTATCGCTCGATCCAAAAGAAATTGTAGGTTAAATTAGCATGTCCTAAGATAAATTGCCATGGCTATCATTTTAAAATCAAGCTATTTTTGTCGGACTCGTCCTTTTTTGGAAATATTACTGACTTTTGGACTCTCTAATACATACTGCAAATAACTTCTAATGTGTAACCACAACTCAAACAGCACATCATAATTTGCCTACCCACACAACCATACATCACTCAACATAAGCACAGGCACACACTAACGACACATCGTTCACACAACGAGCGCAAATTAGTGACTGTCGCAGATCCACGCGCGCACTTATGTACGATACGAACAATTTATTTTTATCGCGCGACATTTCGTGTGACGGACGATATATTCTTTATGCGTCAACGTATGTTATTAGGTCTTATTTAGATTTATTTGATTGAATGTCTAAGGAATTAGGGTTTTGGAACGATGTTCCTTATCGCTCGTTTACTTCGCACACATGGCGAATGAGAGCTAGACCGAAAAAGTGTAGCATTTTGACTGTCACGATTCTCCGATTCTTTTTTTATTTTAGTACTGTCAAACGTTGTTAATTTATTGAATTACTAGCGACCGGCCCCGGCTTCGCACGGGCGCAATGGAGAAACACTGATAATTTTAGAGCCATTATTTCTCGTAAAAAGTATAGGATAAAAATGGTTATTGTGGGTTATCCATAAGAGATAGACATATACCATTGCAGACTTTTTTGTCGACCTTTTTAAGGTGTACAATACTATAGTACATTATTTTGATCTATCTCGACGGGTTCAGCCAGCGTTTACAATGTAAGCGCAAAAAAATGTGTTTATTTACGACATCACATTAGAAACCTCTAAAATTATTAGTGTTGCTCTACTATATTATGCATATATTATACATATAAACCTTCCTCTTGAATCACTCTATCTACTAAAAAAAACCCCATCAAAATCCGTTGCGTAGTTTTAAAGATCTAAGCATATATAGGGACAGACAGACAGGGAAGCGACTTTGTTTTATACTATGTAGTGATGCCTGCTATTTAATACACGCTTTATAACCCTTTGAAATCTACCTCATACGTAGTCTCATATTAGACTATGGATATTTCAGAGAATGAGGCTTTTTTACAGTATCCTAATGAGCATAACCAAGATATCTGTAAGGACACGGTTAGTATTATTAATAATTGCTTTATTTTTAGGCAACTATGTAAGATAAAAAACACAAAATAGTCTTATCTAAACAAATAAATAAAATTGAAGTGTCTGTTTGTTATGTCAAAATTACAGGTTTTGGATGAATGCACATGACAGTATTATACTTGTAACAAAAAGAAAACACTGTTTGTTCCGTGTCCGAAACGGCTGGACCGGTTATTTTAGAAAAAAGGGGATACGCTCAAAAAAAAAATAAACCCCTTGAAATCCAATTGGTTTTCAACATGCACGCGAGCGAGATCGCGGACACAGTAAAATAATACATTAATACATAATAAAAATAAAATAAAACATCGAACATATTGGTTAGTACAGGCAGCTCTGTCGCAATTTCCAACAAACCGCTGTTCTAATTCCTCAATAATTACATTGCATTGACCCTAATGTGTCCACTGGGCCATAGGACTAACATATTCTACTCCTTATTTCATAGCATATCTCATGCACACTGCAACTTTCGATTACCCAGCTATTTTCCAAGAATGTACCCGGAGGAACCAGGTTCCTCTACTATTTACGGTTCATTCCACTTGGACGCGCTCTCAGGGCTGTTGCAGCAATATCATATAATGGGGATGGCAAATTATTGCTCAGCGCATCGGGGCGGCTTCAAAATCTACGACAGAATTGATATTAATTTGATGAAGGGAATTATGGATCTCATGTTCTGGGATTTTTCACCTGCTGGCAGTAAAAATGTAGGTAAACGGATTGTTAATGGGGTCCAAAATGAAGTGACTTCTATTTCGGTGGCAATGTACCTACCTACATAGGTTAGGTGGGTAGTTTTCTACCGAAATTTAAAATCCCGTTTTCTTGAAGAGCCCTTGAAATGCCTTTAAGGTTCCACTAGTTGACGGCTCGAACTTGTCTGCGTGCAGTGTGGATAATATGCATGATATTAGTTTATTTATTTACGGTCTTATTCATAAATTAAAAGTTATCCAACATCTAAAGGCTTGCTAAAGTCTGATTGTCGCATTTTAGCACTAAAACCTTCTTTAAGCCTTTAAAGTTATGAAACCCAGAACTAGGGTTCTGTTATAGTAGGCTTTAGCAGTACTATAAGAAAAAATGACTCTAAATCAGCTGATTAATAAGAAAATGACACTTGACGTACAAATGTAACATGTGTGAAAAGTCAGTTTCATAAACAATCGGACTTTGAGGAGCAGTTATATTTAATTTATTTTGCACTCCTGTTTAACCAATTTAGTTTATAATTATATACGTAAAATGCAAAATAGAAGCGAGGAAAATATAACAAAGCACATAAAAGCAACAAGAAATACTGTGGAACGCTGCTGCTTTAATGTGGAGACATCGCTTTCAATGCCTTTTACATGGCATGACTTGCAAACTAGAAAATGTGAAAACAACCATAGTAGCTCTAGCAGTATTTCACAATATTGCAGTTGACCATGGAGACCACAATATCAATGAATATCATACAAAGTAACACCAAGAAGTGGCAAGGGAAATGCAATTGCTATTTTACAAACTATTAAGGCAAAATTCCGCCGGGGTAGTCCCACTTTACCAGGCTGGAGTTACATCTTAACACTTGTATCCGGAGACGGTTCAGGGACTTCCGAGTGGACCTCGTTTTTGTTACAGTGAGTTTTACTCAGGAACTTTGTAACACATTATTTTTATTGTCTAAATATTATGTAGACCTTCTCCCTGACCAATTTAAAAAAAATATATAAGCTAAAGAATAGAAGCAAAAGCAAGCATAAGTATAATATAATAAATTAAGAACGTTTACAAAACAAAACTTACTTTGTACACATTCTAGCTGTAACAGTATGTATACTGTTACAGCTAGAATGTGTTCAAAGTAAGTGTAGTTTCAGATTTTTTTATTAAAATGAAATTGTGCCTATTCTCAGACGTACATCACACGTGATAGAACACGAATATTTGCAATAAATACCAATCAGTAATTCCTATACCGATCAGCATCAGTGTAATAAATTTGCTTGATTGATCTCTGAGGTTTTCAGCTGTTGATTGGGGTACCCACCTATTCTACATAACAAAACCGCTGTGTGTATTCAAATCAAAATTAATCAAGATACCGGTATATTGGTTAGTTAGATTTGATTTTCTTTTGTTGCCTTATCACCATTAATATCATTAAACTCAATATTTGAAAGTGGATTTTCAGATTCAATGGCCAATACAAGGAACGATTGAACAATATATTGTTATGATCTGCACAAATGTTCTGTGAACTGCACAATTACTAGACATTATGAAAGATAAGATAAATCGTACTACCCTGAAACCTGATGGAGTTCTTTAGCCACGTTTCACGTTATCCAATCTAGTTTTGCTCGAAAAGTTAACGAAAAAATTTCAACACGCTCGTAAACATTTACATAATTTTGCGAAAAACTAAGTGAAAACCCTGCAATTTTGAAAGAAAGAAAAAGAAAAAATAAATGTTTATTCTGCACCAACTTACAAATAAACGAAAATTATGGAAATCGCTGTGCTATTAATTTGACGGTATAATATGAGAGGTATTTCAACGGTGTTTTGGACTATAAGATTAGGAACAGATGCGTTCACGACGCTCCGTTCCCTCCTGACTTTATTCCGGCATTATACAAATAGCCCTCCTCTTGGAATACAAATGATTAACCAATATTTTTCATGTGTTTTTTTTACGCTTAAGTCGCATAAATTTCTGGATAATAACATAATGAGGATGGAATAAAACCGAAAAGGTGAGGAATTGATGAGATGAACAAGTTACTTGCCTCATCTCTAGATCTCTGATAGGTCTAGAACTGTAATCTATAAGGGCATTCGTAGTTGTAGGTTAGTCAAAATAAATAATAAAGCCTAAACTACAGTTGCAACAGTAATAAAAATTAATAATTCTAACAACTTCGAAGAAGTCCCATCGGTCATAATCAAAACCAACAAAAATTTCCAACCTACATAAATCACATAAATTTAAATGAAAACTCTCATCTTCTAAGACATTATAAACAGCGTACACCGTCTGCCTGACCTACAAAAAGTTAAATGACTTACATTAGAACTTCATTGAGGAGCAAGTAATAAAGCTCAGGCGGGCATTAACTATTCATTGTGAACTCGTCATGCTCTGCCTATATAATATTATTAAAACTGAACTTTAGCAACTTCGTCTAACGATCGTACTTGAACGTTTATTAGCATTTTACTATGCCAAGTCTTAGGAGTTGTGCATATGAGATGGCAGGAATTTTTTGGGTAAGTTTTGGCGATCCAACTCTGCATGTTTGATAGATAATCGATTTAAAAAAATCTCAAACTACATACGCCAAAAGATTTAAATAAACAGTTAAGAAATAATTGGTCAATTTACATTAAACCAACCAAGCTGTTATTTATTATTATTTTTTTCTTTATTTCTTTCTTTTCTTTTTCTTTCTTTATTTTTTTCTTCTCTTTTTCTACTTTTTTTCTTATCTTTTCCGCTATTTAATTTATTTTATTTCTTTTCTTTTTTTCTTTAGACTAATAGATTAGGTACGTATGAACTTTTAAGTAAGAAGAAGGGTTCGTAGCTAAGTAATAATATCTGCAGGGGTCAATTGATCAGGTCCGTGGAAGGGTGACCTTCTTTACATTCCGAAACCTCCGTGCCTCGGAAAGCACCTTACGCCGTTCCATGTAAAATACTTTATTCAGCTATATCCGATTAAATTGGAAACCGATCTCAATATAGTTGGGAAAAGTCTAGGCAGATTGAGATATCTAAGAACTTTTTACACTTTGCGGGACACTTAACGCCCCTCGACGTAATAACAATAAAACTTATATTGTGTCTCGTTCAGTGCCTTCAATGAGTTAATTTGTGATAGGGATCACCTGTGGCTATCAATAAGAAGGTAGATAGCTTTCTGACAAGTGGTCTTTAGAATATCGGTATTGTCCAGTAATTAGAATGTGGAAATGAGATGGCAAGAGAGTTGTAAGACGCTTCATGCAAAATGTATGTATTCAGGAATGGTATTCACTGGAAATCAACAATAACCTAGTTGAGAAAAGCAGACAGATAAATGGGTTCACTTTTGTTTTCAAAAGCATAAATGAAGGTTTCCGAGTTCATGATAGGTTCATGAAATCTGGAACGTTAATTTCTGCTTTCACCTATTTCAAAGCATTTATTTCAAATAAACTAATAACGTACTTTTAAATTGTCAAAGGTTCGGTCAGTCAGAAAGATGAAGCTAGATGCCTATTCCAAAACGTAGTAGGTCCTATGTACTTATAAAGAAGAATATACTCTTTTAAGTAATTATATGTTACTAAATATTGGTTGATCAAGCGCCAGTCTGTCCAAGCTTTTACCTTCATTATGAATTTATAAGTAGAGAAAGCAATGGGAAATGGTCTGACAATGTTTTGATGAAAGAGAGTACCGAATGGAAGGCACGGGCGAAGGAGTTCTCACAGATAACGAGAATTCGTCTCAGTCGTTTTGTTAAGATTAAAGAGGATTAAGACGTGCTGTATTTGTTTTAACTAGATTCGTCTCCCAAATGCGTTGAATATCAGAATATGGGTTAAACAATCACCTTTTTTTGTATACGAAAGTAAAAAGTATTATTATTATCAGATATTAAAGTCCCACTTCTGGGCAAAGGCCTTCACCTCTCTCTGTCCAGACAATCTTTATTAATGGAGCTGCTTTCTTTGCTGAGATTGAAGTGAATTACCTGAAAACAAGTTTGCGAATTAGTGTTTCACAGTTGTTTTCGCGTACACATAGACAGGTAGACCATAATTATCTTGTTTTTATCCAATAAAATGTAGATTTAGTAGGATTTGAGTGAAACCGTGGGAACCAGCTAGCTAAGTAAATAGTAAGTAATACCTATAATAGACTTGGATGTCACGTATTCCGTTTCAAAGAGACGACAAGTTGACGACCTCGTCCCGTACCGTTTCCACTTATTATCACCGATTATCGGAAACAGTCACATCAAAGCCGACGTAAGCTTTGTGTGTTACTAAGAGCATAGTCGTAATTATTTTCACCGCTATGAGTACTAATGTCAGGGTTTTTCGCAGAAGAAACTTCTCTCGCCTTTTGTAAGACCTCGCCAAACGACTGGTTGATACTTTGACACTTCCCGTGGATTAGAAAATTGCATGCTTTAAGCAGCTAGCTAGAAAACTATCTTCTCAAAAAATACTTCTTGGATTCGGGTACGGTTTGTCGAAGGAGACGGACATCCCGCCTTTTTTTTTCGTTTGTTGTAACACGTGCCGGCTTACAACATTGAATTCGAACGGTCTTTCTCTAGCATTTGTGAATGTATCTCTATGTGTCACAAATTAAAATATTTTAAAACGGTGCAAAAGTGGTACACGTGCGTTCTTGATCTTCAGCCTGGTTAGGTGGCCTAGCCTAGTTGCCAGCCGAGGAGCCTGGTGATGACGTCGAGTAGGTACATAAATGTCTCTTTGCGGGCCAATCTGGTGAGGTCACTCCGTATATTTCAGGGATTTGCTCTCGAAGCTGTATCCTGCTGTGTTTTAGTTTGTTAACTGGATGCCATGAGCGAATTCAACATCATTTTATGCTATCTTTATAGGACAATGTTTTCATACTAAATGTAATAGGGCGGGATAAACTATTACACTGTGGGCATCTTTTGTGATTTGTCCAAGGCATTCAATTGTGTTCTTCATGAAACCTTAATCAGGAAACTTCACCACTACGGAATCCGGAACGCCTCTCTGGATCTTCTCACTTCCTACTTAAGTGATAGGATTCAGAGAGTTGATGTTAACGGGAAAAGGTCACCCGGATCTGTAGTAAGAATGGGGGTCCCACAGGGCTCAATACTTGGACCATTTTTATTTATTGTTTATATCAATGACTTGCCTTACCTCATAAAGGATGAACATGATATAGTGTTGTTTGCAGATGACACTTCACTTTTATTTAAACTCAAACGTCAACAGCTGGTTACTGACAGTATAAATAGTGCCCTCGCAAAAGTAGTTAACTGGTTTAATGTTAATAATTTACTTCTTAACGAAAAAAAAACCAAATGTATTAAGTTTACGATACCAAATGTTAGACAAGTAGAAACTAGTGTTCTCATAAAGGGTGAAGAGTTAAAACCCGAAAATACCACAGTATTCTTAGGCATAACTTTGGATGCCAAGCTTCAATGGGGCCCCCATATAGATAAATTGTCAAAAAAGCTTAGCTCTGCAGCATACGCCGTTAGGAAAATTCGTGACTTAACTGATTTAGAGACAGCCCGTTTAGTTTACTTTAGTTATTTTCATAGTGTGATGTCATACGGTATTCTGTTGTGGGGAAATGCCGCCGAAATTCAGATAATTTTTATTTTACAAAAAAGGGCAATTCGTTCCATTTATAAATTAAGTCCCAGACACTCCCTCAGAGACAAATTTAAAGAGATTAATATAATGACTGTGCCTTCTCAGTACATTTA
This sequence comes from Eremobia ochroleuca, assembly GCA_949629135.1. Classification (NCBI taxonomy): domain Eukaryota; kingdom Metazoa; phylum Arthropoda; class Insecta; order Lepidoptera; family Noctuidae; genus Eremobia; species Eremobia ochroleuca. The sequence continues at coordinate 20,440,373 of OX451394.1, forward strand.
TGATAATCTTTTGTATGCACATAAAAATATTAATCTGTTTAAGAAATACAGTGATATCCATAATATAAATACTAGGAACAAACATAAATTTGTTGTTCCTACAACAAGGCTCAAGAAAATAGGTGGCTCGTTTAGATGCCAATGTATACGTTTTTATAATAAACTTCCTAGCCACATTCAAGAACTAAGCATTAATAAATTCAAATCTTTTATAAAGCTAAAACTATGCCAGAAAGCCTATTATACTGTAAAAGACTATATTGAGGACAAAAACGCTTGGGATTGAGCTGCTCCAATAGGTCTGGACAGTGAATGTTGTTTATTTTTTATTTTGCTGATTTACACTTTTGTTATTTTTTTTTCTTTCTAAATATCTATTTATGACATGACATGAACATTTACTGTTTAAAGTCTTATATTATTTTAATTATTGTGAATGTGAGGACTATGTGGGTCATTGTTTCCGTTTTAATCATGGTCTGGCAGTTTGAGTGGTTTATGCGGTCTACACAAATGTTCTGTCCTTGGCCTTGGCCATTGCTCGTCGAATCGTTGAGCTCCTTAAGTTCTGAGTTGAGCTGCACGGTTACTGACGAATGCGTGCACTGACTGCACAGGTCCACTCAATCTGTGTGGTTCTTCCCTCAAAATACCACTTCAGACTTCAATCTACATGGTCCTCAAAGATCAAAGATGATGTCCGGATTTTTATATACACATTGACATTGATGAATTTTATATAAACAATGACATGGATATTTACTTTGTATAGTATCTTATTTTTTATTATTATTATTGTGAGTGTGAAGACTATGTGGGTCATTTCTTTTTTCTTTTTTCCTTCTTAGTTAGTTTTAATCATGGTCTGGCAGTTTGAGTAATTTATGCGGCCTACCCAAATGTCCTTTCATTGGTATTGTTCGTCGAATCGTAAGGCTCCTCAAGTTCTGAGTTGAGCTACACAATTTTTGACAAATGCGTGCACTGACTGGACAGGTCCGCTCAATCTGTGTGGTTCTTTACTCAAAAGACCATTTCAGACACCAATCTGCATGGTCTTCACATGATCTGACCAAGATTATGTCTGGACTTTAAAAGAGACTGTGACCTCTGAGTTTGTTTCGGCCTTTCTTCTCAGAGTAGTCAGATAGGAAACGCCGACCTCATCTAGTTTAAAAAATATGATTGACATGTAAAAGTGTTTGTACAAACCTACTTACAGAAAATAAATCATTTATCATTTATCACTAGCGCAAAATATTTTGCGCTAGTGTAATAGTATGCAGACTTGACTTACAACCTAGGAAAAGATACCTTATTCAATCAATTGCTACAATAACAGAAAGTATGAAGTACGAAATCTATTTCGTACTTCATCCTTTCTGTTATTGTAACATTGTAGTGGATTCCAAAAACTTCTTTGAACAAGGTATCTATTCCTAAGTTGTAACTCAAGTCTGCAGACTTGAGTAACAACTACCCACGTGCACTAAATTGCACAAACAGGGAAAAAAAACTGTCCGAACTCTTAAGTTTGCATAGCAAGATTTTTTTTTCTACAGATAAACAAAGTGCGTAGCTCATAAACAGACGATATGCTCCCCTGTCACGTTTACATATATTGGTTCCCAAGCTCAAGCTGCACATGTCGAGAAAGCTCACCACTTGTAACAGCCTACAAACAAAAGCTTTCTTAATAATATACAAGAAATTCTCCCTTACAACAATCTCTCTCAGAAACAAAGTTATAACAAAATAGATAACGTTTAACGTGACATTCTAGGGATGAGAGGATACCTTAATCGCCGCGTTCGAGTTCTACCTCGTAAATGTGCATGTGCATACAAACAAATCACACCTACTGGCGAACAAGTATTCGGTAACATACACACCGTCTACAAGGAGAAGCACTATGATGGCTGTGTCAGGACGACGACGAACATTACACAACAGTAATCCGTTAGATCTAACGCAAGAACCAACCAACCTCAAAACACAACTGAATTTTCACATAAGGACATTCATGTAGCCTGCATGCAAGAAACAGGTACGCACTTAGGAGCATACAACTGCACACATTACGAATGGCGGCTCTTCCGAACCGTAGGTAAAGCATACCGGGGACAAGCAATTTTAATCAGAAAAAAATCCCAAATTCAATTAATTGACAGAAAACGGGTATCGACGCTACTCTTAAAGTTGGCAGGAGATATGACAAGTCACCTCCTCGGTATATAATCAACTCTCACATCGACAGTTGTTGTAGTTTTTGTTGTGTTTTGTATTTTTCTCTTCTGTTTTTTTCTTGTCTGTTTATATACCTATGTGTGTACATAAATGGTAAAACAAATAAATAAATACATCTAAAGCAAATAGTTCCTTCAAAGGCGTATAAAACTTAATTAGGAAATATTAGGTCATCCCACTTCCAGTGTCATATTTTTTATTTCCAATATTTATGTATTGCGCAATGGTATGCAATAGTTAATACATGTGTTGTCTTGTATCGTCATCTTGTTCATCATCATGTTAGTTTAATTTGGTGTGTTGTATTGTCAAGACGTGCATTGATTTAAAATGGAAGATTTAAAAAAATCTATTAATGTAGTGGAGCAACGTATATTTCTAAAGTTTTGTGGTTTACTCAACTACTCTGGAGGAGTTACGCACAACTTACTGGTAAAGTGTGCTGGTCGTAACGCCTTAAATAAAAGAACCGTACAGCGATGGCTTGAAATGTACAAACAAGGAAGAACCACAGCTGAAGATGAGCCGCGAGCACCTCGATCATTATCATCGACTAGATTAGAAGCAAGGGACAAAATCAAGGAAGCACTTCGTCAGTCACGTAGGGTCAGTGTCAGTGATCTCTCCACTCAACTTAACATTCCTCATTCCACTATACATAGAGTACTCACGGAGGATTTATGTCTGGTCAATAAAAGTGCAGTGTGGGTGCCCCACACTCTGAACACGGATCAGAAAGAGTTTCGTTATGAAACTGCGCGTAGCCATTTATCGTGGTATCGCCGTAAGAAAAATATACTTAATAGATTCATATGCCTTGATGAAACTTGGGTCGAATTTTATACTCCTCGTCAAAGACATCAGTCACGATGTTGGGTGGAACCGGGCACTTCAGCTGAACATTTACCACGTGCATGAACGAAAAATACTACTAATAGTAGCTATGGATGTCAGAGGCATTGCTTTTTGGAGAACTTATGATGAAAATACAACTATGACTGGAGAGCGATATAAGTAATTTTTAGAAGAAAATATTCCTATTTGGGCAGATAATATTCCTTTTTGGATAGATATTAAACTAAAGAGCATTATTGATGAATTAAATGAAAGTGGTACTTTAAATGGTGTTCAAGATTTGCCAGCAGTCTGGGAGCGAGTGATTAATAGTGGTGGAGATTATTGATTAGTGTCACAAGGTTATATAGTATAGTAGTCAGTTTTTGTAAAATAATAATAATAAAAAAATATGACACTGGAAGTGGGATGACCTAATATTATATACTGTAATAATCCTTGGCGACTTTAACGTCCATATTGGTCTATAAGATACAGAAAGTTTCCAACGCAAACTGAAACGACAAAAGCGAGATCATCATGCAAGATAATATGGTCAAAGGGCACTCAGAAATCCCAATTGGATCACACACCTGGTTAATTTGTTGTTAATTAGTTATGAGCAGAATTTAATAGGTCTACGTTTAATCTGGAAGTGATCGTCTAAAAACTTGGTCGATAAAACAAAAGCTAGTCATCCAATCTCCAGATCGTTCATCATAATTTTACAGGGAGCGATTTTACGTTTTGAAGCAATGTGGATTTTTTACCATACCAATCACTAGGAAACATAACTTTTCCGACCCATCAGAATGGGCACAGGCCAGGACAGTCAGTTGCTTGCTTTGTCACCATGGCAAGTTTCTCTTTAGAAGAAATAGGATTAATCTGGCATCAATTAAAAAATAAGCCGATTTCGTCTGCGTAAAAAACGCAGGAACTATTTATCCATGTATCGTTTTAAACGGTATGACTGATCGTATTAAGCGTGATAAAATGCATGAAAACGTGCGCTACAGGGACTGACGTAAAATTGCGTTCAGACAGTCGGCGGCACGTAACTTGGCAAGGTTTTACCGTAGTGGGAATAAGTTTGCGCATGTACACTTAGTGCAACAAAATTAATATCACTTTGATTGCTTGTAATCAATTCTGTTAACAACCAAAATAAGTACCGACACATTGCAAACAAAAAGTATAATTAAGTCTGTACATTGCTTGTAACATTATGAGCCGTGGAAGGTTGTTATTTTGTTTTGGTAAATAAAGAAGTTTTTATTTTTTTTTTATTTTTTTATTTTTTTATTTTAAACACGTCTGTTTATAAGAAAGTGAAAGAAAGGAGAGGAAAAGGGGACGACTCTTGCCAAGTTATGTGCCGGCTACTGTACTATGCTGGAAATCGTTAAGCGTGATCGCATTAAGCGGGTTTAACTGTATATAGTAGTGTTACATTGTGTATATTTTAGTCAAAGCTGTAGTAGAAATAGTTTAAATCCTGCTTCACTTTTCTTAATGGTATCCATAAGTTAAGTGAAAACGTAGTCATTTATAAAAAAAAAACTTCTACATTCAAAACGTTAACTCCAGCCATGCGAACTGTGCTACTTAACAGAGACAATACCTAAAAGATGCCTCTAATGATGTCTCTCGTAGACAGGTATAAGAATACCTGCCTACAACAATATCTATACACGGTGTATATTATATAGCCTCTTTATAGTCTTGCCCCGCCGCTGCACTCAGGGCACTAAGCAAGCGCTCAACAGCCATTAGACGTAATTGTACAGCGGCTAGATTTTATCGTTCTAAACCTAGTTCCACTCATTTTAAAGACTCACTTACACACGTCACATTTGCGGTTTTAACTTTATCATCATAAATCGCTTTAAATCATCAGATGATTTGTGTATGCTTGGCTATTGTAACTGATAAGCGTTCTTCTTTTATAGTGCTTTTATGAGCATGGCTTGTGTCGTTGGGAAGTGTTGTGCTAGGTTGATATAATTTTGCATTATTTTTGTTGTTTTAAAAATTCTATCAAATGTTTTTGGTCGTCTTGGTGTAGGTAAATGATTTATAACGAATTAGGTTAAATATATAATTGAATACAATATATTTATTTGCAAAGAATGTAAGTATTACAAAAGATGTTGCTAGTAATGTTTACAGTGCAGTAGTAGCAGACGTGTCAAGTAAATGGTTCTGTACTACTCTGCTGAGCGGCTCATACCACCGTCTCTGGGGAGATTGATTACAGGGTGGATTTGAGTTCGGGCAAGCGAGTGTCCAGGCATCCATAGCGGTGAAGCATGGCACATAAAAATTTATGGATTTTATTTATTTTTAAATGAATGAAAACTCAACTGAAATAACAAAGTATGTGCCCCAAATGTGGGAACATTATACGCTGATCGTGCAGTGGAAAGAAGTGCCTATTTTTAACCGACGAAAAAAGGAGGAGGTTCTCAAGTCGACGAGTTAAACTACTGACACAATACCAGGTTACATCTTCTATTGAGGCTCTATTCACGACCTAACCCTCAGATTGCATCGTCGGAAGTCCTCAATTGTTCCAGAATAGCTCGTTGACGGCACTTAGCAATTAATGGACGGTTTCCGGAGCCAGTCTCGACAACGTTTGTAATGAAGAATGATCCGAGCCGTATTCTTTTTATCGCTTTTCACGAAGAAACTCAAAAGAAATAGTTTTTATTTCATGTTATTTGTTTAATCTATTCATAGTACAGAATAAAGTCTCTTTTCCGTATCTCTCTGTGTCCGCTTAGTTCTTCTAAACTACACAATAGATTTTGATGCGGTTTTCCCCATTAGTATCATCATCTCCTCAGCCTTTTTCCAATGTTGGTTGGGGTAGGGTTTTCACTACACACGGCGTGGCATACGCTGGCAGAGTGTGCCGCTTGGGAGGAGCCGCGCCGTGCCCTCATCTCAGGAGTAGGCAGTGACCTATCGCTGCCGGCCGTGGTCGAGTCTATGGTCGGCAGCGAGGAGTCCTGGGACGCGGTGGTTTCCTTCTGCGAAACAGTCGTCTCGCAGAAGGAGGCTGCGGAAAGGGAGAGGGAGATCTCGTCCCCTCACCCCGCCCGCAGCAGGCGCACCGGGCGTCGGCGGAGGGCGGACAACGCCCTCTTCCAGCCCCCCTAAATGGGTCCAGGGACCCGAGGCGGCGGCGCGTAGTGTTCCACGCACGCCCCTCTTAGACGTCGCGGGGGGAGTTTAACACTTCACTCCCCCCCTGACACGAGGAGAGGCCCGCAGGAGCGGGCCAGCACCAGCCGGGGGTTGCGGAAGTATCGTTCGTTCCCGCGACCCCCGGCGTAGGTGAGAGAGGGAACACCGGGGTGGTTTTTAGTCAGTAAGACTCTGACAAACTTCGGCGCCCGCCCCAGGGTGGCAGACGTGGCAGAATCCATGAGGATTTTCCACCCCGACACAAAAAAAAAAAAAGGGTTTTCACTACAATTTTGATAATTTCTTTATTCCGGGGGTTTATAAGTTTATAAAATCATTCATACTAAATCTTTATACGTATAACTAGCTACACCTCGCGGTTTCACCCGCGTAAGTTTCGATTCCGTGGAAATATCGGGATAAAAAGTAAGAGCTTTAAGTAACAGCTATGTACCCATTAAGTTTCATCACAATCGGTTCATCAGTTTTTGTGTGAAGAATTAACAAACATATTATATATTCCCGCTGCGCTGCATGGGGCCACACCGGCCACTTTTGTTTAGATTGACATTTTTTAATTCGTAATATCTTTTGAATAAAATGGCCAATTTGAATAATTCAAAAAGTAATCTTTAGGTATTCAAACAGTCTTGAATACGAAATTATTTATTTGGATAAGGATTAATACAAAGGTGTGGATAACATGGTCTGATTTTGGTCGGCATTTCTATCAACTTTTAAAATGTAAAAACGTAGTATAGTGACATAACTACAATAGTAATAAGTATAGTAAAAGGAAGTTTTTTGTATATATTTATATTTTTTTTCTTTAATATTGTAGAACATTTATTATTCTATCATCAATGATTTCCGCAACGCATGCGATGAAAGACATTTTATGGCTAATTTTTTTACAACTTGGGTTATATTCTTGAAGTTCTAATAAGGACCCCTAATTTGTTGTAGTAATAAATATAGCCTATGTTACTCAACAGGTTTTGTGAATAATTCATTTTATTATACTAATAAATAAAATAAAAAACTTTAAATTATTATTTAATTATTTCTCTACTAAAAATATTTCTTATTATATTATGCGGACGAGTGCTTCGATGCCTAAGTGTCCTTTTGTTTATGTATTTATTACATGGTTAGTTAGTTAGTCATTTATTTTGTACCTAGAGTAAATAGTTAGTTGTTTTAAACATTTTAAGAGAAATTTTTGATTTATTTTATTATTTGCGTCCCAAAAATATATCTACGAAGACCAACGAACCAACACCAACGAGTCAACTGGATTTATTTAATTACGCAAATGCTTCGAGTCGGGACTCAGAAACGCGCAAATGTGGACTAAAAATCGAATGCTTTTATTACTTTGGGTGAGCAATCAATCGACCATTTTCTTTTCTCGGTACCTACCTACCCACGCAAGACATCAAACTCAATACCTTACCACAGCCAAACTAATGAAAGTCCATACAATCGTGACGTGTATGACTGCTAATCAATCGAATTGCATCAATGATCTCTGAATTGGACGCCGGAGGTACCAGCGATCAATTGTTCGTGAAATTCATAGACGGACGTTCCAGCGTCGATAGATGCACTACGAAATAGATGGGTACAGAAGTTCGGCTCCGTATAACGAGCAAAATGCACGCACACAAAGGCCAAGACCTATAAACATTACTTAGCACGTGCTTTGATTAAGCATTATTACTGTATGTTATGCACAACTGTCAAACCACAAGGTGCAAGATAGAGACGGGAATATGTCTTGTACTTATTTTGCCGTAATGCCAATAAACGCATTTTTTTTCTTTCTTTCTTTCTTTAAGCGCAGGCCACACTGGGAACGAAGCTAAGTTCTTTTAGTTTCGCTCATTTAGCTACCACATCTTTTCATAGTTTGGTTAATAAGCGAAAAAAATAAGAAAAATAGGTTTATTTGTCACAGAAACACGTACACACAAACTGGGCGTTTGTTTGAGATTTCCGTACGTTCGCGTCTATGTGTGCGTGCGCCTGTTTTCATTATATGGAGCTAGCCTTCTGTACCTGTTCTGTGCTGTTCTGTTGTGTTCCGTGTATGTGGATGTACTGTGTGTAGTGATTTGGTGACGATATTCCCGAATTGGCTTGGTCATTGTATTTAGATACTCATGAGCGATTGCGATGCATGACGTTGAAATGTACAGACATTGTAACATTGATTGGGTATTGGTTAAAATACTTTTAGAAAGGTTTCTTTTACACTTTCTTCAGACTCGTGAGGCTGTCATTAAATAGCCACTGGCCTCTCAGTTAGTTGCATCTGAAAATATTCTTACTTTGATGGCTATTGTACTCAATATATCACGACGTAATTTAATTCGTGCAATATATTACAAAAAAAAAATACAACGTCCTACAATACCATCTTCTCTCCGTGAGCGGAGTTCGCGCAGCTGAATTTAGGGCCAAAGAAGTTTTAACTTTTTGCTGTCGATACGCTAAGAAGAAGACCTTCTTTCCAAGGATTGCCGGAATGACAATGATAAATGATTTATTTTCTGTAAGTATGTTTTTACAAACACTTTTACATGTCACTCATATTTTTTTTAAGCTATATGAGCTCGTCGTTTCCTATCTGACTACTCTGAGAAGAAAGGCCGAAACATAATCTTGGTCAGATCATGTGAAGACCATGTAGATTGGTGTCTGAAATGGTCTTTTGAGGAAAGAACCAATTCATATTCATATTTTTATTTGCGTTTTCATAATACTTAAATGTGTTCTACATACTACACACATATTCAATACATTAATGTCACTCGGGACGATTACAGCAGTAGTGATATGTATAAACATGTAGAACTAAATATTGGGACGAACAAAATCATGGACTTTGCAACTTACATATCTTAAAAGTTGACCTGTCTAGATGAACTGAAGTGAAGTGTCTGATTAATCAAAGCTAGATAGTTTAATTCATAAATACCTTTGACTTAGAATACAATAGAATGGAATATTATTTATTATATACACCATATACATTACAGAAATAAATATAGAACTTTCACAAAGAGTGACACAATGGGCGGTCTTAGCGATCTTTTAAAGACAACCTTTGTATGGGATTGAAAAGGGACGGAGAGACTAACTACTACTACTGTAACTACGACTACTGTAAGTAGTCTGTGGTATAGCATTTACACGATACAATTAATACATACATAAAGTATGTTATACTGATCTAAAGAAATATATACATATAACAATAGACATGAAACAGGAGCAAAGAAAATATAATGATGCTGTTTAAGTAGAGAGGAAGTGCTTTTTTATCATAAATTTAAAAGTGGACAAAGATTGAGCACGCCTTACCGATATGTGGTCTACGCAAGTCGAGCCAGGGGAACAACTAGTTTAAATTTAGTAGTATAGTGGTGTATAAAATATGCAGCTTACTAAAATGAAACACGTCACCATAAGTAAAGCCTAACTACCTAAATGTCGATCACTTACATTGATTTCATCTACAGCCGTGCGATTCTGTAACCATCTCACCGTGAAAGCTTGGGTGAGCGTGGAGTGAGCTGTCATTCACTAGCGATTAAAACTATTAAGTGCTCACTTCACTTATGATTTCACGGTGAGATATTTACAGAATCGACCGGCATTACACGTACACGTATGACAACGCCATGTTAGAATTTAGGACAATCCCCCCAGGGCAGGATGACCCGGCCATCACTCGAGCCAACGTAAATCAAATCCGACTTATTTCTACTGACATAATAATACTGTTATTTCGCTTTGTGATAGAAAAAGTGGCAGTAGAATTTTTAGGACGACTTTAACTTCATTGGACATAAGGCTGATTTCTCAATCGACAGATATTTTTTATTGGTAGAGTTAATTAACATCTGACAGATTTTTTATGGAAGAATTGTCAAAAATTCAAAATTATTCTTCGGATAAAACTAGCTGGCGTTGGAAAAATCAGCCTTAAAACTAAAAATCATCTATTGTATACTAGCTGTTGCCCGCGACTTTATCTGCGATTCAAGATGAAAAGCAACCTATGTCCTTTTCCAGGTCATGATCTACCCATGTGCCAAATTTCATCTAAATCCGTTTAGCCGTTTTAGCGTGAAAGCGTTACAAACAAACAAACTTTCATTCGCTTATATTTGTATTGGATTTAAGTAAAGTCAGAGAAATTCATTGTCAAGCAAACTGGCTACTTAATTAAATTATCCGTATATTCAAATCACACATGGGATGTGTCTTAGACAGTTTTATGCGATGGTTATAACACGGAAAACTGACGTAGAGAGTGTGATCTTGCTTAACAATTAATTCCCCTGACCGTACCTGTTTGTATTAAACAGTAAATATATACCTAACTTCCTACTTCCCCTCCTCAAACCAATGAAATTTATTTATTTATTTATTTAGGTCTACCAACAATTGTTTACACTAATTTACAAACAAGGATAAAACATGCGTTTAAACTCTACACAGTGCAACAATTACTTAAAGGTAAACACCACATGGACAAAAAAGAAAACAATAAAAAGTAATTTCGTAAGCTACATAATGCACAAGTAAACTAAGTTAGATATAATATATCTATGTATAAATAACATAACTAAATGCAAAATATTAAAAGCATAGTTTCTTTAATATAAATAATAAAATTAAACGTAGACGAATAATTTATACTGGTAATGAAATTAAATTAAACAAGACTGTTGTTGAATTCATAGGAATTTCCCAAGAAATAATTATTGGTTTCCATTAATGGTATCTGATTGATAATGATTAAGACTGTCAGACTTTCGGTACTGTCAAAGATCTACGAATGACAGCCAGGACGGTCACCCATCTACCGACCAACTGCGGCAAGAGCAGCTTATCCTGATCGATCGACATATGCGGCTGTTATTACTTAGCCATAAGTCCCTCCCAATATACCGTAGCTTCCCAATATACCGTACCTACCTAAAATTATGTAAATTTCGATACTTGAAACTTAATCCAACATCTCAAACTCAAAGATGAAACCAATACTCAAAGCTCAGCAATATTTTTCAATCGAGACAAACTTTCCATTCATGTTTACCAAAGGTTTGCGAACAACTTCAAAGATGAAGAGAGAAATATTCAAACATGGATAAAAAACTGTCCTTCGGATGTTTCCAGGTAATTAAGCAGTGTTTAACGCTTCAGCTGTGTCGCTCGCGATTGTTAGCTAAGAGTCAGACCCGGGTTCTCCTGGGAATCGTGGATTTTTTTTCTGTGATTATTTTTTAATGTATGGAAAACGTTTCTGCAATTAATTTGTTCTGGTTTTCGTGAAATGAGTGCTTTTGTAGGTACTGGGAATAACTTGGAATTCTGGTAACATCTTCATTTAAGACTAAATCAAAAGACTAACTAACTAACTATACAAAATCAAAAGGCTATTTAGGCGTTGAAGTACTCGTCCGCATCGCTGCTGAATTGCTTGTGTCAGTATTTAAACAAATGACTGGATGGTGAAGGACATAAAAGTGTGGAGTAAGGTGGAGGAGACCTATACACGTAGAGCGGACCTTATTAAAAACAATAATTAAATAATATTTCATGAAATTAGAAATAAAATTTCAAATACTTCAATAATAATTATGCATGTAACTATAATCTTATTCTTTAGTTTCATTCTTTAATTTCGGTATAATGATTTTGATTATGCTTAGTGCGATGCGACGGACGAAGTTGCAGGCAGAAGCTCTAAATAATAAATAACAGCTGGTCAATTCTGTAAAAATCTCACCGTGAAATCATAAGTGAAGTGAGCACTCAATAGTGTTAACCCCTAGCGAATGACAGCTCCCTCCACGCTCACTTCACCGGACCCTTCACTTCAAGCTTTCACGTTGAGATGGTTAAAGAATCGCACGGCAGTACCATATTTTATACAAAATAAAGATATTCTATTCAATTCTTGCTTTGCAGTTTGCAGTAACGACTACCAAGGTTGGGGCTTCATTTATTCGACATTTTTATATTTTTGAACACAAACTATTCAGAAAATAACCTTTAAATAAACAAACAGAACGGAAAAATCTTCGCCATCTCCAACGACACCTGCGGGAGCTAACGTTTCTAGGCAACACAACTCTGGCATACACGAGTGAATCGAATATTTCGACGAAAAAAAATAAAAAGAATATTCAACCCTCAGACGCCGCTGTGGAGGATTTTTTTCTTAAACATTAAAAAAGGCCTTTGTGTCCCGAAATCACTTGAGCTTTGCGAGACCCTTTAATTTTGTCGGCCTTGCAAGCGTCTTGTGGCGTGATGGATGACACTTGATACTCCTACCTACTCCTAGTTTATTGCAAGACGAGAAAATTATTTGTACACTGTATCAACATTGTGTGAGAGAAAAGACTTGCATGCTGCTAACGTTTGTGGTGTTTGTCGAAGTATAAAAGAAATAGATTCGTGTTCGATACGTTATATAAACGCCACGTACTTAACTATTATATATTTTGTATATTTTGCCATTACTTTGTACACTATTGACTGGGAAGTCCGTAGCCAGGAATTAATTTCAGGGGGTTCAACCTCGGGACCAGAGACTTAAGAGACTATATGTAAGTAACAACTTTATTTTAATATGTAAAATAAAATAAAATGTTCCATTATATACATAAAACGTAATTAAAACCCAACCGGAAAATGAGGATGATCATCAGAAATTTTCGAGGGAAAAATAAATTTTGAAAGTCCACCCTGTCTACGCCTGTTTGGGTAAAATATAAAAATTAGCTGAGTGATTGACAAGTTCATAGTTTTTTTTTAAGAAAGATGTAATAATATTATAACTATGATTATGATATATGGCTTATAAGATTATTGTGTGATTTTAAATAGTAAAAAAACCGGCCAAGTGCGAGTCGGATTCGCGCACGAAGGGTTCCGTACCATTATCTATAAAAACGCAAAAAATCATGACTGTTGTATAGAAGGCCCATTTAAATATTTATTTTATTGTTTTAGTATTTGTTGTTATATCAGCAACAGAAATACATCATCTGTGAAAATTTCAACTGTCTATCACGGTTCATGAGATACAGCCTGGTGATATACGGACGGACGGACGGACGGACAGCGGAGTCTTAGTAATAGGGTCCCGTTTTACCCTTTGGGTACGAAGCCCTAAAAACAATCTCCCTAGCCTTTCCCAACTAAGTTGGAGTCGGCTTCCAGTCTAACCGGATGCATACCCATAACGACTGTCAAAGGTCTTTGAATGACAGCCGGGACCAACGGCTTAACGTGCTTTCCGAGGCACGGAGGGGTCTCGTTATGTAAAGGAGCGTAGCTTAATCTTCGATCTGCCCGTGTGGCTGTTATTATTTAGCCACAACCACCTCTGTAATTTGAAATTACTGTTCTGTTATTAGTTCTGCTAACAAAATACAATAAACTTCATAAAGGTTACATTGTTTGTATTGATTCATACTTCTATAAACAGGGTTATTTTAAATTGGCTAGTTAAACTCCGTAGATGCGATGTGTATATAAAAATATTGGTTGTTGTTTTTTTTTTTTGGGAGGTTAACGTCCGCTGTTTTTTTTAATTTTTTTAAATTCAATAACAAGAAACTGGTATCTGAATTACATGATTAATTAATAAATAAAACACTTTCAATTTCATAATAATAATTCAACAAACAAATTCAATGACAATAATTACAAGGCTTATGTTTAACTTACCATCAGATATAGTAACAAATAGCAGACAAAAGTAGTAAATGATCACCAAAATGAAACTCGCATTTTAATGTAAAATTATAACCAAAGTTTTAACACTTTGCTATCCTATTTAAGTAAAATGACTCCAAGTAAATCATGAGTAACCCAAAAATAGTAAATGAACACCAAAATTAAACCAACATTTTAAAGTAAAATTATAACCAAAGTTTTTAAATTCTGCTATCCTATTTAAGCAAAATGAGTCCAAATAAATCATTGTTATCCCAAAAGTAGTTTTTTTTGGCATGTATTTAACGCGGCGACAGATTAATCTGAATTTGGGATTAAAAAATAATTAAAGACGGTAGCGAAAATACTAGGTTGGCAGCTACTGACGGCGGATGAAAAGTAGAAAATGGGCATTCTTAAATTAAACAACGAGGTTGTATATCAAGTACACTAATTATTATCTTTAATAATAATAAGGCGTAGTCGACGGGCCTCTATTTCTGTCTGCAGGGTTTAAAGGAACCTAACACGAAGCGGATGACGGGGGCTCGTTCGCTCGCTCCGCTCGCTCACTTGAGCTCCCGTCATCCCCTTCGAACCTAACCTGTCCGTGTCGGGGTGCCCCAAGTCACGAGCTCGCTTCGCTCGCTCTTGCATCCTAAGTTCTCAAGTTCAATCTTGTGTTTTTCTGGGAATGAGTCTTCAGAGATGCCTATAGTTGCCTATAATACAGTTTGTTATCCCACTGTTAATATCATTCGCCATGTCATTATTTTTAGTAGCAAATAGATAGTCGCCCTTTTAAGTTGTTAGTCGCCTGGAAAATAATATTCCGTTTTTTTTAGTAAATTTGGTGATCATTTACTAAATTTGGTGGTCGAATACAATTTAAAGTGGAGTCGTGACTAAAATAGCTTGTACTATTGTATTTTTATTTTTAGACTTTATTTTTCTTGTGTTAAGTACATATTTTTGGTTACAAAACTAAGGGTATCAAAGCATTTTATGGTGGTCATTATATTTATCCCCTAATTACAATACTAATAATAATTAAGAGACATTTATAAATTCATCGACAGAATATAGACGCCTATTCAACAGAAACTTAGTGGTGTTAATGGTGTTACTTGAAGTACGATTTGAGAAAAACTGTTTTCTTATTTTTACAAGCTTTTATTTAACATTTACTGTTCCTATGTATGTATATATGTTTGTAATTTGTTTGTCAAAATTTGCAAACCATATTTCGACCATTTATTGGTATCCGATTGAACTGAAATTTTGCATACAGCTTTAGTTCTGGTGACAATACAATGTGCAATACTCAATACTGTAATAAATTCAATATCGCCGCCACTCCAAGACGGCGGATCACATTTTTCTGTTCAACCCCCTTATTATGGGTATCAAAATAATGTCAATGATGTAAATAATGTAAATAGGGTATGTCAATAAATAAATAAAAAGATGTAACTAATAAATCTTTAAGACTAAAAAGTAAAAAAAATAACATGAAATTAATTAAAAAAAAATTAAAAACAAGCTTTTATTCAAATAAAAACGAAACTTAAAACAGAAAGAACAACGCGAACTAAAAAGAAAAAATAAATTTAAGTGACATTTTAAAATATACGTATATACCTACATTTTAAACGCTTGAGGTGCTGAGTAGCAGGTACACCTGTATAACGGATAGCGCACATCAGTGCCTCAAGCTTTTAAAATTTATGTATATTTAAAAATGTCACTTAAATTTATTTTTTTCTTTTTAGTTAACGTTATTCTTTCTTTTAAGTTTACATTTTGATTTAAATAAAAGCTTTTTTTAAAAATATTTATATATTTTTTCAATTTTATCGTGTTTAGACATCGATATCCATCACTTCTGCAAAATTTACACAACAAAACATTTTTTTTAACTGATATTTCAAGTGACTACTATAACTGCGGTCGATGATCCCATGAAAAGAAATCATCAAAATATAAAGGAGGGCCGGACAAAATGGTCCCCACGACTAATTATGCCATTTTAATATATAGAGCAATAACTGCTAAGGAACCTCCATAGTAGTTATTACTCTACGAGTATTTAACGCCTGCTGATAGTCAGACTGAGACGGACTGACGGACGGACGGACAGTGGGTTCCGTTTGCACCCTTTGGGTACGGAACCCTAAAAAGAGCGAGAAGGATTTGGTATCGCATGTCAAAACCAATAAATAACTTTTGGGTCTCTTCCTTTCCATAGACTGTAGACCTATAGAATATTATAGGTAAATAATGTAATGCAATTTTCTACTTATTCAATAGGTTAGCTTATGTATCTTAAACTGACGTCTTGTGAAAAGTCTCCCGAATTTCGAGAAATTCAACATCTGTAGCACATCTCTCCTCATGTCGCCGATGTTAACGCTCCACCGTTTTAATTCAAGCTCGAATTATTCTGTAACCTTGACTCAACATGCCTGCAATTTTAGACCTAACCTTATATAGGTACGTATGTATACTATCTTCAAAGCAAATATTCAATGCAGTATATGGCTTTATACGGGTGATCTTCACATTGTTGCCTAAGGCTTGGAATTCCATGGCAGCAATGGAATTTAGTTCGATAGCAGCGTCTCGCCTGTTGCATATGAGCTCCATTTTGGGTTAAATAGATTTAATTTATAATTATGAGATGAAAGCAAGTGACGAAAATAGAATAAATCATCACTATATTGTATATACAGGGTTTTTTGGCTAGCTAAACTACGAAGACACGATGGGTATTGATATTTAAACATGGTAAAACGAATATGTATTACATGGGTATGTGAAGAATACCTACATGAAACACTAAACTTCACGATTTTGCGTGACAACCAGAAACCTTGATGCTTACGGACAAACATAACGATTCATATCTGCCCATACTACAAAGAACATAGCGTGATTATATCTTGGTAAACGACTGCACGGTATACAGCTATTCTTGTAGTTTAGTACTTTATATGTTTTTATATGCGGAAGTGTCACAAACAAAATGACATGTTTTCTACGTAATTTCAACATTTTATTGTAAGGAAATAAAAGTTGGTAAGAAATAAAACTTTTTAAGGGTTTGTCGAGGTCACACCATGTTTATGAAGAAACGAGAGAAAAGCAGACAAAATCCGTGCTATTAAAAATGTTGTCTGTAAAGTGAATCTTGTATAATATTGGTAGCAAATATTTTATAACTATTGACAAGTAAGAAAATACTTCTTAAAAAAAAACAATTTTAATATATATTTTTTTTATTTTTGTCTTTCTGTTTGTCCCGGCTAATCTTCGAAACGGATGGACCCATTTTGACCGGATTTTCACTGGCTGAAAGCCAATAAGGCTACTTTTCTTTTAGAAAAATAATTAGTAATGAGACAATTTTATTATTGTTTTGCGACATCCACGTGAACGATGTCACGGGCATAGCTAGTTAGATTATAAACTTATCGAGGTCGCTAGATTGTGAAGAAAATGAAGCAAATTAGAAGCATATTTTCTCATTTGTCAATACTGTTTCAAGTGTGGGCGTGCCAGCGCAGCGGTAGAAGGTAATTCTCAGTGCAATTTGCGGCAGATTGGCGGCAGCGTCGGGTTTTGTTAATTTCATGCTCCGTTTAGCTTTGAAGACCACTGGCTTCGAATACTCGGCTAGCTCTTGAGCGCTGAGTAAAAATAATGGAGGGATGGAGGCATTGACTGTCCATCGAGAATTTGTGAACCCGAGAAGAAGCTTATTTTTGAGGAGCCTAATAATAGCTTGATTATGCTCACTTGTTTTTTGCCAAAGGGTTCGTTCGGTTTTGTTTTACCATTTTAAGCCTCAAAAATGTCAACGCAAATTTTACTGCTACATTTTCTTGTAATCATTGACATTCATTAGGAATTTCTCCTTCATCGTGAATGCATTTGTCAGCAAATTCTGCCTCGCCTTCTAAGTGTTTCTTTCAAGCGGGAATCAAAGTATAAACTCCAACCAACAGTGCCGTCTAAATTTAGAATATTTTCACTTTATAACAATATTTGTCAACTAGAAAATCAAAATGAAAAGAAAGTATCATAAAATCTCTCTCCTGTTAGCGATAAGGGCGGTTATAGATTGAACAAAGCGTGTATCTTGTTACGCCGCCATCCGTCACTTTGAAACCGAACGCGCGCCATCTATCGGCAAACAATACCACTATTCAAAGCCTTTTAGGGTTGCGTTTTTTTATAAACAGCGCATTGTCTTGTATTGAAAAGAATTTGGTGATATTAGGGTTCCACGGCCAATATTTGTTAGTACTTCACATTGAGATGTTTGATATATATTTGTGATTATTTGCCTGAAGTCGATACAGAAAACCAACCAAGTGCGTGTCGAACTCGCAAACGAAGGGTTCCGTACCACCGCACAATACTGAACACAATATTTTTAAAGACTTTTATTGTATAAATCCTTAATTTTGAACCATTTTTATTATTTATTTGTTGTTATAACGATCATTATCATCTATTAGTGCCCGTAGTAGATCTGTGGCAGCATCTACATCGCCGCTGCATGCGAACTACGCATCACACTGACGTCACGCAAAATCCTGCATCACGCAAGCAGAGTTTACAGCGCAACTAGCATATAAGTATACGTCCAATCCCCAAGAGATACAACACCCGTCTAGTCGGAGGATATCCCTTTTCTATAAAGGATGTGTGAACTTTACACCCTAATCCTCATAACTCTATAGATCCATGTGGGGAAATACGAGTATCAAAGAACCAACCGTTAAAATCGCTACCAAGTAGGTTCTGTTGACTCAGACAGGCTGCCAGCTTTCATGCTGTATGCCGTGTTTTGATTAACTGGTGACGAAAGATAAGCCAATCAAAACGTAACAGCATATGGAGCTCGTTTAGCTCGCCGGCGACATTTTGGCACCTCATTATCCAACTAATTCCTTAGTTAAAGTAAAGGTTAAGGTTAAAAAAGTTAAGGTTCACTCCATTTTTAACTGTGCAAAACTAACATTTTTTTTTTTTGTTTTCGATGCCCGACTGCAGCGTTCGATTTATTGTCACAGTGTAAAACTTTGGTTTCCTAGGAAAGCGGTTCCGTCATTTTATAGCGGCCGTCATGAAAATCTGTCATTTACCAGTATTTCACATGAGAGTGTCCCTGTATTCGAACAGCTGTTATTGTGTGACTGTTCACCGTTTTCTTAGCGAACCCAATCAAATTAGGTACAGGAGATACATAATTACAACAAAAGTTTTTTAAACCATATCCTAACTTAACAGGTGTATAAATTTCTATTATAATAAAAATATACACATACATAAACTCACCTCCCATGGGGGTAGGCATAAACCACAGAACGCCGCCTGCTCTGATCCTATTACATACTACTTTTGCCTCGTTTATGCTGACTCATTCGGTCGTACACGCACGCCGGTTGCGAGAAATATTTCTTACATTAATCCCTAACAAATAAAAAAACAACAAACATTGTCTATAAAAATAAAAAGCATAATTGAGTTATCTAAATTCTACAGTACATCCATAATTAGCATCGCATATTAAACTGACTGTGCCTCGATATCAAAATGAACTGTCTAATAAACAAGCTAATCTTAGCATAATGCGATCTCCAAAATTATCTACTCAGTGACCTTGTAACCTAATTCCGGACGTTTCAGGTTGTGACAAACGGCGTATCTGACCTTGAGGACAGTGTGCCGTCGCCCTTAATGATGCATTGAAAGGCCCCTGATAAGGTCTAGGTTTGATGAAACGAGTATTTACGTAGATTGTGCTGGGTGTATGGTAATTTTGGAGATTGTGATTTTATTACTCTGTGGCTAGATGGATTGGGTAAAGATTAATTTAAATAAAATCGAAGCATTTGTTTTTACATCAATTGATTTTACAGAATACACTATAAGTGCAGCCATTAATAAGTAAAGCTAGTTTTTATTAGCATAGTTAGAAGTTTTCTAGGAAAATATTTGTGAAGATATCTGCTTGCATTAATTCAAATCGTTTTAAGAATTTCTTTAATTTGGTTTGCTAGATATTATTATTCTCAATGGTATATTAGGTGCCCTTTCAGCATAACATCTAATAATCAGTATTCTTGTTGTGTTTCTTCCCTCAATTTTTATTGATATGTGCAATATGTTTTATTGTTTGTAGGTATGTATTTATTGTACATATAAATGGTTCACCACAGACTACCTGTAGTACTGTCTGACCTTCTCCCTTAGGTAATCCACGCAAAAGATGTCTTTAAAAGATAAGTTTTAGCGAAAAGTCCACCCTTTGTGTCACTCCTTGCGAAATGTCTACATTTATATCTGTACTAGCAGTGCCCCGCGGTTTCACCCGCATATGTGTCGATCCCGCGGGAATATCAGGATAAAAAGTATTCTATGTGTTATTCTAACGTATAAGCTATATTATTGTAAAGTTTCATAAAAATCTGTTCAGTAGTTTTTGCGTGAAATAGTAACAAACATCCATTCATCCATCCATCCTCACAAACTTGCGCGTTTATAGTGGGACATTCGCGTTTATAATATTAGTAGGAAGTAGGATTGTTTATGGTTTACAAAATGAAGAGTGTTCTATCTTAAAAATAACTTTTACATTAATAATCCTTACCTTACATAAATTCGGCCATGTTATGAAGTTACTCACGAACCTAACAAGGTCTGATGTACACTCAATTACTAAAAATAACGTGGACTTTAGTAAGTTTTCGCGTGCTGCCGGAACGGAACAAACATACCGGTTATCCGGTTCGTGCGGGTACTGAAGTACCCTTCATTAGCCGAAACAGCTTTGCAGGGAGTTATAAATGCTGCTGTTAGCTGAATACTTTAGAAATTCTGACTTTTGAGATGTTTGTGCACCTCCATGCTTTTATTAGGATGATTTGATTTATGTGCAAGTTGACATGGACATTGATGCACAGCCTGTTACCATGGATTCAGTACAAGATTCTGAACCCCCAGGTGTTAAAATTGATTGTGTGTTCATTTTCACTGTTTTTTTTTATTTTATGTTCCCGCAAAATAAGAGGACTGGAGTGTCGTAAATTTGAATATTTTCCAATGCACTATTTTAATGTACTAAGGTCAAATCAGCTACTGCTAAACCAAAGCTTTTCAAATTGCACTCAACAGAATTTGATCCTTGGCCACTTTCACCTATCCAGCATCAAGTACGTAGGTACTTGATGCTGGATCTGCTATATTGAAATAAATACATACATTATCTACATATATATTATAGAATGGTATCTTGCATAAAGCACTCCGTCACGTTTCACGCTACGTACATATACCTACTCATTGGAGACAGCTGATCGATGACGTTACGCTTCACGCATTCGTTTTCAATCATCATCAATTCAATATAACCCTATACGGGGAAAATAAGCTCATTAAATTTATGAGGTGTTGTTTTATTAGGTAGTTTGAAATTAAATATCTTGTCTGTTATTAAATGCTATGAATATATTATAAATAAAATATAATATATATATATAATATATATAACAAACTCTTAACTTTAATGTAATAGTAAAATGGAATTCGTTTAGTACAGTGTGAAACAACAGGAATCACTAATCGGTAGCCAAATATTTGAAATAAAAATCCCCGATTAAGAAAATACATGCCAAAAATATATACCAACACATTAATTGATTGCGTACTTTTTAAATTCAAGCTTTATAGTACAATCAATTACCCCAGAAGACATTAAAGGGACGTTTTTCCTGCCAAATAACAAACGGCGCGGCGAAGCCTTAAATTCAGCGTAATCTTTTGTTCTCAGTTCCGGCGAGTACGCACGCAACCTGTCGTTCTATGGTTTCTTGGTACCTCTACTTTATTCTTGTTTGCCTAGTACCTATACTTTTCAACTTGGCCGAACAAAACGGATGAAAAGAGGAAATTAGAACCTTCTCGAATATTCAAACTTGGTGTTACAAACCTACTTCTAAAAATGGAAGTTATTTCAGTTATTTTCGGAACTGTTACTTGGAGTTCTTAACTTTATTAACATCATTTTATTTTCTGATGCTTTTAATTTGGTCTCTCATACTAACATAGCATAATCAGACTATAATGTCCCAATACTGGGACACGGGCCTGCTTTCTTCGAGAAGGAGTGGCATAATCTACCATGCGGGCCCAGTGCTGGTTAGTAGAGATCACATGTATTGGAATTTTTGGTTCTGGGATATGCTTTTATCCTCACGATATTTTCCTTCACCGTTTTGAGAGCAGTGGTATTGAAATAATTTACACTAAGTAAAACGCCCGCCTGGATTCGAACCTACGTAATTCGGTGCCGTTACCACTAGAGAACCACTGCTCCAAAAACATGCCCCATTATCCGATAATAGTGAAATTCATTGCGATTGAGGAGTTTGTGATGGAAACTGCTAGAACGAACTTGGGCGTTATTCGTTAGAAAAGGATGCACAAAAACGGAATACCTATTTATAGTTTTACATTACATTGCCAATTTTTATCTACTAAGTACACAAAAAGATTTTTTTGAAATAAATTGCTTGAAGTAAACTTATCAACGCAATAGCCTTTAGCAGTTAGGACCAGCACGGAAAAATAAACAATTGGCTTACACGCAGAGCCTTTGAATAGAGATTTCCACTGTGTTGTTACCATTTCAAACACGAATCGCATGCACAAACTTTGGAACTTGAAACCAAAGTTTGTGAATGGACTTAGAACCAATATGTTATTTATGTTCCAACTAAATATACAAATAAATACAATAATCCTTTTATTTTTTGGTCACTTAGGCGCCGAAGTACTCGTCCACATCGCTGTCATCTGGAAACGTGCCCAGAGTACTGGTAGCATTGCCACGTTGAAAGACAATAAACAACAACACTTTGACAATTTGGCCAAAGAACGACCAGTGAAGTGAAGTGTCAACCAGTCGGCGAGAAATAAACAAACTTACTGCCACTATTACCAACCAATGTTCCGTCATTAGATAGACCAGTTACACCATAATTATTAAGGATTTAATGATTTAAAAATCGACGATCATCAGAAAATACAGATAGGTGTTGCCCTCAAATTGAGTACTAGAGTTCAGATGGTAATAACTTTGGGTATAACAATTTTATTTCAGAAATATCTGGCAAAGCTGGAATCTGACCCAAAAAACAACTGGTAGCAATCAGCGAAAGGTGCTTCAGGAAATGCCGTAAAAAAGAAAATTAAATATTGAAATTCTCTTAATTTTTTCATTCTTGAACCCTCGACACAGCGCCGGAAAAGCAAGTACCTCTTAAATAATTTCATCTAATAGAATTCAGTAACGACCGGACCGAAAACCTCCGACAGTCGTATTTCAGTAATTGGCTCAAAGTCGAATAATATTTTTTGAACATGTTTTGCGATTGAAATGCTTCCTCTAATTATATTTTTTGGAAAAGGTTAATAAAATATGTAGGTAAATACATTTTAGACGACATGAGCAATTGGGTCGTGGAAGTCTCGTGTATCCAAAAAATCTCACTCACAATAGAATCTGGAAAGGCCAGAAACCAGATTCAATTGAAAAAGGCACCTTGCACGAACATACGGATTCAAGTAACGTTTTTCTCGCTAGGTTTGCAAATAAATTTGGGTATAATTATACTGTATTATGCTTGTGGAAAAAGGAAAGTGAGCCCTATGCCCTACAGTGGGACAACGCAGGCTGATTATTTTATTTTCAGGTACAATTTCACGAACAAGTAACTAAAAACAACAGTATGATATCAATCAACTCCTAGGTACAATTTCACGAACAAGTAACTAAAAATAAAAGTATGATATAAATCAACTCAGCCTATCGCAGTCCACTGCCGGACCTAGGCCTCCCCCAGACTGCGCCACAACACCCTGTCCTCCGCCTTCCGCATCCAGTCTGTTCTTTTAAAAAAGGTGACAAGTATGATAACTATGCTGATAATATCAGATTTTAATTAAAATGAGCTAGTCACTGTTTATAAAAAAACCGGCCAAGCACGAATCGGACTCGCGCACGAAGGGTGCCATGCCATTATCTATAAAAACGGCAAAAAAAAAATCATGTCCGTTGTATGGGAGCCCCCTTAAATATTTATTTTATTCTGTTTTTTAGTATTTGTTGTTAACTATAGAGGCAATAGAAAAACATAATCTGTGAAAATTTCAACTGTCTAACTATCACGGTTCATGAGATACAGCCTGGTGACAGAATACTAATATCATTGTAATTTTGTGTCATTAGGATTATGATAGGTTATAATATTAATATTTATGATACACAAAGATAGCAAAATTTCTTTCAAATTAATCATCAATAAAATTCAATCATGAATTTATTGGCGATTAGATGTAGGTACGAGTATGACAATGTATTTGCCACCTGCCATCATCGTTATCTTCCTGCTCTTGTCTCATGTTGCTTGAAGTGGGCGCAACACGTTTCCTTCTTCGATTCTCCCCTTGTCTTTCATATTACTCCTCACACAATTCATCCATACTTTCTTTGGCTTTCCTCTCCCTCTTCATCCATTAATATTTATGTTTATCGTTCTCTTAGTCACATGTATTTCCTCTCTTCTCATCACATGCTCATACCAAGGCAAACGATTTCCTTTCAACTTTTCCGTCACTGGCCCAACTTCAAAACTTGTCAACGATTTTCGATCTACACGTGTGAGTAAACAAAATCGAATAAATGTGTAAGTAACAGATATTCGAAATTCTATGTATTTTTTGTCGATCGCCACAGCGGATGGTTTTTGTATATCGATAAATCAACAAGCAATTCAACATTACTTGTTGATTTATCGAGATAAATATTAACATTAATATTTAACGATCTTTAATAGGCGACGTAACGATCAACAAAACTCAGTCACTTTATAAAAAGCCGATGGATTTATTTGATCGTCAAAAAGCAGCATATCAAGCGATAATGACGATCGTTGAAACTTACAAAATCTGTAGGCACCTTAAACTATTGTCCATTCATTGAG
The DNA here is from genome assembly GCA_949629135.1 of Eremobia ochroleuca. Lineage (NCBI taxonomy): Eukaryota > Metazoa > Arthropoda > Insecta > Lepidoptera > Noctuidae > Eremobia > Eremobia ochroleuca. Next base: position 20,465,449 of record OX451394.1, read on the forward strand.
CCAAAAAAAGAAAGGTAAGGTATAAACAAAGATAAAATATGAACTTTGAGTCCTAAGGTATTCGAATGCCACGGGGTCCAATGTTGAGTCCAATGGGAATACTTTTTGTTTTGGAAACGTTTAACTAGAAAGATAGTAAATTAAGAAGTAGATTAAAGAATTATAAATTTTTTTTCCATTCCTAGAAAATATATTTTTTTATCTTTTCCTAGTACAGTGAAGTGAGCTGTTTGTTATACAGGAAGCACAACAACAACTTCTTTTAAATAATGTTGTGAGTGTCCTGAGTTGACAATTCGTTTACATCACTCTCTTAAATATGCTATACGTTTAAAAAGTAGTAACGCACGCAATAAAAAATAATATAACTAGCACCATTGTAGTAGAATAATTAACATTTTTGTGTGTCATGAAATTATGTTTATTTTTATAAGTAAATCTTTCAAGACACTTGCACGTAATTTTTGATAAATTGATTTGTAAAAACTAAGATAGCGCCAGCATTTCCTAGCTGACTGATCCCTGAGAAGAAATGCCGAAACAAACTCAGACGTCATATAACTAGGCCTAAATACCAGGAGCAGAGTCCTAGCGGACTGGTTGCCAAGAAACGGTAGAAGGAGTGTTGGCAGACCAATACCGTTACTGTCAAGATGGAAGAACCAAGACTTGGATTTCAAATCAGCCATCTATATAATTATTTTCTGTAGGTGGGTGGACGACCTACCAACGATCGCGGGGAACATATGGACTCGCACAGCGGTGTAATTCCGTAATACATTATCAGTAGCAATGGGTTTCATTTTGACAGTTCAACAACATTAATTGCGTTATTTACCTTTTTTTCAGCAGAAAAAAAATCGAACTCGTGAAGCAATGGATTATCAATATCCTTCAAAACCATTCACATCAAGATTGACTGTGTGATACGCAATTAGGGTGCAGAGAAGGATGACACAAAAGCGAACAATGCTGCTGATGATTATGATGATACAACAAATAGGTGCTTGTTTGACTATACAATTGTACAGACGCCAGCATATCAAGCTACTACAATCTGTCAAATTTCTTTAATAGATTTTCAACTTTATCGCTAAAGTATACCGTTCAAAGTTGATTGGGAAAATTTGATAGTTTCGGGTAGCTTGATGTGCTGGCGTCTGTACATCCACAGCATTATGGGTTTTCACATAATTATCTATTATCAAATACAATTAAATTATCAGTTTGGACAAAATTATTTTATCTAATTGTGTCAAGGTCAGTAGCGTTATGTCTTCCTAATCTACTTTTGGTCAGCTACTGACGGCCCTGAAAATATATGTAATTATAAACAACTGCTTTTCTCCTTCAGGTTGATTATTTCAGATCAAATTGAATTTCAAAGTTGACTATGTTTTTCATATTATACTATAGTGTGGAGACGACAATAAATGAAAGCACTGGCAATATTAATGAATATGAGTATTTTGAAACTATCAAATAAATCCTAACTTTGAAATAAAAAATGTATATTTTCGAATAAACTAAATACACATATCAAAAGTGTCTCGAGTGGATCAAGTACGTTTTAGAGTATCGCCGCAGTTGAGGATTATTATTTTAACATTTTTAGATCTTTATTGATTCTTTTTAGTAAATTTCACTATTTTAATAAAGATATTAAAATTAAAAATAGAAAATCAACTGTCAATCAGGATTCATATAAAATTGTGTAATAGCGTTTACAAAACCATTACAATTTCTGCATTGGAACTGAAAAAAACTGCATCGATATGGAGCGACGACATCATTTGACATGAGAAGAGATGATGAGATCCGTCCGAATGTTGCAAGCTGGTTCCAGTCAACGTACTGTGGTTGTGGCTCTTGGCACTACACAGAGCGTTATAAGGCGCCTCTGGACGCGCTGTCGTATCACGGGCAGCGTAGCCGAGCGACATGGAAGTACGATCTCGCATTACCACTCGCAGACAGGACCGGTACATCCAAAATACTGCTCGACGAAATCATACTATGACTGCCATGAAGTTGGATACAAGGCTCCACAGCTCTTCACGCTTGCTGATAAGCGACCAAACCATCCGAAATCGTTTACATGAAGTGAGTCTGCATTCCCGAAGGCCGCCGAGAGTTCCACCTATAGCACCCCGCAATCGTGGGCACATTTACAAAGGGTTCTACTTGGGAGGAAGAAGACTGGTGTTGAGAAAGCACACACAAGAACGATTGAAATTAAGTATGGATGCCGTGCATACTCCATAACAAGTTATTGACTTTTTAGAAAGAACGTGGGCAGCCATTGCTCAAAATGATTTTGATGAACTGATTTTAAGCATGCCAAATCGCTGTGACTATGTGATTCGTGTCAATGGTAGAAACACAAATTTATTAATGTTTTTATCTTTACAAAAAAATATTAAAAAGTCCTCATTTTTTCCATTTAATTGACAACATTAACTTAGGTTAATTTCCCACAATTTGCAAAAATTGCCATTTTTTTAAATTTTTACAAAATATAGGGATAAGTTGTAAACTTAAATATAGGAATTAAAGTAAGAAGCCCGTCTGGAAGACTAGGTTTGGTAAATGTTAATTAGATATTTGTTATAGTTAAAATGTACTTGATCCCTAGACACTTTTGATGTGTATTAGTTTTGGACCAAGTGTGAGTTTTGTTAATATTTGACTAGCTGTAGAGACTGAACTATCACTATACTAGGAGCGACCCGCGGTTTCACCCGCATAAGTTTCGATCCCGTAGGAAAAAACTAGTAGCAGACTACAAGCAGCCTCAGGTGCTAGGTTTTTTACAAATGCCCTGGACCCCACACTAGGATCCTTGTGTCATGAGGTCCAGTCTCTTCCCAAGTAAGATAAGCATTTTCATTTATGTAAGTGGAGTAATTAATTGGAAAAAAAAACAATAGAAAAGAGATATAATTAAGAACTTAAGTACAGTGTATAAAAAAAAAAACTAACTTAATAACTAAAATTATTATGTTGTAGCAAGATATAGACAAGTAGAAAAGTAATAAAAGTGATCATGAAGTTAAAACATTAGATATTTTCACTATCTGTAAGTTCCAAAAGGTTATTTGATTAACATTACCTATGCGTGTCTATGAATAAGCAGAAAACTAATCCCCATAAAAATATATAAATATATTGATAAATGCTTAAGCCTCTAGACATGACGGTGTAGACGGCGGGAATGTATAGTTCATTTTTTATCAGTAGTGTATTATAAAATAGATAAAAAGTATATAAACACGGTATTCCGCAATTTGCTAGAGGTGCACGCGCAAGAGGTTGGCGTTCCCGGAGAGGAAAATTGACAAAATTATTACTTAATTCAGGGAAAATAAATGGTAAGCCTTAGTTCTTTTAATAGCTGAGTTGTGTAATATCTAAAAATAAACATTGACCTGTATAATATTGTGGTTTTATTAAATTGAAAACTTGGAAGCAAATATGTATACAAATAACTTTTCTGAGAAAAACTATGTTTTGCAGAACTTAAAAAAAACTTTTCTAATATTTAGGTGCTGTGATTTGCAAGTGTTATATTTTGCATTTATGAAATTAGATTTTTCAGAATAACATTTAAAAATAACGACTTACTTATCTTTTACTTTCATTATAACTTAGTCTTTTCCTCAAATACGAAACAGTTTTTTTTTTTTTTAATTTCAGGTGGTTATTTTCCCATGTTCAAGATGGCGGATTCAGAGAAGGATCGGAACATAGACGTGGACTCCAAAGTCCTCCCACCAGAAACAGAGCGCGAAGTAGATTTAGACACTATCCTCGTAGAAGAGATTGGACAGTTTGGAAAGTACCAGTTGAGGACTTTCTTATGGTCTGTGGTCTTGGTGCAGTTCATAGCATGGAGCGCCGTTGAATATGTGTTCACCACCTCTCGAATAAGTACCAGGTAAAGTAATATACCTATGTTACTTTGTATTTCATACACACACGCATTAGCGAAGGTGGGTTTGATGTCGTTATTAATCGTATAAAAAAATGTACAGATAAAACCCTAGTTATCCTCCAAGATAGTTTCTGATTTTTTTTTTAAATTGTTTTTTACACGAGTGCTTTCGAGTCACTAGCCAGCTTTGCTAGATCTTCCACGGTGATGAGGTCTACTTATTGCCCAGATCGGCGATCACTCTTTTATAATTTAGGATGGCTTAGTATTTTGTGTTTGGTCAGTCTTAATTCGTTTATTTATTTTCTGACTGACCGACCCCTTGACAATTCATAAGTAAATGATTTAATCGAAATAAATGCTAAAAAAAATCAGGCAAAACCCTTACATTACATAAAATTAAATTTTACAATATTAAAACAGGATAGATCAGAATATATTCAAATGTCAATGCAATTAAAATGAACGAATGAGTCGGTACAAATTATAAAAGTAGAATATCAAATGCAAAAATAAACGAATATGAGTTTGAGATTTATTATTATAGATGTCTGATCCCGGAGTGTGAAGGTGAGCCGATGAGTTTCTCTCCGTACTGGTTGGAGAACGCGGTGCCGCAGGGCGCCAGTCAGGGCTCCTTCGACAACTGCGAACGTTTCGCCAACGTGAACGCGACGCTGCGGGTGGTCGACAGCGACACCTGTCCCGCAACACTCTTCAAACGTGACACCCGCCTGCCTTGTGATGACTTCGTGTATGCAAACACACACTCGGTTGTCTACGATGTTAGTTAAAAAAATGCTTATTTTTTATATTATTGAGTGCCAAACCAGCCACAACAGTGTTTAGTGGTCACCACCGACTATTGGCATCAGTAATATCAGAAACGTCACAGAGGCAAAGCTGAAATGCCTCATGTTCTGTTAAATACTCTTGCACCCATACCCTTCAAACCAAAACTTCACAGTATGAATCTCCTTGGTGGCAGAAATAGGTGGCTTGGTTGTTGTGTGTATAGTATTCCGTAAGAAAGATGCTTGATCTAAATTCTTTATCACTATGTAGTACGGGCTGGCGTGTGACGAATGGCGGCGGTCACTGATCGGAACGGTGCGCACGTTTGGCACGCTCACGGCACTGCCCATCACCGGTTTCGTGTCGGACCGCTGGGGCCGGCGGGTTGCGCTCACCATCAACGCCGTCAACACGGCCTGGCTCGGTGTCACGCGGTACTGGGCTGACACCTACCTCGGGTTCATGTTCTCTGAGTTTTTTGAAGCCACTTTCGGATCTGGAGGCTTTTCCTGCGTTTATATATTAAGTGAGTAATTTCTTTAAGTGTATATATATTTGATTTACGCTGCTAAATGGGATCCTTACCTTGTTGAACGGAGGTTCTCCCAATGCAGTCCTCTGTGTATTGGATAACACAATAATAAATAGCGGGCACATACTGTATGGTTACTAAGAAACAGTTATAATAGATGGCAATATCGAGTTCTTCAGAATAAATAGTTTACACAGAGCTGTATTATTTGCATCGCATAATGGCGTTACATAATAGTTTTCTGTAGACCAAAATAGGATAGATTAGGATACGTTTTAATTTTGATAAGAAAATAATTATCCCTTACCATGCAGTGGGAAAGTGTGCAAAAGATAATAATGATATGTAAATTAATCGTATCATGCAAATATTTTTGATGATAATTGATTATTGATAATTGATATATTTATTGCTTTATAAGCTTTATGACCTGAGATTATGATTACATTGTTTTGTTTCAAAGATTGCGTGCCGCTTATCAAATAATTGTCATATCGTGTAACCCACTTAAATAATGTATATATTGTTTTATCAGTTATTTTATGAGACTAATTAAAATACTTCATGTCACTTTTATGAATTAACATGCAACATTTTTGAAGAAATATTAAATTTTGAATGAATGAATTTAAATCTATTTAATACACACACACACACACACAGCTTACACTAAATTAATCCTAGGTAAATAACTGAATCATTTAGAAGCTTTATTTAGTAACATCAAGCTATTAATATTCGATTTTTCATTGCTAAGCTGCCATTCCCATCTAATTCATAAATATTGTCACAGTAATGGAGCTGGTTGGCCCGAAATACCGAGTAGCCGCTGGAGCAGCGATGAACACTTGTTTCGCGCTAGGACAAGTGACATTGGGGCTGATTGCATGGGGCGTACCCAACTGGAGGAACCTGACTCTAACCCTCTACATCCCGCAGTTCCTTACCATCTTTTACTTCTGGCTTATCAGCGAGTCAGTACGGTGGTACATGAGCAAGGGACGCTTCGATGAATCCGAAGCTTTACTAAGAAAAGTTGCAAGGGTTAATGGGAAACTATTATCCGAAAAATCCCTAGAAGCTTTACGGCGAACAGCACAGGAAAAATTGAGAGTAAGTGCGGAGGACGCAGAAAAACGCGGTGGCGATCCCTGGTTGGTAGTGCAAGTAGTACAGCACAAGAAAATACTGATCCGTGTCCTCATCTCTCCCGTGTGGTGGATCACAACCACGTTCATCTACTACGGACTGTCCCTTAATGCCGTCAACATGTCTGGCAATAGATATTTGAACTTCGTGGCTGTAGCTGCAGTCGAAATCCCTGGCTTCTGGATCTCATATTTCCTGATGGATAGGATTGGAAGAAAGCCTGTATTGACTGGAGCTTTTTGGTTATGTGCTGCATGCCAGATTGCTTACATTTTTATACCTCAGAGTAAGCATTTTAACATTTGTAATTTTTGCATGATAAACTTTATTTTAGGTTGTGCAATCAGAAAGTTGTCGAATTCGCAAATAGCTGTCAAATACTTGCCGATGTTGATTTATTCGGTAATATTACTCTATCATCATAATTTTATCTTTTCCTATCCTAATGTATTTGTGGTTGTCGCAACAAGCCTACATTACGGTATGATAATATTTATCGATCGCTTTATATTGCACTAAAAAAATATATAAAATGCAACAATTAGTACCGCAACACTGAATATTTAGTTTTAGATGAATTAAATGCCCTTTTTATTACTAAAACTGTTACAACACCTAGTTTAGTGTTATCATTGCAATCCACAATTAGTACATTATTTAGTACATTATAGAGTGATATTTAATATTTCCATACAGTAATATTAATAATTTTATAAAAACCGATAAATATTTGACACCTGTTTGCGATGTTTCCAACTTTTAGAGTGCAGTCTCTTAACAGTTTTTTTTTTAATTTTTTTCCTGCAGATTTGTATGCAGTATCACTGACAGTATACTTGGTTGCAAAGATGTCGATAGCAATGGTGATGACGGCAGTGTACGTGTACACTGCGGAGCTGTACCCAACAAAACATCGACACAGCTTGTTCGCTTACTCCTCGATGATGGGAAGGATTGGTTCCATGGTTGCGCCGCTCACTCCAGCATTTGTAAGTAACATTTTCGACCTTAGTATGGCTATTCACGGAGTTGAACAAAGTATTGTGTTCCATAAAATAACTATAATAACAATCAACATATGAGGAATATTGGAAGCATGCTAGATTTAAATGTCATTAACATTCGTTTCTTTTTCCAAAGAACTAAAAATTGAAATGTTATAGGAGTTCCTAAAGGAGTACGACGGGGGTCATTGTTCGGTGCGCTGCTTTCTCTAGTTCTCACTTTTGAACGCCTAATACCAATAATAATAATGTCAGGCTTGTTGGTCTGGTGGTTATACGCAAGGTCGTGGGTACCATTCCCACCCAGGACAAATGTTTATGTGATCAGCACGATCATTCGTTCTTTGTCTGGGCGTAATTTAACTATAACATGTATGTATTTAGAAATATATATGTATGTTTATCAGTTGTAGTACTCATAGCACAAGTTCTGCTTAGTTTGGGACTAGATGGCGTTGTGTGAAAGTTGTGGAATATTATTATTATTATAATATTAGCCACTGAAAATGTATGATTGACTAATTTTATATGTCTGATTTTGTTTGTTTTGTTTCATATTGGATTTCATTGTTTGACTTAAAACATATCGTTTTATTTTAGGAGTATATATTTTATTCTTTCAACAAAGTATACCTTTTTCTGTTACAGGGTGCACAATGGTTTACTGAGCTGCCTTTCGTATTATTTGGCTCCTTCGCACTACTATCCGGTCTTCTCATCTTCCTAACACCAGAGACTCTTGGCCACACTCTGCCAGACACTTTTGAGCAGGCCGAAGAGATCGGTCTCAACAATAAGACGAAAAAATGACCAAAAAACTGACAGCATTTACCTTTCTATACTGTTATCTATGGAAAATCTCGTATTTTATATTTAAGATTAGATAAGAATAAAGTAAGACTTCCCGATTATGTATTTTATTGAAACCTACACTTTGAGGCAAGAGAGAGTTTTATAAAAATAGTATGAATGTTGATAACGGTATTAGCACATATTAGAACATACAACAACAACACAACAACATAACATTATGATTTATTGTTTCGCCTTTATGGCCCAGAGGTTAAGAGACCCGTTTCTTCAGTGGGATTTTCTTAGTTCTAGGACTAGTTATTTTACAAGAGGATCTGACTATTTTAAACAGTATCTATCCGCATAAAGGTACTTTATTTATTACATTCAGGATCTTTGTTGGAGCTCTGAATATTAACACCTGGCATAACAGTTTACTTAACCAAGTGATGCATTGTATGCTGGTACCTAACGAAACTTGCTTGCAGCTGAATTGATGGCCTAACGACGTATGACACCCTATTAACACCACAGATATATTCTATATTAATATGGATGAGCAAGAAACGCGAAAAACGGAGGAAGATTAATTTTAAGGTGAAATAATGACTTTACTACTACTATAATCAAAGTTTTATGAACTAATAAACGAAGAGAATAATCACGGAGTAAGACCGACCAAAGAGTGAAAAAACTCGCATCTTGAATAAATTCAATGCATAACTACAAGAATATGAAAGCGACCTTCAAATCTACGCTATATTATTGCTCGTACAATCACGTAATAGTAATGTCGTCATAAATCATAAGAAAGGAAACACGTACCTAGTTTGTGACCCGAATGTTAATTCCGTAACGCAAACGTTCACGTTTCATGTCAACGTAAAATAGTGAAACTAATTTACGATTTGTTTATTAACTTTCGTTCACTAAAGTTATTTTAACTAGGTTTCTAAAAACCTTGGACCCGAATAAGGGTAAGCATTTTAAGTTCTAATCTTGATGGACTAGAAAACTAGTGGGAAGCAAATTTTTAATTTTAATAGTATTATATATTCACTTATTTCTGAGATTACTGGTAAACCTATAATTGGTGACAGTGTAAGACTGGTCTCAGTCTTACCAATAACCCTGTATAATTGGAAATAATGTCTGTTACACAATTTTTTATGATTCTCTCTTTAGAGATATCGTAAGAATTTCTCCTTAAAATAAAAGAGTATCCTGACCAGAAGAAAAATCTTTTCACTTTGAGAGAGAGGCCAAATTGATAAAAAAAAAAATCATTCAGAGATGTTTTGCGATATACTCGTTTCTATGAAGTGTTTAATGCCCAATGTGCTCACTTTACAGAAACTATAAGCAACTGAACGCAAAGAAATAAAATCACTATCGCTAAACTTTCACGCTATTTCCTATGCATGTTTAGCTAAATATTTAGATTAAGTAATATCATTTCTATAATATTGCTAAGTACCCAATTATTTGCTGTGTTATAGACACAAAAGGCTACTATTTTGAATTTAGATCATATCCGCTAAACAGGGTTTATTAGTTAATTTATTTTGTGTTCGTAAAATGCTCTTAAACTAAGTGCTTGTTAATTAGTCTGAATATATTATTATACATAAGACCAAAAAGATTATGAACATTACGAGGACTTTTAATTAAATCTCGTGCTGTGCCTATTGCAGCGTGACCTCTGCGGTTACAACCAATTTTGTTTATTTCGTTACATTGTGCAGTAGCGCAGTCTTTAACGAGAGTGTTTATACGAGTAGCACATAGAAACGGCATCATCTACGAAAGACGTTAACGAGTTCAGTAACTTTCTTCTAGGCATAGATAATAAGCGTATAGAAATATGTTGTAAGGACCCATTTATTCTAAGCCCAACGATCACAATCGTCGGTCACTTGGAAGTTTTACTTCTCAATAGAAAACTTTTCAGACCAGATTAATAACTCTGCCCTTTCAACGAAAAATCCACTTTATCTCCATTTTCTACGATTTAATTTAGATAATTTCGATTAGAGGTTAAAGGTTCGATATTATTCCGTTGAGTGAGGCATATTCAGAGTGATTTTACATGGTCCTTTGACTTGGAGTCCTCGGGACATTTGACTACTAACAAAGGGATACAGGTGGGCGTAATAAAGTTACATTTCTAGCAAAGTCGCTCTGTTTTTGTAGAAATATACGGACGAATGTTGCAAACGGGACAGTCAAGGACGGATGAATGGCTATTGGCACACACGTTTTCTTTGCCGTGAAAAACGACGATTTATTCCCCGTGTGCATGCATGGTCCATACAACACTGATCACTAAGGAAGCTTGTTGACATACACGTTTTTCTGCGGCGCGGTTTATACAAAACCGTGCGGCCTACAAAGGGCCTACAGAAAATAATATGTTTTAACGTAAATTACCTCATAAGCTACTGAGACTGGCTGACAATGATTCCCATATAGCAAGCTATATGGAGGTAAGATAACGTTTTAAGTGAGTATGATAGTGGCTATGCGGCCACCAGCAACGCAATAATTTTTTTGGCTAATTTCACTAACAAAACATGGTTCTTCCCAATTCGAAAATAATTCTACCTAGCAGATACGAGTACAGCTAGTTACGATTAGTTTAGCCGAGACGTTTCATAATAATGTCGTATTTGTAGTCATAGAGTAATATATATCCCAAGAAAATATAAGGAAAATGCACCTGCGTTATTCCCTGGGACGATATTTATATCTCGAAGAAGCGTTAATACTGCAAATAGTAGCGTTAGGTGTGGAGGAGATGGAAATAAATCGACAACACAGTCTTGCTTGAATACAAAGCGTCTTTTCAGGATGCATCTCTATCGCTATTGTTGTCTTGTTTGGGAAAAAATTAAGGAGAAGCGTGCCGGAGTAGGTAGGTTACAACTTTCAGGACAAGGTGAGATAGGTGTCTAGTGTATTCTTTTTTTTTATTATTGTTTTTATTATTTTGTTAGGTTTAATTTACAGACGCCAGCACATTAAGCTACCCAAAACTGTCAGATTTTGATCTATTAAAGAAATCTGACAAATTGTAGTAGCTTGATGTGCTGGCGTCTGTACTTTTTTATTCTTCGTATTTCCTGTGCATGGCCAAAATACTGTAAGACTGGTTTTTCTTTCCAGTTTTAAAAACAAAAGACTATATTTTTGCAGACGTAACAATCTATGTAAAACAACAACGTATTAACTTTACGCGTCAACTTTACGCGCAAAAAATTATTCAGCTTACGCAACTAACAATTCAGAAGTCTACATTCAGTTGACTACATCAATATTTTGCACTATTTCATTTAGGTACCTTGCAGGCTTAAAACTTCAGTTGAAATAACCCTGTGACTTTTGTAGGTTTTCCCAGAATATCATTCCGTATGTTCAGCAATTCCGTAAAACGTAATTATATATCGAAACCCACGAGGCGCGACGTGGCGTAACCGCAACGGCTCGCAGCGGTCCGCATCGAGTCGCCACGCGTAAATCAAGGTCATGAGGCAGGTAGACCCTACAGAACAATTAATTTGCATATTTTTCTTTCAACCAAATTAATTTAAAATTTGGAAGGGTTAATTAAGGGAAGCTTGGCTTACTTTATTTTTCGGGTGGTGATGGAATATTTGATGACTGACATATTTTTCTGGGTTGGGTTCTCGTGGAGATTCAAGTTTTAGCAATGTTTTTGGGTTACAACCAATTTGTCTCTCCTTTCTACCTTTAAATACATCTAAAGGTTGCCTATAAAAGATCGCTTATAGCAATAAAACCACACATTGTGTAAAACATCTACATATATATATGTAATTTACAAAAAAAAAAATATGTGTTGTGTTTTGTTCATATGTACACTGGCGCCGATTCTTTTGTTCACAAGCTAAACTATATTTAAGTTCAGTGCATCTTTTTATTTCTATTTCATTAAGAAAGGGACAGAAGATAAATATTAGTTGTGGTTGTTATTAGTTTGTTATTATTTATGTTTTTTACTGTGTGTACATAAATAATAAAATAAATAAATAAATTACTTTAGTCTGCGTCTGACGTAAATTGACTTATTTTGAGTAGCCAATTTTGTAATCAAGTCTAAGCTTGTCTATGGAGTATCTTAATTTGACTGGACTAAACTAATATTTATCTTATGTCCTTTTCTTAATGAAATAGAAAGAGAAAGATTTAATAAGTGTTCTTATCACTCAAAAAGAAAAATAACAACTTACACGCATAAGTACGGTCAAAATTGTTAATTTGTTTAACATTATTACTTTAATTACTGTTGGTTCGCCATTTTTGTGAGAGCGAGATAAAAACAGCAAAACAGGCCACATAAATTCAGAAATTATCTTCATTATGAACTGTTAAACGCAGACCGCACATTTCTGTAAGTTCCAGAACATACCTATCCACGTTACCTTACCCTCATCCCCCGTCGTACCTACATACATCCACATATAAACGATTTACATGAGTTGTATTGTCGAGGGCACTCGAGCGCAAGCCAAGGTTCAAGGACAGACACTTGACGATCGTATTTACTGAACCCTGACATTCGGTAGGAAACTTCCAGCATTTAGAATAAAGGAGGAGTCTGAATTGTCAAAACTGTTCTAATAATGGAACTTTTTTTGTTCGTAGGAGGTAAATAGGGTCCTAGAAGAGCTTCTCTGTACCTAGATGAAAAATTATTTCGTTCATGATAATGCCAGCATATTATACTGTAATAAACCAATTTAAAAAAAAAGTAAAATTGCTTGTTTGTTTGTAAACCCCGCGTCATCAACGTGTGCAGTTGCCTGTGTCGACGCGTGTCGCACGGTGTAAGAGCAATAAGCTGAATTCGTCTACACATCATCGTGTTTGTACAAACCTACTTACAGAAATAAATCATTTATCATTTATCATTTATCATCATCACGCAGAAAAGTAGGCAGAGCAGGTAAATACCTACTCCAAATTAATCCTGATATATTAATGTTGAAATTATTTAGGCAGCTAAACACTCGAAAACGAGGGTTCATGTTAATTTCTGAACAAATATTATGAACCAACGCATAATTTATTTTTAACAACAATTTGTCATGCTAAGCTTACGTATTTAAACATTCGTAGGTAATATACTCAGACAGGCCTCACGAGACGTCTTAAGTCAAGAAATTTAATTAATCATCAAAAAGAAAACATGGTTTCAAAAAGGTAAATGTGTATTGGCTTCATTCATCAATTGTTTAATAGACCTAGTTACAAACTTCGAGATACGACGACATATGAAGGTCTTCGATATCGGAACACACATTAAGGAATTAAAATGGAGTTGGACATGACACCTGGCAAGGCGCAGTAATGACAGGAGTAAGGCTGTGACAGAATGATGGCCAAGGACTGGAAGACGAGATGTCGGTAGTCTGGTAGCGAGACGACATTGTTACCATCGCGGGCAAAACCTGGATGAGGTTGGTATCTTTTCATTTGCGGGTTGGCACATGAAAAGAGAATTCTATGCCCAGAAGTGGGTGAAGTCGGGCTGTGGCTGATGATAATAAATTTGTATTACTACTGATTTGAATTTTTTGAATGCGCTGGATGCGAGAAGCACAGAACTGGTCGAAGTAGCGATGCTTGTGGTAGGCCTATGTCCTGCAGTGGACATCTTCGGGCTGAAATGATAATGATGATTACTACCCCGTGTCACTTTTTAGTTCGGACTATCGTCCGGACCTCGCGTTCGGTTCCGCTGAACGAAATTAACGAGAGGGTCGCGTGTTTGCGCGACGATCGTTTTGATTATGACGCGGCGTTTTACTTTTTAACAGAAAATTGAAATATCGTCAACGAGTGACAAAGTAGGTATGTCGGTATAGTCGAATTCGTCACCTATTTACCAATTTAAGGTTGTCTAAATAAAATAGAGCTATCTAATAAGTATGTTACTTGCATGTCATAAAACGTCCAGTCTACCTATTCTGTAAGCATCTCACCGTGAATACTTAGGTGAAGGGAGCTGTCATTCCACCTGATGCTAGCTATTCACCATCGACAACTCAATTCTAGCTCATTTCACCTTTGTTTTTACTGTGAGATTTACTTGTTTTTACTTTATGTATGTATTCATTGTAATCTGTAAATAACACACCACAGACTAACTATATGGGTTACATAATAAAGAGTATTCTATTCTATTCTAGATTTCATCAGTTATGTTGAAGTCACATGTAACGGCGGGCAAGCCTATTGTCACCAACCGGGCACGAATCCAGGCTACTTCAAGACGGAAAACCCTATAACACTTTTCCCGGCCCAGGAGTCGAGCCTGGGATCTCATACTCAGCAGTAGCATTTGCTACTACGCCAACGAGGCTGTCAAATGAAGTTCGTGCTGATAAGAGAGAAGAAAACATTGAACCAACTTATTTCGGAGACCAATAAACAGTGCCAAGTGAAAAAAATGAATCTAAACTATCTGAAACGTACCTATCACAAAAGAAAGTAGGTACTTACATAAAGCACAATGTCTCGGGGGTGACCAAATATTTATAAGAAGTTGGGACTGAATGGCGATTCAACGCTCCTCAGGGAAGGACGTGTCGACTGGTGTAATGGTGGAAAAATCTGGAAGTTCTGGGTTCAACGAACTCCATGTAGGGCGAGTTTACAGGAGCTTGGAAGTTTGGTCACTGGTGTATAGGTTTAAGTTTTCGGAGTCGAATATTGTAAATATAAGACAAAAATAAAATGAAAACTGGCAATAAACTGAAGAAACGAAAATAATGAAAACAAATAAATTATACTCTTGTGGGATGATGGGTTGGACTACAAAATTCTCATTGAGTTTCTGTCCAAAAGCTTATTTATATTCTAAAAGAGTCCCAGAAATATTTTTGGGCCGACTTGTGGCAAATCCTACCAAATTGTTGGTAAAACGTAAAAACGTACATAGGTACCTAATAAATATGATGTGCAAACGAAGCAAACAGGCCCAATTATTACCTACTAGCTTCTGTCCGCGACTTCATCCGCGTGAAATGTCTAGTTCCCCCGCCCCACCCCGCGCGTTGCAAACTCAAACTCAAATCATTTATATCAATTAAACCATTTACCGACTTACTTTTGAACTGTCAAGAAGTCAGCCAGTCAGAAAATATGAAGCAAATTGCCCATTCCAAAGAGTAGTAGGTACAGTCACCAAAATAATTAAGTAACCAGGGTCGTCGGATAAAGTTGAAGTTTAATAAGAAACCGCTGCAAATGAAATTTAATTTGATAAAATATGAACTGTTTGTTTTCTATTCGTAGAATTAAATTGTATTTGAAAATATCCAGCTGTTACTTACCAAACTTCAGCTATATCCGATGACTCTGGTTACTTATCTCTTTTGGTGACCGTACCTATGGAGAAAAACAGGCAAGAAACTCCATGGACACTTATAAATTATATTTTTACAGAAATATTACTTACATCATTAATGCTGAATTTTATATAATCACATATAATTATAAAATTCTGCATTAATGATGTAAATTAATGCTGAATTTTATAATTATATGTGAGAACGATGTAAAAAAAAGACCTACACGTTAAAAGCGTCCAGAGTACAGCAAATAGTAACAAAACAACAATCCAAAAATAAAATAATTAAACATAAGCCGGGGCAGCTAAGTGATGACCAGCCCCAACTGACGGCGCCCGCTCACGAACCTGACGCATGGATCAGCACTATTTAACTCAACCATTTTGAAGGGAGCTAAATGATCCAACGCATACGCCGCCGTCAGCAAGAGACATTTGAGTGAGCAGGACAGATCAGTCGCCAGGGCAGATTCAAGTCAATAAAAGACATAATACCCGGTAAATGGTAGCTCTATTATATAGTACATAGAAGGTCGTGCGTTGTCATGCAAAAGTTGGACTCCAAGTCGTTTTGGCCGCTTAATTTTTAACATCTCTGCCTAGTTTGCGAAGCTGCTGCGTATACAGATTGGCGTTAATAGTCTGATGAGATTCGAGGAGTTCCCAGAAAATCATTCCTTGCCAATCCTAGAAAACAGACAACATAATCTTACGACCGTGTTCATTAAGTTTAGGCTGGGCTGGTCGGTTTCCCCGCGAGGAATCCAATAGGCATGACACGTGTTAGTTTCATAATGTATCCAGCTGTCGTCACATGTAATAATGTCCTTGAGAAAGTCTCGTCTGTGCGGACGAAGTAACAAACTTTGACAAATGGCCACACGAACGGCCCGGTCATGGCCCGTTAACGCATGAGGTCTCCAACGTGACATCACTTTGCGATATTCCATCGATTTGAGATAACGATCTATAGTCGCGTGGGATTGTCCAAGCACCTTCTCTAAATCGCGCGTACTATAGTCTGGCTATAGCTCAAGTTCGTGACGCAAAGCATCTTCATCAAAGCTGGTGGGTCGGCCTGGGCGAGGTTGATCTTCGCAGCTTATATCACCGGTGTCAAAACACTTGTACCAGAAACGAACAGTCCGATCGCTAGTAGTACCCAGTCCAAATGCAGTGTTAATCTTTTTAGCCATTTCTGTTGAAGAGACTTTAAATCGATGCTCATATAGCATAATAGCTCGCAGTTGACGCTGACCCATTTTCACTAAAGACTTTGCGTCCGCGCCTATTTATACCCTCACCATAAAAATACTCATCCTTACTAGAAAGATCTAGAACTGTCTTGAATTCGCTTTAGTTTAAATACGAAAAAATTCGAGAAAAATAAAATATGGCAAGAACTTATGAGACAACCTAATATTTTTGCCGGTGTCGACAATATTGCGACTAGCCTACACCCATCCCCTGATTCTGCTGACTCTCCCTTCGGAACAACGCGGGTCACTTTTCACTTCTCCGGAAGCACAGCAGCTTTTAGTCGCTGGCTATAAATATGAAGTAGCTGCTTAGGTAGCACTAATCGATAATCCTTGAATACTCGTATGTACGGTGGAATGCTGTCAGGCCCTGCGGACCGTTTCGGCTTAAGATCTTGAAGCGCACGACATACAACCACGCACCACTCCGTTTTCGCTACCTGCTTGAGCTATAGGCGCGACAACCTCCAACTCTGGTCGCTCTGCCCTATACACAGAATAAAGATACTTCGCAAACTCTTCCACAGACCGTTGACCAGACAAAGCCAGTCCGTCTTTCAAAATCGCTTGCGAACTTCTCCTACCTCTTTTAGACATGGTATAGTTCCGAAAAGATATAGGATCACTCAGCGTTTGACTTTGAACACGGTTCCGATATTGATTCTGTGCCACTACTAACATATTTTGAATGTTGATTCTACACCGAGCAAACTCCGTAGTCGACCCTCGACCCACTTGCCTGCTTGCCTTGTACTGTTCATGCAGTAAAGCCTTCAATCTTATGTCGCAAATTATTTCAACAGTGTACCACTCAGGATAAATGTGTCTTGAGTTTAAACGACATCGATATTATGTTTTAATAAGGTTGCATTAGCGTCGGTTATACAACGTCCTTTGGTGAAATCACACTGTTGATCGTGAAAGATTTTATTCATGTTAAAATGATTGGGTATTTGATTAAGTCCTTACTGTCCCCGGATTTATAAAGTGGTATTACCTTACTGTATTTCATGAAATCGGGGAAGACTCCTTGATCCACACACGAATTAAATACAAAGGCTAAGTAAGACGCAATAGTCTCAATTATGGAGATACAGACTTTAATGGACATTCTCCAGAGATCTTTGGCCAATTTGATCGTAATTTGATATCTTATTTTGGTTAATACCCCATAAGAACGTAAAAAAAAAAATAAAACGTTCGCCCTTACTAAATCAAAAGCGAGCGAGAGCGAGGAATTTAAGGTTTCAGTTGTTTTGAGTGGGTAACTAGTAAAGAAATTTACAAATTTCCCAGTTACAAAATAAAAAACTTAGAGCTGATACTTTTAGTGTTCTCCTTAAGAAACTTATTGAACTTGGTTTGGACTACCGAAATGAATCCTTCATACAAAATATTTTTTTTTTCCCAGTAATGTTTATTTATTTTACAAGAAAAAAACATAACAGAAAAATAGGTACAAAGGTGATGCTTAGTTCATAAGAAATCTCTTCCAGCATACCTGCGATAGGACAGTAGATAGAGAGATGTAGAGAGCGTATGAAAGAGTAAAGGAGACAAAAAATACATTAAATACATTAATACATCGTAATCAATTATTCACTTGATAAAACTTAACAAATACTATGAGAATATAGTTATATTCATACAAATAAACATACACACATTCTTCTAAAATAAATATCACTAGAATGTTAATAAATATAACGAAATCAAAATAATAAATACATACACAACTATGATGAAGTGGAAAGATAGTGTTCTTTTACTCTTTTTTTAAAACTGCAACAGTTTGGCAGTTCCTAATGTCAGGGTTCTGATTTCTCAATTTAGAAGTTAAAGTCCTATTAATTTTATTTAAATGAACAGATGTTATTGGTCTGGATTGTATCCGCACTTTTTGTATTAGCACTTTGGACGCAAGGCATCGCCCACCCGCACTATTACTTCGTTTTTTCAACACAACAAACTCTTTAGCTTTATTATTAATATAGATTATGCACGAACAACAGTTAGAGAAAAGTCCCTCCAAAGACTAGCAAATCATCATACCAATTTTATTCACAATACTTTTCAAGGCACGTGTGTCACACCAATTTTTCCAGTTATTGTACCGGGTCACCGAGTATAAATAGTGAATCAGAAAGGGTCGGTCACGTATACCGTCCCCTTTACTAAAACGTACCTGCAAACTAAATGTAGTACGATAACAGTAGAATAACTACGAACAAAAGATTGAATCGAACGCACTGATAGAGATCCAAAAAAGAACCGGTGTTACCGACATAGCTTGCAGAGTAAGCAAGCCAAAGTGGCAGTGGGCTGGCCATGTTTGTCGAAGGACCGATGACCGATGGAATAGACAAGTCCTGGAGTGGAGATCGTGCATCGGCAAACGTAGTGTGAGACGCCTCTCAGCTAAATGGACCAACGACCTTAAAAATGTGGCACAGAGGTGGACAAACTAGATGCGGAAGGCGAAGGACAGAGTATTGTGGCGCAGCCTGGGAGAGGCCTATGTCCAGCAGTGGACTGCTATAGACTGAGTTGATTGGTTGACTTATACGGATGCGCACCCCGACACGATCCAAGATGGCTATGACAGAGGGCTTAACAAAATTGATTTAGTTTTATTAAAAGTCACAGAGAGGTTAGACCGACATTGAACTATTCACTGAGACACAGCGGCGGTGGCGGTTAGATTTTGTATGATGTACAAAATGGTTAATTTTATTCATTTTAAGATAATATTTACATAATATCTATGCTAAATGACTTAAAATAATAAATATATATAAAATAAAACAAAAGAATCATAGGGCATTCAAAATTCGTCCACATCGCTGTCTATTTATGCCTATTTAATAAATAATCATGGTTAGTAATGAAGTAGCAGCCCCCATTGAGGAAGGTATTATCTAGACCTGCTGATGATCCACCACATTTTCGAGTTTGCCACCTACACAGTCTTTTACACATTCTAACACAAAACTAACCAACACTGATCTCAACAACAATTTTAAACAATTCATCTATTATTTAATTACTGAAATGGAAAATCCATTAAGGCGAAAGTAATTAGCGTAAAACATACAAGAAAATTAAGGTAATTATTTAATAAATTTCAAAAAGGGCGGAAGCGTCCTTTTTGAAATAACATTTTAAAAACCTGTATTATAAGATCAGTAGTCGTAGGTTTAGTATTTTATTGTCTTTTGCTTATTTTTAGTTTTACATATTCTCTTCAGTAGTGTTTCTTCGAACTAAAGAAACTAATTGGGACATTGGCTGCATGCACAAACCATGCAAATGTGTAAATAATATGTTGAACAATATATAATTCGCGACCGTAACAAGTATATACCTACTTACAGAATTGAAATCATTAATACAACCCTTTCAGTTCATATAATCCTACTGAATGACAATTTCCATGAAATATCAATCAATAGAATTATTATAAACTCTTTAATTTAAGAGTTTTATTAAAACACACTCTCCCTAATAAAATAATACTTTACAATGACTCAATCAACTCAGCCTATCGTAGTCCACTGTTGGACATAAGCCTCTACCAGGCTGCACCACAACACCCTGTTCTCTACCTTCCGTATCCAGGCTGTCCGAACTACCATCTTCAGATAGTCCATCCATCTAGCTGGAGGGCGTCCCTCACTACGCTTGCCGATACGCGGTCTCTACTCCAGGTCTCGTCTGCTCCACCGGCCATCGGTCCTTCGACAGACAGGGCCTGCCACTTCAGTTTGCTTAATCTGCAAGCCATGTCGGTAACTCTGGTTCTTTTCCGAATAATTTCATTCCTGATTTTATCCTTCAAAGATACTGCGAGCAAAGCTCACTCCATAGCGCGCTGAGTGACCTTGAATTTGTGGACCAGCCCGACCGTCAGTGTCCACGATTCGGAACCATAAATCATGACGGGCAGGACGCATTGGTTCAAGACCTTAGTCTTCAAACACTGCGGGATAGGCGACGGTGATGAAATAACTGTTATTACATTATTTTCTTTTATGTTTTTTGCAATCCTAACTCGCTGCTGAATTGTAAATAAAAAAATATACAAAAAATAGTCAAGTTAAGCTTCTGTTTCCTATTTCCATGGCGGCCGTAACCTACCTGCGAATATCAATACGTTTCATCTTTTAACTTTGAAGATTAGAAAGCTAAATTGAATGTCCTTACCTATTCAGAGTAATTGAGCTAGAGTTGAATGAAGAAACCAACCGATGTTTAAGGTTGTTCGCAGCGGGTTAGAGGTTAATATACGTTTTATGGATGCAGTACTTAACTGAAATTTAAGTAAGCATTTCAGTTCGATAGCTTCTAGTTAGTTTCTTTATTTATTTATATGACAGCGCGAGCGTGGGCGTAGCGATAACAGGGCCATCATCATCATTTCTTGATACGGGTTCCATGAGGAAGGTGGGTACTCGGGCAACCAGTAAAACGTAGACTGAAGCACAAATTACAGTCACGTTTATTCGGTAATTTAAGATCAGTTTTTGAGTAGTAAAAAACAAAGGTTTGTATGGTGAACATGACAGTTTCGATCATATGCTCTGAACTATCAGGCGTCAGCTGCCGCAAATCGAATGCCGCCCTTTTCAAATCGACTCTGTCCACATGTAGAAAATGGCGCGAAATTGAGGAGGTAACATGCAAACAGGCTTAAGTCACAATAATGTAAATTTTCAGAATACTGAAAAAATATAGCGCCAATTATACAGCGTGTAACGGAAGGGGGGTATCAACCCTGAAGGAGGTGAATGTGCTCATGAAACTCAACAACTTTCCCCAAAGAACATAGGTCGAAATATGAAAAAAAATTTGGCCCTCCCTTACAAAACTGACTACCAGCTGATTGATTTACTATGGGAGGGCCAATTTTTTGCCCCCCCCCCCCCCCCCCTCCGTTACACGCTGTATAAGTATAAATTAAATTAAGTTTAAATTATATAAGTATTATATAAGTGTCAATATCCTCAATTATAGCGCCTTCTCACGGCGTTCACCTTGAAATTGCTTGCGACGACATATATTACATATACTTTATTTTACACCAGAAAATAAATATAAAAAAAAAAAAATTCAATTGTTACTACAAAAAATACAATAGGCGGCCGTATCGCTTTCTGCGATCTCTTCCAGACTCCCTTGTAATGGACAGTTTCTTTCTTGTTTAAATGCATTTTAATAAGCACTTATGCGCTGTTCAGCTAATACACTACGATTCTAATTTCAACTCTTTACTATAGTGGTTGTAATGGCAAGACATCATGTCATTTGGTTTAAATAGACTATATTTTACTAGCTGCATCCTGCGGTTTCACTCGCATAAGTCTCGATCCCGTAGGAATATTGGGATAGAAAGTATTCTATGTGTCAATCCTGACTAGTAACTGTGTGCCAAATTTCATCAAAATTGGTCCAGCCGTTTGAGCGTCAAGAAGTAACATACAAACACACACACACACACACACAAACTTTCGCCTTTATAATATTAGTGTGATTTATCTTTTAGTTGGATTCTGTTATATTTTGTAAGCGTCAGAATCTTATAGACCTTGTATACTGTAGAATTGTAGGCCATTTTATATTTCATTAAGTACCCGGTACTTGTTGACAGACATACTGTTCTCCCATACCTATTAACACTCTAATTTGAAAACATTATAAAATCCAGTTATTTTTAAAAAAGTAACCGTGGAGTTTCTTTTCTGTTCTTCTGCATAAGAAACGACCAATTGGAACCGTGTACCTCAGCTTCTGACCTCATGCGTGAGGGATTGCCCTCATGAGTGAAGGACGACCTTCATGTGTGAGGGATGAACCTAATGTGTGAGGGATGAGCATGAACGTGCGCTTGAGACACCCGCAAACACGACTCGCGTGCCTGCAGCGTGCATGACAGGAAAAGTACATACGAAATGAAAAGGACACGGGCAGGATAAGGGACGCATAAGGACCAGCAGACGCTATCGAAAAAGGTCCTTTGGGCGTCCCACCCTACATTACTACAGCTTTAACTGGCCACGGGTCATTTAACAAACACCTCTTTGTCATAGAAGTAACAGACAGTCCGCTGTGCAGGGCCTGCATGGAGGATCACGAGACAGCGGCACATGTGCTTCTAAACTGCCCGGTGGTCGCCACGTACAGGGCAAAGTACTTCGGTAACCCAGGTACTCTACTTGAGACGGTTAGTAACATCAAGGCATTGCTGGCCTTCCTTGAGCCGTACTTCACCCGTACGCAAAATACGCGCATTGACGTGGAGTTGCGGACACCAGCCCGTATTACCTATTACCACGTGTAGTTATGCGTTTATTAATATCTCCCCTAGTAATAACTCCCGTGTAAAATATTAAACGCCCACAGACTGTGTGTCGGTTTAATTCTATGGACCAAGCTAACAAGACTATATTTACGAGATAAAAGTTTATTATTATAACGAAAACTCGTAAATATTAAATTGTACTAGGTTAAAATTTGAATTAAAAAGTTTCTTCTGGAAAAGTGGTTTATGAAGGATATTATTATCGTGAAAAGATTTTATGCTTCATTAAAGGCAGCAGCCATAGAAATACTGGGAATATAATTTAATACCTACACACGCACCAATTATAACTAGAATAAAACTAGAAGGCATTCTTATGGTAGGATTATTATCAATCGACTTGGATGGACTGAAATAAAATTATAGTGATAGGAGTAGGGACTGTAAAGCAGCGTGGTAGCAACATTGGTGGCGCAGTGGATACGACCGCGACTTAGGGTGCGTTTCCACAGAAGCGGAGCTGGGCGGAGCGGAGCGGAGACGTGTAGGAATCGTCCAATCACAGACGAGACGAGTGACGCTATGAGGATTTCAACCATTGTGATTAGTCGATTCCTGCACGTCTCTGCTCCGCTTCACCCAGCTCTGCTTCTGTGGAAACGCACCCTAACGAGTTGTAGGTCTTCGGTTCGAACCCTGACAGGCGCTTTACCTTGTGTAAACTATTTCATCAGTACTGCTCTCAAAACGGTGAATGAAAACATCGTGGTCCTAGGACCAATTCAAAGACACGTGACGTCTACCAACACGTACTGGCCCGGGGATTACAATCTACAACCACTCACAGAGATGAGGCTTGTTTCCCAACACTGGGAATATAGGCTGATTATGCTTTGCGGGACCATGCTGGCTAATATTTATGCCATCAAGGGTAGCGGATTTATTGAAGTGAAGGGCGGACGTTTTGGGGGACTGTCTTTTGTCATTTTGACGTTCGAAAAGTGCTGATACAAAAAGGCTAAAAATTTCAGTCGTTGTAAGAATTGTATCGAAAAAAATCAAACGGTTGCCTTCAAAAAGCCTAAGAAATTCTCCCTGCATAAAAATAACATTGTTTCAGGATTCCTTCTGCTCAAAATTCAACTCAATATCCTAATAATCAAAACAGCTGTAAGATGTTGTCATATGATTTAAATATTGGTCCCAGTCAGTTAGTTAATTGAAACCAAACTTTACGGATTATTGCGGCGACAGACTCCTAATCAAATATTTGATTTGACCTTAGGAATGTTATGAAACTACTGTCAAGGATTTACGAATAACAGCCTGGACAACGGGATATCGTGCTTTCTTAGTCTCAGTATGTAAAGATAGAACCATTCACGGAACGACCTGGGCAAGCATTGCTGAACCTGGACATTCAAATCGTTGTTCGAAACTGTTATTATTAAGCCGTGGTACATATACCTAATGCATCAACTTTTTCCCAATTATGACTAAAGCAAAAGGAGGCAAGTCTATTGCTAATAAAACAAACCGCGGGCTATTTACAGTGAAATTCTTTAAAATCTTTCCTATTGGATAAAAAAAACCGGTCAAGTGCGAGTTGGACTCGCGCACCTAGGGTTACGTACAAATTTGAAGGTACGTAACTACAAATTCACGGTGTTCGCAATTTTTCCTTTATCTGTGCTATAAAACGTTCGAACGTTCGACGTACCTACCGAAGCTCCCAAATTTCAAGATTCTGAGTTCACGCGAAGTACCCTGTAGGTTTTAATTCCATTGCGAGTGTCGAAAATTTTCGGAAATTTGCGGCATAAACAGCTGTATCTTTTGATTCCGTTGGCTTAGAAGTTTGATTTTTTCACAGCTCCAAGGGACAGTAGACTTGAGTATTTTATATAAATTCCAGCTTGATACCTCCACGCGTTCCTGAGAAAAAGGGTCTTGACAGATAGACAGACGTACGGACGGACGGACGGACAACAAAGTGATCCTATAAGGTTTCCGTTTTTTTCCTTTCGAGGTACGGAACCCTAAAAACTATTGAACTCGGGACTACAAGTCAGCAGGTTGAGACCAGCAGGTAGATCAAAGTAAAATTAAATGAAATAAAATTGTTTATTCTGTAAATAGGACAGTAGGATCCCTTACACACTTCATAAATTATGATATTATTATTATATGTAAACAAATTATTAAAATAAATTATAAAAAGTAAGCTAGATTGATTGGACATTTTCTATCTGACTACTCCCTGAGAACAAATGGCGAAACAAACTCAAGGCTCAAAGTCTAGACACAATCTTAGTCAGATCATGTGAATGTAGATTAGTGATTGAAATGGACTTTTGAGGAAAGAACCACACAGATTTGAAGGGAACAGTCCAGTCAGAGCAAGTATTTGTCAGTAATCGTGTAGCTCAGCTCAGAACTTAAGGAGCTCAACTGTCCAGTCGTAACGCCAGAAGTAATGCAGTGTACCGCTTCATTCAAAATTCCCCGTAAAATTGTCCCTGTAAATTACACGTTCAGTCCAGGCCTTTATCGAAGCTATTATAGCAATTAAAAACCAATTAGCGTTAGTTATTATCTTACTACTATAGTTCTGCGCGAAGCCTTAATTACTGCCTTTATTCTACATTAAGTGCTGTAATGCTTTCGGTTTTTTTATGACCTAGTTGTATTTTTAAAGAAGGAAAATAATGACTTATATTTTCATTCGTAATAATCACAAGTTGAATTACAAAAATGTTGTCTTACTTTTGACGCAGCTGTGAGGCACACATTCCTACTTCACACTTTCATTTTGTTCGCAGAATATGTTAGCACTAACGTAATTTTTGATCTGGTAAGTTGCTTCTTTCTACTCTTCGCCTTCAGGTAATTGTTCACTGCCATTTTAGTATGTGCTAATTAAATGTACTTTCTTTAATTTTCTTTTTTATAGATTGGTGCTGAGACCGCTCATCTCAACATTGCCGCGCGCTGGCTGTAATTAACGTGGGGTCATCGGGGAGTCAGCCGCCCTACGGCCGAGCTCGGGCCTCCGCCAAGTCAGTCAGCTGTTGTACGAATTAAGTAAACTACAATCAGAGAGTTTGTAGTTTGTTTGTAGGAGGGGCTTATGGCTAAGTAATAACAGCCGCACGGGTCGATCGATCAGGTTAAGCTACGCTTGCCGCGGTTGGTCCGCGGGTGACTATCTTCACATACCAAGACCCCTCCGTGCCTCGGAAAGCACGTTAAGCCATTGGTCCCGGCTGTCATACGTAGATCTTTGACAGTCGTTACGGGTAGTCAGAAGCCCGAAAGTCTGACAACCAGTCTTACCTAGGGGTATCGTATTACCCAGTAACTGGGTTGTGGAGGTCAGATAGGCAGTCGCTCCATGTAAAATACTACCAGTATTTTCAGTCAGTTTCAGCTGCATCCGGTTAGACTGGAAGCCGACTCCAACATAGTTGGGAAAAGGCAGGCAGGTGATGATGACAGTGCACTCAACTTTCATTTTACTCTAACCGCTTTCTAACGATGAATTGGTAAAACTTTACAGGGTGGAATTTTCAAAGCGTACCTGGAGGGAAAGTACTCTAAATACTAAAGAAAGAAAATTTCACTCAAAGGAAACATTCCTTTATATTTAAAAAGAAACAAAACTTTATTTAGAGATTTTTGAAAATATACTTGCCACACCCGGGAATCGAACCGACTAAAATCTGAAACAATAGCATCCTGTACTTTTAAGGCACGAATCGATATGGTCAATCATAAGGATCAAATGTTCCTAGCAAACAATAAAGGAGAATCATAAAATCCAAACTTATAAACTCAATGGGACAAGATGAAGCACTTTTACCCAAGGTTCCATCGAGTTTACTTATGTTTGTAATTAACAATTATCTCTGACGTAATTTTTATTTATTTATTTATTTATGGAAGACTTACAGCTAAAAAAAAAAATTAATTACAAGGAAACTATAGTAGCAGGAAGCCAATTACAAGTCTAAGAATTAATTTTAAATTAATTTAACTAATTTTTAAGATCTAGTTAGATAAGAAAAGTGGCAAGCCTATTTTCAAAAATCTTGAAATGCAGTTTTGTTTCTTTTTAAAAACGAAGTAATGTTTCTTTTGAGTAAAATCTGCTGTCTTCAGTATTTAGAGTACTTTCCCTCCAGGCACGCTTCGAATATTCCACCCTGTATATGAAGTGAAGCACAACAATTACGCGAATTTCTTTCACTGTGTGTTACATTTTATTTTCTGTTTCTCCAGTCTGAAACAAAATAGACTTTACCAAAAGATTAACTCCCTCCTTCTTCAATGGTGGACGTCGTGAAAAGCACACGCGCGTGGTTATGTTAGGAAACAAGCAGACATTATCATTTTTTGTTAAACTGCAAGTCATTTCGTGTGTCAAGCGTGGTTATTATCGTACTTACACCTTTTATGATGACCGTTCTTGCTGACCATAAATCCATTACAGACATAAACCACATCCAGGCATAAACCACATTTTTTTTTAATAAAAACTTCAGTCCAGTCCTAAAAAATTAGCCGTCTAACCTGTCCTCTATTACTTCCAGAATGCTGTTGGAACTTGCTCGGATACGGTGCAATAAGTAGGCTGCTCTCCATCTCATGATGGCATGAAATCCGAGCCTCAATATACATGCCAGACACGCTACAGCATCTCGGCAGCCCCAACAACAATCTAAAAGCGTTATTATATTGTACTTAGACGATTGGGCTGTTTTTGACACACACAAACAAACACTACTATGGAGGGTCAGTGCACCATTCTAAATAGCAAATACCATCCTGTTTAAATACCCTTAGATTACTACATAACAGACGAACTATTAAAACGTAATACAGCCATAATGTTCCTCTATTGTGTTAGAGAGAGATGCTTTTATACCAATTATATAGCTCCCTCCCGTTCTCAGAGCGGATAATGGAAGCACTTACATTACATAGAGAGGTAAACACTTGCCATTTGGAGTCGTTTCAGGGAATTATTTTGGATATTAGTTTGCTATGTTGTGATAATCTGTTAAGAGAGTTGTTGTTATTTTATCCCAACCGTGGTTTAGGATTCGAAGAAAATCAAGTAAGAACGCTAGAATAGAGAATTGGAATCCGGGATACTACATATTTGCTTTAGGTTTAATAGAGTATAAATATACAGTATTGGGCCATGTATGTATGATGCATCGGGACAGATGGGCCAGATTCCCCACGCAATGAGAGTCAGAAGAAGAGCATCGTCACCGAGGGAGACCTAGGAAACGCTGGCGTGATGACTTGGATGCGTTTACGGGAGATTGGCCGGAGAAAACAAAAGTTAGGAAAGGTTGTGAAGCTGTGAAGAAGACTTCTGCTCATCGTGCGGCAATAAAGGTTAAAAACAAAATAATTTTCAAAATGGGCACATAAAATTTCTCGGGAAAATTTTCGTTTAACACAGAGATTAAGGGTCGAGTAATGGCTCTAAATAAAATTACTCTTCCTTATCTCAGTCAAAATCAAATTGAAATAATAATAGTCACTCAAGATAATACGGTTTTCCAGGACATTCTCTTACATTACGCAAATAAGCTCACAAAACGCAAATCCGTTGGTAACTCAAATCGGACAGTATAACGGATCGTCCGCATTTTACTGTATGACGTTTACTGATGAGATGGCTGACTCAGTTTACATGTAACTCAGATGTTGAAGACCTCTGAATATGGTCAGGGAATTCGATGCATTCGAGTGGAACTTTGTAACATAAAGTTTTGAGTAAAGTTGTCTTGGAAAATTTGTTATTTACTTCTTATGCTTTAGTTGTTAGTGGTTCGTGTTGACGGATCATTTTCTATTTCATTTTTTATTTTTATTTATTCGTTTTTTTTTATATGTGCGCTTAACATTTCAGATATTCTTTCTACTATTAAACAACGATTTAACGTTCAACTATGAAACAAGAATCAGTCAAAAAAAAGTAAAAGAGAGTTTTTGTAATAGAGATAGATGGCCTCTGAAAGCAAAATTCAGTCACGTTCAAGCAAGATTTTACTATAGGCAAATGTTATAAAGTTGAGATAGTGAAATACGTGTAGAGAGGCTCACTGAAATAAAATTCTTTACAATCAAACTCACTAGGGTGTTATCTCGGTGTGTTTGATTCAGACAGTAGGTTTATACGTGATGTGTGTATGGGATATTTCTACCTATCCAAACACAAAAAATATTGAGCGAATCAAACTAACTCAAACCATTTATTTCAATTAAACCATTTAGGGTGACACGAGGCTGACATGTGGACAGTTATGGAACTGTCCACATGTCAGCCTCGATTTGCACATAAACGTTCATATAAAGTATGGACTTTATATGAACGTTTATGTGCAAATCCAGATATGTTTGAAAAGTTCTATCATATGCCATTACGTGTTTTTCAAGAATTATTACACCACGTAAAACCTTATATTACTAAATCAGACACAAACATGAGACTATCCATCAGTCCAGAGGAAAGATTAATAATAACACTCAAGTAAGTATTTTAATTATTATTTTATATATATAATTTAATGATTAATTAAAAAGCTTCATAGCCTCCATAGCCCATAGAAACGTCTCGATTCCTACGCATCCTGTAACGAACTGTTGCTTCCCCGCTCTCCTCCCTCGCCCTTTCCTCACCCCGACCGAAATTCGTTCCAGTATATGCGCATGAGTCGGCTGACAACTCATTTTGCGTCGTCGTGTGGCACCAACTGCCTTTTTGTATGAAACCGAATGCAGCAGAAATTACGCAACTCAAATTACGCGACTCACAACTCACAAAATTGCGCTCGTTTGGCCTCAGCCTTACAGGCACTTTTGAACTGTCAAGAAGTCGGTCAGTCAGAAAATATGAAGCTAGCAGCCATTTCAAAGCGCAGTAGGTACCTATGGAGAGGGACGAGCTAGAAACTCCATGGACACTCTTTTAAATTAGTTATATTTCTACAAAAATATGAATTACATCATGAATGTTGAATTTATATGTGAGAACGATGTAAAAAAAAGACGTACACGTTAAAAGCGTATATAAAAATAGGGAATATAAAAAGCGCGAATAATAAAATGAGCCAAGATTTTATGTGAAAAAAGCATTATTTTTTTACAGGCTGTAAAGAAAATATGAGAACTGAAGTATTTCTTAGCAAAAAAGTTAAAATTAGCAACCAGAAACTGAAAAGCTATAAGTATAATTTTAATACTAATTAAATCCTATCCAATGTCGTAACCAGCAAGTTAGATAGTGAGTGACCTGGAGTCTAACCAGATTAACACTACCAGTGTTGTGTACGTAGCCTACTTCCCAACTTGTGGACTCAACATATTTGTCCCAAGTTTCGTCAACGCAAACTCTCCAAGCAAACATCTTCGGCAAAAACTTTCCGAAAATGACTTATTTTTCTTTGACGTGAGTTGTTTGATTCGGGAATTCGGAATCTGTCAATAATAAAACTTGGGCCTAAAGGTCTAAAGATCCCGGATTTATTAACTTTCTGGAAATGGAAAGTTATCTTATAGCGAAATATGGTTTCTCGTTCATAGGGCGGCTGTACACGAACCGCTCGAGCAGACAATGTCTTCTGTTCGAGCAGTCATTCTCAACTGCCCGTGCAGCCATTTTTAGCCGCTGGAGCCGATGGAAACAAGAGGCGAGATGGGTGAAGAGCACGACAGAGCAGTGCACAGTTACAGAAGTCGAGAACATTCAGTTTATGTCTTAAAGCAGCGCGACTGCACTACGAAATGGCGCCGTGCTGTTCACAGCTCCGACCCTCCGATATTTCATAAAATAATCATTCAATAGGGATAATATATCAGCTTATACGTAGGCTTATTACAACATACCACGCGACCTGCAAATTGCAAAAAACGAAAGAAAATTTGAATTTTGCGAGCAGATTATTTGTAATCCTTACGCTTCCCTTTTAAGTGGTCTTGTGTATGTACGTACGTCAATGTAAACATGATTGTAGTAAACTGTTTAGTCGCAAAGAAAGAGCGATCGACTGTGACTTATTCAAGCTGGCCGTGTATGATCACCCTTACAGTTACCGACTTGACCTCTTTAGCAAGGAAGGTTGCGAACATTTTTCAAACCCGACCAAGTCCATTTGTTCTGTCCAGTAGGGGGGTACGTCGTCGACGAACCGATAGTTTCTTTGCTCGTATTTCGTTCCCGGTATGAAATGAAGTTCCACTGCGCGAAGTAATTTCCAAGTTTCAGTCCCTACTTTTATTTACCTCATAGTCGGAGCTGAGGCTTAAGACAAATTCAAGTCGAAAATGTTCTGCAAAATACTGCTTGAGAGTTTTAAGAAACTTTTTAGGTTTCATCCTAATTATAGAAATCCGAGCTTATCTTATTTGAGCTAGGCTGAAGTTTAATTAATTATCAGTAATATTTCCTATGGAACATTGGGACCTAATTTTATTTGCGAATTATTTCGTGCTCTGACTTTAGTTTGGTGTCTGTCCTGTTAAATACTACGCCGAAATATTAGCTGCCTATTAGCTGGTTGAAAAAACGAAAGCCGTGAACGTTCAGATTGACAGACAGCTAAGTGAATTCCAGTGTTCTATTTTCCAATTTTGCGCCTATCAGTGAAAACCGGTTGTTGGGCGCCAAAAATAGAGAACGATTGAT
This sequence comes from Eremobia ochroleuca, assembly GCA_949629135.1. Lineage (NCBI taxonomy): Eukaryota > Metazoa > Arthropoda > Insecta > Lepidoptera > Noctuidae > Eremobia > Eremobia ochroleuca. The sequence goes on from OX451394.1 coordinate 20,497,291, forward strand.
AAATTTTTAGAATTTTATGAATATTCATTCAGTTCTTTTTTTCTGATTTTGGTTGTTAACTACAAAGACTCAGCAGTGTACTACCCCATAATTTTTGGTAATTGTAAGCTCTACGCCTTCACCCACGCCTTTTATTTTTTCACTAGCTTGTGCCCACAACTACGTGCACGTGAAATATCTTGTTACCTCGACCCATCCCATCGCATTGCATCGTGTGCTTGCGCTATTATTTCTTTTTCGCTTAATGTTCTTTCTTACTTTTTGCTCGGCTCCTAAAAATCTTTTATAGTTTCTTTTTTTGCAAAAAGATTTTTTCAAATCCGACTGGTAGTGACAGACATTAGCATGTTCAAACAATCAAACTCTTCAGCTTTATTATTAGTATAGATAGATGAAAAACTGATTTATAATTGAATTATTCCTCTTATTATTCTACTTTCAATGTTGGACCAAACATGCCTACATCTTAAGTCTTTCGATCATTTCCTTAAAGGCAGTAAGGTACAAAGCTATAAAGTTACCGTACCCACAAGATGCATATTCATATAAATTCTATACGGAGACCGCTTTCATCTAAATTGAATATTTTCGTTTCCTCACCCCCACGTAAGGGTGTTACAGAAATAGATAAACGGTTCCAACACGCGTTAACGCGGAAATCATGGTTAGTACACACGGCAGTGCGACTTTCTTAGCGTTTTGTCATACTTTCGGTTCATTTTATGGGTGTTTCATCGTGCTTAGAGTACTTAATAAGCCTCACTTTAAATTGTACGTTAGGGGTAGACTTCTTGATTTCGTTCCTGTCCTGATAAACAATACAACTGAGTAGTCTTTTGTTTTATTGATTTTTTGTGAACTTTTTGTGGATTAAGTATTCATAAAACGCGTAATTTGTATACAATACATATATAACCCAACTAACCATTTACACTAGGAACTAAATTAAATGACTAACTAACGAGCTATACAAATAAATATAAAAACATAAGGACACTTGGCGTCTAAGCACTGGTGTGCATCGCTGTCATACGGAAACGTGCCCAGAAGACTGGCAACATTGCAAACGTGAATGGCAATCTTTGGCCAAATTATTATTTGGGCAAAGAATAAACCAACCCTCTGATTCATAATAAGGAATTTATTTAATAAATGTTGGCCAAGAAAACGCGTTGTATTTTTGTCAATACTGTGATTGCTAATATTTCCGGGTTATCATGCATATTCATATTCTGTGTTACCGTGGCATCACGGTAAAAGAAAAGTAAAATGTATGCACATTTAAGAAAACGCTTTTTAATTTCCGTCGGAGATAACTTTCCCGCTACTGGCTCTGGCTGCTGGCTCCTCTTTTTGAGAGGGAGATGGCCGTAATCCACCATGCAGAAGTTACTCGTCTTCGACCTTTTTTGTTCTAGGATATGTGTCGTAAGTTTTACTAACAATTTCGGTGAGTCTTTGTTACTTGAATAAAGAAAATTCTATTCTATTCTATTCAATGCAGGTTTTCTCACGATTTTTCTTTGCCGTTTTGAGAGCAGTGGTGATGAAATAATTTACACAACGTAAAGCGCCTGCCTGGGGTTCAAACCTACGACCTATAACTCCGGCCGTTTCTACTGCTCCACCATAACCTCGTACATACCTACATGTATTTTCATACATTTTACGAACGTGGACGAGAACGATAATATTGTGACGTTAGTTACTATAAAAACGCACATCGCGTACTCAAGCGTTGGTCCACAGTTAAATTACGATAATCGCTTAAATAAATGTCAAAGGCCGGTTGTGAGAACACGGTAGCTACCGGGATATTATATATTTTGGGATATAACTTAAAACTTGATAAAGAATATTAAAAAGCTGGAAACTGGAAAGTGGAATCCTGGAAACTGGACGGTCGGGTATGCTAAATGTAGAATTAGTCTAAAGGATTTTGGGATTAAGGGTATTTCTTTGTTTTTCCAGTAATTTGAGCTTCTGCATATGGCATCTAACTCGTTCAGTCTTCCTGTAAGAGGATGGGAGGATCTACTTATTCACCTAGATACAAAACGGGAGGCCAGATATTGCCACCTAAGGGCCAGAGGAGGATTAGCACATTCGACTTGCAATGCGTTAACGGAGGAGGACTACATACAAGCTGAGATGATTTTAAGGCATTTGGACTTAGCTCTATCCAGCCCAGCCAAAGCACCTTTGTTGAAAGGAATCAGAAGATACGTTCCATGGTCTAAAACACTACGAACTAAGGCATTATAAACTAATTTCATGGTGTATGGGTGAGCACCCCACCAAACACTCGCAAGGACTTTTAAAATTGAAATAACTCTTTCACACTTTTTAATAAGAAAGTTTATGTGATGTTTGCCAGTTAATTTTGTATCTAAAATGCTCGTAACGCCTAAAAATTTTACTTTTTAGCTACAAAAATATTGTGACTTAAAATATTCACTGAAATATGAGGAATGAGTCCTTTGCGAGAGAAAATTACCACCGAACTTTTGGAAGCAGACAGCGACAGCCCGTGGCTTAACACCCAATATCAGCCGTATACAAATTGTAGAGTATGGGACTGAGTACATAGCCTTGTGGGAGTCCATTTCCTGTCTGCCTTGTATTGAACATCCATAGAACCAAATCTACAACACATGCGACATTGAATCTGACGAATGCGTGCACTGACTGCACAGGTCCACTCAATCTGTGTGGTTCTTTCCTCAAAAGACCACTTCATACACCGATCTACATGGTCCTCAAAGATCAAAGATTATGTCCGGATTTTTATATACACATTGACATTGATGAATTTTATATAAACAATGACATGGATATTTACTTTGTAAAGTAGGTATCTTATTTTTTATTATTATTACTGTGAGTGTGAAGACTATGTGGGTCATTTCTTTTTTCTGTTTTCCTTCTTAGTTAGTTTTAATCATAATCTGGCAGTTTGAGTAATTTATGCGGCCTACCCAAATGTCCTTTCATTGGTATTGTTCGTCGAGTAGTAAGGCTCCTCAAGTTCTGAGTTGAGCTGCACGATTTTTGACAAATGCGTGCAGCGACTGGACAGATCCGCTCAATCTATGTGGTTCTTTACTGAAAAGATCATTTCAGACACCAATCTACATGGTCTTCACGTGATCTGACCAAGATTATGTCTGGACTTTAACCTTCAAGCGGGCGCGCGGTCATTTGTAACGCCAGCGGTCGCGCGTAACCTAAAAGACTTATAGGATATTTCAGGGATTTGAAACACTAATTATTTAATATTTTTTTGTATTTATCACATTATCATTATGTTAGGACATAAACAAAATTATAAAATCAAAATAATGTTCTAATTTTCTTTGGATTTGTAAGCAATTTGGCATTATAAATATATCGAGAATCGATCGAATCGCGGTCGATTCGACGCCGCGCGACTGCTTGAAGGTTAAAAGAGATTGTGACCTCTGAGTTTGTTTCGGCCTTTCTTCTCAGAGTAGTCAGATAGGAAATGCCGACCTCATCTAGTTTAAAAATATAATGATTGACATGTAAAAGTGTTTGTACAAACCTACTTACAGAAAATAAATCATTTATCATTTATAATAGTGGGAAATATGTACTGCTGAACAGGAAGGGATGTGGGTTAAGACTTGTCCATCAAATGTGTATTTTTCCATTAGGAATTTCTTAGTATGTAACAGCCCGGAGTTTGGAAGTTGGCGGTGTGATACCCCCGTGCCTCAGCGTTGTCCTGCGCCTGATCTCTCTCCGGTCATATACAACATTATTTTTAGTATATCGCAAACCTGAATATAGTTTGTTCAGAATAAGTAACTGAATCGATTCCAATCATTTTTACACCATTTTATATTTTGCCCCAAAAATATTTAAAAATGGTAACAAGTTGGACACCGAGCTACACTAGGTACATATCCGCAATCATATGCGCACAACACAGGCCACAGCCGGTCGGCAACTAACTTTTTGTACAGACAATCAGATAACAAGCTTATAACTTCGCGATTTTTCATGATACCTACTGTTTTAAAATTTTGTACATAGATTCTTTACATATAAATACTAGACACGTGTTTCGGGTTTGCCATATATACTAAAAATTATGTTGTGTGTGTGTAATGACAGATAGTGAAACAAGATGTAGTAGTAGAAAACCTTGTTTTTTCCTTTCCACTCGGAACACAAAAATGCTGCCAAAAATAGGTATCGTAACATCAGTTTTATAAATCTATTTTTAAAATTGAATGAAAATTATTCCATTAATATATTTTTAATGTTGGTCCACTCGTTCAGTTTCCGTGGAAATATCCGAGAATCTAGTTCACGTAACACATATTATTCCATATTCTTTCTGGAAACTCCTTCGTATCTACGTCCGATATTCAGTGAAGCTTTGATATTTTTCGCAACAAATTTTCTAGCTATTCAACATTACGAATGTACCAGTTAATTTCTGGAAATAAAGTGCTATTTTAGTACGCTATTTTATTTACCTTCAGTATGGTTCAACTAATACATTGGTAGATTGTTTTATTCATGTTATCTTTAAATAGGTTTTCTGTGAAGGTTTAAAAAAAAGTCTAAAGATTAAAAAAACACATTTATTTACTCATGTCATCACAATAAATACACGCAATACAATCTTTACAGTTTTCTATATAGTCATATATTATTATAATACCTATAGATCATGCTTCCAGCGATTTATATAATAATATTCATATAGTTAAAGAGACATCTACAAATAGTCTTTAATTAATTGTAATCCACTTCATACACTAATGTAAATATGGCTATAATATTATATAGTATGTATATGGGATATAAAGTGGACATTGATATGGGGATCTAATTTCTAGGATATATTTTGTGGTCGTCAAATACCGCGTTTTCATTTCCATGAAAAAGCAAAATAATGTACCTTTCATAAATTTCATCATTCAAGCTGGTTCTTTAAAATAATGGAAAATGAGCGTCACTTTAAAATTAGAATCACTATACAAAATTCTGACGTCATGACATTGTAAAAACAAAATCATGGACAATGAAAACGCGACTCCAAAAAGCTTACTTTTAGGCACTAATCATAATACAATATCTAAGGTCACTAATACCTAGAAATATTCTCAAAATTCAGGGTTTATTATAATACAAAAATAGAGAGAAGACGCGAAGAAGCGACATAGAATTTCTATGTATTGATTTTAATATTAATGTTCCCAAAACCCAGTGTTGTTAGGATATTCCAAAACATGAAATAAATATGAATAGAAATAGAGTCGAGCTGTAGGGAAGGTTGAAACCCAAGGTCAGGGTCACGACAATAATTTATTGAGATATTTCGAGGCAATATCACCTTCATATATATAGGAGTGTATCTTTAATATTCAGTATTGTGATTTAGTATTTGACTGACAATCAGAGGAGACATAATTTATAAGGTCAAGGTCAGCTAAAGAGCTACTGAAATTAATTTTAGATCATGAATTTGTCTTATGTCAACAAATGAAAATTGAGATCCACAAAATGTTTTGAAATTTCACAGTAAAAGAAATAATGATAACTTATTTTCACTGATAATTTATTTTTTAGAATAGGTTTTTTGGTTCAAGGTCACATAACGCTTTATCAAACTGATGTAAAACTAATTTCAGCTTTAATAAGCAACTAGTCATTTAAGTACAGTCCTACAAGAAATTGGGATGTTTTCAACTAAGTTCTATGTTATGATTCAATTCCTGACCAGCACAGCAGAGCAGTGTTTAGATACTTACCATGTACAGTACATATTTATTTTTATCGAAAACTCTATTGCATACCACACAATAATATATTTTTAAGACTAAATATATTCAAAAAGGATCTATCTATTAAATAGATATGAGATATATTATAATGTATCCAAGATTTTACGGATGTGATTAAAAAGTTGCGTATTTTTTTTCCTATACAAAAATAACTACAAATTCATCTATGTTCCCAAATCCAGTAAGTACTATAAATTCCTAATAATTTTAATACTAGGGATAATCTTATTTCACAGTTTAACTGCGACAATTGAAAATCCTGTAACCGTTTTCTTTTTTATAATATGGTTTAGCAGTTAAGCTATGAATAAGGTTTTTAAGTAAATGTTTTAGTCGTACGAGCTACAAGTAGTTTTTGACCATTTACAGAAATGGTCGACTGTTATACTTATCCTCTAAAAGAATTCAATTCTATAACGCATTGCCTATTTTTACAATTTAATTTTTAGCTTTTTAAGGTTCCGTAGTCAACAAGGAACCTTATAGTTTCGCCGTCTGTCCGTCCGTCCGCAACTTAGCTCCGAGACTCCTAGTAGGTACTAGAAAGATATAATTTGGCATGGATATACATAATCACGCCGACAAAGTGTACCAGCTGTGCACGTAAAGTGGGGATGTTTGTTTTTTCTCGCCTACCCCACGGTGTGGGGTATCGTTGGATAGGTCTTTCAAAAATATTGCGGAATCGTGCAAACGATTTTTCGATTTAGAGATCTGCCGGTCGATTCTGTAAAAATCTCACCGTGAAATCATAAGTGAAGTGACCACTTAATAGTGTTAATACCTAGCAAATGACAGCTCACTCCACGCTCACTTCACCCAAGCTTTCACGGTGAGATGGTTACAGAATCGCACGGCTGTTTATGAAATATTAAGCTTTAAAGTGCTAATTATTGTTAGAGTCAAGTGTGAAATTCAATGTAGTAGTACCGCATATATAAAGAAGTTAAAAGAAAAACTATCATAACTAAGTAGGCTTTACATGTTTACGAATAACAGTCGACGAACTTACATTTCAGAACATGATTTTCAACTGCAATGTTAAGTTTGTTCTTGGGATAAATTAATTACAACTACGGAACCATTTATTGTGCGTGGCCTAACACGCACTTGGCCGGTTTTCATTTAATATAAAAAGCACCGTCAGTAAAATGATGTTCCTGAAGACATGTTGGTCAGAAAATTTTGTTAAAAAAAAGAATTTAAAAGTACTATAAAAAGCATTATTTTGACTAAAAATTGGTCTATGAGGGGACGTATTTACATTTTAGGACGAATCTTGCAATAATTAAAAGGTTTTATACTAGGCCAGCTGTCCACTAACGTGTTTTCTTAAAACTTGAATTTTCTCAAAAATTTTAATACTTTTCATAAGTTTTTTTCTGTAATGCCAGCCAGAGTTAATGCCGCTCAAAATAAAAATATTTTATTTCATATAAACCTAGATGGGCACTTATGAAACGTGAGAAGCTAGGTGCACGATTCCAATTGGTCGTGTCCTATGGAGAAGAGGCGCTAACAGGCGTTCTCAGATGAAACCATTACAATCGTTATCTGTAGTTCAGAACCGAGTATACCTACTGTGATAATCGAAAATTTTGTGACCTCACAATCGAATTTCGACGTAATTCCCATAGCTATCGGCAAACGATGAGGGAAGGACATTTTATTTTCATCCACCCTTTTTGTTACGGCCTTCGGGAATTACAACCGACAGCTATTATTATACCAGGAGAAAGGTCAGCACGTAAAGAAAATCGAGACTTTCGTTGACTTTTTGCTGGATACTAAAGCCACATTTCGGTACAGAATTTCTTTTTTTCGTAACAACGCGAGACGGACGTAATTTGGTTGTAACTTTTTTTAGGTCAGCCTTAAATGTGTATTACTTTTTGTAAAAGGAAAAATTAAATGCACAACGCTTAGAGTGCTTTTACGAGTCTCTCTTTTTTACAGTGAACGTTTGCTGCATAAGTAAGCAGATGACACCGCGGTTGAACGAATATGAGCAGTAAGTTCCCTTACTATTAAGTCTACGTTTCTTTGTGGATTTCTGCGCTGCGAAAAAGATATGTAAATTTTAATAATTTTAGGTGGCTCTACATTAAAGACAAAACAATCTGGAAATCTGTACACGTTGGATATTTAGCTACTTAACATCAAATAGTAGTTACCGACTGCTGAGATTAATTCCACAGTTGGAAGTTTAATAAACAGTATACCTACTTTTAAATAATATTTTTGTCACCGAATGAGATATTACGTGCCTACAAAAAAAATGTAGGTAATTGTTTGAAATCGGTATTAGCTGTGGTCACAATTTTTACTCTATAAATATATTTCTTCATTCGTGAATATTAGAAATTACACCTTAGTGGACAGCGTCTCTAAGCTAATTACACTAATATATTTTCCCATACTTAATCATTTGACAGCAAGTTTTTGAATCATTAATCATCCTTTTGCTTTTTTTTTGCATTTTTTGTGATAGCAGTCTAAAAGTTAATAAATATCCAAAATACCTATTTAGATAATATTGAATTTGTACGTAATTTGCCAACGAGACAAAATTAAATTAGTTGTTATTGGGTTCATAATTAACTAGCTTCAAGATTTTCTGACAAAATTGTGTAGGTAATTCTAAAGAATTGATGTTATATTCAGTCAATTTATTTTTAGAACTGTTAGTGTCCGAACCCAGTCACATACAGAAGGAGATTAAAGGTACTTAAATAGATAAGTCGGTAGGTACCTAAGGGTAATTACTTACTAAAGATGCCTCGCCGCGATACCTTGCGAACGGTGTTTAGCTCACTACCTCGCTAGTTCAGCATGCATTTGTTTTACATGGACGTGACATCGAGGTAGCGAGCTAAACCGCGTCCGCGAGGTATCGGGGTGTGGCATCTTTGGCATGTAATTACCGTCAGTAAAGACTTTGATCATAAACGTCTACAAAATCCGATACAAAATTCATTCATTTCTAAATAGAGTTTATTTCACTCCAAATAAAACAGTAATGTATTCATGCAAGGAAAGTCGCAGAAAACCTCTTTGGAGGAAAACATAAAATACGCAGCACATTACACGGTACATTTCATTGACTGAATCCCGATTTTTATCTAAAAGCACATTGATACAAATATTATATAACACATTTTCATTATTTCTCTTCTATAAAAATATGATTTCACATAAAATCTCTATTAAAGCCTGTTCCATGCAGTTTTCGTGATCACTTAGTATCGAAACTCGAGACTTTATAAAATTCAGAATAGAATGTTTCCATTATTTTGGGAAGGGTCTAATGTTTGGTTTTGACACCAGCTGCAAAACGAATGAATACTTGTCCAGATAAATAAAAATATTTTGTCCTCAAATGTATTTTGTTTTAACTGATTCTTATAAGGTCCCGAGTATCGTCACATGTATCACGTACGATAATCAGACATTTAGTACAATTTAAAAATATCGATATTAGGTGCACACAAAATATTATTTATAATACAATTTACAATATAAATGGTGTTTATTAGTATACGTTCATTTCATCCGAGGAACGTAAGAATGGGACAGCAATATAAACATGAGACAGCATACTCGTGACGTCAACTACAGATGTTGATTCCCGTCGTCAACAATGTTGGTTCTATGGCACTTAAGACAAGCCTACAGGATCAACAGGTTTAACGATTTATGCTAGTACACATGACTATAATGTAATCTAGCATAATCTACCTAGTTTGTTTTCATACGCTTTGAATAAATAAGGCTGAATGTGAGGAACCGGAATTTTATGTGAGAGAATTCCTAGATATGATATTTTTCCTCCATTTACGTGTCATGACAGCCGCCACACGCAATCTACTTTATCCCACTCAATACGATCCCGGATAACACTTAATAATAACACTATATTATAGGATATGTATACTACAATATGTCAGCTGATATGATATATCTACATTATATACTGATTAGTTATTACAATCTTCATGTTTAAAATACAATATAAAAAGCACTAATATCTAATAAATATTCGTTGTATCTTAACAATAAAGAAACAGCACATTTATACCTCTTTAAAACAGCAGAATGATATGAAATTAAAACTACTATCACATATACTATGTAAATTTTTTGCTTAATTTTATGATATACTATGCAAAAAGTAGGTACAGTTATAGACAGCGGTTTGAGCACGGAGTCGAAAAGCAGTGACAGTCAAGCAACGGTACACTGACGAGCATAAATATCGAACGTCATCTAAACAGTACAAAGTTTATTCAAGTTTTATCCTTGAAGACGAAGCGATAGTAAATCTAAAAGTTTTATTCCAAAGGTCTGCTCTAAGCTTAGATTCCAACTGTCAGTCACAATGGGGTTCTTTGTGGCTTTTATTTAGATTGTAGGTTAGAAGTTTTAAAAAGTTCGCATCTTAATGTATCAACACTTTAGAAACGGCTAAGAGTTTAGCTTTCGTTTTAGAATAATAATCACTTTGGCGTTTGAAGTATTTTTCTGAAGACGACTTGTGGTCCCAACAATAACACTTTCTACTTTTAGAATAATCTTTTTGAAGAAATGTTTGATGTAAAATAAATGACATCGTCTTTTTTTGCCTAAATAGTATTTCAATAGACAAAAAATCGTCGCTTATCTTTTGATTTAACATATGTTACCATAAATCTCATCTTTGGCATTTTATAGTTCGACATTTAGCTCGACAGCGATAAATTGTCCATAGCAATTCAGAAGTAGTATATCTTATCTGTTGCTTCAAAATGTACATGCTTTTTGCCGTGCGGTGGCAGCACGACGAACAACCATCAGGCAGGGCTGCCCTTCCTAGGATTCTTCATTGTCACCACGTCACAGTTTCTTACTTCACTATTCTTACCATTAGCACTTTTCTCATAGTATTTTCTATTACCATTGTCATTAACACTTTTGTTTATATGTAAACTTTTAGGGCTGTCAAAGTTTTTGGTTGGACTTTTCACTTCATCGTCTCTGTCACTTGGTTCGTTTATTTCAGGGATTGTGTTTTTGTGTTTGGGACCGTCTGCTTCCTTGTCTGCCTGAGTGAGCACCTCCTGTACGTGGATGGTGAGCTCGGGGCGGACTACTTGTGTGAAGGGCAGCAGAGCGCCAGCCACGTCCATGGTGTTGTTGATGTTCCTGTGCCATAGCTCTAGCACGACGCTGCGCCGTTGCTACTTGTATCTCGGCGGTCCTAACCAGCCACAGCCGAACACCTGCACAAGAAAATTTGAGTAAGCAATTTGGAGTTGGATAAACCTCCTTTTCTCTCCCATAAAAACTAAATATATCGAGTATTTAGTATGTTAATAAAGGTTCATCGTAAACCTCAAATTGTGTGGTTTACGATAAGTCTTTACTTAGGAAAGGCTAAAAAGTGTATGCTATCTCTTTGCATAGGCAACGTGCGTACCACAGGTTCAGACCCAATTTTCTCGAACCCTTTTATCTGTACTAACTTTCAGAATTTCAATATGCAAAGTATTCCTATAATAAAACTTATTTATTCCCTAAACGTTTTGTACGCTTTCTCAATAATGTGTGTGGTGAAAACATTAGTTCTAACTTCGAAACGCAAAGATAATTATGGAATCTTTAGTAAAGTTAGTATTTCAGTTTTATTAGTTGGGTATTTATTTATTTTAACCTTTTTTGTATATAAAACAAAAATGACAACATACACATTGAAACACTGACGTTTGACATTTGGAAGATAAGTAGGTAATATCTAAGTGACTTACGTATTTTGCAGCATTCATGAAGTTTTTCGGTTGCTCATCTGAGCAACCTTTAATAATAGTCGTCCAAATTGTATTTTGGTCATGGCAGCCAATCTCAACGGAGACTAGCCTTCGGTCCTGGAGATATTATAGTGCACAAGTGTGTGTGCAGACACAGGTGCACTCTCTCTTCCCTCGCTCTCATAATCCGATGGGACGGTAATCTTTTCTAATGGAAAAACCCAATAATACTTTACCCGACCTGGAAATCCAAATCTGGACCTGGGAATCGAACCCAGGACCGGCAGTAGTGCTCGCAACCATGAGACCAATGGGGCGGGGTATAGCATTAGTACGAGTATAGCAGGGATGTTCATTAAATCTACAAAGTTATGAATTGTCATAGTATACCTGAGCCATTACCTGACAAACGGCGAGAGCCAACAGTAGCAGTAGGAACAAAGCCATCAGTCCCCACACCACTCCGAGCTGAGTGAGCGAGAACACGTACAATGTCCTGTGACACCATTTGTTGGGCTCGAAAAGGGTTGGGGCGTAGTCCGGCCACATGATGCCTAGGGTCCAGTAGTTGCCGACGGCAAACCTGTTGGAGGCACTGTGCTTAGTAGAGAAGGAATACATGAGGTTAAGGAAACAGTTGAAAATATTGACGTTTCATCGTATCAAAGTAAAGCGGAAGATTATGAAACTCGTGGGCCTGTTAACTTTGTAAAAAACAAAGGACCAAATAAAAAAGAACAAAGGACCGCGGGAATACCTGATTGAGACTCACACAGGCCAGGGAAGCACAAAGGAGGAACGCCGTGATGATTATTTTTTAGATAGCTTGAACTCCAATCACTTAAGGTACTCGTAATTTGAAAAATATCATTCGTCAGACGTAAAATTACAACGGCGAATGAATCGGTCATTACAGAAAATTACGTTCACAGTATTGAAAGTCCGTCTGAAAATGATTGGAATTAAATCTTTTTGAACGTCAAATCAGATTCTTTTCTGAAGTCTTGTCTAGCTAGAGTGATTGATTTTCAGAATAATCAAACTTAGAACATCTACACTGTTATTCGAAGGAGTGAATATTTTTGGACAATGTTATTCAAATCTTCTATAAACACATTTTATAAATTAAAGTCGCATTTCATATCTGTCCATGTGACCGCGTTGTTTTTCTAAACTATAATTTAGCAAATTATTTCCAAAAGCTTAATGTGTATGTTCTTGAAATGATGGCGGACGAGCTTGACGCCTACAGACAGTATTTATTGGTCCCACACTGGCTCAAGACAGAGAGGAGCGGAAAGGGGAAACGGACGGCTTTGCTCTGCATTGGTACAACATAGACTTTAAATAATAATCAATAAATAATGTGTATACTACATTAAAGTTAAAATAAAGAATTGTGTGGAAAAGGGAGAAAAAGACCTTGAATTAAGAACCTAACTGTTATAGAAATGCAGTTGTTTATACAAAAATTACAGCGTAGTTCGTTGCTAAGTTGTCATTTTAGTATTAAAAATGTTGCCTGATTCGAAATAAAGTTCGAAATACAAATACTGACTCAATGGTTTAGGCCAGAACTAAAGTTAGATTTCGTTATGTAATAAGATGGTTTATGATTATTGTTATTATGCCTGTATTTAATTAAAACAGCCTTTATAACTTTTTGGTCCTGGTTGTGAATTTGTTTATGTTAAGGTCCAGTAGTAAAGTTTTATGGACAAGCCTTCATTTACATTAGAAAGTTATGGGTTATGACCTCATTACGAATACCCATAACAACAAAGTAAAAAACTGTAAGGCTTCGTACGCACTGACAGGTGACTCGCTTAGTGCCTGGAGCCTAGTGACTTAACATTCTTACATAATGTACACGCTAGGCGACTAGCGAAGGCGTCAAGGATGCAGTGCGGCCGTTTGCAAAAATTTTAGAGCGTTCGTTTCACTTCACTTCTCGCCAGGTGACTCGCTAGGATCTAGTTGCTAAGCAAGCCAGCTGTCAGTACGTACGTAGCCTAAATCATTCATTTGGTTTGGAAAGATTCATAAGAAAACAAGCGTCAAACAGTATCAGTCTGGCATTTCTGCTGAATTGGGCCTTTTTAGCGCCGCCGTGGAGCATACACTGTCTTTATAAACAGTGTCAGTGTTTTCATTTCGTATTTCGTGTTCTATGAATTGTCGCCTAATATAAGATTATTTTTTCCTTTCATAAATGATTTAAAAATTCCGTGACATTCAAAATAAAATCAAAATCATAAATCATTCATTGAAACTAGGCTGAGAATCAGCAGTTTTCAAACGTTATTCATCGAGTTTCTAACAATAGTAGCTATTCCTAAATCAGCATGCACCTACAAAACCACCTATTCATGTGACTCAACTTTAAGTTCCAAAAAACTTGTTTTAAACCATATTGCCAGATAAATGGGAATAACACAAAAACAATAAAACTATTTGGCAAACTCATTCTCATTCAAAGTAGGTAACAGAAGAAAACGAACAAAACCAGTTTCACAAAATAAATTGCATTTGCAAATTTTTCAAATTATAAACATAACGTGAACTCCGCGAACTATTCCAAACAAATAACGACATTGCTCTACGCTTGCGATCAAAAATAAACCATTGTGCACGCTTAAAATGAAGTATGAAAATTGGACTTTTCAACAATATGTGATGATATGTGATATTTACGTAATATAATATGAACAACACTTTAGCAAATAAATTATTACAATTAAAACTTATGTTTTATTTTATGTCACATACATAAAACAGTTTAAATAAACAGCTAGATAATGTTTTTGCCAAGCCTTTAACAGACTTACGTGAGAAAACTCAGACTGAATGTAATGTATGTTTTCTTAAAACCCTTAAAATAATGTTATTGAAAAGGCTAGAAGTCTTACGCTAGATAACTTCGAATATTACTTACGTATGTTTTCTAAAAAGCCCAAACTTTTATGCCGACTTGTTTTTCTGCAAGAAAGTGTAGTTTGGTGCGATATAAAACACACTTTTTCAACTGCTATTAAACTAGTTTGGCATTAAATAAAGTACCGCAAGTTTGCTGCTTCTACAAACGTGAAATTCAACCGTAATTTTGTTTCAGTAGTATTTTAGTGAGTTCCCGAATACTGTTCAATATTAGTTGTTTGATTGACTTTCAGTTTATGATTTGATTTCAAAATCAAAGTAAGTAATTGAATGATAACCCGCATGCACGATGACTGCTGGGAAAAAGTATCCACACAATGGGTACCGGAAGATGGAAGACGCTGCCGGGGCCAGCCTAGGAAGGGGAGGCGAGATGACCTGGTTGCGTACCGCGAGGGCTGGTTAGAGGTGGAGCGGGAAACGAGTTCCTGGAAGGATTTGGGGAGGTCTTTGCCCACCAGTATAGGGCTGTCCCTATACTGGTGCTGTAACAAAAAAAAAAAAAAAAAATTCTGTGTTTTAAGTTTTGTTCAGTTTACACTGAACAAAACCCGAGTGAGGCCCGTGGCTAAATAATAACAGCCGCAGAAGTCGATCGATCAGGTTAAGCTACGCTTGACGCGGTTGATCTGTGGATGGGTGACCATCTTTACATACCGAGACCCCTCCGTGCCTCGGAAAGCACGTTAAGCCGTTGGTCCCGGCTGTCATTCGTAGATCTTTGACAGTCGTTACGGGAGTCAGAAGCCCGAAAATCTGACAACCAGTCTTACCTAGGGGTATCAGCTACCGAAAATCTTATGTCAATCCTGTTGAAAGTCAATGTATAAATAGAAAACGCTTTGAAAGCGATTGTCACTTGTCCCTCGGGTCATTGGACAAGTAAACTGTCCACTTTAACAAATCATTTCAATAAGTAATTACCAAGCCATCAGAAACATAGTGAGCAAATACGCGAGGATCCTCTCGGGCACGCTGGCTGAGGAGTTGGAGTTCCGTCCAGCGAGCTGGTTGAACAGGAGCCAGCCGAGCCCGACCCCGCCAGCCGCTCCCCCCACTATCAGGTAGACCGGGATCCGGCTCTCCGCGGGACAGTCACGTACGTAGTGGACACCTGAGGAAGATGGGTTATGTTAGACTGACAACTTAATGAAAATCTGCTCAGGAAGCGATATCAACTAAGAGTGCAAACGATGGTGAACTTGATATTATGTCCTGTGTGCCCTGATGACCTTCACGTAACAGGAACTAATGGACAATCCTCGTAACTCATAATCATAACTCATACTCATAATCTTGAAGATGATGTAGACATGGAGAGGGAACGCAGGGCATTATCAGTCCGGGCGAGCATGCTGGCCCACAGGTTCGCTCGATGTACAGACGCGGTGAAAGTAGCTTTATTCAAAGTGTATTGCACATCTCTGTACTCAGCGAGCCCGTGGTTCAGCTATACCCAAAGGGCTTACAATTCTCTGCGCATCCAGTTAACAATGCCTACAGGGGGCTGTTACGTCTGCCACGCTTCTGCAGTGCGTCAACAATGTTCGCTGAGTCGCACACAGACGGCTTTGATGCCACCTGGCGCAAAAAGACAGCCTCACTGCTAAGCAGATTACGTGGGAGCAGTAACAGCATCCTGAATGTAGTAGGCAATAAGTTAGAAAGCCCACTGGTGTGGAGCCTCACACAGAGGACTAAATCTGTCTTAGTTATTAGGTCCTAACATAGTTTTTAAGTTCATACTGACAATATACATAAATATAAATGTAAATATAATGGATCAATGGTTGTCTGAATAAATTAATTATATTATTAGCATCAAAACATTATCATCAAACTACCGTACAGTGGTGCCCATAAAAGCAGAGCGCGGCCAGTACTCGCACCTTACTCCGTCTCAAGCAGTCGTGGTAATAACATCGTTTTATATTATTATTGTAACTCGTTATTTAATACCAGGAACTATATTTTTATGTCTAGAATTGTATTTGTGTTTAATTAGCTTCCACAATCGCCTTTAATTCGTCGAAATTTCCAGAATGGAAGCGAGCAAATCAATAACAGGTGGTGCGTTGGTTTGTAGTGTTAGCTCCGTAAACGTCGTTGATGTTGCGTGCCGCTTGTGCCGCGTTGCTGCCACGACGGTACTCATATTCCATAATTACTCAAATTTTTAACGTATCCATGATAGCGAAAAAGATTTAAATGCGATGAAAATGTAACACTAATCAATAAACAAATGACTACTTTTGGAAACAAAATTCCATGTTTTTAAAATAAAATTAATTTGAAATTAGAATTCTCAGCCAAACAAAAATTATTTTGATTTGAAATGGCCAGTACTGCAGAACGGCAATTTCATAGGTAAAGACCTAATATTTTAATTTTATCGAGAAGTAACTTTGACTTGTTGATCTGAAATCGATAAGAAGTGGAGAAAAATCATTGAGGGTCTTTTTAGATCTTATTTAGTCTACAAAGTTCCCACTGCTGGGACACAGACCTCCTCTCTATTATAGGGAGTGGGACATAATCCACCACGCGGGCCCACAGTGCCGGTTGGTGGATGTCAAATCTTCACACAGTCTTCGAATTTTCGGTTATCATTAATACATTATTCTGGTTGTGTTTAATGATACTATCATCGTATTCTCAACATTCAGTATTGCCCAGACATATGTATAAGCTCCGTTATAAACTTGTGACGTCAACCAATCAATCTTCGTCAACAAATCGTCGTGCATGAGAATCCCTATGTATCCAACAACGTGGAGAATTCTTGGAAGGTTCCGTCTACGGAGAATTATAATGCAAAGCAGAAGTGGGTCAAAGTTCACCAGATCCATGCACAAGCAACAAGCATCCGATAATTTGTCGCCGACCTAATTCCCGTGGCCGGTCCTGCTCAAACCGGCTTAAACCAGTACGCACCGGATTTGTGGATCAACGCGTTGATTAAACTGTGCCCGACTGTTCAAATATTATGTTCAAGTAGTATCGATTACTGTTCGACATCGAATGATCGGTTTTTACTCGATTTTATTGCCGAACCGAACACGAAAAACCGGCTCGAATTATCATAATTTCCATGAAGGTTTGACTTAAAAAGTTGGGTTTATCCTTTGATGTGACTATTTGTTGCAGTTTTTTGTAGTGTGAAGTTAGCGTTATATAAATAGGAAAGGTTATTTTTTTGTGTTTTTTTTCCTTTAGGGGTTATAAGGTCAAATGTTACCTTTGACAAGATCAACACAGATTAAAATGAAGTAGGGTTACGCGGTTTTACAATAAAGTGGATAGGAGAATTTCCGTCCAAATTGGAAAGGTCACTATTTGAGGATACATCTGTAAATACATTACACATACAGTACTAAATTTTGTTACCTATAGTTTCTTAAAAATGATTAGAGATTTTTAAATAAATTATGTATAATGCCTTTTCATGACTGTGCTTGAAGTCTTGCAAACTTACAAATATCTTTTGCTAAGATATGCTTTTCTTAACCCCAACCACGTTGCTAACACAAAGGGTTTTTCAATCTGTTTGTGCTGTCAGGTACCATATCGGTACCGTGAATAAGCAAGTCTGTTCGCAAGTTATTGGAGCGTGTGCAATCAAGTGAAACAGCTTAGTCAGCTACTACTCGTAATTAATTGGAATATTCCTGAGCGAATCCACGGGAACCAACTTCTGTGAGGAATTTGTGAGCTTAAGAGATGTTAGGATATGGTGGCGAGATCGATTCTGTTTTTTTTTTATATCCAGCGATCGCACAAGGGAGGTTTGGAAGGAAATAAGGGAGGCCTTTTTCAGCAGTGGGAAACAATAATATAGGCGAACTAAAAAAATAAAAAGGTAATCAACCCGTAAGAAATTGCAGATAATCACAAATAACAATGCAGATTACCCACTGTATTTGAAATAATTCTGTTTAGGTATTTTCTATCATATGTTTTCATACATTTCTCCAAAACTTTTTGCAGTTACAATTACAACAGTATTTTCACGATGACCAAACAACCTCATTCTCTTAAATTCACTAGCCAAGTAATAGATTGACGCCATATCTCTAAGACTTCAAACTGAGTCAAACTTGTCCAAACTTTGTAACTTCACTGAAATACTACTCTTCCTTGACGACCGTCTATTAAAACCCACTTTTAATCAATAAACGTATTTAACAACCTTTTTCTCTCTTCATTTTTTGGCCACCCTTTTGCGGCGTCTGTCAGTCCGTAATTTCATTGTGGTAACATCTCGTGAAACGCCTTATCAGATTTATGTCAACTTTGGTTTAAGCTTTATCTCGGTGACTGTACGTGAGTTCTTGCTTCGTAATGACTTATGGTTGGACTACAGAAGAAAGGGAAAGTGTTTTTCTTTTGAAGTGCTTAGGCTCGTGTTGTTTTAGCATTTTTATTGGTCATCGTGTCTTATAAACTCCCCTTTATTTTATTTTATTTAATTCTTTTCGGGAAACCAAAGCTAACATATACAGTGTTCTTAAACAATATGAAATTTAAGGCCATTTACAAGTTTCCATTGATAAACACTAAAAATAATAACGAGAAAAAAAGGTCGGTACGAAATACCCATACTATAAATTAGGAAATAGCTAGTACACGATCGATTAATACGAACAAAATCATTTAGACGCAAAGTATTACTTTTCCGAAATCACATTCACTACTCAGTTTATTAAAACTTCCGCTCGTTCGGATTACAAATTAAATTTTTGACATAACAACCTTTTTTAATCATTCGAATCTAACTAAAATCAGTTACTTTAGGAATTAATTTGTGTTGGGTGGTCAGCTGTGATCAGAGGGGACACACCCTACTTTCACACTACATTTTCAATACCTTAAAGTAATATCTCTATTGTAATTTATACATACTCAACATTATTGTGTACATTAAAAATCTTAGTTGGTATAATAATATAATGTAATGAATTGGGAGAAGGCACTGAAATCTGACATACAGGTTTTTACCTAGTTTGGGTTTCAGAAACTTCATATATTTTTAACTCTAATTAATTTTAATAAAGATTTATAATTATTATTAATTTTCGTGATTTTAAAAACCTTCACAGTCTGATCTCAGTCTCAATCCGTCAAAAATACATCAAATTTTCCTACATTTTTGACCACTTTTTGACATTTGTTTGTCGCCGACATGAGATATAATTGGCGACTGTGTAAATCCTAGGCTATTATTACCTATAGTTATATAAGTTATATTATACACAGAAGCTTTTGGTGTACCTTAAAAAATAAATAAATGAGACTGAAACTAGATTTTAAACGTTTTAAATTACGAGAATTGGCCTTCTGTCGACTAGCTGTCTGCAAAATTCTTAATTGGCATATAGGTCAAAACTCCTCTACTTCTTGGTTCAAGTAAAGAGTAAGTGATTGCCCTCTTTTCCCCGTGGTAGTCGTAAAGAACAGCAACATTACGATCTTCAGCAAATGGACCCGTATAGCGATAAAATTACACCCTCAAAGAGAGACTTTTTCAATCAAGCATCAAGTTTCTATCAAATGAATATAGCCACTTTATCTACCAAGTCATATAGACGTCTGAGTATTTCACATCGAGTGAGCAGTTTTCTTAATATTTACACTAGCTTTTTCCGCCACCACGTCCGCGTAAAATTTTGGACCTCGACCCACCCCGTCGCATCGCATCGCCTGCCCGCGCTATTGCTTCGTTGTCCCTTAACGATCTTTCTGATTTTTTTCTTTTTGCTCGGCTCCTAAAAATCCCAGCGTGATGTTAAGTTTATAACTTTTCTCAAGAATCGTGCTATTAAATGCACAAAGAATTTTTCAAATCCGACTGCTATCAGTCGGATTTTAAAAATTCCACGGATTAGCGTGTTCAAACAAACAAACTCTTCAGTTTTATTATTAGTTTACAAGATAGCTTGAAAAATGCATGACGTTCAAACGTTCAGAGATGAATTCGGCTATAAGTCGTAATTGCGTCGTTATTCTGTAAAAGCGATGTTTTCGCACAAATGTGTCGTTATCGTGGTCTCGTTTAGATATAAAAATATTTTCATAATATTAAAGCACGTACATTAAACTTGTCTTGATATCAAAAGAAATGTTTCACGAGAGTTAAGAACAGGCAACCAACCAAAGCACCTGTCATCTAATCTCTTCACCACCCTTGGTTGACTGGTAGAGAAAGTCCGTCTTTGAACGTTTTTTGTGTGCGAAAAGTTTAATTATATAAATAAATAAATAAATAGGCAATTTATTGCAAACGTCAAAATTAGAAAAACAGACTGAGATAGGCCCATGCTATAACTACTTTATTCATTAATTCATTGATTCTAGAATACAAGTTTACTGCATGATTTTTTTTACCGTGTCCAGATTTTTACAGGATGTTCTACCCATAAATATTTTTTCACTATGGGACCAACTCTGAGACGAAAAAAAATCTGCTATTTCATACATTTTGGTCAAGTAGTTATTGAACTTTTGTATTAAACAGGTGCTTTTTTTTAGTCGACATAGGATGCGAAAAAAGAAAATAAAAAATACTTTCTTGTCAGTGTTCTAGAATGATACATGCGATGCGTGCTCTTGATATGATTATTTGTTCGTATATTTATTAGTACACCAACAAACACTAAAAACTTACCCATAATCATCATAATAATAGGCAGAGTACCCAGAAAACTCAGGAACACAGTCATGAGTACTGAAACAAAAGGCTTCCATTTAGTGAAACAATGGAGTATCGCTTATTGAATCTTGTTGTTCGTGTATTAAAGCTGGCATTGAATCCGACACATTGACATGACTAGCCTTTCTGTTCGATTCTTTGAAACTTCATTTTACAATAATAATAATTTAAAGAAGAAAAATATTATATATGATTTTAGACATCTTTAATGAGTACAAAAAGGATCATCACCTTGGTTTATCCAGCATAGACTTAGACACTAAAATAAAGATTGTGCGATAAACTGGTGGTGCTTCCAATTATTATATATATATTATTTTATATATTATTTTTTTTTCTCAGACTTATTCTTAATGTCATCTTAATCAAATAGTTTTTCTATTTGGTATCCTGTACCCTAACTGCGTAACACGCTTTCAAACACAATCTAAATGTTTTGAAAGACATTTCTAATCCATTGCTTCGTACGTTTAATATACCTATTTGTCTTCTCAACAACGTAAATAAGGCAATAAACGTGGCTGAGCTGTCAAAATTTACGATCAATTGTCATTTTAGTTGTGTTACGCAATTACTCCGCTGTTTCACTATGGCTATCGTAAGATAGAAAACAAATAATTAATGTTTTAGATATACTGTAGCAAAAAAAAAAATTATGTCCTATTATTTTGTCGAAGAAGAATCAAAAAGCCAGATCATTATTACAATATAAAAGTAAACAAAACACTTACTTGTTCTATTCATAATCTTAGCCGCTCTGCAGACAAAGTCAACGGTTCCCGAGGCCTCCATATTAGCGTCCTTCAGCTGGTACGCCACGGAGCCGTAGGTGGTGAGGCCCATTCCGAGGCCCAGGCCAGTGCGGTCGCTGTATTTGTCCTGCTCGCCGCACAGACGGCGCTGTTCGTCACCTGACACCTGGGAAGGTGAGGGTTAAGTAGTATTACGAGTATTCAAAAATACATAATCATCGGTTAGTAACGCAATTTTCTGATTTTTCAAATAAATTTAACTAACTCAGAATCATTGTTGAGGGGTCTCAAGAACGATTTTGAGTGCGGCAGTCAAATCAGAGTAACTTATGTTTAACTAGTATACTAATATAATATTGGAACGCTGTCACTGAAAATATAACAGATCAATTTTGTTGGCATGAGTTAAGACGCTGCAATGGCGGGACTGTACGATGGTTTGCGACGTTTGCATGACTATTATGCGTCTGCGACGACGCTTTATCGAGGGAGGAGTCGTAACCGGGCCGCTGCGCCGCGCTGACATTGGCTTGCTTGACCTATTAATAAATAGACGCGGCAACGTTTTTAATGAAGATTTTTTGAAAAATGTGGCCTATATTAAAAAGTGGTTCAATTAACTCTGCTCGTTATTCTGATCAAACTATTTTCAGGTTTTGCGCATTTAACGTTACACGTTGTATAATGTAGTATATACATTACTGTAGACGCCGCAATAAAGTCGTATCACTGGAACTATAATTTAGCCCATCAAAAAGCTGTATTTTTGGAACGAAGTTCTTTAACGCGGTTTGTGGTGGCAGGTAACTGGTAGAAATCTCCACAAAACAAAAAAAAACGGTCAAGAGCGAGTCAGACTCGCACACTGAGGGTTCTGCACCATCATATATTAAATTTTCATCGGCGAGGGCTATATTCGTCAGAGAATTTTAACACTGCGGTGTAGAATATTGCAGTTTTAAGTCAGCGCCATCACTTGACCGATTGTGGACCTATTGTAATTTTTGTTGATGATTTCTGAACAAGCGTGCTATTTAGAGACATCGTTTTATTTTTCCTGTAATTTTTACATAAACTTCTATCACATAGAATAATTTTAGATTTTTCTCCACGCAAATTTCGGAGATAAGGGGGAATGGTATTTTTTTTTTCATATTTTTACTAACAAAAAAAAAAAAGAAAAATGTTTGAGAATGTGCAAACAGCGCTCTTACATATGATACCATTTTGGTACGGAACCCTATAAAGCGTTATGCTCCCTCCATGTGAATCTCTCTCTCTCTCTCTCTCTGTGTCTCTTTCTATTATACATAACTAGCGACCCGCCCCGGCTTCGCACGGGTGCAATGGAGAAACACTGATAATTTTAGAGCCATTATTTCTCGTAAAAAGTATAGGATAAAAAATGGTTATTGTGGGTTATCCCTAAGAGATAGACATATACCATCATGGTCTTTTTTGTAGATCTTTTTAAGGTGTACAATACTGTAGTACATTATTTTGATCTATCTCGACGGGTTCAGCCAGCGTTTACAATGTAAGCGCAAAAAAAATGTGTTTATTTACGACATTACATTAAAAACCTCTAAAATTATCAGTGTTTCTCTACTATATTATGCATGTATTATACATATAAACCTTCCTCTTGAATCACTCTATCTATTAAAAACCGCTTCAAAATCTGTTGCTTAGTTTTAAAGATCTAAGCATATATAGGGACAGACAGACAGGGAAGCGACTTTGTTTTATACTATGTAGTGATTATTATTTGTAACGTATTTGGCGCCATCATACCGTGCCTTAGTCGATTATTATCATGGTTTAGTTGATTGATTATTGTCAAGTGACGTCTCTAAGTGCGGCAGTCAGACATTCTTTAACATTTAAAAATATATCTATCATATCCCTAACTTACAGTGAAAATTCATTATCTAGGCAGATAATGAATTTTCACTGTAAGCTAGGGATATGATAGATATATTTTTAAATTCCTTTTCTCAAATATGTTGGAGTGGGCTCCCAGTCTAACCGGATGCAGCTGAATACCAGTATTTGACATGGAGCAACCTCCGTATTTGACCTCCACAACCTAGTTACCAGGTAATATGATACCCTTTGGTAAGACTGGTTGTAGACTTTCGGGCTTCTGATGACCTGTAACGACTGCCAAAAATCCACGAATGACAGGCTTAACGTGCTTTCCGAGGCACGGAGGGGTCTTGGTATGTGAAGATGGTCACGCATCCACGGACCAAGCGCGGCAAGCGTAACTTACCCTGATTGATCAAACCGTACGGCTGTTATGACTTGGCCTCCAGCACTTACAATGACAATTGTGTTTGAATATTCAGCCGGAAGTATGGCAGTTTAGAAGAAAGGAGTTGGATTCGGGTCACTTTCCCGAAACATCGATGTCTTTCAACTACAGGCTTTAGTGTACTTACTGACCCTTATATTCATCACTGTACCAGCATAAGATATTCACGAAATACCTTTTAGTGTGCCCCAGGGTAATAAAAATCCGAAATAGAATTTTGTTCAACTTTCGATATTAGGGTTCCATTGCTTCGCGTGTTTACCGTACGTATCTAATATCGCTAAAAGGATTTGATCGATTGCCTAGTTAATATATCCGAAAATAAATCGTTTTCTTTGCTTCTCTTAGCCGTAATATCAAACATTTTGTATAAAGAGGCCTATATTCTGATAGACTTCGTAGCAGGCCGTAGCTCTCATACACTATCTAAGACTGCTACGTGGCTACGCCGTAGCACACAATGCATCGTTTTGTTAAAATCCGAATCAAAGTTTGTATTTTTAGTGATTATTGGCTAAGCTTTACTGTCGTTAAAACCATTTTAAATTAATAAAAGGTTGGTGTAAGTTGAACCCTTAATTTAACTTTTGAAAATCAATCTTAATTAGTAGCGCAGTTAATGTAAGCACATAATTACTCTTTGTTGCATGTGCGAAGCAGTTCGTTGCATGCAAATTGTAGTGAATTACATGACGTAGTTAGAAACACTTAAAATTGTAAAACCATTATTGGTCATTCACCTTCCTATTTTCGTGAATATTTCAGGCTTCTGTATTAATAGTTCGTTAACCTGATCGTTTTGATGAAGAAATTATATTTTTTTTGAACTCTTTATTATACTTGCGTGTGCGTCTAGCCTTCATAAGTGGACCTGGGTAATTTTAAATGTAGGAAAATACCTCTGGTGCATTCTGTGCAGTCAAACCCGCTACAGTCTTGCTCACTGGCTAGTCATTTTACCAGAGCATATTCCCACAAAATAAAGGTCGCAGGCACCTCTACACACAACTTGTTACCACGGATTCAGTACAGGATTCTGAACCCAGCTGCTTTGAGATTTTTCGTCGTTTATAAAAAAAAATATTTGCCATACATTTTGACCGCGGCCGCTGCGCCGCGCTGACATTGGCTTGCTTGACCTATTAATAAATAGACGCGGCAACGTTTTTAATGAAGATTTTTTGAAAAATGTGGCCTATATTAAAAAGTGGTTCAATTAACTCTGCTCGTTATTCTGATCAAACTATTTTCAGGTTTTGCGCATTTAACGTTACACGTTGTATAATGTAGTATATACATTACTGTAGACGCCGCAATAAAGTCGTATCACTGGAACTATAATTTAGCCCATCAAAAAGCTGTATTTTTGGAACGAAGTTCTTTAACGCGGTTTGTGGTGGCAGGTAACTGGTAGAAATCTCCACAAAACAAAAAAAAACGGTCAAGAGCGAGTCAGACTCGCACACTGAGGGTTCTGCACCATCATATATTAAATTTTCATCGGCGAGGGCTATATTCGTCAGAGAATTTTAACACTGCGGTGTAGAATATTGCAGTTTTAAGTCAGCGCCATCACTTGACCGATTGTGGACCTATTGTAATTTTTGTTGATGATTTCTGAACAAGCGTGCTATTTAGAGACATCGTTTTATTTTTCCTGTAATTTTTACATAAACTTCTATCACATAGAATAATTTTAGATTTTTCTCCACGCAAATTTCGGAGATAAGGGGGAATGGTATTTTTTTTTTCATATTTTTACTAACAAAAAAAAAAAAGAAAAATGTTTGAGAATGTGCAAACAGCGCTCTTACATATGATACCATTTTGGTACGGAACCCTATAAAGCGTTATGCTCCCTCCATGTGAATCTCTCTCTCTCTCTCTCTCTGTGTCTCTTTCTATTATACATAACTAGCGACCCGCCCCGGCTTCGCACGGGTGCAATGGAGAAACACTGATAATTTTAGAGCCATTATTTCTCGTAAAAAGTATAGGATAAAAAATGGTTATTGTGGGTTATCCCTAAGAGATAGACATATACCATCATGGTCTTTTTTGTAGATCTTTTTAAGGTGTACAATACTGTAGTACATTATTTTGATCTATCTCGACGGGTTCAGCCAGCGTTTACAATGTAAGCGCAAAAAAAATGTGTTTATTTACGACATTACATTAAAAACCTCTAAAATTATCAGTGTTTCTCTACTATATTATGCATGTATTATACATATAAACCTTCCTCTTGAATCACTCTATCTATTAAAAACCGCTTCAAAATCTGTTGCTTAGTTTTAAAGATCTAAGCATATATAGGGACAGACAGACAGGGAAGCGACTTTGTTTTATACTATGTAGTGATTATTATTTGTAACGTATTTGGCGCCATCATACCGTGCCTTAGTCGATTATTATCATGGTTTAGTTGATTGATTATTGTCAAGTGACGTCTCTAAGTGCGGCAGTCAGACATTCTTTAACATTTAAAAATATATCTATCATATCCCTAACTTACAGTGAAAATTCATTATCTAGGCAGATAATGAATTTTCACTGTAAGCTAGGGATATGATAGATATATTTTTAAATTCCTTTTCTCAAATATGTTGGAGTGGGCTCCCAGTCTAACCGGATGCAGCTGAATACCAGTATTTGACATGGAGCAACCTCCGTATTTGACCTCCACAACCTAGTTACCAGGTAATATGATACCCTTTGGTAAGACTGGTTGTAGACTTTCGGGCTTCTGATGACCTGTAACGACTGCCAAAAATCCACGAATGACAGGCTTAACGTGCTTTCCGAGGCACGGAGGGGTCTTGGTATGTGAAGATGGTCACGCATCCACGGACCAAGCGCGGCAAGCGTAACTTACCCTGATTGATCAAACCGTACGGCTGTTATGACTTGGCCTCCAGCACTTACAATGACAATTGTGTTTGAATATTCAGCCGGAAGTATGGCAGTTTAGAAGAAAGGAGTTGGATTCGGGTCACTTTCCCGAAACATCGATGTCTTTCAACTACAGGCTTTAGTGTACTTACTGACCCTTATATTCATCACTGTACCAGCATAAGATATTCACGAAATACCTTTTAGTGTGCCCCAGGGTAATAAAAATCCGAAATAGAATTTTGTTCAACTTTCGATATTAGGGTTCCATTGCTTCGCGTGTTTACCGTACGTATCTAATATCGCTAAAAGGATTTGATCGATTGCCCAGTTAATATATCCGAAAATAAATCGTTTTCTTTGCTTCTCTTAGCCGTAATATCAAACATTTTGTATAAAGAGGCCTATATTCTGATAGACTTCGTAGCAGGCCGTAGCTCTCATACACTATCTAAGACTGCTACGTGGCTACGCCGTAGCACACAATGCATCGTTTTGTTAAAATCCGAATCAAAGTTTGTATTTTTAGTGATTATTGGCTAAGCTTTACTGTCGTTAAAACCATTTTAAATTAATAAAAGGTTGGTGTAAGTTGAACCCTTAATTTAACTTTTGAAAATCAATCTTAATTAGTAGCGCAGTTAATGTAAGCACATAATTACTCTTTGTTGCATGTGCGAAGCAGTTCGTTGCATGCAAATTGTAGTGAATTACATGACGTAGTTAGAAACACTTAAAATTGTAAAACCATTATTGGTCATTCACCTTCCTATTTTCGTGAATATTTCAGGCTTCTGTATTAATAGTTAACCGTTAACCTGATCGTTTTGATGAAGAAATTATATTTTTTTTGAACTCTTTATTATACTTGCGTGTGCGTCTAGCCTTCATAAGTGGACCTGGGTAATTTTAAATGTAGGAAAATACCTCTGGTGCATTCTGTGCAGTCAAACCCGCTACAGTCTTGCTCACTGGCTAGTCATTTTACCAGAGCATATTCCCACAAAATAAAGGTCGCAGGCACCTCTACACACAACTTGTTACCACGGATTCAGTACAGGATTCTGAACCCAGCTGCTTTGAGATTTTTCGTCGTTTATAAAAAAAAATATTTGCCATACATTTTGACCGCGGAGGTATTGCAATCTATGGAACAGATGATTTTTCAAAATATTTTATGACATTGATTTTACATTCTGTGATTACTTTGAATCACACACTTGTTAAAATTTCATTTACTTTTACAATATTTGTAAATATGTGAGCACCATGTATCTATCACATTATTGATTTTCCTGTCATTGCTTTATTTTTAATTATTTTTACCTTTTGTGGTAGAGTAGTATTCATGGTTACAGTTTGCGGTGCGATAGCCCTGCCAGCCTGTACAGACGCCAGCACATCAAGCTACCCGAAATAGTCAGATTTTCTCAATCAACTTTGAACCTTATGTTATAGCGATAAAGTTAAAAATCTATTAAAGAAATCTGACAGATTGTAGTAGCTTGATGTGCTGGCGTCTGTACTGTTACATATGGGATTTTGTCCCTCTAGTGTGGAAGGATCAAAAGCCCAAATGTAAGGTGGGTTGGTATTAAAAATAAAATAAACAACAAACGGTCAACAAATATTTATTTGAGGTTGGTTTTACAAATTAGGTTATGGCCAGCCAGCTTTAACCTCAGCGGTATTACTAATGGTCGTGGGGGGTTGGAGATACACCGGTACTGTTCCTTATACAATATGGAGTTTAAAAAGTTGTGTATAATATCATAATAATAGGTGATAATATCAAGGCAAAACCTTCCAGTGTTATTAGTTTAATATTATTCTAAATGGGCGCCAGGGACTTGAAAGAGTCCCGGATCCCGGAGCCGACGAAGATGTTCGATTCTATTCCAGTTAAGCGAAGGTGTCGAACCCGGGGTCCTTTATTTCAATTGAGTTGAAGATCGGCTTCCAATTTTGAAACCCGAACAAGTAATAAAGCGGTTCATATAGGAACCGTAGGTAAATATAATAAACGGTTGCGTTTATAAGTAAAGAAAAGTTTAAAAGTATAAAGAAAGTCTGTAAGTAAAAAAAAAACCGTCACGCCTGCGCTATCGCTAGACGGACGCTGCCAACCGCACTGCCGTCTCCTCAGGAGGCTATGTGCTGGCTCGAGGAACGGGTCTCGGGTCCAGGCCCCAGATGCTCCTCTGGATACTGGCGACGAGACGAATCTCTCGAGGTGCCTCTCCTGGAATTGACAATACGGAGACCCTATGATATAAGGGGAAACTAATTTACTTTCCTTCCGGAGGAATAGAAGTGACCGAGCTAGGAAATCTAAAGGCTAAAACACTAGCCCGCTAACAGGGCCTTTTACAAATACCCTACAATGAGCTACGACCTCTAATTGCCTTTCCCTACGTGGTGGGACAACAAGGAGTAGGGCCACCCACGTGGCGTCTATCAACTGAACTATAAGGTAATACCGTGGTCAACACTAAGGAATTTTCTACGGCTTAGTTATGATAAAAAGTAAGCGGGTGTAATACTCACGGTTGTTTGAGGTGGAACAAACTTGATGGCAAAATCCGATGTGTCGTCTGAACTCAGATCCGACTATGCGCTATTTGGAATCCTGTAATAAATATCCAGGGATCACTACAATATTCCTTTAACGACCGGGGAAGGGGTCACCGATCACTTCCCAACACTAATAAATCAAAATCCTTACCTTTGAAAACGGTAAATAAAATATGTCGGTCAACGCTCCAGCGTATTTCGTGCGAATGGAGGCCATGACCCCTAGTTCATCCTGTCAAGGTTAACAAGCCGGAAGCAGACGGAGCAGCTAGAAAATCTCCCCTGCTTCAGGTAAAACTTGAAGGATTTCGGTAGATGGAAATGTTACAACAAAACATTTAATTCTTGTAAATCACTGACAACTGTCCAAGATGACGTTTAACCCCTGAAACACTAAAAATTTTCACGATCCCGGCTAACAAACTCATTAATTCTTATTTCCAAGACTATAGTAATTTTGTCTTGAGTGGGTAATATTCCCATTTATTTTAAGCAAATCGAGAATGCAGCTCCAGCAACATTATGTCAAACAAAATCATAGACGTTACCCATAGACTAAAGGTGCATCGAGTAAAAGCGAAAGTTCTGGAATAATGTTTATAATGAAAAAATAATTTCACTTCCGTTTACGGTTAAGAACCGTTAAGAATTTTAACCAGAAGCTGAAAATTATTAAGGATTGGTCTATAAGATATTGTTTCGGTGGTTACCATTCAATTTGGTAAAATGAACTAATATCGATTACCACTACAACTGCGAGCTAGTAACCACTAGAGGTCGCCTCTAGCTGTCAGAAACTGACGTTTAACGAATGACGTTTGGAGTGTCAACAATAACTAACCTAATCACAATATCCTGTATCTAATTTATTGTGTAAACTGGTTAAATAGGTTTCAGTAAAGTGATTCATCGTCAGAAAGTGTTCCTATAAAAGTTCAGTGATAAAATACAATCGACGGATTGAATCCTTCTATCAATTGCAAGCTAAAGTTAATGCACAAACTGCAATGAAACACTTCACTTGGAAACCCCACAATTTACAACGTATGCTTCCAGATAAATGCTACTTAATTCCCAGTGGTAGGTACAAAAAAAACAACGTAACAGTACCTCCCCAACCACCAGAGATTTGACCCGTCAGGGCAAATCTCGACGCTGGCCCTCCAGCGTCAAAGCAGACACCACAAGACCAAGCACAATACAACAGTCTTCAACGCTCATGCCTAAAAACAGGAAATGAGAAAGAAAAGAAAAAAAATGTAGAATCCGGTGCACGACTAAGATAGTTAAGGTATATACTTCAGCAACACAGAATTCAGGTTACACTTCAAGTATAGAGTAACAGACCGCTCTAATAGGCGACATTGTAGTAGGCTTTGGTTGTCGGGTCTACAATTCCGCCCGTGTTTTATGGCTTATTTTTAATGATCCATGTAATCTGTGAAATAGTGCTACCTCTGGAGTGAGTCTAATCCATTTAAAAACATGTAAAAGACAAGCTCCAAAAAGAGTAAAAATGTGTAAATGTCCCCTGAAGCACATGTCCTAGTCTGACCTACTATAATTATATAGGAGAGACCACCCCACTCAATCGTACCTCCCTCTTCATATACTCTAACCAAAGGTGTTGACCACCGATAATAACGCTGAGCTGGTACACCATCAATACACTGAAAGAAATTAAAGTACAATACAATCTAATAAATTCTCCTCTTACAAAAAAAACCATCTAAAAACGTTTTCCATCAATGCAGCCTACACACCCGCCATTAAGGCCTCCTACCTCAGGACTATCATTATGCTGCCTTACCAGCAATCCGGAGGTTTATCAATTCAATTTAATAATAGCAACCAATAAAAAAAAAACAATCAATCAAATGCATCAATCCTGCCACAACAACAGACCAACAACAATGTTTAAATAATCGTCTATTGGTACTCAACATGCAGTTCACAAATGTGTACACAGTAGGAACCTGTGTAACACTACGAACCGCAGAAACAGTGTAATAATATATAAACGACAAGATTCTAACACTGTGGCATATACAGCCACTAATGCTAAAAGAAAACCAGCAACCCCAAGGCATATACAGCCCTCAAAGGTCACTGCAACCAACTACTACAAGGTAATTTAAATAAGTTTAAATTAAAATAAAATATACAAAAAAAATTATTCCTCGCCACATGGTGATTTTAAGTCCTTGATATGCCATGTGCCAAGGTTTTTACCGGAACTACAGCCTTCCAATTCATACACTAAGGGTGAAAGTTTTTTCCTAATTATACATCTCTCATATTTAGGTGCCAATTTGGCCATAAAGAATTTTGAGGCGTCACTCTGAGGATATGTTTTCTTCCACACAGTGTCGCCTACCTCAAACTCCGCGTGCCTCCTACTACTATTATAATAACGGGCACTACGTTTATGTGATTTGACGAGCGCGTCCTTCACTTTATTATAGATATCATCCAAACCCCCTAACTGATTGGCATATGAACTACGGGAAGCGCAGGCTAGAGTGGGCTGTGCAACGGTATCATTGCCGAAGACATCTCCACTACTAACTGCCTCTCTGCCATGTACTAGGAAGAACGGGGTAAAACGAGTAACCTCGTTTGTGGAGGTGTTCATAGCAAACTGGATCTTTGAGATGTTAACATCCCAAGATCGATGATCATCCTCCACGAGAATTGATACCGCGGTCATAATGGTACGGTTATAGCGTTCCACGGTGTTCACGCTTGGACAGTAACGAGGTGTGAAGTGAACTTGAGGTATTTTGTACCTCTCCAACAGTGAACGTAACTCGTTACCCGTGAATTGCGTCCCGTTGTCTGCTATAACCGTACGGGGTATACCGTGTACAAGGAAAACTCCGTCTTCTAGTTTCTGTGCTATGGCCTTACCAACGGCTCTACGTAAAGGAAATAGCAAACAGTACTTCGTAAAACAGCACACGACAACTAAGAGATATGTGAATCCCGCTCTGGACCGTGGTAACGGACCTACCAAGTCCATGCTTATGGTTTCAAAGGGCTTGGAACACTCCTTCGCATCACCCAAGAGACCGGGAGGAGGTAATTGTGAGTGTTTATATGCGGCGCAAGTATCACATTTACCAACGTAGCTAACGACATCCTTATACATGTTAGGCCAGTAGTATCGGAGTGCAAGTCGTTTGTAGGTTTTAAACACTCCGAAATGTGGAGATAATTCGCCACTATGGTGACTCCTTAGTAATTCTAGACGACTGCCCTCCGGTACTACCTGCTTCCAGTCATAGTCACTAGCCACACCGAATTTATTTTTAGAGTAACGGTAAAGTTTGTCCTCCTTAATAATAAAGTTAGGGCACGACCGGGGCGTAATGACACATTTATCCCACAATTTTTGAAACCAAGTGTCACTAACGGGCACTGTGATTTCTAATACAGGAACGCCACGAGATAGGGCATCTGGAACCACATTGTCCCTGCCTTTGCGGTGTTCAATGGTGAAGTTGTAAGGTGATAACCGGCAACCCCACCGGGCTAATCGTCCAGATGGATTGGTTAAGTTAAAGAACCATTTTAAGCTGGAGTGGTCGGTTATCACTTTAAACGCGGGACCGCCTTCCACGTAGGGACGAAAGTGTTCGACGGCAAAGACCACCGCAAGGGCCTCACGCTCCGTTGCCGAATAATTGCGTTCCGCCGGATTAAGCGAACGGCTGCAATAGGCTATTGGGTGCTCCTCATCATTTATAACCTGAGTCAGAGTGCCCGCTATCCCAAAACTGGATGCGTCACAATGGATCTCAAAAGGTTGAGAGAAATCTGGACAAGCCAATACTGGAGCTGACACCAATGCCTCTTTCAAGGTTGAAAACGCGGTTTCAGTCTCAGCCGTCCACTGAAAAGGCGGAGCTTTTTTGCTCGTACTCGTTAGTGCGTTCAAAGGGGCCGCTATCGTGCTAAAGTTTTTAATAAAACGTCTATAATATGAGGCCGTTCCAAGAAACATTTTCACTTCCTTACGGGTTTTAGGGGTTGGAAAGTCAACAATTGACTGAACTTTCGAGGGATCAGTATGTAAACCATGCTCGTCCACTCGGTAACCCAGATATTTTAGTTCTCGTCGAAAGAAACAGGACTTAGGTAAGTTAATTGTCAAGTTAGCCTGCCTTAATTTGTCTAGAACCCGTTTAAGAAGTGAAATGTGCTCCTCGAAGGTTGATGAACAAATAATGATGTCATCTAAATATACGAACACCTTATTATTAAACTCTGGGCCGAAAAGTCTGTCCATTAGTCGTTGTTGGGTGGCTGGGGCTCCCGTCAACCCAAAGCACATAACTTTAAAATGGAACAGTCCTCGACCCGGAACCGTGAATGCGGTTTTTTCTTTAGATGAAACGGAGTCCAATTCGATTTGCCAAAATGCAGACTTCAAATCAATCGATGAAAGGTATCGCGCGTCCCGCAACTGGTCTAAGATGTGAGAGACGTAGGGTAGTGGATACGCATCTTGCTTGCTGACCGCGTTCAGCTTCCGGCTGTCCAGGCAAAATCGCCATTCCCCATTCGGTTTTGGGGTCAGTAGAACCGGGTTATTCCACGCGCTATTGCTAGGTTCCACCACTCCCATCTCCAACATCTCATCCAGCTGACGGTTAAGTTCCTTGAGGCGTTCTGGCGATAAAGGATAGTAACGCTGTTTAATAGGCGGGGCATCCCCTGTATCTATTTTATGCCGCAACAGATGGGTACGACCTAATCCTTTAGCCTCAAAGGAAACGTTTTCGAAATCCTTAATTAGTAACTCCGCTTCATGTTTTTGATCTGGTGTTAATTCGTCAAAAGGCTGTAGGTGCCTAACCTCCGAGACGCATGTATGGCCTCTATTGTTTTTTAAATATTGTAAAGGCAACTTATTAAAAATTTTTGGTGCTAAATTAAATGCCCTCCAAAAATCAACGCCAAAAATCAACGGTGTGGTAATGTCTGGAATAACATAGAATTTAATAACCTTAGTCACTCGCATGAGAGTGACTGGTAAAAATAAATAACCCTCTACGGATGCCCGCGAGTCATTGGCAGTTACGATGTTGCCCAACTGCGTATCGGCGTGTAAAGTCGCGCCAGCCTTTATAAATTGTTGGCCAACATCGGAACCCAATACCGAGATGCAGGAACCCGAATCGAGTAAACCATAATAATGCTCATCGTAAATGGAGACTGTTAAATGTGGACGGCTGTCGTCCGTAGTTTTATAATGGACTGTATCTACCCTTAGTGAATTAAAAAATAATTTTAAATACTTTAAATAATCCTCCCATTCGGACTTAGGGAGATTTTGGCTGTAGTTCCGGAAATTTAGTTTTTTGAATTGCAGTTTGAACAGGGCTGAGCCTCCTTCTGCTTCTTACTGCACGTAGGGCACGATGGTGCACGCACGCCCTTCTTGCCGCAACGATAACACACAATTGCCGTGGATTTGCATTGTGATAACGAATGACCCTTAACCCTGCAACGAACACAGAACAACGAACCAGAGTCAGTTTGCACGGTTTCCACTCTTTGAGAACCTTTCGGGGCTCGGTATGCCAGGTCTGCTGCAACAAAAGAAGACGTTGGTTTGGGCGGTTCATGGAACTGAGCCCTGCTATGAAAACCTAGCTCCAGTTGTCTACACTTCTCCTTTAAGTCGTCCAGCGTGTTGATGGTCATTATTGACAACCCCGTCGTGTATTCCGGTCTCATGTTGAACTTGATCCGTGCTAAACGATCGCGTTCTGGAACCTTATAAGATAACCTATTGTAAAGATTCTCCATGACTGCTATATATATACAAGACAGCTCAGTCGATCCTTGAGTTCTGTTCGTTATTTCCGAAATGAGACGCATATCATAATCAGGTGGAGAGAAAGCTGTTAGTAACTGCTTCTTTAGTTGCGCCCAATCCTCAACCGACGCTTTAATTCCACGGTACCACAATAAGGCTCCGTCCGAGAAAAGATCTAGAGCAGACTTATGTAAGGAGGCTACGCTAATATCTCTGGCCTCGCAAAGCTCCTCTAGGCGCTCAATAAACGCTTTTACGCAACCTGTCCCGTCAAATGTAATACCTAGGGATTTAACAGTGTCTTTTTTGCAGGAAATGATGACCTCCTTTGGCTGCGAGTCTGACGTTACTGTCGGTGTTTCCTCGGCGGTAGTTAATGACTGATGGAAGCTCGCGTTAACCGAATCAATCCTAGACAAATAACCGCTAAGCTGTTTGTCAATGGCTGCATAATTGGTACCAAGCTCGGTTGGGGGAGTAATCCTACTCAAGCGATGATACAAGTGAAAACCTAAAGCCTTAGCACGGTTAAATTTTTTGAAACTGGAAGGATATTTATCCAGTATTTCACCGATTTCTGGTAGTTTGGCCTTGATTGCTTGTATTTCACTATTTGGATCTAAATTTGTCTCCACGATATCGTCGGAACATACCAATTTACTAAGTTCCCTAATCTGTACACGTAGTTCCTCTACGGTGGAAGCGGGTTTCGCGTCCCGGATCAGTACCTCATATATGAGCTCGTCCTTGCGGAGTAAATTGAATGAAATGGGACGTTCCATCTTGTGAAATGTAAAAAAAAAATGTACAGAGAACTGAACTTAAAACCGGCTGTCACAATTTACAATCTCAATGTGTAAATATTATCTACAGTAAAGGTAGTTACACAATTAGCAGTCTTATAGTGTAAGTTTGAATTTAAATACAGGGCATTAACTTCCAAGGACAAAAATCCTGGTACAATGTTGCACGACAATCGCAAAAAAAAAATTAATAAAAATGTATAATGCAGCAAGAAGCGTTAAAAATGTATAAGGTAAAGTAAATAAAAGTGTATAAAATATAAACATGAACACGTTAACAAAGGATTCCGCGCGACGGTTTTTTCTTAAAAATTAGAATAACTAACTGGAAGGTTCAAGAAACAGTACTCTGGCTTGTAAGGTACAGCAATAGACGTAACCTCTATCTCCAACCAATACACACGTTGGTCGCCACTGTTACATATGGGATTTTGTCCCTCTAGTGTGGAAGGATCAAAAGCCCAAATGTAAGGTGGGTTGGTATTAAAAATAAAATAAACAACAAACGGTCAACAAATATTTATTTGAGGTTGGTTTTACAAATTAGGTTATGGCCAGCCAGCTTTAACCTCAGCGGTATTACTAATGGTCGTGGGGGGTTGGAGATACACCGGTACTGTTCCTTATACAATATGGAGTTTAAAAAGTTGTGTATAATATCATAATAATAGGTGATAATATCAAGGCAAAACCTTCCAGTGTTATTAGTTTAATATTATTCTAAATGGGCGCCAGGGACTTGAAAGAGTCCCGGATCCCGGAGCCGACGAAGATGTTCGATTCTATTCCAGTTAAGCGAAGGTGTCGAACCCGGGGTCCTTTATTTCAATTGAGTTGAAGATCGGCTTCCAATTTTGAAACCCGAACAAGTAATAAAGCGGTTCATATAGGAACCGTAGGTAAATATAATAAACGGTTGCGTTTATAAGTAAAGAAAAGTTTAAAAGTATAAAGAAAGTCTGTAAGTAAAAAAAAAACCGTCACGCCTGCGCTATCGCTAGACGGACGCTGCCAACCGCACTGCCGTCTCCTCAGGAGGCTATGTGCTGGCTCGAGGAACGGGTCTCGGGTCCAGGCCCCAGATGCTCCTCTGGATACTGGCGACGAGACGAATCTCTCGAGGTGCCTCTCCTGGAATTGACAATACGGAGACCCTATGATATAAGGGGAAACTAATTTACTTTCCTTCCGGAGGAATAGAAGTGACCGAGCTAGGAAATCTAAAGGCTAAAACACTAGCCCGCTAACAGGGCCTTTTACAAATACCCTACAATGAGCTACGACCTCTAATTGCCTTTCCCTACGTGGTGGGACAACAAGGAGTAGGGCCACCCACGTGGCGTCTATCAACTGAACTATAAGGTAATACCGTGGTCAACACTAAGGAATTTTCTACGGCTTAGTTATGATAAAAAGTAAGCGGGTGTAATACTCACGGTTGTTTGAGGTGGAACAAACTTGATGGCAAAATCCGATGTGTCGTCTGAACTCAGATCCGACTATGCGCTATTTGGAATCCTGTAATAAATATCCAGGGATCACTACAATATTCCTTTAACGACCGGGGAAGGGGTCACCGATCACTTCCCAACACTAATAAATCAAAATCCTTACCTTTGAAAACGGTAAATAAAATATGTCGGTCAACGCTCCAGCGTATTTCGTGCGAATGGAGGCCATGACCCCTAGTTCATCCTGTCAAGGTTAACAAGCCGGAAGCAGACGGAGCAGCTAGAAAATCTCCCCTGCTTCAGGTAAAACTTGAAGGATTTCGGTAGATGGAAATGTTACAACAAAACATTTAATTCTTGTAAATCACTGACAACTGTCCAAGATGACGTTTAACCCCTGAAACACTAAAAATTTTCACGATCCCGGCTAACAAACTCATTAATTCTTATTTCCAAGACTATAGTAATTTTGTCTTGAGTGGGTAATATTCCCATTTATTTTAAGCAAATCGAGAATGCAGCTCCAGCAACATTATGTCAAACAAAATCATAGACGTTACCCATAGACTAAAGGTGCATCGAGTAAAAGCGAAAGTTCTGGAATAATGTTTATAATGAAAAAATAATTTCACTTCCGTTTACGGTTAAGAACCGTTAAGAATTTTAACCAGAAGCTGAAAATTATTAAGGATTGGTCTATAAGATATTGTTTCGGTGGTTACCATTCAATTTGGTAAAATGAACTAATATCGATTACCACTACAACTGCGAGCTAGTAACCACTAGAGGTCGCCTCTAGCTGTCAGAAACTGACGTTTAACGAATGACGTTTGGAGTGTCAACAATAACTAACCTAATCACAATATCCTGTATCTAATTTATTGTGTAAACTGGTTAAATAGGTTTCAGTAAAGTGATTCATCGTCAGAAAGTGTTCCTATAAAAGTTCAGTGATAAAATACAATCGACGGATTGAATCCTTCTATCAATTGCAAGCTAAAGTTAATGCACAAACTGCAATGAAACACTTCACTTGGAAACCCCACAATTTACAACGTATGCTTCCAGATAAATGCTACTTAATTCCCAGTGGTAGGTACAAAAAAAACAACGTAACAGTACGTAAGGAATAATATGTAAGGGTGCTGCTCCACAGCGACACACAGCTACTCTCGTGTACTTAGCTACGATTTGTATGAAAATGTCAGCGCGATCGTCCACTATGACGCATAGCCACGCTACGCACGAAACAAAGGCTGGCAAACATATATTGAACCACGCAGCTAAGTGTGCATTCACACGAGCGACACGTGACGGAGAAAGACAACTGCAAGCGTAGAAGTTTGTCGGCGACAACCGACAACGCGTCGGCGGCTGTCGCCGACAACGTGGCACTCGTGTGTTTGAGGACGGTGCTCAAATATAGATCCACTCTTTATAGCGGAACTTTTTATGTCATAATATTATTTCGCATAACTGCGGATAGCATAAACTTCATTTCGCAGAAAATCGTT
This sequence comes from Eremobia ochroleuca, assembly GCA_949629135.1. Taxonomy (NCBI): domain Eukaryota; kingdom Metazoa; phylum Arthropoda; class Insecta; order Lepidoptera; family Noctuidae; genus Eremobia; species Eremobia ochroleuca. The sequence continues at coordinate 20,536,672 of OX451394.1, forward strand.
TGGCAAACACTCATTATCATACATTCAAAACTCATAATTTTGTAAGTCAGAATCATCTATAGGCATAAATTTCGTATCCATAATACTTAAAAAATAGTACCATCATATCGCAGGAAGTTCACAGTCAGAATCTTCTTTTGACATACATTTCATATTGATAGTTATTAAAAGGTAGAACCATCATAATTATATCAGAAAATTTTCAGTTAGAATCATCTTTTGGCATACATTTTATTTCCCTGTAAGAAGCATGCAAACAAGCATACACCCGTGCATGCAGTAAGCATGCAGCAGGCATGGTTTCTGTCACGGCTCCGACGCTGCGGGGCTCCGGCGGTCTCAAGCGAGCTTACCGTTGCAGATGGTTTTAACGCTCACCACCTCAGCTCGATGAAATTATCCGGAAAAGAACCGGAGTAACCGACATAGCTTGCAGAGTAAGCAAACTGAAGTGGCAGTGGGCTGGCCATGTCTGTCGAAGGGCTGATGGCTGGTGGAACAGACGAGTCCGGGAGTGGAGACCGCGTATCGGCAAGCGTAGTGTGGGACGCCCCCCAGCTAGGTGGACGGACGACCTGAAGAAGGTGGCTGGGGTAGACTGGATGCGGAAGGCGGAGGACAGGGTGTTGTGGCGCAGTCTGGGAGAGGCCTATGTCCAGCAGTGGACTGCGATAGGCTGAGTTGATTGATTGATTGACCTCAACTCGCGGGCCGGCTTCGCCCCTCCGCCCCTACGCAGACAAGACTACGTGGAGTCGGTTTTGCAGCGATTCTTTTATTTTACTAACTTTTGTAGCACAACATATTGACTTTTTACGACAGTATTTTAATTTTAATTTAAAGTTAAAAATGCTATTTAATAGAAATGGCAATATGCCTAATAAAATGATTCCAAATGAAATTCTGCCGTCTTCATTGTATTCCAAGTGAAATTATACCAAATAATCGTCGCTCTTAATAAACGTTATGCTAAACGAAATTATGCGGAATGTTAACTTTGCCAAATGGAATTACGCCAAATAAAATTCTGCTATCTTAAAAGCATGCCATTGTAAATTCGGATATACGAGGGCGGGTCAATAAGTCCGTGACTTTTTGAATTTCTGACCTCTTTACTGAAAAAGCAACACTACTCCTGTCAACAGGCATCTGTCAGTTGACTCCTATCAAAATTTGAACTTACTGCGTCAGTTAGTTTGTGTTTGACAGCTATCTTTATCAGACTACCCAGTAATTTGAGGAAAAAATGGAAAAAAGTGAATTTCGTGTGCTTATTAAGCATTATTTTTTGCGAAAAAAAACCATTACCGAGACCAAGGCTAAGCTTGATAAATATTATGGGGACTCTGCACCATCGATTTAAATGGTAAAAAAGTGGTTTACTGAATTTCGTTGTGGCCGTACAAGCACTGAAGATGCCGAACGTCCTGGACGCCCAGTTGAGGTCTCTATACCCGAAACAATCGAAAAAATTCACGATATGGTGTTGGCCGACCGAAGATTGAAAGTGCAAGAGATTGTGGAAGCCGTAGGGATCTCGCATGGCTCAGTCGTTTCAATTTTGAATGATCACTTGGGCATGAGAAAGCTTTCCGCAAGATGGGTGCCGCGTTTGCTCACAGTCGACCACAAACGCAATCGTGTAACAACTTCACAGGAAGGTTTGGCGTTGTTTAATCGCAATATGGAGGAGTTTTTGCGCCGTTTTGTAACCGTGGACGAAACATGGATCCATCACAACACACCAGAGACCAAACAACAGTCAAAACAGTGGGTTTCTAAGGGTGAATCGGCGCCAAAGAAGGCCAAGGTGGGTTTGTCAGCCAATAAAGTTATGGCGACTGTTTTTTGGGATGCACGTGGGATAATCCACATTGACTACCTTCAAAAGGGAAGAACAATCAATGGGGAATATTATGCCAACTTATTGGACCGCTTCAATGACGATTTGAAAAAAAACCGACCTCATTTGGCCAAGAAAAAAGTTCTTTTCCACCAAGACAATGCAAGGGTGCACACATGTGCAGTTGCCATGGCAAAAATCCATGAATTGGGCTATGAATTGCTCCCTCATCCACCCTATTCTCCAGATTTGGCTCCGAGTGACTACTTCTTGTTCCCAAACCTGAAGAAATGGCTTGGTGGAAAAAGATTTGACTCCAATGATGAAGTCATCTCGCAAACAAAGGCCTATTTTGAGGACCTCGACAAATCATATTTTTTGGAAGGGATAAAAAAATTGGAGAAGCGTTGGACAAAGTGTATAGAGCTCAAGGGAGACTACGTTGAAAAATAAAATTATTTATTTATCAAAAAATCTGTGTTTTATTCCAAAAGTCACGGACTTATTGACCCGCCCTCGTATATAAACATTCGGCCAAACAATAAGTATATTAAATAATTTTATTCTTAAAAATATTCGTTTAAAGAAGATTATTCCAAGTGTGTTATGCCAAATAAATTTCGGAGCATCAAGATTCTGCCATATAGAGGGAACCGATTTTATAGAAATAGCAATTTTCCTGGCAAAATTATTCTAAATAAAATGTTGCCATCTTCATAGTATGCCAAGTGAAAGTATACCAAATAATCATCGCTTTAAATAAAGTTATGCTAAACGTTAGATTCTGTCAGATAGAGGGAACCCCTCAAATACACGAGCAGCATCTTGTCGGCGGTCGCAGTTGCATCTGTCGTCGACTCGTGTCGCGCATGTGTATGCCCAAACGTGACAAAACTCTCTGTACACATCCTGCGTAGCAGTGCCTGGTCGACTTGAAACGCGTATTCATTCCATCTTTTAAACTGCACCCCATAAAAACAGTTCATAACACAAACTCTTCACACATCGATATAACTGAGCTTTATGCTTCTAACAGAAACGCGAGCTATGAAAAGCTTCCCTATCCGTGACATTATGCATTGAACACACTATTGTGATTTTATAGGAATATTTCAGTCTTTCATGACTGAACGAAAGTGTTACGAGATGGAAATAAAACTGTTTATTTTACGAGTAAGCGTTCAGTTTTACGGTAAGTTATAAGAATTATTATTAATACTTGAGTGTAACTTATTGAACACTGGCTTTTACCTGCGACTTCGTCTGCGTGAAATTTCTTGCTATCCCGTCCCATTCCTTCGCTTCGGATCGAACGGCCGCGCTATTACTTAGTTTTTGCTTAGCAGTCTTTTTTCTCCTTAGGGTCGTTGCGTGATTTAACATCACGCTACGACCCGAGCCGAGCATAGCCTAAAACCTTCCTCAAGAATTGAGCTATTAACCGTAAAAATAGTTTTTCAAATCTGACAGGCAGTTCCAGATATTAGCGCGTTCAAACAAATAAACAAATAAAATCTTCAACTTTATAATTAGTATGGATAGATATAGACTTATGTTCGTGACTGTATTTATTATTATTTTGTTTTAAAATCTTATTTTCTCAGGTTCCTAGAACCTGGTATTTTTTAAATCTTACGGGTGTAAAACTAAGTGAGATTTTAAGTTTGAGTAGATCAGGTGTTTTGTAAAGCATTGAAATTATTGTCTAAATCTAATTGTAGGAGTTTCCGAACTATGCGACATGTATTTAATATAGCTGCTTTCTGTAATGTAAGGTGTATATTTGGAAAGATTGATTGCATTTAAACTACTAAATAGTTGTTTCGGGATGATACAAGTCGTTTATTATTATTATTTTTTTTTTTGTTAGCCTATACTGTCCCATTGCTGGGCAAAGGCCTCCCCCAAATCCTTTCAGGAACACTTTTCCAGCGCCCCCTCGAAACAAAACTCGCGTTACGCGTCCTGGGCATCTCACCATCTCTTTCTCGGCCGGCCTCGGCGGTGCCGTTCATCTTCAGGCACCCATTGTGTGGAGATTTTTGCCCAGCGGTCATCATGAATACGGCTGATGTGACTGTATGTGAATAATATAATAATAATAATTGTTGATAATTACCTGACTGACAGAGCTCGAGGCTCGTCGTGAGCCAGTATCTGAGGGTATACCGGCCCCGGTCTGCCTGCCACCCACCGATGCCCTGTAGGGGGACACGCTTCTGCCACGAGTACCTGAATAAACAAGTTTTGTGTTGATGGATGTGACAAGCAATAATTTAACACAGGTGGTGTTTGTGTAGAATCCGTCACCTTGAGAGATTATTTTTTAGGTTCAGTGAATGAAGGCTGAGAAAAAAGTTAAATCTAGCTACTTTTAATAATAATTTTAAAATGTCATCGTTACAATATTATAAGATTTTATTGGTTTGTGTAAAGATGAGAAGGTATGTTAGGAAGTATGACAATAATATCTGAAACTTTTTGTCTATAAAACCAATGGGTTTGCTCTATGCCTATTATGGGAGGCTGTCTTATACAGCTGTACCTATTATACCTGTACCTACAAGTTTAATAAACAGTATATTCTTTTTATGCAAATACGAGCATAGATACTCGTACGCTAGGAGCGGGTTTGGCTTGTAGACCTAAGGGGATCTTCAAATAGGCTCTCAATTCAAGTCACGACGAGCCGTCAAAATAGAGATTATTCCGAGAAGTCCGTCAAGCCACATAATTTAAATACGACAAGGATTTCGGGTGTAATAAACCTAATAAGGCTAACATCAATTTCTATCTTCATTTTATGTCGTCAATATTTAGTCGCCCTATTAATTGTGTTAATTAAGAAATTTGTACTGGCCTTGTCGCAATGGCGATTAATAAATATTCTTACCCGCGGTCTGACTGTCTTCGCTCGGTCGACGTTCTCGTGAAACCAATGGCTCTTGAAATGTCAGCGTCAGGCTTCCCCTCGGGCTCACCCTATTTGCTTCCGCCGTCCCTTCACCAGTCACCAGGCTCCCTCGCGCGCTTCTCTCCGACGGCGCAATACTTCCCCGAGGACTCCTTTGCGAATCAGGAATCAACGAACCCCTTGGACTGCGGTTAATTTCTGGCATTTCTTTCTTCATAGGAGCTTCTACACTGCCTCTTGGACTTGTCCGTGGACTCGGACCCAAGTCTTTTTGACTTCGAGCCGGATCTATTTGAATACTTGCTACGGAATGACGTGGACTTCGACCAACATCTGGCACTAAAGAGTTTCGTGGTTGATTCCATGACGTGCCCTCTGGAACCAAACTTCGTCGTGGACTCCTGGCGTTAGCATCTGGGGTAATACTGTTTCTTGGACTGCGGTTGAAGTCTTGGGGATTCAAGCTTAGTCTCGATCCGTAATTCATATCAACTGCTAAGTTGTTTCTTGATGGTGCTAAAGTGTTCCTATTCTGTGGTGCCGTATCTGGTGTTATGGAGTTTCTGGCTGATCTGGCTTCGGGGACCAGAGAGTGTCGTGGACTACGGTGGTAGCCACCTTCGAGTGCAGCGTCCGGCGCGAGGCTTGCCCGTGGGCTTCTCTGCGGAGGAGGGGTTGGCTCCATTTCTTCATCAGTTTCTGTAGCTGCTAACGAGGCTCGTCGAGACGGTTGTGCTGATGCTCTTGGGGACCTTGCTTGAGGTGACGTGGCTGCACTCCTGGAAGCACGCCGTCGCCTTGACGATGAGGTTCTGTGAAGCATTTTGACTTCTTCTCACATCAAACTGCAGCTCACTCCGCCTCTCGCGTCTGATCTATCATTTTATCTGAAACAAAAAAGTGAATTTAGCAAGGAAACATTAGGGATTTAGTATTCTTTACGCTTTTACAAAATAGATATCTAAAGTTCATAATCCGATTGTAAAGCCGCAATTTCAACTTCTTTGTTTACAGTCTCGGGCCATGAATCTTAATGCTATTTAAGTAAAATGATAAAATGAGCTGAGAGGTATAATCTCTTATAATTTATCACAGAGCCTGCTCCGTATGATATTTCTCTTGTCATACAAAGGTATGATATTTATTTCTGCTACTAAAATTGCGGCTTAATGTAGCTGTAAAGCAATTATGATGATTCATAACAAAATGAGCCTTGTTGCTTCTTAGTGGTACACGGAAAATACATCAAGTAATTAAGTCTTTTGGTTGGCATAAGACGAGTGATATGTAATAAGGGACGGACATAGTGTATGGTCTCCTGAAAGAGCGCTTGCCATATTATTAAAATTTCACCAAGTAATAAGTAGTAAGTAATAAGTATTGGATCTATTTGCTTTATCCGTTGGAAAATTTAGAAACATAATGCTTGACACGATCAAAAAATTTTGTGAATAATACCGAATCTTTAGTATTTCTTAGTAGCTGTAATTTATGTGTATCGTATTTTATGTACTTATCTATTCTGTCCGACTAACTTTATCAACATTGTCTTTGTCTTTTTGTGAATCTGTGGAGAACGTTGCTGATTGCACATTTGTATAACTCCTTATGTTCTATTTACTTGTAATATATAATTTGTAATTTTCCGCTATTTTAATGTTATGTTGATTTATGCTCCTTTTTTGTGAAACTTTCCGTAGGTATCACAATAAGCAACTTATAGTGGAACTTGCTTCAGCAAACATAATACGACTGACGATAGGTATTTTTTATACGAAAAACTTATTGACCATCTCTAACTTTAGAGATTAGGTAACTACTTATTTTCAGACAAATACCTGAATTCCAGAGTACGTTCAAAAAACTTTTCTGTAAGTATCACTCAACTTCACCAATCCGTAACAGCCCAATTTCGCAATCCGATTGCTCGAACTAACCCTGTCACTACTTCTCCAAACTACCAACTATTCCGGCCCCGGTCACTCTAATATCAACTAAATGTTTCATTACTACTTCGCGATGACGTCAGAGTTATGGAACCTCCTTTGTGGGCCACAAAGGACAAATCCTGGGCAGTTTAAAGGCTGTCAGGGCATTTACTTGGTTACTTAAGTCTGGCAATTGAAGATTCAATGGAGCATTGTTCTGGGCAATGTACTGTGTTATGTATTTAATATTAATAGCTTTGAGTTGTATGGGGTTTTGCGAGGTCCAGGGTTTTCTACCCAAATTATTTTCTACCCAAGGTTATGTCTGGACTTTAAAAGAGACTGTGACCTCTGAGTTTGTTTCGGCCTTTCTTCTCAGAGTAGTCAGATAAGAAACGCCGACCTCATCCAGTTTTAAAAAAAATATGATTGAAATGTAAAAGTGTTTGTACAAATCTACTTACAGAAAATAAATAATTTCACATTTATCTCGTGAGGAAGGTATTTTTTGTACAGGTTGGGCGCTGTTTTTTAATTTTATAAAGCAATTTAATTTATATATTTTTATTAAAATCACGAATTCACCATCATTCATTTCAGTCGAAAAACGTCTAGTGCTGGACATGGCATATGTCCCCCAAGCATCGCCACTTCGGCCCGTTCTGTGCTTCTCGCATCTAGCGGATTCCTGCGGCCTTTAAAAGGTAATCGGTCTACCTTGTGGGAGGCTTTCTCACGTTGCGTTTTCTGGTACGTGGTACGGTATGAATTTAAAAATACTCTTTTTGCCCAATACCTACAAGAGTCCTTTTTGGCCAAGTACTTAGTAGATTAACCAGTATTACAAAGTCGTTACTTACATTACTCAACAAGACTACACAACGCCATGAATGAGTACCTAAATAAATGATAAGTAACTAAATAACTGGTTCAAAAACAAATAGGTTTAAAAATCCAATCCTTTCCTATGACTATTTGATCTTCTAACTGAAACAGAAACAGTTTCAACATTTGTCTATAAATTGTTAATGTATGCACCGCAGTACTTGCCAAACAGGGAGTTTGCAAGCCGCACCACAGTTTGACTGCGGAGTATTTCTACTGCACTGGTGGGCCTGGCGCGACCGCGCGGAGCCAATGCGGCGAAAATTCGAACGATTTTAAAACTCTAAATACACGTTTGGCACATAATGTTTGTAGAGTCCATTCACCACTGTGTGTGTGTGTGTGTTTAATGCTCATTTTAATAAAGTTGCTGTTGGATTGCTACCACTGACAAGTCTTTCAAAATCATTGTGATCTTTATTCTCGTTGCAATACGGTTGCTGTTAGGTCACTGCTGTGGAAGATAAAATAACTGTGAACGGACAGTAGTGATAAATCTTTTGTTAGAACTTAAAATCTTTAAAAACCTTATTTTAAACATTATTTTTTCTTTTATCGACTCATTGAGTCATTCTGTTACCTTATAACTGCATCTTTTACTGGTATAACTCTTGATTTAGGTGAACTGTTTGTGTTCTTTGTGGAAAAAAAAACACGATATTTACGTAGTTTTAAGACTTTAGTCATGTTTATGGGTGATAGGTACTAATAATTGTGCTTACATACTCCTTTTGCTTCGTTCGTACATCTGGTCATGCAGGTGGCGTTCTGCTTACTGGGAAGAAGGCGTGAGTTTACGTATGTATGTGCAATAATTGTGCTTATCGCAAAATTTTTATTGTGTTTTCGAATTTACTTTCGAGTTTACGTTACATTTACGTCGCGCGTTCGTGATACCTACGGCCTCAGTTTGGCTGCGGCGCCGATTTTCAACTAAGCTTCCAAACTCGGACTTTGGACAGTTGATTTTAATTGTATTATTTTGTGGTTTGTTTAACTTGAAAGTTAAACTGTAATATAGGCGAAACTCGTTTAGTTTCGGGTTAAATGTATGTAAACTAGATCTGCGCGAGGGCATGGTCGTGTTTTGTTTTAGAATTTCCGTAGTAGTGACGTCACAGGGGCGATTCTCGTAATTTTAAAAACGTTCACAGTCTGATCTCAGTCTCAATTTGCCAAAAATACATCAAATTTTCCTACAATTTTCACAAAATTTAACATTAATTGTCGCTGAGACGAGATCGTGATTAGATTTTGAAAGTTTTTAATTACGGGAATTGGCCTTCTGATTTGTTACAGTTCTCTATGTTTACAGCCGGTCGATTCTGTAAAACTCTCACCGTGAAATCATAGGTGAAGTGAGCACTTACTAGTGTTAATCCCTAGTGAATGACAGCTCACTCCATGCCCACTTCACCCAAGCTTTCATTTTAAATTTGATTTTGCGCAGCATTTCTTGGAACAGCCGTGCGATTCTGTAACCATCTCACCGTGAAAGCTTGGGTGAAGTGAGCGTGGTGTGAGCTGTCATTCGCTAGGGATTAATACTATTAAGTGCTCACTTCACTTATGATTTCACGGTGAGATAGTTACAGAATCGCACGGCTGTTCTGTCAATCAGTCGTATGTCATGATTGAATAATAAATACAGATGGATTTCAAACGGAAGTGGAATTGCGTAACACACTATCAGTAGCAATGGCTTTCATTTTGACAATTGATTGCAATGAGCAGAGAAATTCTTCAAATATTTGAAGCAATAAATGAGCAACTTTCTAGAAAATTCTTCGGATTGTGATTAAAAGTGTGCAGCGCAATTGTGGTGAAGACTAGCATTAGTACCTATTTATACAGCGTGTAACGGAAGGGGGGTATCAACCCTGAAGGAGGTGAATGTGCTCATGAAACTCAACAACTTTCCCCAAAGAACATAGGTCGAAATATGAAAAAAAAATTTGGCCCTCCCTTACAAAACTGACTACCAGCTCATTGATTTACTATGGGAGGGCCAAATTTTTTTTTCATATTTCGACCTATGTTCTTTGGGGAAAGTTGTTGAGTTTCATGAGCACATTCACCTCCTTCAGGGTTGATAACCCCCTTCCGTTACACGCTGTATACGTGTTACGATTTATGTCTGATGGCGCTCCATGGGGTAGAATAATCTTCGTTGCTGGCAAATCTTATACTGCGGCATGAGTTTATGATGTATTAATCGTGCTGACACGAGCGTAGATTATGAATAAATAAAAGTAGACATTATACCAGAATGTTTAGAAAATGGTTGTCTACAATTAAAGTTTTAAATCGTATCGTAAATGCTTCATTTTTGGTTCTAAGAACGCCTGCGTTTCGCTTCATCTGTTAACAATAACAGTCGGTCGATTCTGTAAAAATCTCACCGTGAAATCATAAGTGAAGTGAGCACTTAATAGTGTTAATCCCTAGCGAATGACAGCTCACTCCACGCTCACTTCACCCAAGCTTTCACGGTGAGATGATTACAGAATCGCACGGCTGTTCCAAGAAATGCTGCGCAAAATCAAATTTAATAACACGAGACTAGACAAAATATAGATGCCTACTTTCTCTTGTCTCGTGTTATTTATAGAATTTAATTATATATATTTGGGAGCAAATAATTCGTAGCAATTTTGTTACTGACTTTCCGATGCTTATTTCGATTTCGAATTACTTAGGCGTGCTAGATTCTTGTTCGAGCTCTTCACATTCTGTTAGGTAATATTTTGTTGAACAACAAAGTCGAGCCGAAGCAATTATATTCATCACTAACTTCTGCCCGCGACTTATTCCGCGTGAGATTTTTTCTTCCCCTACCCCCCGCCGGCGCATCGCATCGCCTGCTATTTATTACTTCATTTTCAATTGCCGTCCTTTCTGACTTTTTTTAGGTTCCGCACGGGTCGATCGATCAGGTTAAGCTGCGCTTGCCGTGGTTAGTCCATGGATGGGTGACCATCTTCACATACGAAGACTCCTCCGTGCCTCGGAAAGCACGTTAAACTGTTGGTCCCGGCTGTCATTCGCGTATCTTTGACAGTCGTTACGGGTCGTCAGTAGCCCGAAAATCTAACAACCAGTTTTAGCAAGGGGTATCGTGTTACTCAGTAACTGGGTTCTGGAGGTCAAATAGGCAGTCGCTCCATGTAAAATACTGGTATCCAGCTGATCCCGACATATTTGGGAAAAAGTTAGGCAGATGTTTTAAGATTTGCTGATATCATCAACAGACTTTTATTTTTAAGGATTGCTCTGTTAATTGATAGACAGGTTTCATGAGTGGAATTTTGACAGAATTCCTTTTCATAGAAAAGTAATAGTCTGGCGTTTGATAAATGTAATCTTCACTTCTGTTCAACATTCATCCATTTGTAACATTTCAAGACGATAAAGTATCTCTAATATAACAGAATAGTATATTATATTCCACGGTTAATCTGTGATCACTACTATGTATTTTTCCAGGATGCCATCTATGTCCTTGGCAAATGGGTTCGAACCTTTTTCTGATGACATTGCGTAGGTACTACCGCAAACAGAAAATTAAAAAAAAAATAAACAAAATTCTACAGCAAATCACACCAAAAATAAACGTCGTATCCCAGTAATGAAGTTTGTGCAAAGTTACTTAGATTGATGTACATTACATAATGCGTAGTTGACGGCCTAGTGGTGGCTCAGACACCCTGTCTATTGGATTTTGGTGTCCGGGTGTTCTGTTTAATGTCGACCCGAGCAAGTACCCTGAGTGTGTGAACGCCTTAAATAGAAATAAATGACTGTATTACACAGTATTTGCGAGAGAGTTTCTTCTCGATTTTTCACGCAATCCTCCAAATTGATACGTGGGTCCCTGAAATATTGAGCGTATTTGGCTCGAGCCGAAACGCTTTCACTTAGATTTATTAACAATTTGCCGGGTTTTTTTTCTATCTCCAAAGCTCTATTGTGTTTTAATTTGAAAAATAACTCGACTTGAAAACTGTTTTGTACAGATTACTTGACTTACGTAAGCTTCGTTTGGGACTTTTTTCAGCTGGGGCTCGGCCTGAAATATTAGGCTTTTACACGCTAGACGCTTTCGCAGACTAATATAAGATGAAAAAAGATACAATTTCGTTATATGAGTATTTACGGCATAGGCTATATTATCATTTATTTATTGTAATTGAAACATTATTCTTTTACAGTACACACACACACACATACATGCACACACACTACACTACATGTTTTATTTTTAATACTATTTTATTATGTTTTATTTCTGTTTTTTTGTTTTTGTATGAATATTGTCTAACCTGGGTAATTTAAATTTATTTTCTTTCTTTTTTTTTGTGTCACTAATATTATAGAGACTTATTGAAATATTTGAAATGTGATACAAATTTTCACTATTCAACCCTCCTATTTTTTTCATCTTTACTCATCATATAGCTTTTAATCAGAATTACTTAAACCAATGAGTCTTAAACGAACTAAACTGCTCTCTAGTATTTCATTTATTCCTATATACAGAATAAGTTATTGTCACAGTATACAAAGCCCGTCAATCACGAACGTAAAGACAACAAACAGCTCAGACTAATCTGTTCCAACTCTGAACACACCCTGACAATAACAAACTGAGGTAACAAACTATTTTCTTTGAACTGCCACTCGTGAGGCAAAGGAGAAAAACTTTCCGCCTTCCCTTGAAAGTTAAAATGGCGGCCGTACATCCGTCTGACACGATTACGCGGGAAACGCCGGAAATTGCGAAACCGTGCTCTGGCTTAAGAACGCACTTATGGTGATTTCGATGTTTTAAATATTATACGAATATTTGTAAAGACAATTTTTTACAACAATTCAATAAAGAGCATGGCGGGGTGAGCATGGAGTAGCGGCCCCAGCGGAAATTTCAACTGCCAATTTTTGTGTATGTTGGTCTTACTGAGTGTAACTTACCTGTAAAATATTACTTAAAAATATGCATTGGTTTTCGAGAAAATTGATTTTTTTTATGTTTTTTTTTTTTCTCGTTAATAGTTTCAAATATAGCAATGCCCATAATATATGTTATACATAACTTAGAGAGACAACATATCATGATATTTTTTTCTAAAAATCTCAAGAGAAAATTTTTAATTTTTTTTTTAATTTTTGAAAAATTAATTTCATGTTTTCTAAACATGATACCAACCACCAACAAAATTTTCACTGAAAAACACCCTTATCATAATCTACAACATATATTTGGGTCCAAATTTTTATGTGGTGGTGGCGCCAACCAGTGTGGGGCAAGGTTATAAAAAAAAGAAAGAAAGAAATGTTGTGAAAACACTGTCTTAAAATACTTTAGTATTATTAAATAGAAAAAAACTGAAATTCCTGAAGCATAAAACTGTTAATTTCGGTATTTCAGCCTAAGCACCCATTAAAGCATTTTTCGGAATGTTGACTGAAGCCATTAGAGAGTGAAATGGGGCACAATAAGTATCTGGTAGACATTGTAGACTCTTGAACAAGATGTCTTTATTTTAGCAAGTAGGTACTTTATTTCACCGGACATTTTTCAGAGAATTGCCGAGAAATTTCACTGTGTGTTCCCAGAAAATAAAACGTCTTCTCTTGATTTGAAGATTGGTGAAAATGCAGCTAAATGTTGGAAGAATGTAAACACAACCTTAGCCGAACATAAATTAAAAAGGTTCGTTGTTCTCTTTTCCTACGCTTGGCGCGCCACCGTTTTTTCCCCTCTCTCAATTTCACGCTTTACGTTTATTTTTGAAAATTTATACCTATTGAGGATTAAAAATACTGTTAACTAATCTATCTGTGATATTATTTCTTCACTAAAGAATGACGTCAAAAGCCCACCCGGCTTAAAACATGAAACCGTCCGTCTAGTTTGGCAAAATTATGGAAAAGTAAAATGTTTTGAAAATTTTCCATTCCGCATCCATATGGACTTTTTCTTTCTCAGTTAGTTATAATGATGGTTTGGCAGTTTGAGTACTTAATGCGGCCTACGCAAACGTGTTCTTTGGTATTGTTCATCGAGTCGTTGAGCTCCTTGAGTTCTGAGTTGTACTACACAATTACTGACAAATGCGTGCACTGACTGGACAGGTGAGGTATTTGTGTCGTTCTTTTCTCAAAAGACAATTTCAGACACTAGTCTAAGTCTACATGGTCCTCAATGATCCGACCAAGATAATGTAAGAAACTTTAAAAGAGATTTTGACCCCTGAGTTTGTTTCTCCATTTCTTCTCAAGAGTAGTCAGATAGAGAATTTCGACTCCATCTTGCTTATTTTATAATATGACGTCGAAAATTGATTCCGTAGGATATAAATCCTATTTACAGAATATATAATTTCATTTAATTTCATCCGACTTTCTATGTATTATGGGCAAAGCTGTTATTTTATTAAAGTTCATGAACGTGCTTACAAAAGTATTTTCCGACTTTTTTCGTTTCGTTCGTTTTATGTTGTTCGTTACATTTCATTTAACTGATAAAGCTCTTATGAACCTTTCGATTGACGCTCGACGGTATTTGGAACATTCCATTGTCAAGTTTCGTGTCGAGCGTGTGACATATTGGATTCGTAATGTCACGACGTCGTTCAAAGTAATATAAATCAATGTCACGTCACATGTCCAATTCGAAAGTACAATAACGGTTTCTGTATTGGTACATTTTAGGCACGATTCCTGTCACTTGCAGATCAATACTTTCTTCTTTCTTTCTTTTTCTGTCTGTTTTTTTTTTCTTTTTCTTGTCTGTTATAATAATAATAATAATAATAATAAGCTTTTATTTAAGATAACTGGGATGCAATCTGTTTGTAGTATAAAAACTTATAACTAGTGCTCGTAATACAATCTTAATCTACTCGCCCCCTGCCTGAGCCGTGAATCGAGGTATCAATACTAATGTGAGCATTAATACATCGACCCATGTACAGACAGTCAAGTCTACTGGCTAGTATTCTTAAAACACTGTTGCAACTAGCCCGTACTCTGCTCAGTATTGACGCACACCGCTTGCGCAGAGTAGCGTGGAAGCAATTGATGCGCGCCTCCACATCAATTGCTTCCACGCTACAACATACGTGATGCACTACAATGCCGCAACATCGTTCTAAGTGCATTATCGTATTGTACCCGTAGGGCACTGTACCCTTTTTGAGTTATATATGTGTGTGAATAAATGATTTTAAAAAATACTTATAAAAACAAAGGAGTCTTTTTAAGCATATTTTTCATTGAAGAACCTCCTTTAATCTTTTAACAAGATACCAGGCAAAGTCACTTTTAGTTTTAACAAAGAATTAACCTTTTCAAAGACTCTCAATTTCTCAGAAACAGGAGGTCATTCAAACATTCAGAGTGGGGTGAATTCCAAGATCTAAAGCCTATGACATAGTCTAGAGCGGAGCGATAGCGGGACAAGCGAGCAAAGCGGGACTAAGCCGACAGTCTACTGCTGGAGTGCTACAAGGGCCTTTTGGCTTTGGAACAAACATTTGTGAAATTGTATTAATTGTATGAAAAAATCAAGATGGCCGGGTAGGTTCGATTTTGGTCGCGCGCCAAAGATCCTTGTGCAACACGTAAGATATGCACGTAGAGGTTTGTCACATTAGCTGTGCGGTGGCAGTGCATGGCAGTGGACGATCCCGTCTACATTTTCATACAAAATGAAGCCCACGGCTAAGTACATACATGTGCGTAGCTTAGAGCTTGCTGTGGAGCAGCGCCTTTTTAAATCTTGTGTTGCCGTCACCTTATTCTAGCTTTCTCGGAAGGTATAACACCACTTGGCTTTTATTCAGTACTTTTAATTATTGCGAATGTGAAGACTATGTGGGTCATGTTTTTTTTTTTTGTCTTGCAGTTTGAGTAATTTATGCGGCCTACCCAAATGCCGTTTCTTTGGTAGTGTTCGTCAAATAGTTGAGCTCCTTAAATTCTGAGTTGAGCTGCACGATTACTGACAAATGCGTGCACTGACTGGACAGGTCCACTCAATCTCATTTGTCAAGTATGTATGTAGAGTATTTATCAAGGATTTCACTGCTTGTAAGCGTTATTTTCGCCCCTTTTCCTCATTTTCTTGCACCACACACCACCGCACCAGTTAAAAACCTGCCTTAGCGCATAAAACCAAGCGTTTACACCTGCTACTGCTGGGTCATAAATGAATAATTAAATAATTACTTTCTCGAATCCTTTTTCAACTCGTTTCCAACAAATGCGATTTTAATCGCTTCATTTTGTCGCTAAAGTATAAACAAGGAAAATAAAAATCTAATATTCCTTAAGCGAGTTGGCTACCGTTTTATTTTTTATTATTGAAGCGTCTTTTACTCAGCATCCTCATCAATTGTTTATCATCCACGAAGGAAATCGTACTATAATTGTTTCCACCGGTTTTCTTGTTATTTGAAATGAGGTTATTTTATCTTTTTCTTTTTTGGCTTTTTTGCAGAAGCTTCTTCAAATGAACTATTATAGATTCGTACCTAATAAAGAAAGCATTTTTTTCTTTGATCTGCGGGTTGGTTAGATTCTTTTGGATTTGGGAGAGAAACTATTCGAGAAGATTGTCATTAAATCAACAGACATGTTTATCAAAATGTCAGTGGTAGGTTTAATGTAATCAGATCACGAATCTCTAATCCCTCTCTCTTTTCTTGCAGCATTACTTGTAGCCTACAACTCCTTAACTGCTTGACCATTATATTATCAGCATCATGGATGACATAGCGTTGGAAGGCCCTCACAAGGTGGACCGATGACCTTGAGAAAAAAGCACAGAACCGGTCAAAGTGGCGGTGCTTGGCGCCGGATTATGTCCAGCAGGGGACATCTGTCGGCTGAAATGATGATGAATGATAATTGATGACAATTTGCGGAAGACAACAGAGATTTAATCTCTTAAAACACAAAATTAATTATTAGGGGTACAACTTTACCTCAAATCTTGATGTCCATGTCAAATAATGATTTAATATTACACAGTCCAAATCTGTGATTAAACTTTCTCGGAAAGTTTCATTTCAGTGGAGTATTTAATTCAATTAAATTCAAGAGTATAATTCGACAAATATTTCATTTTCAAACTTGAGATGTTGATAAAACGAATGACAGTCCATTAAAACTTTGATGCTTAAATGGTAAAGTTCGCTTTGTACAGTATTTTTTTTTATACTTGTGCATAAAGTTTTAATAAATAAATAAATAAATTTGAATGAAACTGTTACAAAATATTGCTTTTTTTACGAAATAACCATTTGGTACTCATTTTTTTTATTAAAAAGCTTATTTTTTATGAGAATATAATCTAAAACAATTCTTGGTTTAGTGATTGTACATATTACGATTGAAGGTCTTCTTTTGTTTTATTTGAATGAGTTGTTTTAGTAATTTTTATAACTTTAAAATACTCTGTTTTGCCGCAAACAATATCAATATGAAAACTTAATATTGAATAATGAAGAACCACATTATTATTCAACAAAATAATACGCACGGAAATCTAATACAACATCATACAAAATAATGTATGCCTTCAAAAGACTCCAAAATAATTATAACTACTGTAACCCAATACCTAACTCTTAACAATAGAACGATCAATATTAACAGTAATGCTACCATACTAAAACTATGAAACTATTTGGTTTTTAATGAGGATCATAATAACTATATGGGCTGTTTTAATGTTTATTAAAATTAACAACAGCAGTCTCATGCCAACCGATGCTAAGAAAACACCCTTATCCAGGATGTACCGTGTAGTGGTTGTAGGCACAATACACTAGCACTTTATTTTGGTTAAGTAAGTAAGTTCTGGTTCTGGGTTCTTTGTGTTATGGAGGTCAGATAGGCAGTCGCTCCATGTAAAATACTGGTATTCAGCTGCATCCGGTTAGACTGGAAGCCGACCCCAACATAGTTGTGAAAGGCTAGGCAGATGATGAAGTAAGTTCTTGTTAACTTATATTCGAATGAAGTTGTATTTTGACAAGTGTTTAGTTTCACAGCAGCTGTGTATTTTATGTAACATAATTAACGCAAGACCTCACATACCCCAATTAGGGTATTGAGTTAGAAGCATAATACAAATACCAAAACTTATTTTTTTAAAGCTAATTATTATTAAGAAAATCATGCTGACCCTAGCAATACTTAATGCATTTAAAATTAAGTATTACTGCCTTGAAACAAGATTTAATTTTCTTTGAATCAACCGGCGCGGCGGTCAGCACGGCGAAATACAAAATTTTTGAAAAAAAAAAAAGAAACACCTGTTTTAAAATTTACTGAAATCGCCTCAGTACTCCAATATGAACAAACTACTTTCAGGACTTGCGTTTATTCTGTTACACCTTGTATATCTCTTAAAAAGTATACGGTTGATGAGACTGTAATAACAAAGGATGACTAGTATGATTTTCCAACTGCAGGGTGTTATGCTTTAGCGATCAATCCATATAATCTATGAAATTTGATCTCTGCTAATGCTTGTGAAGTCTAACACGACAATGTTTTCCCGTTTCACCAAGACTTATATTAACTCCAATTCAAATTTCATCATCTGTCATGTCTTTCAATTCCATCAACCTTCAAAGTTCCCGCTGCTGGGACACACGCCTCCTCTCGGTGAGAGGGATTGGCCGTAATCCAGCACGCGGGCCTAGTGCGGGTTGGTAGATGTCATTTGTCTTTGATTTTTTGGTTTTAGAACATTCCGGTTTCTATCATCTGTCATGTCTTTAACAATAGTCTTTCACATAAATTGATATTTTCGTAAGTACTCATATTTGAATGCCTCACTTTCAACTCTTGAATATCTGTTAAAGACTTAAACAGACCCCAAATATTAGAGACGCCACCGCATTAATTTCCCGTTTTAATACACAAAATTAATTATTTCCCTTGAGAAATTCTGATCAAAGGCCCCAAGATTGCCAAAATGCGGGGGAATGTTACGATTGGTAATTTATTATGTTTTGATCGAGGAGTAGGTATCGATTATCAAGTACCTGACTCGTTTGTAAAGGAATTACGAAATAAATGAACAAGAATGGAATTCAAACAAGAAGGATTATCGAGGTCGAATAGTTTCTAATCTTACCAACGACAAGGCTCATGTAGCTTAAAATAAAACAAAAAGAGTCGAGCAAATAGGTAAGAAGAAATAGGTACGAAGAAGTAAGAAAAGAGTCCTACACATAAGAAACTAGCCTGCAATTCTGATAATAAGTATGCACCTGAAAAAAAGCAGAAGTCGCCGACGCAGTGCGACGTCGTCGTCGCAGTGCCGGTTAACCAAGGAGTTTTTCCACTACATAAACAGCCTTATTTATAAAAATCTCGCTAATTACTGGTTAGTCACTGTTTAGCTTACCATTTAGTTAGCTCTTAATCAATGCTTAACTTTTATTTATTTATAAACGCTAGTTAGCTGGTGATTAGTTGCCAAAACGAAATAGAGGTGAAATTATGTGTTCGGCACAGATTATAATCAAAATAGTTTACAAAATTACGGAATTTTTAGAATAAATCTGTCAAAACTGCGATTATTTATCTGTCGTGACTGGCAGATAAAAGTCAGAAATTTCATCGGATATTGTTTGAATATGAGAAAAATAATTTATTATGTTCAAGTCATTGTATTTGCGATGGTAGCAATGAAAATAATAAGGTCCAATATTTGGAGTAAACAGGAAAAGTTATTCATCTCTGAATTATTATATCTCCTTACAAATATAAACTGACCAAATTAATGTTAAAGCGGGAGCCGATAATAGCTATGTATTGTCATGCCCTTTATGCTTGTTAACATGAATTTTCTCTTTTAGAAAGATAAGTGGGTACTTGTGTCTACATTATATTACTTCCTCTTGCCTTTGTAGCGGGGTTTCAGAGTCTTTTAATAACAATTATTACACACAATTGCTTATAGGTACAAGTGACTGGTGCTATGAAAGCCACTATTAGCACCTAGAACCAATACTAATTAACCTCGCAAAGACGGCGAGGGAAGAGACCATGCTACGTGAAAGAGATGAGGAATGAGAGTGGCGTGAGAAAAGAATGCCACCCGTGTCTCTGGAGCAAGAGAAACATTGAATATAGAACAAAAATGTAGTTTTATTACGAATCAAAATAAATTATTTCTACAAAATGTCTCTTATTATTTGTATGTGACTGCCACAACGTGGCTTTTCTTTACCTGTACCTTAAAACTGGCGACATAAGATGACACATGGGCACATTGAATAATCACTGTCTGTGATGAGCTTCTTTCTTCACAAACTCATTCTCTTCCAAACTCCTGAGCACGTACTGAGCCACCTAATTGAACTTTCCCTATAATTTTTTTTATCATGTGTACTCGGAATGAAGAATATGTAATAGGTAATCATTCTCGTATCGGATTTGCAGGTCTTTTTAGGTCTTCGTTCTTCTTATTATTATTATATTTATATTATTGTTATTCTTTATTATTATTATTATTATTAATATATTCTAACAGTAGTAAGTACCTAATATTGGCATTTGCCAAAGATGTTAAAAGACAAAAATTGTGTGGAAAAGCTCTCTGAAAAAAAAAATATTTCCGATATTTCGTCGAGACTATGACGTGCAATCCTTTTTAAACCTGTAGACTTATGGCAGACTTTCGTATGCAGGTGGTGCTCCCATGAGAACTAAATCCGTTTTTATTACTTATAGGCACTTGAGGTGATATGTATATTATAGTAAATATCTGTGTTTTATATTACCATATCATATGAGTGCTAGCATTCTCTGAATTTCTGAAGATTTTCGGTTTGGAAAATCATCCTCAAATTGGTTTTCAACTTCAATCAGGTTATTCCTATCGTACGCGTCCAGTCTTCACCAAACAATTAACTTCAACTTAACAAAGACTAGATAACCTATATATAATAATTCGTCCATAGTTTATTGTTTTTTTCCACTAAAGCTGCTGTTTTACCGGACACTTCCCTTTTCCATAGCTCGTCTTTTAATAGTGTCACACTCCAAGTGTCATGCACATTTATATAGTTTACGTTTAATTTGTGATCGACACAAAAGTAAACACAGACAAAACAGACGCTGAACTGTGCTGCCACAGCTTTCAGTTTTTAACTCCATTTTTATAACACAATTTCACAAATGTTTGTCGACAACCCACTCAACGTCATTCAAGCGTCAAAAAATCTTTGTAGCACTATATTAAGATTTCCACGTGTTCTAAACATTACAAATATACCTTGGGAATAATAGTCGAATTCTCAGATCAATCCTTCCTTCACTTAGACCTACCTTCACTTAGTAAATTGCAAATCCTTTTTATAATTTGCACGCATTTTTAATCTAAAGTAAATGAAGATGAAGATGAAACATCTACTTACAGATAAATTGAGAAAACTGTCCGCCCCGTGACTTCCTAAGGGACATCACGAGACAAGGAGGCTGTCCGTTCCTTTTCTCCGTTACATTAATACTGGAAACTTAAGAGGATTGTTTGTATGATCTGACGCAATATACTTTAAATATTATTAATTATAATATACTTCAATCGCTAGGTTGTGGTGGTTCATGTGTCACAGTCAGAACCTTTAATTATTATTTGTAAGAATGTAGTTTTACATAGAATTTTAAGAATTTAAAAGTTCTGTTTCCACTACACCATATGATGTTACAACTACATATGTCATTCATCATCTAACTAGCCTTTTTCGGCTTCCAGTCTAACCGGATGTAGCTGAATTCCAGTATTTTACACGGTGCGACTGCCTATCTCACCTGCACAACCCACTTACTGGGTAATACGATACCCCTTGGTAAAAAAAAAAAAAAAAAATATTTCTGACATATTAAGACTGACTGTCAGAATTTCGGGCTTCTGATGAACCGTAACGACTGTCAAAGATCTAGACGGAATTTTCTGAACTTTAAAGACAGATTGAATTCACTGAAAGTAACTCAAAGGTAAGGTCTTATTTATAATCTAAGTTTTTTTAAAAAAATCGATTACTAACCTATTTGTATAAAATCTGTCTGTGTCTTATTGTAATAAGAGTTTCAGTACTCTGGACGGACAGCATTTAACATCACAACCTTCCCACTGCTGGGACACAGGCTTCCGCTCTGTGAGAGGGAGTGAGCTATAATTCACCACGCGAGCCCAGTGCGGGTTTGTGGATGTCACGTCTTAGATGGCAGCCCTGTTGGTCTAGTGGTCAGTGACCCTGACTACTATACGAAAGGTCGTGGGTTCGATTCCCACCCAGGAAAAATGTTTGTGTGATGAGCACGATCATTTGTCCTTTGTCTGGGTGTAATTTACCTATAATATGTATGTATTTAGAAATATATATGTATGTTTATCAGTTGTCTAGCACTAATAGCACAAACTCTGATTAGTTTGGGACTAGATGAGGTCGTCCAGGTTTCCTCACAATGTTTTCCTTCACCGTTTTGAGAGCAATGGTGATGAAAATAAATACACAAAGTAAAGTGTCTGCCTGGGTTCCAACTCACGACCTACAACTTGTAGACCGCCAGCACTTAAAATGAAAGAAACACAACAAGCACCCTATTACTCGTATTATATTAAATACCCGATAACAATGCTAAAACTATCTAATGAAAATCGTTTAAAACGCTATTAGACTAGCAGCGATTATCACTAATGGAATTCATTTGCGGAGTCTGACGTCGACTTGAGTCCTATCAAGACGTTAGTTACGGGCAGATGAGAATGTCACTGTTTAACAGCTATGTGATGATGCAATCATTTATTGATATAGTGAATTAGGGAATTATCGGACTGTTTTAACATAAAATTGCATGACCCCTTCCCCTGCCCCGTCATGATAAAAAGCTGTGAGTAAATTCTACAACAGTGAAAATTATATCCTAAAAGTATTTTTCCTTTTAGGGTGGCAAGGAAACACGCGGGCAATCTGCATGTCGATTCTGTAAAAATCTCAACGTGAAAACTTGCGTGGAGTGAGCTTTCAGTGTCATCCCACTGATGCTAGGGATTGACTAACAAGGAAACCTCGCGAGAAATGATGAGATGCGTATTTTTTTTTGCTAACAAACGTTTTAATGGGGTGGAAATCACCCTCAAAGTTCGTACCCCAAAATGATGGTTTGCAGTTTTCACATATTTCTAATAAAAAATTCCGAAATGATTTTAACCCTTAAAAAGAGCATAAAAAATTATGAAAAATACCTTTATTCACATATTTATAACATTTAAAATTGGTCCCATTCAAAAATAATAAATAGTTTTTGAGTTATGAATTTTTTGTTATTTATAATTAAAAAAAATTGTATATCCACAATTCTTATAAATATGTAAATAAAGGTATTTTTCATATTTTTTTATGCTCTTTTTAATGGTTAAAGTCGTTTTGGAAAAAAAAATATTAGAAATATTATGTGAAAACTGCAAACCATCATTTTGGGGTACGAACTTTGAGAGTGATTTTCACCCCATTAAAACGTTTGTTAGCAAAAGATAAAAAATACGTATCTCATCATTTTTCATGTAGATTATTATAGTAAAGCCGGAACTAAATCGGTGAGGGACACCTCGCGAGGTTTCCTTGTAAGTAAAAATTTACAATCATAATCGAGATTTTAATAATATTTTTTTTATAGTAATTCCATTGATCATTTTATATAATTTCAAAACTAGTATTTTAGTTGTAACACAACATTACTATTTTGAACATTACTATTTTGTGGGGTTTTAAAATAAAATAGCAAAACAGAAACTTAAGTCAAAATGTGATGTTTTTTTCTTTTGTTTCCTTAGTTAAAACTCCACGAAATAGTTAGTATTAGTTTTCACAATTAAAATACTAGTTTTGAAATTGTATAAATAGATTTTGCATAAAAAATATTATTAAAATCTCGATTATGATTGTAAATGTATTCTTGGTCAATCCCTAGTATCAGGTAGGATGACACTGACAGCTCACTCCACGCTCACTTCCCCTAAGTTTTCACGGTGAGATGGTTACAGAATGGCACTGCTGATGATAAGTGATCATGGTCACCGCCGCCTAGTAAAGTAAACAAAAACATAATCTGTGTACAAATTCCACTGACGTTATAATTAAACCCACCTCTATCCACCTGGATATTTGATTAAATAAGAGTTGATCCGGAACAAAAGGTTGTATGCCCACATACGTATAAGCTGCTTATTTTTCAAACACATTGGACAATGAAAGAATATAAAGTACAGACGTTTGAAGCACACCTACATTTATATTTCACATATTTAATTTGAAAGAATGAGGGGCCCGTGGCTAAATAATAACAGCCGCACAGGTCGATTGATCAGGTTAAGCTACGCTTGCCGCGGTTGGTCTGTGGATGGGTGACCATCTTTACATACCGAGACCCCTCCGTGCTTCGGAAAGCACGTTAAGCCGTTGGTCCCGGCTGTCATTCGTGGATCTTTGACAGTCGTTACGGGTAGTCAGAAGCTCGAAAGTCTGACAACCAGTCTTACCTAGGGGTATCGTATAACCCAGTAACTGGGTTGTGGAGGTCAGATAGGCAGTCGCTCCATGTAAAATACTGGTATTCAGCTGCATCCGGTTAGACTGGAAGCCGACCCCAACATAATTGGGAAAAGGCTAGGCAGATGATATTTAATTTGAAAGAATATCTGCTATAGGTACTAGATGCATCGTAGGGTAATTACATGTCGAAGATGCCTCACTGCGATGCCTCGCGGCCGCGGTTTAGCTCGCTACCTCGATGCCACGTCCATGTTAAACAAATGTATGCCAATAGACACGCACGCACATGCCAGACATCGAGGTAAACCCCCAAGCAGCCCGCGATGTATCGCAGTGAGGCATCTCTCGCATGTAATTACCCTGAGGTGCGATACTATCCTGAAGATAAATCTAAAACTCCGCGTGCATCTGTACCTAATTATATGTAAACAAACCCCTTCATCCTCCCTCCCTCCCTTCAGTTGTTTTATTTTTCTGTTTACACGAAAATTGTGTTTTTGTATGCAGATGCTTCTCAGATGACAAATATACCTATTTGTGTTTCTTTTTTTTCTTTTCTTCAAACCTTCTGGCTTGTTGCTATGTTCTCACAGCATGATAATTGGTTCGTCCCCAGACAAACTCCTTCACAACGAAAATTTTTATTTTTATTTTATTTTATTAGAAATTTAAGTAAACTACTGTCAGTTAGTTGTACTAGTAGTGACACAGATATATTTGGGGAATACATACAAACAAGGACTATATCGGTCTTTAAGACAAACTAAAGGATCTACACAAATGTTTTACCACAGTTGAAAGTTTTCGCATAATTCGTGCCCGGGGCTGGAAACAATAACGACCGTATATAATAATTGACAGCTTGATCCATAGTAACATAGTAACCAATTGTGCTGAACGCCCACAGGCATATGATATTAATATGCATTGCTAATATTATTATAAGCTAGCATCCGCCCGCAACTTCGTTTGCGTAGATTTCGGAATTCCCGCCGTTTAATATGTTGCTTAAATAATGTGGTAAATTTAATTGGTTTATTTATATATGTATAGAAAAATAAATTAGGTAGGCTTAATACATTCGTGTCTATGAAACCATACATATACAAAAATTCAACCCAATCGGTCAAGCCGTTTAGTAGTTGACATACCGACAGAAGCGCCACCAACCGGATCCAATTGTATTTTTTAAATAATCCAGGAAACCATCGATATACCCATATAAAATTTCAACACAATCGGTTCAGCCGTTTAGAAATTATATGAAAAAGATAAGTACGGAAGGATAATTCATACTACCCGTTGTCCTATTACCTGTTTTCCCGTAGGAATGAAGCATTTTGCCTCGGTAAAAAGTAGCCTATGTTCATCAGGAATAATGTCGGCTTCTAATGATAAAACAATTTTTCAAATAGGTCCACTAGTTTCGGAGCCTATTCAATACAAACATACAATCAAATCTCTACTCTTTATAGTATTAGTGTAGATACGCGTTAATTACTGATTTAATCTATTGAAAGTGTGGACAGCTTCATGTTTTATATTATTACTATCTTTTGCTTGGAGCTTAGCCCGATTGCAGGTCAAAAAAGTCTCCTATATTTAAGGACATAGGATAGTTTTACTACCCAGATCATCGTCGATCCGTGTGTCACACATACATACAAATTCGTTCGGCCGTTAAGGCGTGAAAACGTAACAGACAGTTACTTTCGAATTAATAATATTCAATATAGAGGATGGCGGTGATCATGACGCGCAACCTGTTATTCAATACACGAATCTGGACTTTACTGCGTTGAAACTTGTCGTCGGATATTAAAAAAAGAATTTTCTGTTCCTTGCATTTGAATTTGATCGCGTAGGTATTGCATTTTTCTATGAAGTGGCAGATTTTTGTTTTATAACCGACGAAAAATTTGTACGTTAGGGGGTCTAAAATCATGTGAAATTCATGGTTACAGTTTGCACGGCGATGGCCCTGCCGCCTTGTATAGTATGGATAAATACAGCTACAAAAAATGGCACAAGAAGTTCGAAACGATCAAGTCCAGCTACATAACATCTAGATTTTAGATACATTGCCGATCTTCAAATCAAAAAAAAATAAAATTCTTCCACCTTTTATGTTTGTCATTTGACCAGTAACCCAAAACTTTTAAGGGCACACAGCAAAATCGCTCGGTATTAGAAATAATCTCATTCACCACGGGTTATTTTCTTTCCTCGTACAACAATAGAAAAAAAAAAATATTTTCAAGTTCAGAACATTCAGTAGCCTTACCGTTTTAGTAAGCATTGTACAACAGTCATCATTATAAAGCCAACATCAACGGATTCGGTACCTACATCAAACTAAGTAACTTTGGGCAAAAATAATTGCTGGGAAACTTTTAATTTTTGTGTAAAAATTCTGCTACCGCTATTTCCGCAATGTAACGCGCGGACAGGGTCGTGGGAGTATTTAAAGTAAAGTTATAACATTTAACGTTCCTCCATGTAAAATACTGGTACTCAGCTGAATTCGGTTAGACTGGAAGCCGACCCCAACATAGTTGGGAAAAGGCTAGACAGATGATGATGATTTAGCGTTCCTAAGTATGGTTTAGTACAAAAAAATAAACATAATGACGAGAACAAGTGACTCTCGGCTACTTTAAGCGTATTTAACACCCAATATTTGGTTTTAACCGAGTATAACACTCAAAAAAAAGTTTTTCAGGTAGCGAACAGAGAATTCATACAACACAGAACAGAGAATTCATACAATTTATATTCATACCGAGATAACGTGAGAATTTACAGCAATGAATAAATATAAAATTATCATTTGATAAATCTAAAATGAAATAACAGTATCTTTGCTCAGTAAATTTCTAACGCACTTCACACCCGAATAATTTCAAAAGTAAACAAAAACATAATCTGTGTAAAAATTCCACTGTAGCTGGAATTAAACCCACGTGTACATTTGATCAAATAAGAGTTCGTCCAAAACAAAAGGTCTCATACTACGTATAAGCTGCTTAATGTTTCAAACAGATTGAAAAATGATAGAATATAAATATACAGACGTTTGACGCACACCTTAGGTACATTTCTCTTTCACATTATTATTTACTTTGAATGTTTTACAACGGATGTCTCTGACAAAGGACTTTGTTACACATTGTTGGAAAATGTTCTATAGAAGCTGTGTGTGTCGCGAAAACAAACAAAATGGTTCTAAAAGAGGTGACAATATCTAATAGACACACGTGTCACACGATCGATCTTAATCTGAATCATTTTGAAGAATATTGCTGATCCATTGCTAGTATATTTGAAAAATGTGTCTGCTCAACAACATAAATAACGCAATGATCGTTATTGAACTGTCAAAATGAAACCCAATGCTACTGATAGTGCGTTACGCAATTGCTCCGCTGATACCTAGCCTTTGAAAGCGATTTTCATGAAGAGTTGAATTGAAATTGTAAAACATAATCTAAAGGTTTTATCGTAATCGCCTGCACAAAGTGCGTGTACTGAATCTTCTATTTTCGGTCGATAATTAAGAGGTTTGCTTTTGAAATACTTTTTGAAATCATTTTATAGTGGTTAGACGAGTAAAACTCTAGCTTTAAGTGAAATTAATGGACAGGCCTTTTTATGTAGCATAAGCGTAATCAGCGTATAACGTCCCCACTGCTGGGACACAGGCTTCCTGTCGGTGAGTGCGATTGGGCCGTAATCGCCACGCGGGCCCAATGCGGGTTGGTAGATTTCACATTTCTTCGATGTTTTGGTTCTAGGACATGCCGGCCTCACGATGGTTTCTTTTACCGTTTTGAGAGCAATGGTGATGAAATAATTTACACTAAACAATGTGACTATCGTATAATATATGTGATTTTGATTTTATTACAAAAACCTACCTACCTTTCTACGTCCGTTCTGGTAGAAAAACTTGGAATGGTGAAGCTCAAATGAAACAGTCGTGATGGCTATTTTCCGAACGTCTTCATTTTCGGAGGTCTGCCATCAGCATTCCTTGAGAACGTTGTTATGCTGGGATTCCAAAAAATCTACTCAGTCTGGTGATTATTACCATTGAAGCTATCGTTGAATTTATGTATCTCTAAGAGCCCCATAAAATTCAAAGGCTAGTTCTCATGACCTTATTTTGTACCTAATACCCAACAAAAAAATTACCAACATCAGTGCCCCACAGTTCTACAAATTAACCATTTATTCTCACAAATACGTCCGTCCATAACAAAAGGTTCCGTTCTGGAACGTTTCACAAGTTTTTTGCTTTAGTTTTGGAAAGCGTTCTCGTGTTCTTCAAAATTAATGAATAGTTCGCTGAGGGAAAGTTTTCTTCACGCCAACTTATCCGTTTGGTCTTTATTATTTTGTGCTGTTTGAGGTACTTTAACGAAGGAAGTCTTAAATACAAATACGTTGAGCTTTCTGGAGAATTCTGAATTCAGCAAAAAAATAGATATAACATACAATTTCCTACTGGTTACCTGAAGGTTACCGGGATCCCAGGTAAATAAGGACGAGTTAACTACAATTTAGTGGTAACAATTTTTAATAGCTTTCTTACTCTTTTCTAACCAAGCAATAAAAAGCTTACTCTTTGCATTCTCGCTTGACACCACTACGTGATTAGTATAAGAAAAGTTCGTGAAAGATACTTACATATTTATTGAGATGATTAACCATTACAGTTGAATGACGTAATTACAGAAACAACTGAAAAGCCATTGTGTCTCGCGTGGATCCACGTTAACGAAAGGTAAAGTAATGCTTAAGTCATCTGAATATACCGAGTACAGTACGAGTATTATGTGGTTAGAAGTGAGAAGTGAGACTCCATTAAACTTCCAACTAAGACACATGAGTTTCTTCAAGCGTCTTAGCTCTTGAGACATTTCAACTTAATTCCCAAAACAAAACACAAATCTGATTTATTCCCGAAAGCTAGTGCGGTCGCTTACTTCTCTAAGTTCTATACAATAGCAACAAGTACTTGCTAAGTAAGTTACTATTGTTTGTAGATTTACTTCCGCCGATCTGACGTCACCTGCATTGGCTTGTAGGGAGTGGAGCACACAAGTGCTCCACCATACATACATACAAAATGTATAGTGCAGATTGCGAGGATACAATGGTTGGCCAAAAGCTTGTGGAAATGTTTTCAAAGTGGTTATTTGTGTTGCGATTGTTAGGATTGTGAATGGGTTTTTGTAATAATAATTATGAGCACTTTCTTTTCGTTTTAAGTGGCACTTTTCTGTCGTTTCTAAATATAGCCTGTCTTTTTTTTTTTTTAAACAACTTTTTCATTTAGGTACAGACACCAGCACATCAAGCTACTACAATCTGTCGGATTTCTTTAATAGATTTTCAACTTTATCGCTGAAGTATAAGGCTCAAAGTTGATTGGGAAAATTTGACAGTTTCGGGTAGCTTGATGTGCTGGCGTCTGTAGCTACATAAAAGCCAGAGCATGAGAGCAGTGGTAGCCCAGTGGTAACGGATGCCACTGACGAGGGGTCGTAGGTTTGAGCCCAGATAGTCACATTGTTTTATTACCTATTGATAGTTCTAAAATTATATAATATATAGTTTTATTATGATATTATCATAATCTCTCTGCCGTTTCCCAACTATTTTGGAGTCGGCTTCCAGTCCAACCGGATGCAGCTGAATACCCGTATTTTACATGGAGCAATGCCTCCACAACCCAATTACTGGGTGTTACCCTTAGGTAAGACAGGTTGTCATACTTTAGGGTTTCTGACGACCCATATCTACTGTCAAATATCGACGAATGACAGCCGGGACCAACGGCTTAACGTGGTTTCCGAGGCACGGAGGGGTCTTGGTACGTAAAGATGGTCACTTATCCACGGACGAACCACAGCAAGCGTAACTTAACCTGATCGATCATCCGTGCGGCTGTTATAACTTAGCCACTCTAAAAGCCCCACTAGAACTATATACATATACTAATGATAAAATTCAGTAGGTACAAACTCTTTCATAACACAAAATATTCCTACAAACACGTACTGCCACATAAAAAAACCATTAAAACAAAAAGCAATTGGAACTGCAATAATTAAAACAGTCCACTCAAATGATTTTATAACCGTTTTAATTTTTACAGCGCCGGCCGCTCAAAATGGCGGCACGGCCAGGCATGATAGATTTAATTTGTTTTCATACATTACGCTCCGTAATGGACGCTTTAAAAACCTCTCTCTATCTCTTCTTCTTTCTCTCTCTTTCTCATTTAAGCGTCCATTACGGAAAGAAAAGAAAGAGTCCAAAAAGCAGGTAAATTCTCTACTGAGAATTAACCTGCTTTTTGGACTCTTTCATCGTAAGTTACAAACAAAAACATACCGTTCATGAGTTAAATTCAAGTGGAATTTTGTTCAAGAGTATTTCTATATGACTAAAAACTAGTCAGGTATTTGCCGCAAGAGAACCAAGGCATCCCACATAGTCCGTAGAACGGCCAAACGTAACTGGCAATGGGGAGGGTATATTACTCGCTGACTTGAGGCCAATGGAGCCAAAAGGTTATGTAGTAGCGACCGCGTAAAGGAAGGCGTACTGTTGGAAGGCCTCCCACAAGATGGACCGATGACCTTGAGCAAGCCGCAGGATGCGGGAAACACTGGACCGGTCGATGTCATGAACCTTTTGGGAGGCCTAGGTCCCGCAGTGGATGTCATTTGGCTGAAATGATGAAGTTGAGTCAGGTATTCTCAAGAATGCACAGATTATTATCAAGATCGATACCAATTACATCATTAAAATATACTTTCGTACAGTAACTGGTATTTGAAATAAGCACCACTTCAAAATTTTTGTTCAAACTATTATGACTCTTACAATTAGTGTTATTTCTCTCACTGCCCTTGAAGTTGATTCAAAGAGAAAATGAATTCACGTCGCTTCTAGTAACACTGAATTCCGAATCGTTGTCAGTGCTTTAATAAACCATTTAAATTGTACGAAGGATTGAAATACGGTGGCCATTCTGCGAGGAAATCTAACAAAACAACGTCTTACAATGACAGAGCTCAGCATCAGATTAAATTAGGTATATTTCACTGAAGAGTTTTCTCGGCTTATAGCTAGAGATGTTTTCCTTTACAATTTAGTTTGGAAGTCATTAGTAAGCGGACAGTTCATTCATTCATAATATGGAAGGTACAGGCCTAAATTTCAAACCTACAGCTCCAGACCCACAGAGATATGGAACAATTTAAAATTTAAATAGGATTCCGTCTGCTTTCACGGAGTTGAGAGTTTGGTCTGTAGATTCAATGTGTTTTGTTGAGATTTCAGAATACAGACTGTTTGAACATGGTTTTTAGTACATAATTAAAAAATGTAGGGTAAGTCTAGGAGTTTTTAAGAAAATAGTGCTTCAACACTTAGATACATGACACATTTGATTCTTTTTTTTTTTAACTTTTCGCACAGAAAAAAGGTAGAAAGGCGGACTTAATGCCTTAGGCATTCTTTACCAGTCAACCAAGGGTGGTGAAGAGATTAGATGGCAGGTGCTTTGGTTGAACCAAACAATGATAAAAAAAAACTATTTAAATTGTTGAATTATAAATCAAAAAAACGTACACTAATACAAAATATATATAATATATATACATACTATTTACTATAATATATACTTATCATATATATATATATACGAGTATATATATACATAAACAAATTATTGCAGCGTCAGAGGCATTGTTCAGAACGTCAAGGGTGCAGGTGAACAGATATTTTCGACACTAGCAGATGGGACATGGTCTGTTCAGGAGCACAGCAATGTGTTGGATGAATCGATAGTGACACATTTACACGATACATTAAAAACATAGAAGCAGCTTTTTTGACGTTGTTTTTTAATGATAATACACACATCAATTGTTCTTGAGTCAGACAAAGTTGTTCAATTCCAAATTAGTAGTAGTTACCTAAAAGTATCTTTTTTAAACTTTATGTACAGTTGAAGCATATTTTAATAACAGACAATCGCCTAATAGAGCCTACCCTAGCACGGGATGAGCTGGACTCCTTCAACAAGAACTGGTCCTTAGCAGCTTTGAACAGAGAGAAGTGGAAAAAGAGTAGGGAGGCATTTGCCCTGCAGTGCTCACAGGCTAATAATATTAATAAACACTCAATACAATTTGTTTTCCTTCAATTTCAGTGTCAGTATGGAAATCATTCACTCAAATTAAAGCAAACCGCTCCTTGTATTAAAATAGCGGTTTTCACGCTTAAGAATTTTAGTGACGATATATTTTTCACACGCTATCGTCATCCTTATTGCCAAGAACATAAACTTTATGTTACCGTAAAGTTTATAGTGCGTAGGCGACTGAGCTCCATTATTACCTTAGTAAATATAGTGAAACTAGTGATAAAGTCAATTTGCACGTGGTTTGGTGTCGTCTATATTTGAACAGCTTATGTGAATTTGCGATGTTCATTTTGCAAATCGAAATAATGGGACACAATGTAGACAACAATTATCGTGAGCAAAATATATACATATATAGGTAATCACACTAATATTATAAAGGCGAAAGTTTGTGAGTGTGCGTGTGTTTTCAAACGGCTGGACCAATTTTGATGAAATTTGGCACACAGATAGTTTATAACCAGGATTAACACACAAAATACTTTTTATACCGATATTCTTACGGGATCGAGACCTATACGTGTGAAATCGCGGGGCGGACCTAGTAATATAATAACTAGCCCGTACTGTCCCAGTGCAAGGCAAAAGGCCTCCCTTTCCGTTTTCCACTCAAGTCTATCTTGAGCCAATATGGACCAATCCTTCACATAGGCGTCAACTGAATCCTGCCATCTACGCCTACTAAAATAGGCATAGATTGATAGGAGCAGAATATACAACGTGTAACGTTAAATGCGCAAAACCTCAGACACTCCAACTGATTTTTAATTCAATTGACCTATGTCACAGAGAAAATAAGTCATTAAAAAAATTGTAAGGGTTTTATGTGCTGTTTTAGTTTTACTGGATATTCTGATCGTTTCTTGCGTCTGCGACGACGCTTTATCGAGGGAGGAGTCGTCACCGGGCCGCTGCGCCGCGCTGACATGGGGTTGCTTGACTTATTAATAAATAGACACGGCAACGTTTTTAATGAAGATTTTTTGAAAAATGTGACCTATGTTAAAAAGTGGTTCAATTAATTCTGCTCGTTATTCTGATCAAACTATTTTCAGGTTTTGCGCATTTAACGTTACACGTTGTATATATACATTTTAATATATATTTATTGCTAAAACACATAGCCTATTTTACAATTTGGTTTCAACCACACAGCGAAAACCTCTCAGGGTTTGTGTGCTGGCGAGCCGTTTATTTAAAAGAGAATGCCATGGGACTGTACCGACTTGCGATGGAGCGGGTCACAACCAAGTGTAGTTCGTAAAATGACTTCTATTTTTTCAATTAGATTTGCGTTTTTTTTTTTTTTTTGATAAAGAATTCCGAATTTCGGACGTCAAAAGTAAACGTATTTTTATTTACTCTTATGTCACTGACATTGCACTTCATTCCCAAATGTTGCTACTACGTAAAAAATATAGGTACTTACCTACAAACAAACATTTAAATGAAGAAGATATTTTTTGTTAGTACCTACCGATTTACTATAATACTAGGTATATTTTTATGTGAGTCAAAAAATCTTTAGGTCACGTGATGCGTCGTATTAATTTAAATTATTATTTCAGGATACATTCTTTCTTTAAATGCTTACATTTAAAGAAAACAGGACCATTTAAAAAAAAAGAATCGTTTTTATTGTGACGTATTGCATTTGTTCTGTTGCGCCGTCACGGATAACGTGACTTTCAATATTGGTTTCATTTGAACTATTTAAATATAATTAAAATCCTTATTAACGAAAACTTTCAGGTGCTTTTCCATAACGTAGTCTTTGTGTGATAATCCTTAGCGATGCCTCTATCATTCATTGTCCCACGAACTCCACGAAGGTTGAGGAGATCGTGGAGTACCTGCGTGTGAAGACCAACTGGACTCTGAGGGTCGAGAAGTTGGAGCCGCGTCACAACACGAACTTCAAGTCGTTCGTGGTGCGTGTTCCGACACATCATCTCGAGAAGTTCCTCAAGGAAGAGTTCTGGCCGAAGGGTGTTGTGTATCGCCGGTTTCGTGGCCGGCTACATGACACCAGTCAGCGAAACACGACGCCGACACTTCGTGTAGTATAAGTTCTGTTATGTTGTATTTATTTATAGTATTTTTAAGTTATATTAATATAGTATTGTATTTTGTGATAATTTTGTATGTATTAGTTTATAAGTATGTTTGTATTAGTATGTATTGTTTTTTTCTATGGGTCTTAGTTGCCTGAAATAAAGGAATAAATAAATAAATAAATAATAAATTGTCATCGTTCATTCGCCATTTTCTCGAACGTAACCTCAAAATATTGAGTAGGTAAATGGTAAATAAATACGAATTGCGGAAAACCATGTAAAAAATAGTTAGCAATATAGGAAGGGCATTAAATTCGCCTCCAAATACCTGTTTGGTTGTGACAGCAGACTTTTCGTTTGGTACAAAGCGCCCTATATTTGATGGCATTCTTCTTTTACAAAAATAGATATTGGTTGTACTTTATATCTAAAACCACATGCTTCGATTGTGATGGCGGTAGAGCTTAATGAAATACCTGCCCCGTGGGAAGGTGCGAGTTTATGTATGAATATATGTAGATATGTATGTATGTATATGTATGTGTACCTACTGACTGACATGGTTATTAACGCACAGCCCTTAACAAAGGCGTTAGAAGCTTGACATTTCTGTTAATAGTAGCTACAGTTTGCATTCTATAGTACCGATGTGTAGCTACAATTAGGTACGCATTGATACAATATTATGGAATAAAGATTTTAGACAGTTAAATGAATTCTTGTCGATGAATCTTTTTGAAAGTGACCTATTGACGTTTGAAAACTCCCTTTTCACATAACACATACTTCACGCCTGAAGCCCCCGATGTCTTGTGCAGAGGTGCAACTAAAGCACCTACACCCACATTTAACCAGTTTTATTTAAGTACAGACGCCAGCACATCAAGCTACCCGAAACTGTCAAATTCTACCAATCAACCATGAACATAAGGTTCATGGTTGATTGGTAGAATTTGACAGTTAGCGATAAAGTTGAAAATCTATTAAAGAAATTTGACAGATTGTAGTAGCTTGATGTGCTGGCGTCTGTACAATGTAACAAGAGGCAAGCCTAATTCCATCAATCAGAAACAAATCCAGACTCCAGGCTGCTCTAAGAAATTCCAGATGGAAAAACCCAACAGGACTTTGCCGATCGGTAAATCGAACGTAGAACCTCATGCTCAACAGTGATGCTACCGACCACCGGACCAACGAGGCAAAAGCTAGCGATTTAACTCACAATTCCCTCTTCATGGGGTACAAATATCGGTTGTAAGATCGTACGGGGAATACCAAAAATAACGGATGAAGTCGCAAGCAAAAACTAGTGTCCTATATACAGGGTGGCCAAAAAATCGTGGATCAAAAGAAATAGGGAGATAAAGGAGGTAATTTCCAACAAAAAATCTTTCTACAGCATGGCCACAATTCAATTGTTTCACGGTATGTTTTTAAAATGAGAAATATTTTTTGGTAACACTTCAAAATTTTTGGAAAAAAATAATTGCTCTTTAAATTTGGTACCCAGAGCCGCAATAGAACTTTTGTAGTGCTGATACATTATCTAGTAATAATACAGTACCGTTTGATTTATTGTTTTATATCACATTTTTTTTAATTAGTCTAATTATAAAATAACTCGGTCTTTTATTTAAAGAAAACCAAAATATTCATAACTTTTAGGGCAAGTAAATTATGGCCATGCTGTAGAAAAGTTTTTGCTGGAAATGACCTCCTTTATCGTTATCGGCCCCCTTGTATAGTTAGCAACGGATATTACCACGAGTGGTACAATAATGGCGGCTCCCATTCTGACAAGTAAATAGATTTCTATACAAGCGAATGTATTTAAACCTCGAGCGAGCTCTTCAATGTTATTTACATGTCTCAATTCAATTGGTGTCGCATTCAATTGCCGTTTTCTATTATGTGAATAATTTAGAGAACGTTTCCAATTGAGATTTTGGCGAGATTCAGCTTTCTTATCATGGTAATACCTATTCTTATTATCTTACGAGTAATTCTGCCGGTCAATTCTGGAAAAATCTCACCGTGATAACTAAGGTTAAGTGAGCTGTGAGTCATAAATGCTAGGGATTGACACTATTGACGGCTCACTCCACGCTCACTTCACCCAAGTTTCCACGGTGAAATGGTTACCAAATCGCACGACTGGTGTGCCAATAGACTTAGTTCTGTAAGGTGATTTTAGAATGGTCTGATATTAAACATTTTTGATTTTAAAACTGTCAAAACGAGGTAAATAGAGAATAGCAGAAGTCGTGATTGGATAAGGAATTGACGTGGTTTTGAAGTAAAGAATCGTTTAGTGGTCATAGTGAATGCCTTGAAGTGTTATAGGTATAAAACAAAGGTTATCATGTTTTTCCACTTTCATCACAGTTGATACCATTTTCTTTTTATTTATTATTTCTTTTTGCGTTACCTACAACATGTCACTAATAACACAATAGATATTAGATAAAACAAGCTCGGTGTTCCCAGAACTCGATTAAAACAGCTGCATTAGACGTACATACACAGCCTGTTCCTAATTAGTGTATGTGGCTGATTCATGATGTTTCTACCGTGGCTAATTTTGAGGTTATTAACTCCCGATTATAACGAGGTTATAATATTAATGTCCGGTTATCTAGTAACTGACTGGGTAATGCTAAGCGTTAGGTGGCGTTTGAACCGTTGATCAAAATTAATTATTTATTTATTAATGATTGTAGGTTGAGGTTTATACATAGACAGTAGGATTTATCCGCAACTTATGTCTTGGCAGTGTTGTGAAGTCGGTCGTGTCATAGCATAGTAGCTTCAAACTAACTTGGGTGTCAAGACCTTTAGAAATTAACCTCGTATTTGTTAAAAGACTGAAGACGTAATTTCTTATTCTCATAATAACTAGCTTCCGCACACGGCTTCGCCCGCGTGGTTTGTCGATACATCCTATGTCCTTCCCAAGGCTTCAAAGTCCCCATACCAAATTTTATCAAGCTCGGTCAGCAGTTTTTGAGATAAGCCGGAATAAACAGACAGACAGACAAAAAATGTAATACGAAAAGTTTACCAAGGGTGATTGGTAATTAAAACAGCGTTAGTATAGTAATTCACAGACTAAATTTATCAACACGGTGATATACAGGGTGGCTCATTCAGAGCGGTCAGTATGGGAAAGTCTGAAACTATAAGATATACGAAGATCTGTTCTTAGGAACCATGTCATCGATTTTAATAACAAGAAAAACTGCATTCATACATTTTAAAAAAACCTGTACTCAGCTCGGGAATCGAACCCGGTCGTTTTGAAAAAAAAAACTAACACTATTTCTATTTAGATATCGATTGTGTAGGTCTTAAGCAGTAAATGTTTCTATGGAACATGATGTCTAAAATGAATAAAAGGCTTTGTTTTCACATACTTTTATTTATTTTAGTAGGTGTTCGTAGTGACCACCATTACAATATTCAACATGTTCAGGAATCTAAACTTGTCTCTATGGTTGTTTGTAGGTACCTCTTTGCTGCTTTTAGAGGCCCTAGGAGAAATGTCAGCAGAAGTAAGAGAACAACTTTATTTTCAACATGATGGAGCACCGGCTCACAATAGTCGCATAGCTAGAGACTTTTTAACTGAGCACTTTTCCCAGAAATGGATTGGTACGAACGGCCCTATCACATGGCCCGCGAGGTCGCCCGATTTAACGCCTCTAGACTATTTCTTGTGGGGTTATGTTAAGGATGAAGTGTACAAAACAAGCTATGACACCGTTGAAGACCTAAAAGCAGCCATAGAGTCAATTTTAACGCAAATTCACCACATGAAGATACAAAATGCAATAGTAAGATCGTTACCTAAACGTGTTGAATATTGTATTGAAAAAAAACGGTGGTTACTTCGAACATAAATAAAAGTATGTGAAAACAATGCCTTTTATTCATTTTAGACATCATGTTCCATAGAAACATTTACTGCTTAAGACCTACACAATCGATATCGAAATAGAAATAGTGTTAGTTTTTTTTTTCAAAACGACCGGGTTCGATTCCCGAGCTGAGTACAGGTTTTTTTAAAATGTATGAATGCAGTTTTTCTTGTTATTAAAATCGATGACATGGTTCCTAAGAACAGATCTTCGTATATCTTATAGTTTCAGACTTTCCCATACTGACCGCTCTGAATGAGCCACCCTGTATAATTATACATTTTAGGTAGCACTGGTGGCACCGATCACACCATCCGAAATTGTTGAATTGTTCAAGTAATCACGAGCGAGCTTACACGCCTGTGGAGTCCTACGAGTAGAACCTCGGTGGCGCGACACGTAAATACCGCGCGTCTGGCAAGGGCGCCTCACCCCCGACCCTCGCTCGATGAAGTGCCATCCCGCGCCGTAGCTGAGCCTGTGGCTTTAAATTCTCGTCTGTGACCTCTGAGTTCGTTTCGGCCTTTCTTCTCAGAGTAGTCAGACAGGAAACTCCGATCTCATCGAGCTTTACATAATAATAATTTGATCCAGCCTGTCCCATCTTGCTGTTCGCTACCCAGCGACGCCCAAGCCGAGGTTTATACCCCACGGGGGGTGCCCTTAGCGTGCAGTTGCTTAGTCTATTAGATATTCACCGCTGGCTGGAGGCTTTGAGTTAAGGCAATCACAGGATAGTCCGGTTAACTAGTTACCACCTCTCAAGGTCAACTACACCATGCCATTAGATAACCATGATGCCATTTATAAAACAAAAACAAGACCGCGGGCGCCTCAGTGTCCGATGCGCGCGCTTCGCGTGTGGTGGTGTCGTCGATGCTTGCAGGTTAGCTGATATATAAGTAAAAAATATCGTATATACTATGATATGCTTTTAGTAATAAGCTGTAACTTTGACAATACACACAGACACTTCAATTTTATTTATTTGTACAGATGTATGAGTAATTTTCATAATTAAAAATAAGGATCCAAAAGCTGCCAAAACTCAATAAAAACAGTAAAAACAAATTAATACATAGTTGAAGTGTGCAACCAGTGAATACAGGGATTCTTTCACGGTTATACTGTAACATTACCAAGCTACAAATACTTACTGGTATTTTAATATAATGGAATTGAAATACATTAATATAAAACGGGACACAGTTACGTTGCAGACAATGGCGAAACAAAAGAATAAAAAGAACAACAAATAATTATTCTACGAGATAAGAAAATGAATAAAATTGTTCTATCGAGCCCGGCCATGATGGAATGCCGCTGAAATGGATTCTTTTAATACCTACGCCACGTTATGAAGAAGCTGCGGACAAATAATTTTGGAACCAGATATTAAAAAGAAAGTTTTTAATTTTCTGTCCCAATTTTCTACCTTAAAGGAAAGCCTCGAAGAATAACATTGTTATATGTACATCTGTCTACCCGTTAATTGTTATTTATTTCTGAGGAGAAGTATTTTTTATTTGTTCTTAAAAATCTTTTCATAAGTTAAGAAACCTTGACGAGCGCAAAAGACAAGTTTTAATGCCGCACTCAGGGCCGTCACTTAAGAATTTTATTAATCACACAACCTATCATCAAATCATATTCTTTGCCACAGTGCACGCACTGCGATTAAATTTTTTAATCGCATGCTCATGAGAAATAAAATCGCAAACGCAAATCATTTTTCGAGTGAATTCTTAAGCGATTTTTTACCGCAGTGCGTGGGCTCTAGAATATTGGTATTGTTCACAGATTGGCGATTATTATCCGCAACGACTAAAATTCTTAGTGCCCGTTTAGCCTAGGTATTGCTCCTATTTCAGAACATAAGTAATTATACATATCCATAACATTTAGGCAATAAAAGCCGCACGGGGCGATCAATCAGGTTAAGTTACGCTTGCCACCCGTGGATAGGTGACCATCTTCACATATCAAGACCCCTCCGTGCCTCAGAAAGCTCGGAAAGCTGTTGGTCCTGCCTGTCATTCGTGGATCTTTGACAGTCGTTACGGGTCGTCAGTAGCCCGAAAGTCTGACAACCAGTCTTACCAAAGGGTACGAGTATTGTATTATCTAGTAACTGGGTTGTGGAGGTCAGATGGGCAGTCACTCCATGTATAATACTGGTATTCAGCTGCATCTGGTTAGACTGGAAACCGACCCCAACGTAGTTGGGAAACGGCTAGACAGATGATAGTTCAATTACAATTAAAATTGAGTAGTAATATTGTGATACATTTTTTGAATACTGCATCACGTCTGATCTCCGGAGGGCGCGGGTGAGGTGACCATGTGTAGTACTCCCACAGCTCGACCGTTAAATTTAAGACCCATGTTAGAGGCGGCTAATCAATAATTATTAACTTTAATATAACATCATATTCTATACTTTTGACTGACACCGCTTTTCCTAATTTATACTTTTCAATTAAACTTAATAATATAATTTTTATGTAGGTATTTTAAAGTAACGACTCTGAGTACTGACTGAAATCGACTCGAATCGGACACAATGCGAATTGTTACTGAATAAATGAATTGAAGTAGATGTTTACTTCGAATTTTTGGTTCTAAGACATGGCAGTTTCCTTACGTTGTTTTCCTTCACTGTTTTGTATTTCCCTATAATACCTCTTACTTACAGTGACAATTGCCTTTCAATATTCAGCAGTAAGTATGTCAAGTATGTGTGTGCGGAGGACAGGATGTTGTGGCACAGTTTGGGAGAGGCCTATGTCCAGCAGTGGACTGCGATAGGCTGAGTTGATTGGTTGATTGAGTATGTCAATTTAGCCCACAGGGTTATGGTAATGAAATAATTTACACAAAGTGAAGTGCCTGCTTGGGATAGAACCCACGACGACGACACGTAAGTCGCGGCCAGCACTGGGCCACCACTGCTCTGTAAGTAAGATATTAAAACTTATTCCCAAACGCGTCTATCCGTAAGATCAGAAAATTTCACCGACAGGATTTCGCCCCGCGGTTCTGTTTCCATGAATAATTTCACGCATGTCACGCCGCCATGCCACGGTAATCACTACATAGTATAAAACAAAGTCGCTTCCCGCTGTCTGTCCCTATATATGCTTAAATCTTTAAAACTACGCAACGGATTTTGATGCAGTTTTTTTTAATAGATAGAATAGTTCAAGAGGAAGGTTTATACGTATAATACATGCATAATATAGTAGAGAAACACTGATCATGTTAGGGGTTTCTAATGTGATGTCGTAAATAAACACATTTTTGTGCGCTTACATTGCAAACGCTGGCTTAACCCTACGAGATAGATCAAAATAATGTACTTACTACAGTATTGTACACCTTAAAAAGGTCTACAAAAAAGTCCGCGATGGCATATGTCTATCTCTTAGGGATAACCCACAATAACCATTTTTTATCCTATACTTTTTAAGAGAAATAATGGCTCTAAAATTATCAGTGTTTCTCTACTATATTATGCATGTATTATATGCATATAAACCTTCCTCTTGAATCACTCTATCTATTAAAAAAAACCGCATCAATATCCGTTGCTTATTTTTAAAGTTCTAACCACACATAGAGACAGACAGACAGCGGGAAGCGACTTTGTTTTATACTATGTAGTGATAGTGATCAGCATTGCACCCGTGCGAAACCGGGGCGGGTCGCTAGTATTATAATACAGTAATGTAACTCGGCCGCACGATAGAAATAAAAGCCTACAGCCGCGCAGTACGTAAACATGCGTTAGGGCTGCCCGTCTCCAGCATTTTAATTACATTTGCCTACTTTCTGTTTCTATTTAGTTTTGTGATTGTAAATATCCTTTTTATGTAAAAAAATGAAATACTTTGTACATTGAATAGGAAGTGTTCAATAAAAATGCGTGTTGTTTTTTGATTGGTAGATTTAGCTGACTACGAATGTTTTAAATTCACAACCCTCAAACATCTAAATATTATATATGAGTCTAGCTGTTGTTGTTAATACCGAGAAAATAAAACCAGTTTTTAGTGGTATATGTTGTTATAGTAGCAGCAGAAACACTTTGTGACAATTTCGAAAACTAGGTATCTAATGACACATAGACGGTAAAAAATTTTTTCTAGTATTATTCATACACACAGATAATAAACAAATATTATTAATAATAAAATATCACGTCTTTACTTTGAATTGTGCAAACTAACAAAACACACATGCACCGAAGTTTTAACACAAGCGTAAGTAG
Source organism: Eremobia ochroleuca (assembly GCA_949629135.1). NCBI lineage: Eukaryota > Metazoa > Arthropoda > Insecta > Lepidoptera > Noctuidae > Eremobia > Eremobia ochroleuca. The sequence goes on from OX451394.1 coordinate 20,579,293, forward strand.
GTAGGTACCTACCGTATCATGATTCATTCAGAACCGCATATAACTACCTATTTCACTCGTCTCAATAACTTTCCGTTACTCTATTCGCTTTATTAATCCAAACACCTTTTTTTTCGTGAGATAAAAGGAAGTACTTATCCATTAAAAAGACACACATTATGTACCTACCTACTAGTAAGTAAAATTATTTTATAGTCTTACCTTTCAGTTTCCAAGTAATTTAAAAAAAAAATTAAATTTTTATGTCTGGATGCGTTATTGACGAATTCATACAACCAAAAACAGCACAATGTTTCCTACTCGTCATATTAACTGATTTTTAGAGAAAAAATCGCGCGGTTATTGTTAAAAAACAACACACCGTCCGTTCGACACTGCGGTACAGCCGTGACTGTCTGCGCCCCGAGCGCACCACGAGATCGAGGCGCGTAGGTATAGCTCGCGTTTCGTCGGTTTGTATGAAGTTGGAGTACTGTATTATAATATTACCGTGGCCATGCCGGGCTGTTAACAATCACAGTTCGTAATTAGTGTGAACTCATTAATTTATAATAGTCTCTGTTTGCAGACACGGGCTAATGGATGGACGATGGATGTTGGTTCAGTTGGATAGTGTGACTTGAAGTTTGTAACTAGGGCGACATAGCACTGCATGTCACATTAGGCTGCCTAGTTTTAAAATATACTATGTAGTTCGAAAAAGCATACTCTTTTTTTTTTCAATTGATAAGAACGATTAATATTAGCTTTATAACTTATTATCTAAACTTCAAAACTAATATTATAAAGAGAAGAGATTTTATATTTTTTGTGTGTTTGTTTGTTTATTACACTTTCACGCTTTAACGGCTGAACGGATTGGGATGAAGTTTGACATAATATGTATGGTTAGAACATGGCCTGGATTAGGATATAGGATACTTTTTATCCCGATATTCCCACTGGATCAAGACGTATGCGGGTGAAACCCGGGGTGAAGCTAGTAAGACAGAAAATTGTAACGATGCATGCTTAAAGTTATGTAATAATTAGGGAATGTTTAAACATTTATTCATATTTAATCGTCTCTTAACTTAAACTTACGTTTATAAATAAACCCCTAAAGGAGTATGGCGAGTTTGGACCCACATTATTTATAAATTAACCAAGTGACGTTCACTTGCAAGTTCATATTTACTATAATTAAGAGTTTATAAGAGGATTATATAAAAAATATTGAGTCACTAGATGATGGGAATTAAAAGTTAGAAAAGATTTTTATTTACATAAAAATAAGTCATCATGCAGTAATTAAACGCACCGTGCTTCGTATTAGGAGTAGAAGTCGGTGTGGTTATACGAGTAGTTTCATCCTATATCAATCCAGTCTATGCTTACAGTATTAATTTCATTTTCATATCTCGTTTTGACCATGTCACTATTTTCGAGTTCCTAGCTTCCAGACGTATTTTTTATTTTGAGTAGGTATGTAAGTAGGTACCTATATTTTGCCAGAGAGACTGATACAGAAACACGATGGTAGTGTTGGTAAATATTTCTATTATGTTTGATCACCTTTTTGAAAGTACATAATACATAAACAAGATATTGTATTATATTATTAAATAAGCACTATTAGATTCGTTTTAGTTTATAATCTTTTACATTGCATATCTTTTTTCTCCCAGCCTCTACGACTTACTGCCCATTTGCATTTTTGCTAGTTTTATATAGTTCTACAACTAGGTATAAGTTTCCGTACTGCACGATACTCCTAACAGTGGGTCCCATTGTACTATTGAAGACAAAAGTGCATGGAGAGCCTAAGGTCGACTTTTGACTGTGAGGTTTTGCATTACGTTTCATTACTTCTCAAGAGACGGCTAGATGGCGCTGTTCAAACATGAAAATAACACTGCAAAGCTTAATACCTTATTATGCGGAGGCACATAATAAGGTTTTTAATATCTAAAATAATTACTAAGAAATAATAATATATTTATATTCAAATAAACATAAATTATTTTATTTTCTTATTTCCGAGTACTTAATACAGCGCCATCTAAACCAAACCAAACCAAATAAGCCAATTGGCATATTAGTTAATTCGACTACAGATGGCGTAGATCATAAATAATAGAAATCCCTGCATTCACAAAGCACTTCTAATTTTCGCATAATTTAATAATTAGATCGGTAGCTCACGTAGATAAGCATGACGGAATAACAGAGCTCGTTCCACAGGGCACCGGTTCGAAACTCAGTTCTCTTTACACTTTTTTATATTTAATTATTATATAATATAATTTATATTCTATTTTTTTTTATTTTTAAACGTTTATTTATTTTATTTTTTGTTATAAATAATATAAAAAATATGAGGTATAAGATGTATAAATGAATAAAGGCATAATATACTACTATAATTATAACATTATATATATATATTATATATAAATTAATTTCATAATTGGTGGTAAGTATTAGTATTATTAGTAAGAAACATTTACGTAAGAAGATTTAGATACATTTTTCTTACAGATTAAGATTTACTAAGTTTTATTCTCGTAAAGGATAAGAAATGAAACTATTTTAGTGATATTATAGTTTAAGACATTTAATTCTCAAAGAAGAATACAATTTATTTATTTCCTTCTTTCTTATACAGTGTATAACCTAACCTAACAGTTTTACACCCAATTGACAATTATTTAATTTACTTTTTATGAGAAATACAAGTAAAATTTATAACTGAATAAGTCTATTACAAAATGGAAGACATTAAAAAAGTAAAACTGTATAATAGATATTATAAGTATCCTAAATCAAAACTGTGTTGTGCTATTCTTCTATTATTTAGTTTTATTTACATAATGTTATAATAGCTTTCACTATATATGCAACCTTAGTTCTGTAAATAAATATTTTACCTACTCATAAATTATAAAAATATTACGTTTTGCATAATTATGGTTAGTGGTATTGACTATAATGATTGATTTGTGCATTATGTTATGACTAAGGTCCATAGCTTAAGTATTCGTTCCAGAACGAGGAAGAAATTGAAGCTAAACCTAAAATCAATAACAATTGTAAGACCGGGTTATAGCTGTCATTTTGGGACCGAGTTGTTTATAATAATAAATAAATAATTTATTATATTGGACAGGAATCTATATTTATATTGTTTTTATTTTAATTTCTTATATTATATAAGAAATCAAAATCATTAGTGTAATAACATTTTGTTGTTATAAAGTAGTGAATAAATTTATCCCACTTACACTAAATTTGATCACTGTAATTTATCAAATAAATTATAGCTACCCCGGTCTTTGTTATTACTCAATCCAATAGTCAACACTTTATATTATTTTTTTAATATTTCGTTACCCGCCATTTTGATCGATTACATTTTCAATGGGGTTTAAATCTGGCGATCTCGCAGGCCAAGCAATAATCCGTATGTCCGATTGCTGGCTAAATCACTCTTGCACAATTATGGAACGGTGTATAGGACAATTATCCTGCACGAACGTTATCACTGGCATGTCTTCTACAGGAAAAACACTCCGCACGGTGGGCAACATGACGTCATTCAGCACATCTATGTAGTTTACACTGTTTGCACGACTGAGTATTACAGTAAGTTCTTCTGGTCCTGCAGCACTCATCCATCCCCAAATGTTCACTGTTATACGACCGGATTCAGAGTTAGGCACAACGTGATCACTATCATAACGCGTATTATTCCTACGCCACAACCTAACTCGCCCGTGCTGGCTATACTTGAAAGTCTTTTCATCACTGAAGATGACGTTGCTCCAGTCGAAATTTCTGTATTTCAAAGCGAACTCCAATCGTGCTCTTTTATTAGCTTCGGTTAGCAATGGCTTAATAGCATGTCGACGATAATGCAGACCTTCACTATGAAGAGCACGACACACCGTCCGCAAACATGTATCAAACAACTCTGAGTAATATCTTGTTGGTGTAAAGCCATTTTCCTCATAACCTTGCACCATAAGTTGACGCTGGTCTGAGTCAATATGGCGTCTTCTGCCAGATCTACTACGGTGTTCCAACGAACCCTCTTCTTGAAACCGCTTTATCCATAAAGTCTTTACCTATAAGGGAAATATATTATTTATTATTTTCGTGTATCGATAACCATGGATAATAAAATAAATAACGAACAGTGATTTTAAAACATTACTTACGTTTAAGCCAGTTTCTCTCGAAATTTCAGAATAATTTAAGCCTTGATTATGCAATGCTATTATTTGGGCCCTCGTAGCCATATCAATATTTGAACGCGAACTCATGATAAAAATAAATATTAAAAACTTGTTAAACGCAATCGTAACTGAACTCACTCAAAGATAGTAAAGAACGTTATGATTGAACAAAAAGATTTAATTGTTATGCAGTCAATATTAAACTACCCTCAATTCTTTTGAGATTTATGATACGGGTTAAAGTCGCTAAACAACTTCAATATAACAAAGAGTACGATAATTTCAACCCATTCCGTAATGACGCGATGGTCCAGTGGCTAATGGAGTCGGTAAATTTTATGCCACCGAGTTCAAATCCTAGTTATTACGTGCTTTGCTTTATAAGGTTTGTAATGTCGTAGGAGAATTATTTGTGTTAAAATTAAGTAATATTGTAACAAGCAAAAAACAAGATAATGTTCTTTAACGAGAGATGTATATTTTCCAATCCAACTCCTATACTAGCGCCATCTATGTCATCCAAGACATATTATTAAGGCGATGAAACCCAGTACAAACGATTTTGGTTTGGAATTCTCCATGCACTTCTGTCTTCGTTAGTACATGCAACCTCGCCATCATCCTTTCCAACTGATACTTGTTAAAAGTAGTTTCAAACGAAAAAAAATGTGTCCGAAAACAATTCAGTACTTACGTCTAACGACAAACCCGAGTAGTTTAAGACAGTGAAAACTTTCCCCTTGAAAGAGGCTTCGAATTTACCACAATTCCACACACCTGAGATTTCTCAGGTAAAAGTTTTAGAACAGAAAAACTACTAATAACGTAGGTATAGAATTTTAATGAAAAAAATATTTAAAACGAACTCATTGGAAATTTTACCAATTTGAACATTTAGTGTGCATACACACGAGGGACAAGCGTCAACGACAGAGGTAACTGCAGCCGTCGACGAGTGAAGAGTGTCGCTCGTGTATTTGAGTACGGTGCACAATTACACGAGCAACAGTTGCATCTGCCGTTGAAGCGTGTCGCTCGTGTGTATGAGCACTTAGGTAGCTAGTGTAAGTGGAAACATTGGCTTGCCTCCACTATAGTAAACAATGCAATAATTCATTAATAATTTGTATACTTGTGACGACGTGGTTTATAATTATCACGGTGGTGTAAATTAGCTACATAGTACACATCAACCAGCTATCATAGTCAGTCCGTTTGTTGTGGTTTGAGTTAGTAACCACGTAGAGGTAGGTACAAAGTTTATTAGTAGGTACCTATTTGTACTTTGTTTTGGAGAACACACATATAAATACAATACTCACACTTCTCTTAAAAAGCAATCATATCTTTTATCCATCCCATTAATAAAATATGAACATTACAACGACCACGAAACAAATTAACAAACCTCATAATCCGACATTAACATAAAATCCATAATCCATATCGAAATCGAATCATAATATCCAATTAAAAAACAACACAAACAGTCGAACAATATCAGATAAAACTCATTATGCTAAAAGTTTCAGCTATTAATTGAAACATTCTGAAACTCAATTACCCGATTGGTTTTATTCTGCAACCCAACATGGTTGTGATTGGAAATAGTCCCCGCAGAATCGCTAATGCGTTCTCATTGGACGACTGCTTCGGTTGACACCGTGTCATGTCGGTTCGTTCGAAATTGAAATTTGAATTACGGCGCTTGGAAATGAAATGTTCGTTAAGTTTTTTTCGTCTAAGGAGATTACTCTTGTGATAAAGTGAAGATAAGTTCTATAGGATTTTTAACATGTGCAGTCATCTATTAAAAAGAAACTAAGGACTGATTTTTCAATCGACAGATAATTTTTATTCGTGGAATAAAATTGACGTCTGACAGTTTTTGTATGGAACAATTGTCAAAAATTCAAAATTATTCCTCGGATAAAATTATTTGGCGTTAGAAAAATCAGCTCTCAGCCGTATTAAGTCATGCAAATAATAACATCTGACGTAAGGAACGTCAATTTGTGGGAATGCTACAGTTTCTAAAGATTTACGACAAAGTAACCAAATACAAAAGCCTTCTGAAGCACATAACTAACGAATACAGACTCTATGACTGTTTCAAGTATTACAAGATGTAACTATGACAACATTTTTTGACTACGAAACATCAAATGTTAATTTTTCATAACAGTATTTAACAGAGCGTAAAGGGCACACTTTTTATTATAATTTTAAACTTATTAAAAGCAGTGAAGACCTCTTCAGATTTACACAGACTTTGATATTTCCAATCCACTTAGTAAAAGACCCAATTTCAAGAGCTCTCAAGAATAGCAACATCGGTAATTCATAGAATAGAATAGAATCGTTTATTTCTGAGTACATGGTATATGAAGATCTTAATATTTCACAAGTACCTTCGTAAAAATTCCATCAACTTTAACAGCATTATCATTTATTTAGACTTCTTAAATTCAATTGTAACTCCGTTTCTCATTAGTCAGACGTCGGCACTGACATGACATTGGAACTTTCCAAATCACCTGAGCGCTTGCTCCATTAGCCATTCATTCATTCATTCATTCATTCACTCACTCAAGTTCAGGAATGAACGATCGTTACGTTTAAATAGATCGTTATGAACAAACTCACGCGATGTTGAGGTGACTTGAACATTTTTTTCTGGATTGAATGTTTATTAATTTCGATGAGTTGGTTGATTTGAAATTTTCATGATGAATGAGTTTGTTGAAAATATTTTTGCATAAACGCTCCTCGGCTCGGCTGCTAAAAAAGTTGACTGGTATTTTTATACTGTGACTTTTTTTTTGACTTTTTTATTTCACTGCTGAAAATATTGCGCCAAATTTATGTCATTTCGACATTATTTTGATATAATAGTATTTTTTCAGTATGTGGGGCTTGTGGCTAAATGCTAACAGCCGCAGCATGGGTCGATCGAAGGTAAAACTACCTTTTCCGCGGTCGGTTCGTGGATGGGTCATCCATCCATTACATATCGAGGCCACACCTCGACTCGGAAAGCCCAGTCCCGGCTGTAATTCGTAGATCTTTGACAGTCGCACAGTGGGGCAGATGTCATGATATGATGGCAGAAATTATTTTTCCTTGTTTTCATCATGTTTTAGTATCAACTATCATCACAATGCATCTTTCTGTGTTAAAACTCTTATTTGTGTATAAAATCCCACAAGAGTTACTTTGAAAAACAAAAACAAAATACTTAATTCAAAATCTATGAAGATGAACTGTGATAGATAAAAACTTAATAAAGTTAAATTAAACAAAATAATGCAATATAGTAAACATTTATTTCACAACCATCATTCACCATCACCAGTCGAATCATCTGAAACTAATTCTGATATGCCAGAAATATCTAATTCAGGTGCTTCCAAAAGTTGGGTCACATCTGCGTTTAATGCATATTTATGTTGTTGTGGTTTGTGCATACTGGTGATGAGTGGGTCTGATGATATCAAAAGCCTATAAATGATGTCTTCGATAGTTTTTTCTCTCGAAATTTTGCGTGAATATCCTTCTCTGTACCTTTTGAACATTTTGTTATTTGCCTCCTGGGCTTCTTCGCTTAACTGCCCTATAGGCAATAGAGCTTTTTCAATTAATAAATATGTCCAAAATACATTGTTTAAAAGCGCAATTATATCACTCACCCGATGCTGAGTCTTCCATACTAAATTTTTAATGAATAATCACTCAGACTTAACGTATAAGTACTTAAAAATTTGCCAAAATCGTACGTTCTGCGAGAGGCGTAAGTTTCGACTAACATGTCTCGATCGTTTTAGTGTTGAATCGCGGAAAGAAAACCGGTTATCGAAGGGCTGGTTCTACCTGCTCTTTATGAACTATAAACCAGAACAATAGATAATACTTTGCGCATGGGACTTTTTGCCAACGATTCATGAGTTCTGCCCCTTTGTGAGTCGTTACGGTTAGTCAGAAGCCAAATGTCTCCCACCAGTCTTATCAAGGGGTACCGTGTTACCTAGTAACTGGGTTGTGGACGTCAAACGGGCATCGTTGTATTATTGTCTACTGAGAAAAACGAAGAATGGGATAGCTTTAATTGTATTAATTAACTTTAATTCACAGTTCTGGGTAGCGTCAATATCAATTTAAAAGCACAGGCTCAGTAGTGGGATGTTTAAAGTTAACAGAAGCTAAGTCCGAGATCTATAAACTTAACATAGAACGTACTTTGGGATTACGTTATTCCTGTCAAACTACAAGTACAAGATAGAAACCACAAAATGTCTAAGCCAAAGCACGTGCTAAGTACCTTTTATAGATTTCGGCCTAAGAATGAACATTGCTGTTGTGAAATTATTTCTGTTGGGCAAAAGTCTCCACAAAATGGGTGCTTGAAGATGGATGGCGCTCCGGAAGCCGGCGCAGAAAGAGGTGGCGCGGACAAAGAGTTCCTGGAAGGATTTGGGGAAGGCATTTGCCCAACAGTGGGACAGAATAGGCTAACAAAATCGTGCAAAAACTGCTGCCTTTGCTTATGAAGATCCAAAGGTGGTTTCACTAGTGTTCCTATTCCTACTATTAGATGTAGGGAAGTAAATTTAAGCTCCTGACCTCTCATGTGCTAGTCCAAATTCTTTGGTCTTAACCGTTGGACTTTTGCCAGTTTTGTTGAAATAATATGATATCTATTGCTAATTTTTATGTCACGTCCTGCCTAATTATGTTGTGTATCTCGTTAATTAATGTTTATAAATTAACGTAATCTAGAGTTCTTAACAAAGTACTGAGGCGTGAATTCCCGGCAGACGTGGCGATAATTTCGACGAGGATATAAAATAAGAGAAAACAGAGAAATTTAGTGTAAATGAGATTTCTAAATATAAACAAAGTGGGTACGTGCTTATAAAAGTAATGCTTAAGGGATCTTTTTTTTCTTCTTTTTACGCTACAGTTTTACCCTTACGAGTATTATACTGATTACTGGTTACTGATTACTGGTTAGAAAAGTGTTTGGAGATTCAATCATTTTCTTTGGAGAAGACACTCACCCACTCACTCACTCACTCACTCACTCACTCACTCTTTTGATTATGATCTATAATCTTCAGAGAAAATAAAAGCGGCCAAGTGCGAGTCGGACTCACAAACGAAGAAATAACAAACAGACTTATATGGGGTCCCTATAAAAATTCCTTTATTTTTAACTTTATTACACGACTCATAATGCGAAGCATTAGAGAGTGCTTTACTAGCGATTTTTTTTTTGCCTCCTTTCTGCAACTGTTTGTATTGTTATACTCGTGCTAGTATACAGAATCTACGTAATTTATAAACCATTGTATAGATCATTTAGTGGAGATTAATTCTGTACTTTTCAAAAATTGATTTAATTCAGTAGAAACGAAAAGAAAATCAAAATATTCCCCGTCAATCAAATGGGACACTTGAAAACATTGTAGCTTTCGAAAAAAACAATTAATTCAGTCAATTTTGTTTATAGATTCAATGTACCCATAGGAGGAACCCATTAAAAATGGCTCTGTTATTCAAAGTGGTTTAACTATAAATAATAAAAAACATGGGATGGCACTGATAACTGTGATATGAAGAGAGAACGATGCAACATGCTGGCCCGCGGATTTGCAAAGTGCGACAATAATGACAAGATAACTCTGTTAAGTGCTTATTGCCAGGCCCGATACACGCAAAAAACGTTTTAGTGTGCAATACAACGTGTGATTAAAATTTGTATTTTAGTTTTTTTGCCACCGCATTCCGAAATTAAAGTTATTTTTCACTTTGTAGTGTTTTTTGTAGTCGGTTTTTTTTTGTTTTTTTTTTTTTATTTCTCACTTTTTAGTGGGTCTGTTTATAATTTATCAAAGTTACAATAGCCTAATGTCAACTTGCTCACCGCCTTTTACATAATATTGCTTTTCTCGATGTAGGGAGGTTAATTATTAAGGAGTTCTCCTAGTATTTCACATTCAGCTCCATTTCACTATTCGCATTGTGACAAGTATAAATTGCTTCGCAACCATATTAAAGTAACCAAATTGCAACCCGTCAAATACTTAGTATTGAGTAGTTCCGGTGGTTCCGGTCTTCATCATCAGTTTTACTTTACCAAGTGGTGCTTCCCGAGAGCAAATGCTCGAGTTACTCTAAAAAAATACCCAAATCGCTATTGGTGTGGGTATAATATTTGAAGAGTTCCTTCGATTACTTCAGGATTCCATCATCAGATCCTGACCTGATGACCACCTGTAAAAGTATACACTTTCAAACAAAAAAATAATTTTTCAAATCGGTCTAGTAATCTTGGAATAATCGGGAAACATACATGAAAAAAAGAATAAAAGATTCCGACGAACTGGTTAAAAATAATAGCTATGACAAGACTTTAGATACAGTATCACGAACAAAAACTCATTGCGCAACTGGCCGCGATTATATTCTCAGTTAAAAACAATCTATCAAAAGGTATTTTATAAAATATCAAGAATTTCTGATTATCAACCTCGATACTTGAACGAATTAAAGTTTAATTATGTTTGCGATATAGTCTGTGATTAGAGAAAATATTTTAAAAAATAATGTTGAATTTTATTTACATTCTAAAATTAACAATTTTATACTTATTCTAAAATTAAACCTAAAGTCTAAGCAATTGTGTTGAGAAAATGTGGAAATTGATGAAATTTAAGGTCGCCACGTTGCCTTATTTTTAATTAACCCGCAACATAGTTTGACGGCTCTATACGAGTATTTCATCCTGTGGCATCGTAGCTCTCAAATACCTGGTCCGATATCAACGCGGTTTTTTTGTTGGCAGCCTGGTTTAATTGAGACAGTTCTTAGCAAGTTTTCATGAAATTCTGTTTAGCAAATTTGAAGATAATCAGTTCTTTTCTGATTAGTGTAAGGATTTCAGCCACACAAAGAGTAACTAATTTCACTTTTTCTGGCCGTTTTTAAGGCGTTAACGCTGAATCTAGTGTACTCTTGATCGAAGATATGAGATATTTCAAGGACCTTTCTTTTTTTAAATGTTTTATTTATTTATTATTTATTAAAAGTTTATGCCCAAGTAAAAAAGTACTGCACAAAGGCGGACTTAATGCCTGAGGCATTTTCTACCAGTCAACCTTAGGGTGATCCAGAGAACCTTAGGGTGGCCTTTAGCGATAAGACCGCCATCTTGTCTTCCTGTAATAAATTTCTACATTTATATCTGTCATTTTTATGGTGTACCTACATATTAAAGGTACATATGAGCAGTGATGGCCGAGTGGTATCGGCGCCAACTTACGAGCTGTAGGTCCGGAGTTCAAACCCGGCACTTTAGTCTGTGTATTGAATTTCATCACAACTGCTCTAAAAACGGTGAAGGAAACATCGTGAGAAAACCGACATCTCCTAGAACCAAAAATTTGAAGACATGTGACATCTACCAACCCACACTGGGCCCGCGTGGTGGATTATGGTCCACTCCCTCTCACAGAGAGGAGGCCTGTGTCCCAGCAGTGGGAACAGCGTGGGCTGATTATGATTCATAATAAAGAGTATATTGACTATCTAATTTTCACAAAGAATTTACTTCAATTACAGTCCACGCAAGCTTGACTTTTAAATTCGGTAGTATTTTTACGTTTGTATCGTCAAAAAAGATCCGTCAATACCAACTTACTGACACTAGTTAATTGCATCTCGACTAGTCTTGATCACAGACGCCAGGTAGATGTGGTTTACTTTGATTTTCAAAAGGCGTTCGACAGAGTCAATAACGACGTCTTGCTGTCAAAGCTCAGTGCGTTAGGCGTTGCTCCAAAGCTTCTACGACTTCTGGCAGATTATTTGCGGGACCGACAACAATTTGTCAGATTAGGTTTGTACGAGTCACTCCCATACCACACTCACTCCGGTGTGAGTCAAGGTTCGGTAGTCGGCCCTTTCCTTTTTATTTTGATGATAAATGACCTCCCTGATGTGGTTGCGAATGCCAGATCCCTCTTATATGCTGATGACTTGAAACTATTTCATGAAATCAAATCTGAGCACGATTGCCAAGCTCTGCAATCAGACATTGACTCAGTATTTAAGTGGAGCTCAGAAATTAAAATGGGATTTAATAAGTCAAAGTGTTGCGTGATGTCTTTCGGTTGAATGCGGCGCCCAGTCAACTTTCTATAAAAACTGAATGGAGAAACAATCACAAGAACTGATTCCATGAAAGACCTGGGAGTCACATTCAACCGTAAGCTCAGTTTTCGTAACCACATCGCATCCACTGCCAAGGAGTCCTTCAGGCGCCTTGGCTTTGTATTGAGAAACTGTCGTGACTTCCACAACCCCCACGTTATCAGGCTTCTTTTTGGGGCATTGGTCCGTAGCAAGCTTGAGTCTAGTGCGTGCGTATGGAATTCTTTTGAGAAGCAGTATGCGTTAGCTTTAGAGAAAGTGCAAAAAGCATTCCTCAGATACCTTTACAAGCATATGTACGGGTTTTATGCCTTCTTGTATCCCACTAAATTCCTATTGGGCTGTTTGGGTTTCAATTCTCTGGAAGTAAGACGGTCGCGCGATTAGATGATACTGATATTTAAAGCTTTTCGGGGGATTATCGATGACCCTGAGTTGCATAACGTAATCTGCAATCTATTTGTCCCAGACAATTACTGTCGCGGCAGTAAACACCGCTTATTGGCTGTTCCAACTTGCCGCACAGTTGCGCACTCCAAGTCACCCATCCCTCGGACATTAGGCGCTATTAACGCTCTCCTGGACTCAAACACAAATCTTGATATGTTTGAGGATGAATGGAAGATGATACTATCAGAATGTTTGAAGTTTTGTAAGAAGAATGCATGACTGAGTTGAATGAATTATATTTTATCTCAAAATATATTAAATAGTGTAATTGGCTTCGGCCGTTCTATATTAAATAAATAAATAAATAAGTCGTATGTACGTTTTGACCTTTACCCAGACATCTATTTAAAGTCAAAATTCGAACCGACGTTCGAATTAAGCGGCATTATGACGACAATTATCAGAGACCCGTGTCAAGTTAAGAATGTTATAAAAAATCAGAATATAAAATTAAAGTTAAATGTAGCTCATCGCGTAGTAAAAATGTATGGATGAATAAAAAAATAATAAAAGCCTGTGAACATCGGGATAAATTATTTATGAAGTGGATAAAAGATTCTAATAACGTAGTCCTAAAACAAAAATATAATAAATCAAGAAACTATGCAACCACTTTAATACAGAAAACTAAAAACAATAACATAAAGTCAGAAATTTTATCAAACAAGAGCAATATTAGACAAATGTGGCAAATTCTTAATCGAATTACAGGAAGAATAAAACATTCTATTGATGATGCTATTCAGAATGCATTTATTAAAACTAACTTAACTTCTACAGATATTGCTAATAATTTTGCACAAACTTTCGATAAAAGTGTTAAGCTAATTATCCCGAAGTGCTCGAAATCATTGTTAAATAAAACAAACTACACAACTCCAGCTAACGTTTCTATGCGTATAAAACCTGCGGACCCTGACTCAGTTAAAAAAATAATTATGTCTTTGAATAATAATAAAGCCCCAGGAATAGATGGAATTAGAGCCATAGATGTAAAATTGTTGTGTACGACAATTACCACAGAGATTTCTAACCTAATTAATCTATGCATACAAAAATGCAGGTATCCTTCAACACTTAAAACGGGGATTGTCAGACCGATTCACAAAAAAGGAAGCAGGCTGGATTACAACAACTACAGACCTATTACCATATTGCCTACGATTGATAAAATAATAGAAAAATACATTTGTAAACAAATACACGAATTTTATGAAAAAAATAAAATACTAACTGACAAACAATATGGCTTCCAACCAAAGAAGAATACCACACAACTATTATCAACGTTCACAGATAGTATTCATAAGCACTTAGATGAAAAACAGCATGTGTTAGTAGTATTTATAGACTACAGCAAGGCATTCGATACGCTTAGACACGACAGGTTACTGGAGTGTCTTCATGACAGTGGAATTAGAGGCAAACTACACGCGTGGTGTGGAAACTATCTTGATGACAGAAAATACATGGTCAGAGTCAGTGATGCGACTAGTGAACCGGTCATTGTAACGGAAGGAACGGCGCAAGGTTCGGTCCTTGGACCACTGCACTACCTCACTTATGTAAATAGCCTTGTCAATGTCATAAAAAAGTGCGAGATCTATCAGTTCGCCGACGACACCTGCCTTGTAGCTGCTGGACGGAGTGTTAGTGATGCCCAAAGGCAACTACAAGAGGATTTCGACTTGTTGACTAAATGGTCTCATGACGCTGGTCTAGTATTGAACGCTAGTAAGACCAAATTAATGTATATCAGTACCAGTCAAAATAGAAGTTTTTTCATGCCTAAACTAATAGCTCACTGTCATGAGTGTTTGCATGACAATTGTAACAATAAAGTAGCCAACCCTTGCAGCTGTGACTCCATAGATCTCGTAGATAGCCAAACATACCTAGGACTTACCATTGATAACCGACTTAGTTGGAAGGAGCACATTAACGGGGTGTGTGATAAATTGAGATGTATTTTAGCTAAATTCTCTATGATTAAATGCAAAATTCCATATCAAACTCTGTTAATGCTTTACAAAGCCCTGGTCGAATCAACGATATCATATGGTCTATCGAGCTATGGTAGAACATATAAGACACACCTTGATCAAATTTACGCAATACAATTACGTATATTAAAAGCAATCGTCCCGCATAACATTAAGAAGAAATACAAAAATGACGATTACAAATTATTTGAATTCTGCAAGATAATACCAATACATGAAAAAACAAAATTTGCACTGCTGAAAGAAGAATTTTTTAATGAAAACCTAAAGAAAATAAAAAAAGTGAATAATAATGCAATTAGGACTCGTAGCGTCATCAATGCTCAGCTATTGCTTCCTAAGTACACGAATTTACACGGCAAGAGATCGTTAAAGTATATAATACCTTACCTTATTAACCAACTACCTATATCATTGAGGGACGAAATAACACAGAAAAACATAAAATACAAATTAAAGGAACACTTTTTACAAAATATAAATACCTAATATAAATATATACATAGATACATTAATAAAAATATATTATTGAATTCATTCGAGATAATTATTGTAAAACAAATAAAACAAAATCAATACCTAACAACAATTCCATAACAGAAATAAAATTTAAAATTAACTATTACTTAAAACATAGGTACGTTTGGGAACAGCCTGTATCAGTGCAAAAACTCTCCACCAATTATGTTTTAAGGATGAGCGGCCGGATTGGTCACTGATGTGCGCTCGTTAGTATTTATTATAGATAATATTTCGCGTATACCCGTTGTCATCTTATTTTATTTTTTCTTGTTGTTGTTACTTTTTACCGAACTACCTACTTAAGTGGTTATAACTCTAAACTCTAAATGTGTATAACTCTAAATATGTAGTCGATGATTTTGGTGCACGGTAAAACTCTAATGAGTTTATGTTGGCACCAACTTAAGCGTTGAAAATGTATGTGTACTACTGAATAAATAAATAAAAAAAAAAAAAAAAAAAAGTGCCATGTGGTTTGACGTCACATGTCATGACAATGTGGACGATAAGGCTATCTGTATTGTTAGGCTGTGGCCGAAAATAGAATTAGAATTACTTACGTAACCTTAGAAGTTGGGACTCAATTAGGTATACTTACCTACTTATGTATTAATGATTAATTTACAGATTTAGAACATTATCTAGCTGTTAGAGCAGTGGTGACGGTGGTGGCGGGTGGTGGTGGCAATAGTGGTGGTGGTAACGGCCCCGACCTACAAGCTGTCGGTCGTGGGTCCAAACCCAGGCAGGCGCTTTACTTTGTGTAGTTTATTTCATTACCACTGCTCTCAAAAACGGTGAAGGAAAACATCATGGGAACGTTATAGACTGAATTATGCTAGCTATTAAATATTAATTTGGATTGGAAACGTTTTCTATAAAGCCAACTCACTTGAAAATAGGATTATAATTAAATAAATAGGAGAAGCTTAATCGCCTAAGAATAATGCCCTCATGGTGTCCTTATTATAAAAGTAAATTCAGTCATTTTTAATAACATAATTTTTTAATAAAGGCTCGTACAGACAGGCCCGACGCGACGGCGCGACGCGATTCTGCGATAATAATATATATCCGTAGAACAATTTCTATGGAAACGCGCGCGACAATTCGCACAGGGGCGACCTGTCGCGCCGCAACATGGTTGCACCGCGACTCCAATAGGGAAATTTTGTATGGCGACGCGGCGATATCGCGGCGATATTCGTGCAGCGGCCGCGACACAATACAAAATGCTCCTTTTGTATAGCGACGCGGCGATATCGCGGTAGCGGCCGCGATTCGCGTCGCTCTAGTGTGAAAGGTGTTGCGGCGCCATAATATCGCAGAATCGCCCCGTGCCACGTTGCGCTACAAGTCGCGCCAGTGTGCACGAGCCTTAACGCATGTCTTTGTTTGTTATGCGTTTATGCTAAAACGGCTTATCGGATTTGGATTCAACTTGGCGCATGAGTAGCTCACGGCTCATGGATTAGGACAAAGAATATTTTTTATTCTGAAATTCCCACGGGATCGAGACTTATGCGGATGAGACCACGGGCTGCAGCTAGTTCAATATATTTCCACTAAAAACCAATGGTGTCCCATTGGTTTTTTGTCCGGAGTCTAGGTATTTAGGCAATAGGTTCTAGAGTCTACAGTAACAAATCTCTTTCTACCAATCGAACTATCTTCTTGCCTACCTAATATATATATTATTATGTATATATAAGTACCTATAACCTCCCATAACAATGCGCCATTCTAATCAGGAACCTAACACCGAAACTAAGTTCAACTAAGATTGGATTAACCGCACACTTTGTAATCCAGTTAGTTCTGACGCAGGATAGCATAATGCCGTTAACTACAACGCAACGTTGTTAACTTTGATGAAAGTTTAATGTTAAGTATGTTATTGTTAGTAACAAGACAATTTTCTATGTCTGGACAGTGGTATAACTGTTGTATAACTGTTGTTGAATGTCTATTATTAGAACAGAGTTCTTCCTTACTTTTCTGTAGCCCTAAAAATACAGTCCATTCCTGAACACAGGAATTCTCCTGTGTTCAGAAACGGACTGTATTTTTTATAACATCTGTCGATCGAAACTGTCGTTTCATACTGCATTTATTTTTAGCAGTATGAACAGTGTTGACGCATACTCGTACAGGCACGAGCAATATCTTACATACTCAAGATTATAAACCGATTTTCTCCTAGTTTTGATAGATTACTGATTTATATTACAAAAACTACCTAATTAGTTACATAATGATGTAGTACACAAACTAGTTTCCAGTAACTTTATAGGTGATTTGCTAGTTAATTCTAAACAAAACATTGCGTAATCCTCTAAAAATAACCTTAAAGACATGCTCCGTCCCACGGCCCAAAAGATACGATTCTACAAAGTTTCGGTACAGTATTGTTTAGAGTGTTCAGCCATTATAAAAAAAAACAACTTTCCAAAAACCTTGAACAAAAAGTTCCAGACCACTCCATGTACTAAAACAGTAAGTTTTTGTAACAATTGCATGTGACAGGCACGTAGGGAATTGAACTGCACGAACGGAACTGGAGTTTGTCTACTTTTCACTCCACTAGAGAAATAGAGATGTGTGTATTTGAACTGAACGTATCGCAACGTTACCACTGTTTTTAGAATAGAATGTTGTGCTGGTATCTAGTTGGTATGCTGTTCCGGGCTAGTGAGTTCTTCGTACAAGGTCCTTTGCTTTCAGGTTGGTATTTTAGTACTTTAAAAAAAAAACCAGCCAAGTGCGTGTCGGACCACGCACAATGAAGGGTTCCATAGTTCGAATGAATTCATCCCAATAACAAACTTAACATTGTAGTTGAAAATCATGTTCTCCCATATATTGCAACTGCAAATGTAAGTTGGTCGGCTATTACTCCTAAAATTATAAAGCGTACTTAGCTGTGATAGTTTTCCTTTTAAGTTCGTTATATATATGTACTACTACCGTGATTTTTTTTACGTATCCAAAAATAACCATTTAGCTGGCAGCCCCCCCTCCTGCCAGCTAAATGGTTATTGGTGACAGTTGACTCTAACATAAATTAGCACTTTCCCAGAATCGAAAAATTGTTTTCACAAACCCGCAATATTTTAGAAAGACCTATCCAACTATATTCCACACAATGGGGTAGACGAGAAAAAAAAACACCCCCACTTTACGTGTAGAGGAACAACCCTAAAAAAATTTTTTTCATGTTTTTATTTCACCACTTTGTTGACGTAATTAATACAACGTGTAACGTTAAATGCGCAAAACCTCAGACACCCCAGCAGATTTTTAATTCAGTTGACCTATTTCAGAGAGAAAATAAGTCATAAAAAAAATTGTAAAGGTTTTATGTGCTGTTTTAGTTTTACTGGCCATTCTGATCGTTTCTTGCGTCTGCGACGACGCTTTATCGAGGGAGGAGTCGTCACCGGGCCGCTGCGCCGCGCTGACATTGGCTTGCTTGACCTATTAATAAATAGACACGGCAACGTTTTTAATGAAGATTTTTTTGAAAAATGTGACCTATATTAAAAAGTGGTTCAATTAATTCTACTCGTTATTCTGATCAAACTATTTTCAGGTTTTGCGCATTTAACGTTACACGCTGTATATCCATGCGGACAAACGAACATGGTAAAACTATAAGGGTTCCTTGCTGACTACAGAACCCTAAAACACAAAAGGTGTTTTTTCGGCCTTTTTTTGCCTTGAAGTGCCACAAGAACCCAATAAACTTGCATCGTGTAAATGGGGCTTAATTTGCTGATTTATCTCGCATGTATATTAAAACTGATATAGATTATACTGATAAAAATGTTACAATTTTAGACTCACATATTATTTTTCTGTTGTCTCCCCCGATTATCTGGAAAAAGCAAACAAATATTCATGAGTCGTTTTTTAAAGTGTTAAGTGATAAATGCATACAAAAAAAAAAACATTCATTTACATCAGTCTGAATTCAGATTTGCGCTGGTTCGTGACGATGCCTCCATAAATATTCATAAACCGGCTATGCTGAACGCAAGCAAAAGGGTAGTTTAGCTGTAAAAATATGTAGAGATAGACAGAGGGACCAACTTTTTCGTGTAAACTGGCGAGTGAGTTTGTGAGTTTGTGAGTTTGACACTCCTACTCTTTACATTATTCACGTGCACCCCTTTTATAGCAATCTCATGGTTCTTTCCCTTAGTTAGAAAAGGCTACACGATATAAAATAAAAAAAAAACCGGAAGTAAAACAGCAACCGGAAGTAAGTCTGACCTTTGCCGACGCGAGTCTCATTTAGTTCCCAAAACCCAAAACCTACCCTCCTCACCTACAGACGTAGAACTAGTCAGTACTTACAGCGAAACCAATCCATTCCACGTTTTAAATCCTCCGGGCTGACTGGCACGTGGAACCGATCGGCCGGAAAATAGGGTCTTGGTAATTGATATGTACCCATTTGTGTTCTCGAAAAGTCGTTTGCGGTACGGGATTTGCATGAATGTTCGTGACGATTTTATTTATTTGTCAATCTTTGCTCTACTCTAGGAATTTATCCTTTCATCATTTCGTATAAGGAAATAAATATTTCAAAGACGTCCTTTTCCGTGTGGCCGATCTTAACACAACGCTCTAATGAATAATAATAATAATAATACGTTTTATTGATTCATAAACAAGTGTTACAATATTTAGGTATGATTTATTTTTTTGTTTAATACTATCTATGTAAAACCTATGTTTACAAATGAATAAATGATTATGATTATGATTATGATTATGACTAATAGGTATTTTTATATTTAGGTATGAATAATCGTAGTTTTAGATATTGTTTCTCAGTAAGTGAATTATGTATGCAATTCTTATGAGAAATAAAGTTTTTCTTAAACCTAACATAACGTCGCTCGGCCAGCCAGCATATGGCCTGAGAAACACCGGCTCAAAGCTCGACTCTCGGTCCTGCTTCGAATATGTAAAAAGCCAAATTTTCCTTCTCCCTTAATGGCACTAACTACAAAAATAGCTCATACCCTGGTAAAATATTAGACAGTCAGCACATTGATGGAGCAGCTTTAATAACCTACTTACAAAAAAATGGTGGCCCAGTGGCTCCGAGTTACGAGTTGTACGAGCAGGTCGTGGGTTTGAAACCACTCAGGCGCTTTACTTTGTGTAAATAATTTCACCACCACTGCTCTCAAAACGGGGAAGAAAAACATCGTGAAGAAACCGGCATTTCCTAAAACCAAAAAATCGAAGAATCCCTCTCAAAGATAGTAGGTCTCAGCAGTGGGAAGATTGAAAGATGATTATGAAGCACAGTGGTAGCGGGGCTGACTGCCGAGGGTGCGCCACATGCATTTAAGGGCATGTATGTGTCAAGTAGCACAATTTATAGGGACTTTTTAATGCACCCTATAAAAATAGTGCTATGTGGTCGCGATACTCAGCATTGAGGAAACGACGAAGAAGAAAGAAAAAAAAAACAATAGTACCGTTAAGCTCTAGACGCCTAGTATGGATCGGCATTCAGCACTCACGTTAAAATAAAAAATAATGATAAATACACAATTATTGAATTCACCATTGTATTGGATTTTTTTGAAATATTAGCTTGTGATGCTACAACTTTTAGGTCAAATATTAATAATTCAGGTTGCGTATAAATAAGTTGACTAATTTAACATGAAAACCAATTAATTAATTCCACCATATGAATGATTCCACTAATTGCAGTTTGTTGCTGTTGGTAATTATTGAGGTAGAAAAATAGGTTTGTGGTTTATTTTAGCACTAGCACATAATAAGTAACAATGCATAATATACAGGAATAATATTCATAATATACAGTGCTACGAGGACCGTTTGGTGCTTGAATGACATTGGTAGGCGGGCGTGTTGAAAAAAATTTGTGAAATTATAAGTAAGATGGCAGCATTAATTCCAATTTTAGCCTTTTTCGTTATTATTTATTTATTAAAACTTTATGCACTAGTACAAAGGCGGACTTAATGCATTTTCTACCTGTCAATCTTAGGTTGATGCAGAGGCAAACATGGCAGATGCAACATAAGGGATAGATAAGACGGAAATAAATATAAAATACAGGAATAAATATTAATAAATACATATACAGTTTGTCATTAGATATAACGATCGGTAAAGGAGAAAACGGATCCGGCAAATCAGTGCTGGGATGTTTCGGCCTACTTCTGACGGATATGTTCACGTGCCTTCACTTTAAAAGTTAACCAACTGGTTACCGTCCTGATGTTCAGAGGGAGCGCATTCCATAGGAAGAACACCTGCCGGTCGATTCTGTAAAAATCTCACCGTGAAATCATAAGTGAAGTGAGCACTTAATAGTGTTAATCCCTAGCTAATGACAGCTCACTCCACGCTCACTTCATCCAAGCTTTCGCGGTGAGATGGTTACAGAATCGCACGGCTGGACAAAGAAAGCCGAATGGATGAAGCCAGAACGGTGAGAAGGGCTATTAATATTTTGTCCGACATGATATGTTATGATACATACGGTGGTAATTAAATATAGGTGGACCATTCAGCAAAATTGCATTTACATCTCAGGTGCACATTTCCACAACGATTTATAAATTAGGTACCTCGTACAGACGCCAGCACATCAAGCTACTACAATCATTCATGTTTCTTTAATAGATTTTTAATTGTATTGTTAAAAGATAAGGTTCATTGATTGGGAAAATTTGACAGTTTCGGGTAGCTTGATGTGTTGGCGTCTGTACATCCACTAAACTTGAATATTTTCTGTTTATCCCCGTACGGCGGCGGCGGTACGGCAAAATATACAATATCGCAAAACGTCTAAGTTTTCCGGTAACAGAAATCCAAGATAAGTGCAGCATACTCGTACTGCTTTATATCGAGCTAGTTTCACGCGACTAGTGTTTATTGCACGACTCATATGCGAATGCGAAGCATTAGAGAGTGCTTTACGATTGAACATTTTTTTGCCTCCTTTCTGCAAGTGTTTCTATTGTTATACTCCTGCTAGTACACAGAATCAACTTAATTTATATACCATTTTACAGATAATTTAATGGAGATTAATTCCGTACTTTTCAATTTTCTGTTGTACTTGATTAATGGGAAAATTTTGGACTATGTACCCGTCAATCAAGTGTGAAACCTGAAAACATTGTAGCTTGCGAAAAATTCAATTAATCGAGTAATTTTTTTTTTATTACATGTTTCACCCATAGAAGGAACCCTATTGAAAAGAGGTCTGTTATTCAAAGTAGTTTCATTATAATTAATTTAAAACTAACTGATATAATATCTATATCTATGTGTTTTATACGATCAAATGAGCATTATGAGTCGTGCGCTTTTGGATTTTCCAATGTTTTTATTCAGTGTTTGTTTGCAAATCGAAAAAAAATATCAAGTGAAAAGTTCAGTCGCATTCTTCGATTAACAATAGTACTAGATTCCCGATGAGCGCATCTAAACGGCCGAAAAATAAGACCACAAATAATGTTTTGGTCTTATTTTGCAACATAGTTTTTTCACCCTTATTGCTTACAAATAATGTTATTCCATAAACATTTTGGTAAATTCAAGGTAATTTTATCTAGCGCGTTTTGGAAAATATTTGGTTCCGGAATAAATGATTGATCACGTTCCAGGATTTTTGATGAAAGGTATTTTTTTATTCTTCAAAAAGCTTTTAGTCAAATCTCTAAATACTTTTTAGTTAAACATTGAACAATTTTTGCTCACAATTGCAATTTGATGTCTTCTACAAATTAAAGATTACCTAAATAAAAAAATACAGAACAGCTGATTGATCATACCATATTTAGCCATATTGTGAAATAAAAAATAAAAAAAACAACCAATGGCTTAAAATTTACAACAAAGTTTGTGCCATTTTATCAATCGAGTAATTTTTTTTTTATTACATGTTTCACCCATAGAAGGAACCCTATTGAAAAGAGGTCTGTTATTCAAAGTAGTTTCATTATAATTAATTTAAAACTAACTGATATAATATCTATATCTATGTGTTTTATACGATCAAATGAGCATTATGAGTCGTGCGCTTTTGGATTTTCCAATGTTTTTATTCAGTGTTTGTTTGCAAATCGAAAAAAAATATCAAGTGAAAAGTTCAGTCGCATTCTTCGATTAACAATAGTACTAGATTCCCGATGAGCGCATCTAAACGGCCGAAAAATAAGACCACAAATAATGTTTTGGTCTTATTTTGCAACATAGTTTTTTCACCCTTATTGCTTACAAATAATGTTATTCCATAAACATTTTGGTAAATTCAAGGTAATTTTATCTAGCGCGTTTTGGAAAATATTTGGTTCCGGAATAAATGATTGATCACGTTCCAGGATTTTTGATGAAAGGTATTTTTTTATTCTTCAAAAAGCTTTTAGTCAAATCTCTAAATACTTTTTAGTTAAACATTGAACAATTTTTGCTCACAATTGCAATTTGATGTCTTCTACAAATTAAAGATTACCTAAATAAAAAAATACAGAACAGCTGATTGATCATACCATATTTAGCCATATTGTGAAATAAAAAATAAAAAAAACAACCAATGGCTTAAAATTTACAACAAAGTTTGTGCCATTTTATCAGTAATCCTAACTTGATTTCCATCTGTTGTTCAATGAACAACCAATCAACTCAGCCTATCGCAGTCCACTGCTGGACATAGGCCTCTCCCAGACTGCGCCACAACACCCTGCCCCATCTGTTGTTAATCTCTTTTATATACTATGACGGCACGGTTGGCGCAGTGGTTAAGCGATTGACTGCTGCGCTGCGTGTCGCGGGTTCGATTCCCGCACGGAACAAATATTTGTATGACCTACATGTATTTGTTCCGAGTCTGGGTGTTTTTCTATCTATAATATGTATGTATTTACAAAAAAAAAAAATTGTATATAAGTAGTTTATCAGCCATCTTGTTACCATAACACAAGCATTAGGTTGCTTAGCTTGGGACAAATGGTGCTGTGTGAAATGTCCAGGGATTTATTATTATAGGGATTTATTATACTTCAACCACTATAAAATGTTCCATAAATGTGCCGTGCCTACACCACATGCATTCTGTATAAACTCTCGGAGTTTCTCGGTAACGGGAAAGGCAGATAACATCCAGACCAGTTACATCGGGACATTTACACATCCGTGCACAAGAACCTAGCACCGGCCATTTACATGTATTTCATTTACTTTGCTTAATAGGAATTGGGTCAACTAGTCAGCAATATAGACCAGTAAACGCCCCTGGTAAAGGTTTTGATGTATGTAGGTATGGTTCATTTGACAAGTCATCGTCTCATGTCTGTCGGTCGAAATTCGTTCTATTTCGACCACAAAGGTCACAGCAGGAACGGTTGACGTAAACGTCACGCAAATTCGGGCGATATTCGAACAATGTTTTAATTGAAAATACAACTAAGTATTCTCTAGCATTTTGGTTTAAGGCTCCCGTAGACAAGCACGACGCGACGGTGTGATGCGACTCTGACAGAACAATTTCCATGAAGTTTTCAGAGAAATTGTTCTACAGAAGTCGCTTCGCGCTGTTGCGTCGTGACTGTCTGCGGGAACCTTTAATATCACCTATAAATAGTCGCGCATTCAAGCTAGTGGGCCTTACTAGAACGGGCGACGAAATAAGGAAGAATATTTTTGATTCCGAGAGATACACGTGAGTAAATTCAAACCACAAACTTAACCAAAATGTGAAGAAATTCAATAAAAACTGCTTTCCTTCCATTGCTTCACTTGAACAGCTACACATCAGTGCATGCGAGTTTCCAATACCAAGTATTTGCATTTATTCAGTGTTTGTATGCAAAATGAAGGTACTTCCTTTGGTAAGCTTGAACAAACAAGGTTTTCTTCCTAGGAATCTGGTATTGGAAACTATTTGCAAATAATCTTCATGAATATGCAGCGAATTGCATGCACTTGTTGGTACGCATACGAGGGTAGCTGCTGAATATTGGTTTTTTTCCAATGATCAGCTTCACGTAGTCATTGTTATTTATTTATTGGATCTCCAACTGAGGCTACACAATAGCATGCTATACAAGAGCAAGGTCTAATCCCTAAGGAAGTTTTGTTTTAAGTTTTTTATTTTCTGTTTGCTCGGTGCAAACAGAAAAATGTAAGAAAGAACGGTAAACGAAAACGAAGTAATAACGCGGGCAAGTAATAGGCGACGCGATGCGACGGGGTGGGCCAGGGAGACAAAAAATTTAACGCAGACCAAGTCGCAGGTAGAAGCTAGTAAGTCCTACACAACAACGGTTTTATCTTTGACTGTCGATTTATAAATACAAGAGAAGCTACAAAAATCAATAACCGCGCCCTAAAACACGTTAAAACCAGAATGAACCGGTGAATACGAGCAAACAGAGGTGGCACGATCCTTCCATAAATATTGGTTTGCAAGCAATCTGTAAGTAGCAACTAAACAAATGGCGGCGTACGCAATAAAAACGGCATTACTTTAATCTAGCGCTTTGTTTAACAATCGGGGAAGTGAATTAAATGTGTGTTTAAACGTGTCTTTGTATACAGGTGGCTCAATATTTTGGTCCTTAGGACCGTACGTGATAAAACTTTGTAGCTCGAAGGACCATTATTTGTAAAGACTCTGTACTTTTTTTACATAATAATTAAGTAAACGAAGCAAAAGGAATATTTAAGGATCATAGCAGGTGGTGTTCTGGAGTTTCTGCCTGTCGAAGACATGTGACGTGTCTGTATGTAATTATAAAGACAACCAAGAGTGCTTTTTAATTTAAATGAAATTTATAGCCATGTCCCAGACTGCGCCACAACACCCTGTCCTCCGCCTTCCACATCCAGTCTACCCCAGCCACCTTCTTTAGGTCGTCCGTCCATCTAGCTGGGGGGCGTCCCACACTACGCTTGCCGATACGCGGTCTGGGAGAGGCCTATGTCCAGCAGTGGACTGCGAGAGGCTGAGTTGATAGCCATGTCTCAAGAAAGTCCTAAGATACACAATATAATAATTATGAAGTATAATCACGTTATTATTCTGCGTTTTGATAATCATAATTAACCACCAACGTTTAATTGAGACGGCCTTTTATATTACCTTTCAGTATTGAGCAAGCAAATACTCCAAGATTAAGAAACCTCTGAACTAAAATCACTCCATGAATTCAGAGGAAGCCCGAACCATCCATAAATATCGGTTTGCTAGCAATTTGTTAGAGCAACCAAACAAAATGGCCGAATGGGCAATAAAGACCGTGTTAGTTTGATATAGAGCTTGTATTTGGGTTGTATTGAAGAAACACAACCGGCGTTACCTGAGGTTGGTTTTAGGGTCTATTTGTTTTGATGTGTTGGTTACTTTTATATAAATGCCTAATACTTACCTGTTACTTTTATATTAACCTTATATTACTTACTCTTTGTTGATTGTAGGTCAGGAGCAGCCCGAAGTCCGGATTTGTGTCCGATTGACTGCAATATCTCCGTACTCGGTGTCCGTACGCGGTGCCCACCTGGTGCCCGTATTACGACAAATATAAACATTCCATAGAAATGGTTCAGAAAAGTTTTCTTCGTGCCATGCACTACAAATGCTTCCATACATGATTCTACAAATGCTTTCATACAGGATTCCCTATGCAGATTTGTTAAAGCATTACAAAGTATTGAACTTGGATTCCAGACGTTCATTGATCATGGTTATGATGCTGTACGGTATATGTAACAACAAGTTTAATTGTATTGAGCTCTCTAGTAGGTTATGTTATGTAGTACCTAGGACTGTTTTTCGGCGGGAGGTGCGTGCACCTAGTCTATTCTACACAGCGCGTTGTAGAACTAAGGCGGTGCGAGCCCCTCTCAGCCGACTTTTAGAAACCTATAACTCACAGTTTATAGATGTTGATATTTTCGCGTTATCGCAATATAAATTAAAAAAAAACGACGGGTTGCACTCCGGGAGTGCCGGCAGAAGTGAAAACTTAAATATTAACGTTGTGCATTTTTTATATTATGGAATGGTTAGGGAATCATTTTGCACGAATTGCTTTAATTATCAGTATAAAAGTACTATCATTTATGTCGTAGAATACAATATTTATTTATTGCGCTATCTTGCACAAACATGACAATTTATATTACATTAAAAAGTTTATCTCTCAGAAAAATCAACTTCCATTCATAATTTCGACGACTTTTTCACCATCATTATTACCAGAGCCATTATTTTATTAATTTTTTAATTTTTTCACGTCCACCGGAGGTGTGCCATATGTTCCACCAGTTATCTGTAGTTCCCAAATTGCAGATTTATTGTCGAGAGATGTACCTTCAAGTCTATCAATACATTCTAACTACAATTCTAATTAATTCATTCATTTAAGTTAAGTTTGTTTCTGTAACATAAACACACACGAACATTCGCGCAAGCACCCTGCCCCACCTAAACTAAACAACAGGCGCAGGCATACATTTTCGCCGCGCCGTAGAAAGAGAGGGAGATACTGCCTCGCCTACGCCGCGCCGCCGGCTGTGTACTCACCATCAGTCTTACGAATTTTCGATCAGGGTCACGTGTCCTGACGCGAGTTTTACATTTTTTACCCGTTACAAAAAAAGTGTACAACGCCGCTAAAGAAGTTTTCACTTCAAAAATGGCTTCCTTATCTCTTGCTAGTTGCCCATAAGACGGATGCGGTATATATACTTCTTTCCATTCGTCATTACATTATTATATTCTCCTGAATCTTAGTCTTCTATTATTAAAAAAATACTCGTTTAGCATACGTTCGTTTTCTTACTCCGATGTCACTTCGTGGACAATAGTGTGGGTTATATGTTTTTTCGACTAAATGTAACTGCTTTTTGTAAAAGCTATAATGTATAATTGTTTTTTGTCCCAAATAAATAAAATAAAATAAAAAATACTCTTAAACATAACCGGGAAATGTGAGTGTACTTTAGTGATTATAGCCCGCAGCTTCGCTCGCGTTAATTTAGAATTTGACAATCAATTCGGGTTGTATTCCGCTTGTTCTTTGGCCATGGCACTCATGGGCTCAGAACGGAACATTATTTTAGGACGCTCCTATACACAATGTTGTATGTCCTTCTATTTGGCTCTAATACGTACAAATTCTGGGCATCAGATACACGCAAACATGCTACATATAGCTGGCCATGGGAAAAACATGGCTTTTCCAAACGCACCCCTGCTACCTGCAATGTTTGCTCCTGTCTATAATATTATAGTTAGGACGATGAAAAACCGGTCTAACGACACTCTAGACTCACGAAATATATTGGGCATAAATAAAAATAAAAAAAAACTAAAGTTTCTAATAATATAATTCAATGATGATTCGAAAGATACGTGGCGTCATCTATTATCATAATAACATTATTGTAGTTTTCCTCGGGAACGTGCTGTTCTCGAGGAAAAGATTTTGCGGGATGAAAGGTACCCTATGTCCGTTTCTGTACACCTGAAAACGTATAAGCAAAATTTCAGGATGAACGGTTCGGTGGTTTAGGCGTGAAAAGGTAGAAACTTACAAAGAAACAAACTTATTTTCGCATTTATAATATTAGTAAGGATTTGTTACTTACATACACCTCCGCGAGTTCACTAAAAGTTATTAGCAAGAAATACTAGACAAACATTAATTTAATTTAGGGATCTGTCTAGCTGACAAGCGGGAAGAGAGAATGTGAAAATATATATAAAATGTAAAAACGAAATCCATTTTAGGAATAATTATATATCGAAGTATATAAAAAGGAGGGGAAATGATCAAAGGGCCGAAGGGCCGGGGAGGTATATCGAAGTTATATGAAAAACCCATCAGAGGCTATGAGGGGCTTGTGGCTAAATAATAAAAGCCGCACGGTACGATCGATTAGGTTAAGCATTACGGGCTGTCAGAGTCCCGGAAGTCGAACAAACAGTCTTACCAAGAGGTATCGTATTACCCAGCACCTTGCACCGCATGCTTTGCCACCTACACACGTAAGGAACAAATGTCTGCGTCAGCAAATGCTATCTGCGTTGCTGAACGGAGACCTGTCACAGTGCTATAGGTACGCCTCTACCCAAAACCCTTTGAGGAACCTTGTGACGTTCCTGCCCCCTTGTTTCCTTGCATTCTAACCAATAATGAAGCCAATGTATTCAGCAGTTGGAAAAATATTGAGTATGGTCACTTTATCAAGACACACGGCTTGTCTTTGTCACGCCCGATGAGATCTCATATCAGCAAAAATAACGAACTTCATTTTAAACTGTCATCCCCATTTATGGCCGATTCCAATAATTTGAGGACCATTATTGGTTAAAATTAAGGCTCTTTTATATCTTTACCAATAATGAAGCAAAGACCTCATAGCTTTGCATAGTAAACTCTCCCGTATGGAAGTAGCTATCACAGGTAAAATTAACATACAAATCTATTTAAATGCCTAGTTTGGCAATAAAAAATGCTACCATTGGTAAGCAAAACGATTCGTTTTTGTTTATAGGAACCGTGCTTTAGGGGACGAACTTTCAAAAATGTTTGATTAGTGCTCACCCTAGATATTTATGGAACTCTTTTGCAAAATGTAATGTTTCTGAGCTCAGTGGTTTAGGCTGTGCTGTGTGTTGTCTGTCTGTGAATGTTTATTTTTTATTTTTATGAAGCTAAATGCTCAAGCTAAACCGACTGAAATCATTATATTTTAACACTTAACCTACGTTCCCAACGATACAGACTACCTTATCCTCCTCATTGTCATGCCATGTGACGTCACACGACATATCACACTTGACATGGGTCTGTGATAATTGTTGTCTTAATGCCGCTTAATTCAAACGCCATTTTGGATTCTGACAAATGGTAATCGGTGTTTAAGTGGTATGGTCCTGTCATTATGACAACCGAAAATGTGAAGGTTGTAAGGTTAAATTCGGTTGTAAATTAATGTATTTTCCTACGCATTACGAGTTGCTCGATTGAGAATAGAATAGAATACTCTTTATTATGTATACCATATAAATTACAGACCTAAATATAGAAATTTAATTGAAAGATATTTTTATGCAAAAACAAAGTATATTTATTTATTTTATTATTAATGAACACACAATAAAATAGAGATAACTTTTGAGTACAAAGACACTGCTCGCAAAAGTTCGTGTGTTATTATTACCAATTTTTTTTTTTTTTTACTTTAAGTCGATCATAAAGGAAACATGCCAGTTGCAATAATTTAACGTTTAAAACCAAACAGAGTGCACGAACCTTTAAAACGAAACAAAAATATTGTTCTAGATAATTCGTCAGCTCAGCATTATTAACGGGGAAAAACTCAAGTATCCTTTTTACGATTGTATCGAGAGCTCGAGCTAACTTAACTGGAGAATTTCTTCCGCTTCTCTCGTGTGGACTTTATCGATGTATTTGCAAACTATGTTAGTATTTATAGAACATGAACTATAGCGAAACACGTTAACACTTGAAACGTTAACGCCCGAACAATCAACAGTGTCTGCTCAGAGGTGTTCAACTGTGTTGAGGCGTTGAAGCGATTCAAGTTGATAGTAAGTCTTCTACGAAGGTACAATATGGTTGAGTACATAGGAAGCTGGATTTGTATTTGTTTGTTATATATATATTTAGTTGAGGAAATATATTTAGTACGTCCGTGGTATTAAAACCAGTATAAGCTGGCATCTTATTCAATTGAAACTCCGTAATACGCTATGCCAGCTAAATGTCAGTGTTACCGCAGTCGACTGTACGATAGTTAGATGTGATTTTTTTTTAAGATTAGTTTTCAAATTAAACATTTCATGATTATCACTTCATGAGACCAGAGGGCTGGGTCGTTCTTTGGCCAAAGAATAGCATCTTCTTTTAATGTAGTTCCTAGTGTAAATGTTTAGCTAAGAAAATATGAAAGTATATTTATAATATATCTTTATCTGTATTAAACAGATAATAACTGTTCAATATAATAATTGTTAATAAAAAAAAAATATAATTCACATTAAAATAAAACTCAAATTAATTAACGTGGTGGTAACAAAAGAACAAAAACCGGGAGGTCACTCACACTTTAAGCTAAATTATGAAAATTAGGCCAAGCAAAAAAACAGTTCCATTTTGCTAGAAAACGAGTATGTTATTCTCTTCAAGACCCTAAAGATTTCGTCTCACAGTAAAAAAGGAAGAGAAAAACGTATTCTTTCGGAATATAATTTTGTTTCCTTACTTTCCAATTTAGCACAAAAATGTATGGAGATCTCCTTTGTCGTATTTTGCGTGTTTTCATTGTATGTAATTGAAATAAACATTTTTTATTTCAATTACAATTATAATAAATTGTTAATAATATCAGTCTTTCAACTTTTGATTATTAATGCGGACAAAACTATACTACACTAGCTGCTCTATATAAGTAAGATAACAGTCTCGTATATCCTAATCCAGGTCATGGTCTACCCGTGTGCCAAATTTCATTTAAATCCGTTCAGCTGGTTTAGCATGAAAGCGTAACACACAAACATATAAAAAAAATGTATGTTTATAAAATTAGTTTAGATAAATAACAAAAAAAGTGTTCATTGTATCTCTGATGTCTTCAAAATATAACTCGATAACGTTCCATTTTTTTTTTTTATCTCACACTTGTTTACAAAAGTGTTCGATATAAAATTAACGCGAAGCCGCAGGACAACGCTGGAGTCGGATATGATGCGGAAATTGATTCCAACCTCTGCCTTTTTACTGTGGAGATGAGAAATTATTGATGTATATACATTATTGTTTTGTGAAGGTTTCGGAATAGTAACGATGTTATTTGAAGATGTTTGTACGTTATATTCGAGAATTGTGTGGAGATTATTGGGAAATCTGGGCTGGAATGTTGACAGTGATAGTTGGTGATGGAGAAGGATAAAAAGCTACATGAATGGTTTTATGTGAAAAAGGACAGTAGTAGCTTATATTGTATGGTGAATAAATGAAAATTGTATTTAGTGGTTAAGTAACAACAATCCTACTTCCTACTAATATTATAAACGCGAAAGTTTGTAAGGTTGGATAGATGAATGTAAGGATACATATTTTTTTTTTTAGAAGATTTTCATGAAACTTTGCAGTTATATGTAAAAGTATCCTATATGTTATTCTGATGTATACATCAGAATAACATATAGGATGCTTTTTATCCCGCAACTAGGCTATCGAGGTTATTTTATTGCACAAAAATATTTAATCTTTCTAATCCTGTAAAATGTCTAGACAAAAACAAATAATATATTTTTTTTAAATTGGAAAACCAAATGATCCATAAAAAAACAATAATAAAAGAAATTGTTAATACAAAAACATACAATTAAAATGGCATACCATACACACAAAAATAAACTCACGCCTTTCCTCTCCTGCACATACACAAACAAATGTTTACATTTATCTAACTACTTATCAAGTACTACATAAAGTAACTAAATCAATTCAAATTCACTCGTTATTTTCGTTGCCTACCCACAACCCACCACACCACCCACCCATTCACCCAACACCCATCCCATTCCCATTCTCCTACCAATTTCTTTCTCAAACTCAAAGAACTTAATCAGAGAGGCTTCTAGAGCGTTCTAGCGTAAAGAGTATCGTACTTGATAGGTTCAAGTTTTCACACGAGTTATTGCAATAACTTAAGTTATCACTTGCTTACACTTGACAAATAAAAAGAATTTTAAGAATGATCAGGTTTATATTACTAGTCCCCAACTAGTGAAATAAATCTGACCTTTCTTAAAATTCTTCTCTTAAAATTCTTGTCAGGGTCATAAGTAAGAAATTCAATTGATATATATCATTTCCCGAGAGAAACATTAGAGCTAGATCCCGCTAAGTGATTGGGTAGATACTAAGTGCTCGTAGATTAGGGTGGGACAAGATTAAGATTAAATTAATATAAAACATAACTTAAATAAATAATGAAGTAAAGTAATGACCGGTCGCTTGAACACGAATCGACCGCAAATATTATCTAAAAAAAAACATTGTTAGCCGACCAGTCTCACTAAGGAGTATTACCCAGTTACCAAGGTTGGTCAGAGAGGCAGTTGCTCCATGTAAAATACTGATATTCAGCTGCAACCGGTAAGACTGGAAGCCGACACCAACACAGTTCGGAAACGTCTAGGAAAATGATGATAGATCTAAACTAATAATATATAACTTCTTAAATTGAACAGTCCTATATTTACACAAAGCAAGATAGATTAAAGCTCAATATTTGGCTAATCAACTTGTCTTCTCTGTGTATTATACAACTCTAACGTCCTTCATTTATTTTATTTATAGACAACTAACTGTTTATACTAAGTACTAAATGAAATGACTAACTAACGAACTATACAAATAAATACAAAAACAAAAGAACCCTTAACACATTGCATTCATTGTATTTTTGGCACACAACTAGCAGATTGGGTTACATTGTAGCTGTCTATGAATAGAAGGTCGGGAAACCCAAATCTGCTACACACATAACCCCCTATTTCCTTTCTCACTCGAAGCTGTGAGGAATTTTTGTATCAAGTTTTCCTTATATCGAAAGATCAAAGAGATGAGAAAAATCAAAGAGTGAAAGTGTATGTAGTAAAGTAGCCACGCAACAATAAATCTTTACCAAAGTTATAAACGAAAGACAGGGGAAGGCCCAGTGGTAACAGCTCCGACTTATGAGTCGTAGATCGCTGGTTTGAACTCAGGCAGGCACTTTGTGTAAATAATTTGTGTAGAGATTTCTTATGAAATAAGCATCACCTTTTTTCTGTTCTGTTTTTTCTTGTCTGTTTATATATGTGTGTACATAAATTGCAAAATAATAAATAAATAAATTATTCTATCACCACTGAAGCGAAAACGGTGAAGGAAAACATCATGAGGAAACCGACATGTCCTAGAACCAAAAATTGGAAGACATGTGACATCTACCAACCCGCACTGGATTATGGCCCACTCTCTCTCACAGAGAGCAGGTCTGTGTCCCAGCAGTGGGAGCATTATAGGCTGATTATGCTTGTGCTATACTGATTATGCTTGTGCTATACTGCTAAAGTTATAAAATTTTGCGAAAACGATACGCCACTACACACAATCTAGTAAGTGCATTACATTACATTACATAACCCACTTACGGAATCAGTTGGCAACGCAGACGCGTGTTCAAATTGGTTAAATTGTAATAAATTACGTTTACTCCACGCCTGGGAGCCACTGAAGTAGTTGTAGCTGAAAGTAATGTGTCTAGATCTACACTTGTGAGTACAACTAACGGGCTAATCAATAGTTGAACGTAATGTAGGTATAGGATCTAGTGAGTATTGGTGCTGTTAGCAACAGCATTTTGTAGAAACTCTTTTTACTTTTGTTAATCCCCTGGTGGGGATATATTACGTCTGTAGGTGGGTCCGTGGCATC
Organism: Eremobia ochroleuca; assembly: GCA_949629135.1. Taxonomy (NCBI): domain Eukaryota; kingdom Metazoa; phylum Arthropoda; class Insecta; order Lepidoptera; family Noctuidae; genus Eremobia; species Eremobia ochroleuca. The sequence continues at coordinate 20,614,222 of OX451394.1, forward strand.
ACAGTGGGCTCTATCAGAATACCAGCGCTGCGGTATTTATTTTTTTACTACCGCAGCATTACGCTGAGATAGGAGCCTTTTGGAGTGACACAGGTTTTTTTTCTTGTTTATTTGTTGTTTTTAATGTTAATTTTGTTAGTTTTAAATCTCCTTATTTAATATGTTGTGTTTAATTTGTTTATTTTTCCTGTGCGTGTCCCAAGCAAAATATATTTCTTTCTTGCCACTTTCTACTCTACTTGCTTTTTACGGTCAGGGAAATTCTTTTTTTTTTAATAGACACACTACGTCAACATGCCGTGTTAGCGTGACAGCCATTTAATACAATTGTCAAAGAATGACAGTTGTGATTTGAATATACAGACAGTTTAAGTTGGTAGTCAATTCGATAAATAATTTTCCTGACTTTTCCTTTTATTTTTTTTTGTTTCTGGAAAGTTGTAATCATTAAGTAGGTTGTTAGGTAGTCTTGGACCTGTTGCTTTTGGCCACTTTTCCAATAATAAGCTATTTGTTAACCGATCGAACGATGGCAAAGGTACTTTTTATTGGAAATTGAAATCCTTTTTTAACACAGCAAAGTAAACGCCAGTGACTGCTAAAAGATTCAAATAATAGTTTCGCAAAAAAACCCACCGGACCATAATATCATTTGCTTATTATGAAAGGAGCAACAAATCGTACGCTCCCAAAATTAGTCCACGACCCACTTCTCAAAACAAAGAAGACCTTTAATAGCTCGGAAGCACGCTATAAAAAATATAGACCTAGCCGAAAAACCACCATAAATCCCAAGTCAATATTCTAAGCGCTTCCCTTCCTTTTAAGAATTTATTTCCTTACAAAGATAGCGTGTGGTTCACGCTGTAACTAGATAGTTACAGAAGGTTAGCTCCCTAGAAGCGAAAACGCACGCACACGTTGCAATCGCGATCGGCACTTGTTAAAGATCGCCCGAAGGTACGCATGTGTCTGCGTATGCCTAATTTCGTTCGTTGTATATGTGGTTGTTTATACGATAAATGATATTTGTGAAACAAAAATTGGCCAAGAATTCAGCTCTGCGGGATTCCTATTTTTACTACAGATACGGGAGATTGAGGGGCCCGGGGCTAAATAATAACAGCCGCACAGGTCGATCGATCAGGTTAAGCTACGCTTGCCACGGTTGGTCTGTGGATGGGTGACCATCTTTACATAACGAGACCCCTCCGTGCCTCGGAAAGCACGTTAAGCCGTTGGTCCCGGCTGTCATTCGTAGATCTATGACAGTCGTTACGGGTAGTCAGAAGCCCGAAAGTCTGACAACCAGTCTTACCTAGGGGTATCGTATTACCCAGTAACTGGGTTGTGGAGGTCAGATAGGCAGTCGCTCCATGTAAAATACTGGTATTCAGCTGCATCCGGTTAGACTGGAAGCCGACCCCACATAGTTGGGAAAAGGCTAGGCAGATGATGATACGGGAGATTGATTAATCAACTTGAAAATTGACTTGATTACTCTTCTATTATAAGATACTCATACATTTTCCAAAAATACTTTTTAAAAGATGTGGAGAGATTGTTAAATTTTGTAAGGAAAAATATGACATCCACGCGGACAAACTCGCAGCTGAATTTGTTATGGTCGCGAATCATATTTAGATCAACATACAATATAATACGGACCAGCAAATTGCAAAAAACCTAAGAAAATTTGAATATCGCGGACTGCCCTGACGCTTTCGCCTTTCGATCAACTTTTTCGATCCTATTACTCAAGTATGACATAAGAAGATCTTCTTAATCCGTATGGAGTCGACCTTCTGCATGTTGTAGCGTGGTCCTACTGCGTATCGGCGACTAATAACGATCGATATGATGCCGTGGTTGCCGCCATTACCAACCTACCATTAGTCCAAAAATAAATGTCCACCGTTGAGTAGCTGGTGCCATCACAGAGGAGCGAGGACTGAGCTGTGTTTACAATAATAACATTAGCTGGGTTAAAAACTGTTTTGTTAGGAACTAGGTAGTGTTTTTATTGATTACTACATATACGCAAAAGTAGAAAATACGTATCCTGTGGTCAACTTATAATTACCCTATTGTGCACCGAATGGACGCTCACGACCTTATTTTTAAATTTCGAACAAAGTTTAATTTATAAGACAAAAACACACGTGTTCCATCAGAAGGTTACTAAAAATAATGGCAATGCAGTGATTGTATTTAGGTTTAAATTCTCAGAGATGTGCTGTCACATGTCTCATTTTACTTGGCACTCGAAGGATACCTGTACCGATTTATTACAAAAACTAAAGTTAAACCCGAGTCTAAGTTTTCAATTTTGCATTAAGAACTTTATTTTCATCGGAATTAAGTTGAAAATACAGTAACTGTTTCGTTCTGTAAGCTTAGGCTAGGTCTAAAGTTAGACTACGTTTTGTAATAAATCGGTACAGGTATCCTTCGAGTGCCAAGTAAAATGAGACGTGTGACAGCACATCTCTGAGAATTTAAACCGAATTAAACACGTGTGTGTTTGTGTGTGTGCTTGTTCGAGGTCTGCAAAGCACACAAGCCTCCTCTTTTCGAGATGAAGTAGGCTGTAATCTACCACGCGGGTTGGTAAATGTCGCATATCTTCGAATCTTTGGATCTAGAACATACCAGTTTCCTCACGATCTTTTCCGTCAACGTTTTTTTTAAAGAGATTTAGTAGGTATATAAGTTGACCATGAATGGGGTTTTTTCTTCAAGAACAAATGAAGGGCTATGTTCAGGTTCACGAAGCGTCGGGTATTCTACTATATAGAATTGTACTGTCTTACAGCCACACTACTGCAGCATATGTGGAAATGAACTAATCCCTGAAGGCTATCACTCAATTATTCATTACAGGAGTGACGTCTTATACTCGTATAACGACATACAACGCCCTTCCGTCCTATTGTTCGATCGTGCCGATATAATATGCATGAACTGCATACAAAATTTAAACTATTGATTACCGTGTAAACGTAACAGTTAAAACTTTTATTAAGGTCAATATAAATAGCCGGTTCTGTAATTCCAATATTCATGGAGGTAATAACTATTGTTATTAGCTTAAGTGAGAATTAAATGGCGTATTAAATAGTTAAGACAACCTACTTGATACATTATTTATATCGGCCCTTCAAGTGATTTTCTCTGTTGAGGAACCATCACTGATGTTTGGTTGCTGAACATTGGTTGAACGCCCCACCGTGTCACTATATGACTCTAGTACCTTATCTGTGGTAGTGGCTTGTACCTAATTTTCGATCAATAAAATTCAACCATGAGGGGCCCGTGGCTAAATAATAACAGCCGCACAGGTCTGTAGATGGGTGACCATCTTTATATACCGAGACCCCTCCGTGCCTCGGAAAGCACGTTAAGCCCTTGGTCCCGGCTGTCATTCGTAGATCTTTGTCAGTCGTTACGGGTCGTCAGAAGCCCGAAAGTCTGACAACCAGTCTTACCTAGTGGTATCGTATTACCCAGTAACTGGGTTGTGGAGGTCAGATAGGCAGTCGCTCCATGTAAAATACTGGTATTCAGCGGCATCCGGTTAGACTGGAAGCCGATCCCAACATAGTTGGGAAAAAGCTAGGCAGATGATGATGAAAATTCAACCATGTAGTTCACTATGAAACATCCATAAATCTACGTTTTGGAACTGACAACTAACTTAAACTTTCTGACTAATTCACCAACTTCTTGACAATTCAAAAGTACCTGTAAATGATTTAATTGGCATTGGCTTTGACTTTAAACCAATTATACTCTCTTAAGTTCTCACAAATGTACATAATTATCAGATCAGAACAACAGCCTTGAGATCTGTTGAATCGAAAGTTTTGCAGACACAACGCCGGTTATCAGAGGCAGAAGCCAATTAAAGCCGAGCAAAATTATTCTCTCTACCGAGAAAACATCAAAGAAAATATTGATTAGAACTGATATTTATAGAAAAGTTAGCATCGTCCTTATTTATAGCTTATCCGTTGTGAAGAAAAATATCATCAATAGATTGTGCATCAGCTTGCTGCAAAGGAAATTTAATCTAGCTTCAGCGGAAATAAGTTTTAAAATATATTGCTGTGGTTTCGTAGCCTTGGAGAGGAAAAGGTACCGATAAAAACAAACATTTTGTATAAATAATGTATCCGTTAAGTAACTTTTCCTGTTTGTTTTTACCTTTATGAAGTAACGATTCGAATGCTGACATCTTTGGCTTCCAGAGGCTTATCGGCTATTCTTTAGTATTTTTATTTGGAACTCAAAAGGGAAAAATTTTAGAACCAGATAAGAGAGACACTGTATAGTTGTTGGGGAAATTAACTCATGAATGACTTTCATAGCTGACAGTACTTTCGTGTTTCTTATTATTCCGACTTGACTTCGTCAACCCATATAATGATTTTAGACTGACAATGTCTGTTAACGTCCCACTTCCTTGCATGAACCTTTTAATGTAAAGTCAGCGAACTTATTTTTTCAGCAAAATTGACCATCAACTTTGATTGGCTATAAATTCAATTCACAACTGTCATTCTTTGTCAGTCGTATGAAATGGATATCCCTGCGTCCTAACCGTAAGCAAGTACGCAATTACGCGATCGTTTACCGGAATAATATTAATAAAATAATAATAGAATATTATTAATAATATTTACGCGACTGGATTGATCGCGTATGTACCTACTGTTCATATAAGCGAACATTGCATATTCGCGCGACACACGCTTTTGCGTAAAACGCGGCCTATAACTTAAATAATTCATGTTGCCAGTCAATCTGCTTAGTTGTCAAGATCCCTGACAAACATAATGAAAATCATTACTATTCACAAATACTTGACCGCAGTTTGATAAAAACTCTTTTGTTTTAGCTGACATAACGTTTTACTTTTACACCAGCGAGCCTCCTGTCACTTTCACTTACTCAGGCAGACTTTTATTGACAAGAATATTTCTGTACAGAACAATACCAGACAAGACTTTGAAAAAAAAAAAAGGAGAAGAAAGTCACAGGTACAGACATCGAAAACACTAACAAATATACGTATACCTAACCTAACCTAACTTCAATGTAACCACACATGTACCCTTTTACTTGAATGATCTTATATGTCACATCACATTGACAAACTCGCTCACATCACAACTCCTTCTCCAAACCCTTTCTCCGCATTATCAAGTAGGTAAAACGAATACTCGTGAATTCCATCCCGAAACTATGGAACTGTTCATGTGGATAGGAAAGAGCCTTTTTACATACCCGTATCAGAATTCCTTACTTTATTTGTGAATGTTGTTGACTGGTCCTCGTGACCTGGTTCAGTCAAGTGGGGTCATAGGGTGTTTTTTTGATTAAAAAGTGGACTTTTCAAAGACGGCTATTTGTGGCCATTTAACTTTTAATTGGAGAAATCTCTTTTAAAGAAAGTTTTAGGCTGAGGTGAACTTTTGACAGTGCTGTGCAAGATATGTGTCATGAACTCATTCAATTGCTAATTAAACATTGTAATTTTAACCCCTTGTCTTATCATTTTGTAAACATTAAGTTTTTGTATAGCTAGTAAGTTAACGGTAGAATCAATTTAATCCAAGTTTGTGATAATTATGAATGTTGGTACCCCCGTAAATAGACGATAGCTGGAATGATAAAAATACGTATGGGCTACTTAATTATAAATTAGTTTATTTAATTACCGAAATAACATAGGTGCAATGTAAGGTTTTATCGAGAAAATATCGCGAAGATCAAAACGCGTGAAGGAAAACATCGTGAGGAAACCGGCATGTTCTAAAACCAAAATTCGAAGACATCTGACATCTACCAACTCGCACTGGATTATGTCCCATTCTCTCTCTCACAGAGAGCTGCAAGGTAATTGCGTAACACACTATAGTAGCAATGGGTTTCATTTTGACAGTTCAACAACATTCATTGCGTTATCTACGTTGTTGAGCAGACACATTTTTCGAACATACGGGGCAATGGATTAGCAATATGCTTCAAAATTATTCAAATTTATAGTAATAGTGTGTTACGCAATTAGGGTGCAGGTCTGTGTCACAGCAGTGGGAATATTATAGGCTGATTATGCTTATGACAGAGCGAGGCGAGTATTTTATACGGCAGCGTTGGTGGGAAACGAGAGAATTCACAGAAATAGACAAATATTTTTGAGGCGGGAGTGAGTAATTATCACGTGTATCATGTTAGCCCTGCAACTTAAATAAGGATGTTTTTTTTTTAATATATTAAACCTATTTCCACCTTTTAAACAGCAGCAACCAAAAAATTTTAAAATAATTTAAATACGAGTAAAAGAACGTAACACTCTTCCTAAGGCCACTTCGGTAGTTCTGGAGCGTCGTGGATGCAATTTAGATAATAGACGTTGTCACGTGTTCTGAGCTCGTAACCTAATAGAAATTGCAAATTCACTTCAGAATGGCTCCGCTAGGGGCCCGCAGGAATGTTTTAAAACGGTACGGTTGGATATTAATTTGTTTAATTTTCTGTTAAATAAATTAGATTTGTAGGATTATTTATTTGGTTATGATAACAGGTAATAATAAAATGGTTTATTTATACAAATAATACACAGTACAAAACTAAGCGATAGGAATACAATAAGCATAAAAACATAGCTTGTGTACATAAGAATTTAGGTCTACAAAGAGTCTGTGCATACAAAAAAAAAATGAACCCTGTCTCTTAAACTAGGAGACCAGCCGGTCGATTCTGAAAAAATCTCACCGTGATAACTAAGGTGAAGTGAGCTTAGAGTGAGCTGTGAGTCATGCTGATGCTAGGGATTGACACTATTGACGACTCACTCCACGCTCACTTCACCCAAATTTTCACGGTGAGATGGTTACACAGTCGCACGGCTGTATCTTAAGAGACAGTGATCGGCCAAAATTTTAATTTTATAAAACTGAAGCTTACAAGAGTGAAAGTGTGACGGTCTACCATTATAAATGACTATTAATATTAGTATTAACCGGTCAAGCACCGCGAGCGGGCTCTTTTAGATATATATAGCGGACGATTTTAAGACTTATCTTTACTACAAATACAGTTTTAAATCGGTCGGTCTTTACTGGCACGTTTTTGTGCCGTTGGGGCTCTAGAGGTTAATGAAATATGTGTGAGTATTGAGGTGTGTACATGCGTGTGTATGTGTATGTGTGTGTGAGTGGATTCAAACCTGAGCTATATTTTTATAGTATTGTATTTATAACCTGCTGACTTTCATAATCAGTCTATAATGTTCCCACTGATGGAACACAGGCCTCCTCTCTTCGAGAGGAATTGGGCTAATAATCTACCTCACGGACCCAGTACCATTTGATACATGTCTTCGTCACATGTCTTCAAATTTTTGGTTTAATAAAATTTACTAAAGCCAAATTAAACGACAACGCCAAAAATCAACAAGCTGTTTTACACTTGATTGATTTTTGTCGTTGACTGTTGAATTTACCAGGTACAAAACGTACCTATCTGTTGTAGTAATCTAAGCTTGATTTATTATTATTGTAACCGTTCATATTTTTTATAATATAAATGAAATATGATCAGTCCAAAATAAACTAGACTCTGCGTAAAATAATATCAAAAGCCCAAGGAATATCTTCTAAAAAGAAAACAGCTTATTCATGTCTATTGCCCCGCGGACAGCTATTAAGAACATAAAATTTTATTATCTTCACTCTGTTCGCACCTTGTGGCTAAGACGGGGATCTTGTTCGGGGCTATTTTCGACACTGAGCTTATTTAAACATAGCCAATTTGAGAAAGAAACTTGGAACTTTTTCTTTCTTTAAATTTGTTTACGAACATTTGAGAATTTATTTCAAAACCTTCAACAGAAATAAATTGTTGCTAAGCCTCTGAAAGCAGGAATATCGAGCGTAAAAAGGAATTAAAATAAAAAGGAAATCTCACGCAATTATGCAAAGTTCAATCAGTCATTGATTTAATTAATTAATGAAGGGACCAGAAACTCAAGATTTATTTTCAAATGAAGCTTTCCAAATTGCTTTATACTTCATTTTAACATTATTTCTCCGTACTAAGAGAAGGCCAATTCTCGTAATTTAAAACGTTCTAAATCTAATCGCAGCCTCATCTCAGCGACAAACAAATGTCAAAAACTTGTCAAAATGTAGGGAAATCAGAAGTATCTTTGACAGATTGAGACTGGATCAGACTGTGAACGTTCTTAAAATAACGACAATTGCCGCTCAGGTATGAATTTAAATTTTGTAATATTAGAACTTGAAATTGATTGCAACATTTCCACTTCTTCAGCATGTTCACTGGCTGTTATTTAGGTTTGAAGAAATTTATTCTCAAAAAAGACACAAAGTCACTTACATGAGAACAATGCTTAAAGTAAACTGTATAAAGTTAGTCACAGACGTCACGGTAGCAGTTATGATACTCACATGCAATGCATTCAGCTTTTAGGAAGCGTGTTATTTGTGATTAAATATGCAGCTAATTGAGTCTTGAATGCATTGCATTATTTACAAGCAATATAAGATTTATAATTTGACGGCATGGTTGGCGCAGTGGTTAAGCGATTGACTGCTGCGCTGCGTGTCGCGGGTTCGATTCCCGCACGGAACAAATATTTGTATGACCAACAAGTAGTTGTTCCGGGTCTGGCTGTTTGTGTATGTGACTTTAAAAGTTTTTAAACGCACACACGATACAGGAGAAATTCCTGGTGTGGGGCAAAATTTTTTTATTTTTTTTTATAAAAAAAATATTTTGGCCAGTAACAAATTTAATCAACTGATTGTATCCATATATATATTTTTTTAAATAGTATTGAACACATGATAAAGGAGCAGAGTTGGTTTACTACAGATGTAGCAAGCGTAGCAGTAGCATTTGCTACGGCGTAGCAGCTGCGTAGGCCTCTTACACACTAGGACAAAGATTTATTTTGATCAATGAATTTATTTTAGTGCCTTAAAGTCGGGCTACGGTGATAACTTTCGGTTAGAATATACAACAATTATTACCGTTAGGTACTTAAATATTCCAGCGAAGAAATAACTACAAAACTTACTATTTTAAATGAAATTTCGTTAACCGTAATGAGTTCAAAAATGAAAAATTTTTACTAAAACATTCAATTTAAAGCGACCCTCTCTTTAATTTTACGAAGCTTGTGTAAAGTGGCCCTGTTAAGAGCTAAGTAATTTCCTCTATTACTTAGTTTAGGGACAGAGTGACCCGAAAAGCGTACGGGATTTTCTGTACATCTGTATTAGAACTTTATTTTGTTGTTCGACGCTGCATTTTCCTAGTAGCTTTCAACATTAATTTAGTTTGGGAATGGAAGTTATGTTAGTGTTTTGTTTTTAATTGGAATTACTAACCATCTCTTTGATCTGTCCGGGAAGTACTCGTAAGGATAATTGATGTAACTGCCTTGTTGGTTTAGTAATCAAAAGCACGACTGCTGTGGAAATCCAGGGCTTATTCCCAGGTTGAGCCAAATAGATAAAGATTTTTTTGTTAACCTATATTGTCCCACTGCTGCACAAAGGTACTAAGGCCACAAGACGGGTTTTTTATTACATGTTAAATTCTCTGTAGCAGTCGAAAGTCAGTTTTTTTTAAACTTCTTTTCCGGTATTCACACAATACGATCAAGTTTAATCTTTGAGCAGTAGTGGTCCAGTGGTAACAGCTCTGACTTACGAGTTTTAGGTCGTAGGTTCAAACCCAGACAGGCGCTTTCATCATCATCATCATCATCACTCATCATAAGCCTATAGCAGTCCACTGCTGGAGATGGCCTCTCCTATTGCACGCAATTCAGCTCCACAGGCGCTTTACTTTGTGTTAATTATTTCCTCACCCAGGGGTGACGAAATAATTTCTCAAAACGGTGTAGGAAAACATCGAGAGGAAACCGATATGTCCTAGAACCAAAAAATTGAAAAATGCATGTCTGGGCAACAACCTACGACCTACAACTCGTAAGCCACGATCCTCACCACTGGGTCATCACTACTCTAATGCCACATAATAGCGTGAAAAGAAAAGAAAACGCTCTGATTCATTTTTCAAAACGTATTGAATACTGAATCAATAGTTTCTAGTTGCTAGAATAATAAAGCAAGTTTAAAATTGTAATAATTTTGAATAGCTGCTCGTTAACAACAGTTACAAATGTTTTAGCTAATATTTTGCACAACCTACCCCTGCTGCATGTAGGAACTAATCTAAACTAATACCCTAATCGTAGCTATTAATATTATAAATTGCAAAAGTAAGTTTGTTTGTTACGCTTTCATGCTAAAACAGCTGAACGGATTTGCGTGAAATTTGGCACATGAGAAGACCATGACCTGGAAAAGTACATAGGCTAGTATTCATCCTGGAGCGCAGATGAAATCGAGACATGATGACTCGAGACGAATCGAGATTTTTCGTATGTTTATTTCTAACGCTTTCACGCTAAAACGGCTGAACAGATTTGGATGAAGACACACGGGTAGACCATGATCTAGATTAAGACATAGGATACTTTTCATCCAGATATTCTTACAGGATCAAGGCTTATGCGGGTGAAACCGCGGAGCGCAGCTGGTAATCAATAAAATATAGAATTAAATCAGTAAAGTCTGCCGCATCCAATTTACCGTCAGTGACATTTAGATCGGTGCCATGACATAGATTCATAAAAAGTCGATTGATCGCAAGGCGTACGGCGGACTTTAGGTGTCAGTCACAATCTTATAGAGACGTTACCATCCTTCGTTTTATAACGGCAACAGTACCGATACCGATACCGGCAATTGATCTACCGAAAAATTGGCCTGTTACGTTTTGTTTGCAATTTGATGACTGGTATAAAAACCTAGAAAGAAATGCCCTAGATGAACATACACTGAACTTATCGGTGATATTCTTAACAAAAGTCAGGTTCTTAGTACACGCAATCGGCGTGCATGTATATCCAGATTTAATAACGTAAACAAAGCAAAATAAGTACGTAAGGAACGCATCAGGTGGCATTCTGTAGTTTCTGCCTACCCCCATGGAAAAAAGGCGTGAGTTTATATTTGTATCAAACCTTAGGATTCATTGAGCGTGGAGTCAATGACCAGTCAGAAAAACTTTAGTAATCGTGACTCTTCGCAGACGGATTGGTGATCACAGTTTTTATAATTAATCCGCTTACACATCAACACAAAACAAAGTGGCACAGCATTGCTTCAGCACGATATGTACAGCATAATCAGCTTATAAGGATCCCACTACTGGGACACAAGCTTCCATTCTTCGAGAGGGGTAGATGTCGCATCTTCGAATGTTTGATTCTAGGGCATGCCGGTTTCCTCACGATGTTTTCGTTCAACGTTTTGAGAGCATATAATCGTATATGTGTTGCGGGTAACAATGCTAACGGCCAAAACAAAGTAACGCAACATTTTTTTGGCAATATGTTTATGTGCTGTAGGAAACAGTGTGGTTACAAGAAATGTTGCAGTGTTGCTAATTTTTCGTGTATGAACATGAAACATTAGCAACACTGCAACATTTCTTGCAAACACAAGTACATCTCGCAGCATCAAATGTCGCGGTAACCAATGCTGCGTCATCATCATCATCATCTCAGCCCGGAAGCACTCACTGCTGGGTATAAGCCTCCCCTTTCGTCTGCCATACCAATGTGGCGTGATTGTTTCTATACATGGTTTCCAGGGTAACTATGCTTCTTTTTTTTATTTTTGTTTCTAGCGTCAAACCTTCAAAATTCGCCCGGTTTTTGGGAATAAAACCAGAGAGTGTGGGATTTTTACCTCACTAAGACTACCCAGGTGGTCACCATTTGCACATGGAAAGGGTACAGTTACCTCTAAAAGACCGATCCGGAGCCCCCTCTATGCAACGTCTGTTAGAGCACATCTGTGCTTTAGTTTACTTGAACGCTATTGTTGATGCATGACGCAATCTCTTAGTTATCTTTTATAACAACAAAAGGTAGAATTTTATACATCTAACCTAGTTTTTGGTCTAAAACCCACACAAAAGGGAACGCTCTCAAGTGAGAATAAAAATTCTTCTACTTTATTAAAATGCCTGCCAAAATCTACTCTGAATATACTTCTTAGCAGGCATGTTAACAAAATTCGTAAATATTATATTTTCCCGCTCCGTTCTCCAGAGAGGTGTAACATAAGGCACGCCTCAATAACGTGACAGTTTACCTATTGTCCACAGAAGCTCGCTCGTGTAGACTCCTTCATGAGCTTTTGTTCGTAAATATGTTTTGTAAGAATAAAATGTTGCACATCTCAGACTTATGATGGGGATGCTTTTAAATAGAGTGATTCTATATTTTTCTTTAAAGTACTTTCGGAGTTTTTGCAAAGCTGTTTTAAACATTGCTTATTTGCACACCAAATATAGAAATCTTTTGTTGCATAGGTAAAATACAGAAAAACTTACAGTAGAAGAAGTTTACAAAAGCGTTGGCCCTAGAATCAGCATCGCCATATAACGGGGCAATGCAGCCAGCCTTTTGGGCACTTTTCCTTTCGACAGTGGTGCGGATGATTTTTTTTACCCTATATTTATTTATTTATTATAACTTTATGCACAAGTAAAAAAAGGTACTGTACAAAGGCGGACTTAATGCCTGAGACATTTTCTACCAGTCAACCTTAGTGTGATGCAGAGAAAAAATTTAGTAGGAGCAGCATACGGGATACATAGCCTATACCCAATTCTTTGCCCTCTTTTTTATAACATACTTACATGAACATAATATTATTATTATTTAAAGTCTGTTAGCTTATTTATGATGTAAATATTATCTTAAAATATATAAGTATATAGAACTTACATGAGTATTTTCTCTGCTTGGTTATCTGTAAAAAGAGAAATTTTTATGTTATTATTTTTAATACTTTACCAATGCGATACAATATACATGATATTGATTGTATAATATTTTTATAACTGTTGCACAAACGGACGAACGTTTTAGTTTATTTATACAATATATACCTAACAGGCAAACGTGTGGAGATAAGAAATAAAATTTCGTAAAAAAAAAAAAAAACTTTATTTTTCTTTATTTAAACACCACGTTAAAATGCGAAATTGCGAAATTCTTCCTAAATGCAATGTTGATTCATTTATCAGTAATTATTATCATACATGAACATCTGATTTAAGCCAAAGCAAACAATGCATATCGGTAGTTATTTTAACTTTCAAATGATTATTTCTGTTGCATTAAAAGATCAACAGTCACAAATTTAATGGTTTTCACTGATTTCTTGTTTAATAACATGGATCAACAAGTACAGGTTGATGCGGTGTACACGGACTTTCGAAAAGCTTTTGACAAGGTGGATCATGAACTGCTACTAACAAAAATTGCTTTCAACGGTATTCGGGGTGATTTACTTCGTTGGTTTACATCGTATGTCTCAAATAGAACTCAAAAAGTAGTCATTAAAGGTTTGGAATCTACATCCATACATGTTACATCTGGTGTGCCTCAAGGCTCAATTTTGGGCCCACTCTTGTTTATATTATTCATAAATTATATATATACAGGGTTACTGGTAACTCGACGTATTCCTTGCAGGACATCATAGTAGGGTTAAAATGCAACAAATTAAGCCACCAAATGTTCTACCGAAGTTCAGTAGTTTTTGAGTTAGTAAGGGTTTTAGATTTTTTGTGAAAAATCCCAGATTAAATTATTTGAAGCCAATTTGAAAATTATTCACGGGGCGGCTGTACTAAAATTGGAGTTATTATCATAGTTGACGCCGTAGCGGATCGTTTTTAATAATTAAAAGTTCAAAATGACTAAAACTTTGGTGAAGATCACTAATCAAACATTTTTTTTTTTTGTAATTTTTGCTATTACTTCATACAAAATGTTGTCTTAGCACAAAAAAAAATACTACACCAGGTGTACAAATTATTAGTAAAATATCCTTGTCTTATCAGCTATCCAAAGAGGTATGATTGTCAATACTTTTGCGTGTGTGACAGGGAAAGATAGAAGTTTTATGGGGAGCAGGTAAAATTTCGAGACGGTCGACCTATTGTATTATTCGTAGTTTTTACCTGCGTTTGAATTCCAAACACTCGGCAAGCTTTATGATTGGTCACTATTGTTCCCTCGGTACGAGACAGGGTGCGACTTCACAAAATCTGGTCGTCAGCGTTAGTTAGTTACAACTCTACGTTGCGCAAGTTCGTGTTTTGTTATCTGGCTATATCCCTGACTGTTGCCCCATATCTTGCTCTTGTGTTGTGCTGTGCGTTCATAAGTGCTGACAGCCATAGTCAGCACTTATGAACGCACAGCACAACACATTCATATTCTAATCAAGAATACGCTGACATATTGTACTGTTACGGACTTTGTGACGGTAACGCTGCTGAGGCGCGAAGATCATATCAACTGCGCTTTCCAAACCGCCGACTCCCCCACGTTAGTGTCTTCGGATCGACTTATCGGCGATTATCTGAAACTGGCAGTGTTCAAAGAAGCAGGCAAATTGACACTGGTCGTTCTCGGAGATACACGGCTGAGGACGAGGAGCTGATTCTTCAACGTTTTATTGACGAGCCCAACATATCTACAAACATCGTAGCGCGTGAGCTTGGTATGTCACAGTGGAAAGTCTGGTCTGTAGTTCACTTGTCAGGCCGACATCCATACCACTACCAACCCGTGCAGTCATTAGAAGAGGGAGATCCGCAGAGACGGCTTGAATTTTGTCGTTTCATGCTAAATGCCGATGCCGAAAGAGAAAACTTTTTGAAAAACATTCTGTGGACCGATGAGTCATGTTTTGACCGTGATGGTATCACAAATTACCACAATTTACATTACTGGGCACCGAAGGGAGAAGGAAACCCTAAGAAACTGAAACCAATCGCATCGCAGCGTAAGTTCTCGCTTAATGTTTGGATGGGTATTATCGACGATAAGTTAATAGGCCCACATATTTTACCCCGAACATTAAATGGGGAACTTTATGAAGATTTCCTAAGAAATCATTTAGCAGCACTGCTCACGGATGTACCCGAAGACAGAAGAGCAAACATGATATACCAACATGACGGATGTCCAGCCCACTTCCGCATCACAATTCGACAATTGCTGGATGAAAACTATCCAAACCGATGGATTGGGCGCGGTGGGCCGATTCCGTGGCCTGCACGAAGCCCTGATCTGACGCCGCTAGACTTTTACGTCTGGGGTCATATGAAAGACCTAGTTTATGTGACCCCCGTAAATTCAATTGAAGAACTAAGGGAGAGAATAACAGATGCGGTGGACCAGATGAGGACCACAATCACATCAAGAATCACAAAAACCGAAGTGAGGAAGCGAATAAGAGCATGTATTCGAAACCGAGGGCAGCACTTCGAACAAGACGTGCGAAATACATGTTATTAAAGACCACAAATTGATATTGATTAAAAATAATAATAATTTTCACGAAATTGTTTAATTTGATTTTCCGAATAAACACCTTCTTGTACTAAATCAAAAACGATTTTCATAATGCAGTCCAAGACTTTGTATTAACTTTCATACCTTTTTGGATAGCTGATAAGACAAGGATATTTTACTAATAATTTGTGAACCTGGTGTAGTATTTTTTTTTGTGCTAAGACAACATTTTGTATGAAGTAATAGCAAAAATTACAAAAAAAAAATGTTTGATTAGTGATCTTCACCAAAGTTTTAGTCATTTTGAACTTTTAATTATTAAAAACGATCCGCTACGGCGTCAACTATGATAATAACTCCAATTTCAGTACAGCCGCCCCGTGAATAATTTTCAAATTGGGTTCAAATAATTTAATCTGGGATTTTTCACAAAAAATCTAAAACCCTTACTAACTCAAAAACTACTGAACTTCGGTAGAACATTTGGTGGCTTAATTTGTTGCATTTTAACCCTACTATGATGTCCTGCAAGGAATACGTCGAGTACCAGTAACCCTGTATATGTAAGTGTTTCAGATATTCCAAATTTCTACTATATGCCGACGACCTTAAAATTTTTAGAAAAATTCTAAACGAAAATGATTGTCTCTTATTTCAAGAGGATCTGGATAGATTCTCGACTTACTGTATCAAAAATAAAATTCAACTAAGTATTGCAAAGTGTTCATCAATAACATTTACCAAGAATAGAAACATAATAACTCATACATATAACTTAAATAACACCTTATTGCACAAATCTAATTTAGTTAGATACCTTGGAGTGTTGCTGGATAACAGACTACATCTTGATCAATATATAGATAAGATTGTTAGTAATGCCTTTCGCATGTATGGGTTTGTGATGAGATGCATGACTGATTTTAAACGTACTCATACATACATTTATTTATACAAATCTTTGGTGAGATCACAGTTGGAGTATGCTGCAATGATTTGGAATCCCTTCTATATAAAATACAAAGAAAACCTTGAAACTGTACAATATAAATTCCTTAAAGCCACTCATTACCGATGCTTCCGTAAAACTACCTCTTACCGTAATTTATTGAAACATTACAAACTTACTACTCTGAATATTAGACGCACCTTTTTGGAAAGCATGTTTCTTTATGACCTGTGTAATAACAAATACGATTGCTCAGATTTAACAAACAGATTATGTTATGTTGTACCTAGGAGTATCATAAGACGCGGGGCGCGCGGTCACCCGCTGTTTGCTGTCTCCTCGTGTCGCACAAATGCGGGGAATCGCGCGCCTTTACGTCGGTTAACAAAAAATTATAACACCCTATTCTCAGGTTTGGATTTGTTTTCTTTGTCAGCTAATAGATTTCGAAGTGATATACTTAAAGCTATCACAGACTTTGAGGATTAACCTACTTATTTCTGTAACTGTAGATTTTTTGTTTTTGTTTTTTCCCTTATAATTAGTATATAGTATTAGTACTAAAGCTAAGGCTTACTGTACTCGTGCATGTATCTTCCAATTTTAATTATATAAGATGTGGATAACGTAGTTAGTTGCACACTGACGCAGTCTCGTACCACGTATTTGTTAACCATTTATAGTGTGTAATTGTTTGTTTTCCCTAAAGATAAATAAAATAAAAAATAAAATTAAATTAAAACAAGTTATATTATCATCATAAAAAATTAAATTAACTAATTAAATTTTATGTTATTTAACAATAGTTATTCATAACATTAGTTGTTAGTGTGGTTGCTTTATATTATAAGTACTGTTTGTATAGTACGAATCACGTCCTTTTCGGGTAACCACAGAAAATCAGCGCTGTGCTGTGGGATGAATAGCACAACATCATGCTGGGGATGCCTTAGAATAGAATAGAATAGAATACTCTTTATTATGTACACCATATAGATTACAGACATAAATATAGAAATTTTACAGAGGGTGACACAATGGGCGGTCTTATCGCTAAGAGCGATCTTTTAAAGACAACCTTCTTGTCACAGTCATGACGTGCAGCCGTCGACTATTTCAGTTTTGTGCTCGTGATTATAGATCTACTCGTATTTTTATTTTTCGTTATTATTAGAATTAATTATCTTTTTGTATGCACGTTTTTCTGTGACAAATAAACCTATTTTTCTTTCTCTCCATCATTATCGCAGCCTTTCCCCACTGTTTGGTATATGTTTCTTCAATCACATATGACGAAATTTTCCTCAATCCTCAGATTTTCGCCCCCAGCAGCTTTTCTCATCCAGCGGCTATCAGCTATTCATATTTATAACCAAACCAAATCTCACACAAAATTCCTTTCCCACATAACAACTCCGTGTCCACATACACACAGTACCCCACAGGCTTTGAACCCAGTGAACCACAAACTGACTCACACTTATTGCATTGTAAGGTAACTCCGTGAGAAGGAAGCAGTGTTGGCACATTCGGAAGTACTTCAAAACTAGATTTTTCTGAATGAGATCACAGTTCGGAAAACTTCTCATGTTTATTCGGAAACGTAGAGAAATTCTATCGTGAAAATCAAGTGCGTAATAATGAGTGAAGTTTTACTATAAAATCGCTTTCTTACCATTGTTTTGTCATAGTTGAAGGTACTCCTGGATCATTAATTGCTAACTCACTGGGATGGCTAGACTCATATTTCTACTGAAAAGAACAAACTATTCGTTGACAATTCAATATTATAAGAAAAATCTTGTCTCCTCTTGCTATTGATAATTTAAAAAAAGTGAACTGGTGAACTTCCTAAACTGTACATTGTACTACAACAATCAACTCAGCCTACCGCAGTCCTGATAGGTCTATGCCTATCCCAGGCTGTGCCACAACACCCTGTCCTCCGCCTTCCGCATCCAGTCGACCCCTGCCGATACGCGGTCTCCACTCCAGGACTCATCTGCTCCATCAGCCATCGGTCCTTTGACAAACCTGGCCAGCCCTTGCCACTTCAGTTTGCTTACTCTGCAAGCTATGTCAGTAGCTCTGGTTCTTTTCCGGATTATTTCATTTCTGATTTTATCTTTTACACAGATTCCGAACATAGCTCGCTCCATAGCGCGCTGAGCGACCTAGCACTGACGGTCGGGCTGGCCCACAAATTTATTGTGAACCAACCCGACCGTCAGTGTCCATGTTTCGACACCGTATGTTATGACGGGCAGGACGCACTAACTTTACAAACAATGTAGTACCAAAAAAAAAAAATAACAAACCCTAACAAAAATATTACTTAGAAGTAGACATGAAGCCATAGTTTCGCTAATATTACCTAAATTCTTTTGCTTGACCTATGAAACAAAATCAAATTTATACATAATACATATAATAAAGATACATAGGTCTCATACAAACCATGCTTTGTGGATATCGTTCGAAGCGCCGAAGTTCAAGGCTGCTTCAAATAATAGAAAGTGCCTTCGTACGGGTTGAAAATATGTACGGAAAGTATACTATTGCAGCTCCGTATATGCCAGAATATGAAACATTTTTTTTGTATTATACATTTTACTGATTCCTATAAATGTTCAGAATTGTTTGATATATAATTTGGTTTCGAGATCAATCTGCCTAGCTTTTTTAACAACTATGTTGGGGTTTCACTGAAGGCATACCCCAACATAGTTGGGAAAAGGCTAATACTGCTATACTGATACTGATATACATCCGTTGATACTGATCAAGGGATGCAGCTGGTTAGCAGCATTCTACATGGTGCGACCGCCTGTCTGACCTCCACAACCCAGTTGCTGGGTAACACGAAACCCCTTGGTAATACTGGTTGACAGATTTTCGGGCTTCTGACTACTCGTAACGACTGTTAAAGATCTACGAATGACAGCCGGGACCAACGACTTAACATGCTTTCCGAGGCATGGAGGGGTCATGTTATGAATGATCTCCCATCCACGGACATTGGCAAGCGTAGCTTAAGCTTCGATCGACTCGTGCAGCTGTTATTTAGCCACGACCCCTCATTGCAAAATGTTCCAAATATAATGTTTCAATAGAATTGGCCATTGTTTTTAATTCCTATCTGTAGAACCTATGGGTACCATGCCCCACTTGCTGGAGTGTCCGAAATGCCCGTTTACCTGCACCTCGGATGACTTAAAGAATCCCTCTGATGCGGCAATCAAGGTGGCCACCTACTGGACTCAAACTATATTTAAAAAAAAATACAAAAAAATTTAAGTTCAAATAACATGACGTGACATGCCTATTGTACCCATATACGAGTACTACCTATTGTAGACACAACGATTGTTTGACCAAAGCAAAGGTTAGTATGCCACTGATCGATATACCGTTTAGATATGTCGATTTCACGTGTATATGATACAGTACTATTATTTTGTTAATCCTGTAGATTTTTAGATTGTATTCCCAAACCATCGCAGGTTCTATTTCTACCGATATATGGTTACCGATGTATGGGTGGGTTCGATTCCCACCTAGGACAAATGTTTGTGTGATGAGCACGATCATTTGTTCTTTGTCTGGGTGTAATTTATCTATAATATGTATGTATTTAGAAATATATATGTATGTTTATCAGTTGTCTAGTACTCATAACACAAGCTCCGCTTAGTTTGGGACTAGATGGCGTTGTGTGAAAGTTGTGGAATATTATTATTATTTTATTTTATCAACACGCCTGTATTCTTCGAAGGGTTAGACAGAGGTGTGCACCCAAACTAGTAATAGGTAAGCCTTTTGCCGCCAACCGGGCACAAATTCAAACTCCGGGCTGTTTAAATTATTACTGGATGAACTAGTTTTCAATTAGAATAAAATGAATATTTTAAGATATTATATAATTAATTTTTAAATGTAATTCTTGGAAGGCTTAAATAATAATAATAGGGGACGAGCTTACTGCCACACAAAATAAAGACTTCGGACTGCTATTGCGAAATTCTGAAGGGAAAACCCAATAACACATTGCCCGACCTGGGAATCGAACCCCGTACCTGACGTTCAGCACTAGCATTTGTGACCACTAGACTAACGAGGCTCAGAGAGTCCGACGATTTACCGATGTATTTACCTAAAACGTTTAAATGGCCAAAGAAAAACCTGTTTATTTTTAGAAACATACCTACATTATGTAGCTAGCAAGTAAACTCAAACAACATTAAGATACTATAGGTACTAACATCTAAAACAAACTTGTTCATAAAAGTTATGCTCCACAATATTGAAATATCCTGTAAGCACTAACATTATTGCCAACAGCAAAGTGTTGATTGACCTCGGTTGACCTTTAAAACTTCTACTTAAAGTTCATCGGTAAGTCGTCGATTGTAAAGGGTAGTTCAGAAGAAGTTAAAGTCCACAATTTGACTACAAAAACTCAAAAAAAAAACTTAATACTCGAAGCATTTATTTCAATTAAACGATTTAAAGGCACTTTTGAACTATCAGGAAGTCGGTCAGTCAGAAAATATGAATCTAGTTGCCCATTCTAAATTGTAGTAGGTACCTATGGCGAAGAACGGGCATGAAACTCCTTGGACACTCTTTTAAATTATATTTTTGCAAAAATATTAGTTACATCATTGATGTTGAGTTTATAATTATAGAGAGAACGATGTAAAAAAGGCTTATACGTTAAAAGCATCCAGAGTACCTACAGCAAACCGTAACAAAACCTACGAGTAAAAATAAAATAATTAAAAATAAGCTGAGGCATCTGAATGATGACCAGCCCCAACTGATGGCGCCCGTTAACGAACATGACGCATGAATAAATAATACTGTATGAAGTCTTCCGACGTTCGGTGTATCGAAGTTTTCCAATTTTAACCAAGGTATTTGTATTGGTGGAGTTTTTTTCTTAGATTTTCGCTCCTAAGGATCAGTGGAGTTTTGACAGTTCCACAACATTCCTTGCATTATTTACGTTGTTCCGTATACGAATTTTCAAACAAATGAATTCGAAAATTCCTTCAAAATCCTTCGGATTGTGATTGAAAGTGAGTCTTCTGTTGTTCATTTAATACTCGTAGAACGAAGGAGTACACTCACGTGACCGTTTTTATCAATATTTGTGTCAGATCGATCGCTGTGCTTGTGGGCGAGTGCTTCCTTCCACTATGCCACCTATAACAGACAAGGACTGTGATTGAGGACGTGGAGTAACGCTTTTACCGTGAAAACACGGGTCTTAGGCACAATCAACTTGAAAACATTGATTACTTTTGATGTTTGTCGTATTAAATTCTTTACTTGTCAATTGATGTAGATCTTTAAGAAAATCATGTAATCTAAGTCATGTTTTATCTCAACATAGCTCTTATGTTACGGATGGGCTGGTAAAGATGATTGACATAATATACACCAAGTTAGGAAATGATGAGAAAGATCAAACAATATTTCAATAAGTGCCTGAATAATTTAATGGCTGGCACAACTAGGGGCGAAGTACCTATAAGAAAGGAACAAAATGAATGAAAATACATTTACTTAGCACAGACAAAAATAAAAACAAATCAATATTTGAAACACTTGTCCCCTTGCATGGAATTAGTAAGTACTTTATAGCCCTCTTATTGATAAACGCGGAGTAAAGTTACAACAGGTAGAACAGTGGTAGCCCAATGGTAATAGCCGCGACTTACGATTTGTAGGTTATTGCGAACCCAGGCAGGCGCTTTTTTGTAAATTATTTCATCACCAATACTCTCAAAACGGTGAAGTGAACATCGTGAAGAAACCGGCATGTCCTAGCCATCTGCCAACCCTCACTGGGCCTTCGTAGTGGATTACGACCCACTCCATCTCATCGGTAGGAGACTGTCCCAGCAGTGGGAACATTATAGGCTAATTATGTAAAGTTGCACTTCAGATTATTATCCACACATTTTTCAAACTTTAAGTTTAGCATACGTTTACTCTGTTTTTGTGAATAAGGGGGTAAGAGTGTCCCCAAAAAAATGTCTTGGGGACCTTCTTACCCCCATATTCATAATTATTATAAAAACAAAGGGGAAGTAGGCAAAAAGCCAAGAATACTGACAGAAACGCGAGTTGAAGACGATTCATATCAGAGTGAAATGAATATGCATTAGGCCGGTAACCTGCCTTTAGTTTGTTGGCATAGTAAACTATTTACGCATCAGGTCTTCGTTTCTCGTGTAGAAAAATATCCGGGAACCAGATTAATTTAATATTATGTTTCAACTACTCAGGTTTCAGAGGTTATAAAAACAATATGTGTCGCAATTAGACTTTATTTTGTAGCCTGCCTTTTATTTAATTATTAGTGACTTCAATGTAAAATTTACAATTAAAACGGTTGCAACTCTATATAACCCATTCCCTGACCCATGAACCACATAATATGGCTCAGGTTGATTATTTTACTATTCTGTCAACTTTGAGGACAATGAAAGTGCTAAAATTATATTTCTTTATTTACATACAAAAAGACAACATCACAAACATTACAAAGCTAAAGTCAAAGCATTTATTTCAAATAGGCACTTTTAAACGACTAAATCAAACATTTCCTAAAGCTATTCGAAAAACGAATAGAACCAAGATCTAACAGAGTTCCACGGTGTACTAACAACGAGGCGCTCGTAAGTATGAATATTTCATATAGTTTATTATTCAAGCGGGGTGCATGGAACATTAGGACTAGACAAATGGTGACTTCCCACGGACGTATGAAACAACTTAACATTTTATAACTTAGGTACGAACTTTTGCATTGTTTTAGAATGTGTCATTTCATTAGCATTTGCTGAAAATGGGTGAAATTACAAAGTGGAAACTGAATAACAAATAATTACGATAAAAACCGAATAAAAGTCGGCTTGGTGGTCAGAGTCGTTAGGGACCGTCAGAAGCCCGAAGGTCTGTTCACCAGTCTTACCAATGGGGTATCGTGTTACCCAGTAAGTGGGTTGTGGAGGTCGATCAAAATACTGGTATTCAGCTGCATCCGGTAAGACTGGAAGTCGACCACAGCATACTAATTGAAAAAAGTAAGGCAGATATTGGTTGTCATAGTTTGTTTGGTTTGAGTATTTAGGGTTCTAGTTTTTTTTTTTTTTAACTCAAGACACAATGGAATAAATTATTAGCAATTTAAAGTCACGTGAAACTATGATTTTTTTTAAAGTAAATGTTACTGCTCATCGTAATTTCGTAATTTAAAGCTCACTGGTTTAGATAACAATCATATGTATAGCTAAAAGAATGAACATTTCGTTTGGAATGTCCCTTATAACTCCCTTATGACTACTGCCTACCTGACCACTATACAATACTCGTATAACAACGGAAAAACATCAAGGGAAAAGGGATTTCAGTAAAAAATCGGTAATATTTGGTAGTTCTCGTTACTATTCTTCTGGCGACGACCGCAGAGCTCGGATAAACCTCACGTTAATGCTCTTTGAAATACTCCCGTCCTAATGTTAAGTAGGTATCTATTTGTAGAAGATTGGTGACCGCTAACGTTTGTACTTACTTCTGTTGTATTTTTCTTTTGCTCATTTCTTTGCTAAATGAAAAAAATTTTGCTGCTTGTGAATTTGTGAGTTTAAAATATTTACTAACTCACAGAGCACGGAAACGTCGCGCGGATAGTGCGCTCATTCAACTATATACCTACGAGAGCAGCGATTCACCCAACAATTCGTTGTACTTACACCATGTAATGCATACTTTGTAAGTCCCTCGCGTACTAAAAAAACCTTTATGTATCTAAATAAATTATATTATATTTTTTACAATATATTAAAATGCGTTAAGTACAAAACTTCATCATCTTCGCCATTCAAAGCCTCTGTATGCCATTTGTGAGTAAACGGTGTCTCCGTGCTATGTGGTATTTAACTATAACTAAAACATACTCTATTCGTGATCAAAAAAAAAAAAAATAAAACGTGATAAATGCATCTTCAAAACCTAGCCGGTTTAGAAGCATGGCTATATTATAGTTTATAATAAATAATCCCCTGTGAGTATTCTCTGTAACCTTGGCTCATTAAAAGCAGCACTTTTTATAAAACTGCGCTGAATTTCTCCCACAACTAATGAATCTGATCTCAGGTGACTTTTTTACACTAATTAGAAGTTATTTCACAGTTTTATATAATAAAATAAAAGTATTTTTAATTTAAGAGAAACTTTTAGGGGTGATTGTACTATTCAAAACATTTAATTTTGTTCTACGACTTTTGTCATAGCGAAGCAGCAATGCTCCCGTGGATTATTGAAGCTTTAATTCAAAAGATGAACAACAAAGGTAGTTTATTAAAGCTAGTACATTAACCTCTGAATATTATCTACTCATGAAAAGGGCACGTGCATACTACCCGAAATGTTTAAAATAACAATACACTTCATCCTTCCAACCGCGAAGGGGTTCAAACAGGGAAACACGAGCGTTAGTTTTCCGAAATTTAGATTGTTGTAGGCGGAACGAGCCATAAAGTTAAATTGACCTTAATTTTACAGTTTGTCGGTTGGGGATAATGGTACCATTGATAGTGGAACATTGTTTAATTTTGATTTTATTATCATGATTTAAAGAGTTCGCAGACGGCAAAGAAAACAATCGATGGCCGTTTTATATAGAAAAGAAAAGGAACAGTAGAGATCAAATGTATCAACGCACATAGCTAATAAATCTGATCGATTGTACGACCCACAAAAAGTATACCATGTGCGAACGCGCTTAAATACATTAATTTTCACACAGTTTCCTGCAAAGAGCGGAGCTTTCTGCAGGTGACAGTATGTTTTAGTCCGTACGCTAAGCGTAATGCTGTGCTCGGTAGAGAGCAATCTTCTTGACCAGACCCACCTGTTAGAGCGTTCAAAGTGTCTGAACACCAGCACTTTCAAATAGGTACCTAAAAAGCCAGTGATCAGGCGATTAACGTGGCCCAAGTAATTCAAAAACAAGTACACCATACCAATATAAATCTGCCTAGCCTTTTCCCAAATATGTTGGGATCAGCTTTCAATCTAACCGGGATGCAGCTGAATACCAGGATTTTACATGGAGTGACTGCCTACCTGATCTCCACAACCCAGTTACTGGGTAGCACGATACATCTTGGTAAGGACACTAGGTAAGTACAAAATACAATCTACGCGGTAAGAAGAACAAAACCGTTAAAATACTAATATTTTCCACAACCATATTCAAACTATGTTGAATACATAAGGGACTGAATATTCAACAGTCTGCCCAGATAGACTGAAACAATTATATAAATAAGTCTAAAGCAGACCATTCATATTCAGTCTGAAGAAACTAATATTCTTCTCTGAACGTCTACAAAAATCTGTTTCAAACGTATCTAAGTAACACTCGTTCTAAGCAATGTTTTAATTAACTTAATTTAAATAACTGAATGGACTGCGAGCAATATTTGTGTTCAGTCGCAGCTGAATAACACGTATTCAATACGTTTTTAATTGTATCGTGTACGAAGAACTGTTGATTAGGGAATGTATTTATATCTTCGAGTTTTCTTTGGAATCTGTGGTTACTGAAAGAAAGAAATTAAGAAAGATATTTGCATCACAACAAAAATTTCCTTAAAATTATAAAGATTTTCGTCTTCGTTATCCATTGTTATATTTGTTCCCCTAATCACCCGTTGAATTAGTATTACTACGTCGAACATATACCCGTACTATGAAATCTCCTATGTTAAAACTGCACCTATATTGAATTAATAATTTGACATAATTTTCAAGTTATGGAACAACAAACTGAATGTCATACTTAACAAAGTTTGAATCCCATTGTAACCAAAAACTTATTAGAACCTTTTTGTTACAAATGGTCACTCAAAAATCAACTTAAAATATATTTCACTAAAGTAGATAACAGATTAATTGGCGACAGAATGTAAATTATCTGAGATTAGAATACTGTTATAGGTGCTATGGTGCTATTCAATAAAATTCACTTCGAACCTCACAAACTAAGCGAACTCATTTGTTTTAAAAATAAATCATCACTGACATTTTGATTCTGCCACCGTTCGAATTTCAAAGTAATGAATGATAAAGAACAACAAATGAATGCGGACATTGGATCAAATTAGACTATCGTCTAGGAGAAGAAACCAACCAGAAATTTTATGCCCAAGAAATAACTTTCAAACTTAATACACAATGTAGGGCGGATTTCATTACTGTCAGTCATTCGCCTGACAGTTTAAGTCCGTCCCTTCATCAAAATACCGTGATCCCTGGAGACTCACACTGAAAGGACTCAACTGTCTTACAAGAGCGTAGAGTGACAATAGATTTACTGATGATTGAGATGTTGTGGTATACAGGCTGCATTTTTGAGATGGGGCAGTAAGAGCTGAAGACCAATTCTCGTACTTAAAAAACATTCAAATTCAAGTCGAAACCTCATCTCAGCGACAATCAATGTCAAAAACTTGACAAAAATGTAGAGAAATTGATTGTATTATTGACAGATTTCAACCGTGATTAGATTGCAAACGTTCTTAAAAATGCGAGAATTGCCCCTCAGGTACCTTAACCGTTGTACCTACAGGAAAATGGTCTTAGGAGACTGTCTTTATTTTCGAGATAAATTTTGAAACCCACTGATTTTGAAAAAAAATGTACAGTCAGCCACTATCACAAATACTTTTTTGATGCCAATCGATCGTGTTTCTTATAAGGGTCAAATAACTTTATTGGACTAACTGAGCTTTGAGTACTAGAAAAGTCAGAAATCGCAAAAACCTTTTCCCATAAATTTAGTTGGAAATGAGACTACCAACTTACTTTACTATGGATAGACTGGCTACTACCCTTAAAACACCGTCTCAAAAAAATATCACCCTGTATATTACCTACTACACTGTTACAAGTCTTCTGGCACTCGAATGACGTTGACAGGGGGGCGCTGTTGGTAAACATCTGTGTCATTGTTTTTTGAAATGTAGTAAAAAAACAAGATAGTGCCAATTTTGATTTTGGTGCCAAAAGAACCTTTTAGTGCTATAAGTAGTTGTTTTACCATCATACAGTCGGCGGCACGTAACTTGGCAAGGTTTTGCCATAGTGGTAGTGGGAATAAGTTTGCGCATGTACACTTAGTGCAACAACAAAAATATCACTTTGATTGCTTGTAATTATTCTACGGTTAGTCCATAATTTATTTTAAACACGTCTGTTTAGAAGAAAGTGAAAGAAAGGAGAGGAAAAGGGGAGGACCCCTTTTGCTCTCTCTTGCCAAGTTATGTGCCGGCTACTGTACCAGTTTACTGAATTAAAAGTTAGTTATTTTATCTAATATTGATCTCTATTTTTTTTTTTATAATCCACAAAAACATTGTTTAGGCTTCCTTTTATTCTAGCATAACCACACGCAATAGTCTTACATTTGTATTGTGTTTGGTAGAACCGTAAAACACTTCCGGTATTTCGAACCGTTCAGCCTTGAACTTCGGCGCTTTATACCGATATCCACAGAGCGTGGGGGATATGATGCCTTTATAATAGGTATTGTGTACACATAACTGTTTATGTTAAAGGTCAAGTAACATTAGTAATATTAACGAAACTATGGCTTCATGTATTTAAACGAAATCAAAATATTTTATTTCATATAAACCTACATGGACACTTATGAAACGTCAGACATTAGGTGCACGGTTCCTTGTCGTTTCCTTTGTATCTTCAATCTCAAATAGCAGCTAGGGAGTTAATAAAATTGTACACTTTCGCTGTAATAGTAAAAAATGCTCCAGCTTGTTATTCCTCATAAGAAAACATTACTTATTTACCGGTTTCTTTAATTTTTGTTTATAAAATGTTCGACACTTGAATGATGTCCTTTATATGTTTATTTATTTAATACTTCAAGCACATAAATGTACATAGGCGCACTTAATGCTATAGGCATTTTCTACCAGTCAATTACACTTTTAAATCAAGTGTTTACAAAATTAGCTGCTTCATTTAGATTATAGGTCAGTTATCTATTCATTTTGTAAAAGATTGATTTAAAAGAGTACGATAACCAAGGGGCTACTGCACGTTCTTATCCATTTATCGCGATGTGGCTTTGTTACCTATATTAACACTAAACTGATACATAGAATAAGCCTATAATATTCCCACTGCTGGGACCCCGGCGGAGGCCGTTGTCCCAGCAGTCTCAGAGAGAGGGAGTGGGCTATAATCTACCACGCCGGCCCAATGCGGGTTGGTAGATGCCGCATGTCTTCGAATTTTTGTTTCTAGGACATGTTTTTGACGATGTTTTCCTTCACCGTTTTGAGAGCAGTGGTGATTAAATAATTTACAATTCGTAAGTCGCGCCCGTTACCACTGAGCCACCACTGCTGTTCCTTAAAATAACCAATCAGAATATTCCATAACGTCAGTACGTTGTTGCAATGCTTTGAGCCAATTATTGTCCAATACTCCTTCCTACATGTAATCCGAGTGGCCTGCCTATTGTTTGTCCATACGACTAAGGAATATTAGCTCCATACGCATAGCTCCGTCGGTTCCCGTATATTTTTTTATCTGAGGATTCCTCATACCGCCAGGACACTCCATTCTATCAAACCAATACAATCGATGTCCGCGATATTATTCTTTTACCAAGTACGACGGATAAACATACCGCTGAGCATATTGTGCTGCGTGTATTTTGCGCTTGTTTCTTAATTGCCAGAATAAATATAAATCTGTCTGCCAAATATTTAATTTCGAAATAAATGTTTTAATGTAAAACAGTGTGAATACTCTAGATATTATCGCACAATACCATTCATTTGATAAATTACATTTTTGACACAATGAATTGTGTCAAAATGTCATGTCAATGTTTGGTCGTAATCCCGACTGGAAGGACCAGTTACACTCGTATAATAAGGCTTTTCAGAACAAAACAATTGTACGATAGCTGTATAGTATTCATTCAAGCTATTACGGTTACTGGTAATCAGAGACCTGAAAATCTGACAAGTAGTATTTTCAAATGTGGGTGTACTATAGATACAACTCTGGCCTGGCTAATCCTTCGGGGATATAGGCGTGATGTTATAACTATGTTATGCTATTCTCACCAAAGAGTATCGTGTTACTCCATAACTGGATTATGGCGGTCAGATAGACAGTCGCTCCATGTAAAATTCCCTACACAGTGGCATCCGGTTGGACTGGAGGCCGACCACAACAAAGTTGGGAAAAGGCTAGGCTAATGATAATTTCTTTAGGTAATTATTGCTTAGCTCTAGATAATAAAGAACTACATATGTGCACAGTTTGTTCATCCTCATTTATGTTTGTCAGGCAGTTGCAGCGTGCCGCGGGGAGCAGTCGTGTCGCAGCCAATTCAAGTCCCACTGCAATCCACTTTGATTAGTTTATCGCATAGTCCATGCAACTCAAGAGCATGTGTCAAGTGACTCTTATGTCAATGTTATTAGGTATAAATTGCAATCATTGTGTGCAATAATTCAAAATGCGCGTTATAAAGATGTAACAACTATACCTATGTATTTATACTTTTATCTACTACAGTTTTTAGATTTAAATATTTATTTATTTATTTAATACATCAAGCACATAAATGTACAGAGGCTGACTTAATGCCGTAGGCATTTTCTACCAGTCAACCTTTGGGTGATGCAGAGACAAACAGTAGTGGGTGCAATCGTGAAAATTGAGGAATTATTTTTTTTTAATATAAAGATACGCTTAAAAATATAAATATAATATATAACTAATTACATATACTTAAATATAAGCACAAATAAATATACATAAACACATGAATATACTAAAAAAAAAAATAAGACAAACAATGAGAAAATATTACTGTTGGGATGATACTGCCAGCTTCTTGCGAATGTGCTCGCGAACCTTAACTTTGAAGGATAATCGGTTGGTTGCCATCCTGATTTCCTGGGGGAGCTTTTTTATTGCTGAATGGGTCTGCTCTTGAAATCGATCACAGGAAATGGAAAGCGATGGATGAGGTATGTGATGGAACGAGCCTGTCCAGAAGATACGCTAAGCCTGACTGTGATGTTTTCGCGGATGGATGGAAGAAGATCTTGTCAGTATGTCTGGGGTATTGTGAGATGAGCGTATGACTGGCGATTAGTTATATACTTTTGTTTACTGTGCTTTTAAAATGTGTTTGTGTTTAACTAATGTAATTGACCCTGGCCGTTTTATGTTAAATAAATAAATAAAAATAAATACCTAAAGCACTGGAACTCCCACGCATCGGCGAAACACAGCAGGCTGCTTCACGCCGGACTCCGGTGGGAGGGTGGTCGCAAACCAGGCGGGCGTTAGTGCTACCAAGGCAAGGGAAGAACTGGCCAGTCAAATAAGGTGTTGAGTGTGACTGTCTTGGATGCGCCGAGCGCTCGGTTCAGTTGAGTAACTGGCGGAACAAACTGCGCCACACGAGGAGGCTTCTTCCTAAATCCCAAATACGGTGTTTGCGACAGTAATGTCTGTAAACGCACCCATGCTGTCGGAAAAGTTCTAATACTGGTTTTCAAAAAAACAGAATCGTTTCCCCGGAGCGTTGAAAAAAAAAACGAAGGTGCCTCGCGCCTAAAGTAATACAGTCCCGTATAATAAGGACCATGGAAAAGTTAAAAAATATAGATAAAAGAAATGTTATCACTGTTTTTAAAAGAATGATTGTGAATAAATCATAATTCAAAATAACACAATTATTTGTGAAACACAAAGTGCTTTAAGCTTCAGGACTCAAAAAAGTTAAATAAACCACTAACTACGTAAGAGTCTTTAGTTTCATTTTAATTACTTGAAAGTAGCAGACTTCATGATTCTTACTTGAATAACTACATTGGAAAAACTTATATTTACTTTGAGCACCTAATTTGGTATTAGTTTACTGTAGTGTTCTTACGAATAACGCGGTGCAAATGTGACCTCGGCTTA
The DNA here is from genome assembly GCA_949629135.1 of Eremobia ochroleuca. NCBI lineage: Eukaryota > Metazoa > Arthropoda > Insecta > Lepidoptera > Noctuidae > Eremobia > Eremobia ochroleuca. Next base: position 20,645,703 of record OX451394.1, read on the forward strand.
GGCCCAGGTTTAGACATTGAACTACGTTTGCTGACTTAATCATTGAACAGCATGTCTCAAAAATATATGACCTCACCGGTCATAATTATGGGTATAATGGTACAGACCATCAAACTGAACAACTTTCTCCATGGGACGAATATTATAATCGCCAAAAAATAATCAGCCTTCATTTGCGTCGAGCAGGTATTGAAGATTTGTATAGGAGAGTTGATAAATTTTCGCGATAATGATGTTGATACCATGGAGGAAGTGGTTCAGTTTGATTGAAATGTTAATTTTCTAAGTACATCTTTTAAGACACTTACACATCAATATGTTGTTCAATATTTTAAAACTAGATGGCACCGGCATATCCCAGCTGACTGATCCCTGAGAAGAAAATATGCCGAAACAAACTCAGAGGTCATGGTCTCTTTTAAGTCCAAACATTTTATTATTAGGATTTTATGTGAGTCTAACAATGCAGGGCCATGGTCTGGAAGGGCCTTTTGAAGAAAGAGGGCATGACCGCGGCCAGACATTAAAAAAGTCATGTAAAATTGATTTAAATATGGCCATAACTTTCTGATGCATGCTGCAGACGGATTGCAGTTAATTTAAAAAAAAAAACTTTTACGAAGTCAGTTCAATTTACCATCATAAGCATGTAGCCAAGTATTTTTATAGTAAATACCTTTCGCAATGCCCGGTATTTCAGGCATGAGCCCAAAAATGCCATGTCTGTGCCAGAAATATTCCCCATTTACCCTTACTCGTAGTAATTACGGGGTCTATAACGGGTTCCCACGTAGGGTCAACGATATAGCATGAATGAAAAATGCAATACCTACGGCGCCAAAATGAATGGAGCAGAAGTTTTTTTTTTTTTTTTTTAGAACTGACGACAAATTCCTACGCTAGAGGGTTTCTAAGCTCATACTGAATTCATGGCTACAGATTGCGCGTCGATAACATTGCCACCCTGTATATTTAGTTTCAGTTTTCAGAAGTGTTTACTAACAACATTCACGCTGCTACATAATTAGATATAGGTTGTAACAAAACTCAAAGCATTTATTTCAATTAATCCATTTCCAGGCACTTTTAAATTGATAAGTATTCGGACCGTTAGTCAGAAAGTTGGAGCTAAATGTTGATGTGTATATAAAAGTTAGGCTGATGACTTATTTCCATGAATACAACTTTTCATACAAGTACAATAGAAGTAGATATACAATAGTGCTACATATTATTTTTTGATTAAAGGCTTGTTTGTATTCAAAAATTCACGACATTGTCATAACCTTTGAAACATTTTCTACGAAAAATATGCGTTGTATACAATGTATAATGATAATTTATCTATACTACTAAAAACGCTGATATGCTTGTTTGTTTGAACGCACTAATCTCTGGAACTACCAGTGGGATTTTAAACTAGTTTCCTTACGACCCAAGTAAAAATAAAAATAAAGTCGGAAAGAACGCTGAACGAAAACGAAGTAATAAGGTGGGTCGCGGACACCAGGAATTTCAAGTAAACGAAGTCGCGGACAGAAGCTAGTATACAATATATATGTATGATAATATTATTTTCATTCATGTCGAGCTCACTGGCTTTTAAGCGCGCCCACGCAAATTGTAGCACTCAGCGTGTTAATAAATTGTTACTAAATTAATGTTTCACGGAATTTTTCTATTGAAAATAATTTATTGTAGTGACTCGTTTTACTTTTCGTATAGAGGTCTGATGTTGTAACAAGATTATATTTTTGTCAATGGCGATTTGATTGTGACATTATTTACTGTATGTTTCGCAGTAACATAGTTAAAGCCGTAATATGTTGTTATATCCTTTTATTACGATTAGCCCAGTAAGATAGTTATATTACTAGATCGTGCTCGTATCATAGTTATATTCCTAGTGAGACAGTTGTGAACAGCTTTCATATAATTATACAACGCGTAACGTTAAATGCGCAAAGCCTGAAAATAGTTTGATGAGAATAACGAGCAGAATCCATTGAACCACTGTTTAATATAATGTAGGTCACATTTTTCAAAAAATCTTCATTAAAAACGTTGCCGTGTCTATTTATTAATAGGTCAAGCCATCGCGGCGCAGCGGCCCGGTGACGACTCCTCCTTCGATAGATCGTCGTCGCAGACGCAAGAAACGATCAGAATTGCCAGTAAAACTAAAACAGCACATAAAACCTCTACAATTTGTTTAATGATTTATTTTCTCTCTGAAATAGGTCAACTGAATTAAAAATCAGTTGGGGTGTCTGAGGTTTTGCGCATTTAACGTTACACGTTGTATAACGGTATATAGCCATATCCCGAAGGATATAACTATATCACGTCTTCAACCATCTTACTGCACCATATGCACAACGTAGAATACGATTTTCATTCAAAGAACTCTAACAATAAATACATAAGTTAACTCACACCTTCTTCCCATGGGGAACTACAGAACGCCACCTGCTACGATCCTTATATACACCTGACCTTTCTGAAGAACATCGCCAATAAGGTCATACCCTCATAATTTAGACGAAAAATAAGTTCATATTCAATAGCTCGTTAATAATAATAGGTATTGCAAACATCTGTTATGTTTCAACTTACCCACTCATTCTTTTATTCCCAAAGTAATTAAAGATTGAATACCTTCATGACCTTATCAAAACAATTACTTCAGACTTGTCAATAACATTGTTCACTTCATAACTAACATTCTTAAGTTAAATAACTAACTCATATTGGAACTACAAAGCTTTATAAGTAGTGGAATAGGTACTTCAACAGACACTTAAAACTTTATAATTATGGTGATAAATTAAAAGGTGTACCTATTATTTTGCATACAAAACATTCTTCCTCTAATAATTTTCTCCGCCGAGATAGGCAGAGGCTTTTGGTACGTAACCCCAAATTTCACCAATAAAGCTCAAGTCCTAAGTGAAGAACTGCAGGTGCTATATTTTTCATAGCCTGCTAATTTCTGAAATACGAGTAGTTACATAATTGTCATATAAATGAAATGTGAATTTAGTTTAACCTTGTATGATACACTCTTTTTTTTTGGTAGTTGTGTTGTGTTGTTCACACTCTTTTTTTTTGGTAGTTGTGTTGTGTTGTTCACACTCTTTTTTTTTGGTAGTTGTGTTGTGTTGTTCACACTCTTTTTTTTTGGTAGTTGTGTTGTGTTGTTCACACTCTTTTTTTTTGGTAGTTGTGTTGTGTTGTTCACACTCTTTTTTTTTTGGTAGTTGTGTTGTGTTGTTCACACTCTTTTTTTCTGTCCGACCGTCAGTCTCACATACTATTTTTTATAATGTTTGTTTTAGCTGTAAGTCTTCCATGGGTAATAAATAAATATATATATATATATAAATGTAGGAATTTGCAACGACCGATTTGTTAAGGATTCATTTTTTTCCAAAATTACCTCTACGTGTCTGGTTCTTTTCCACAAACGTTTACTAGAAAAAGATAAAAAAAAAATACAATACAGTATGTAAGGCAGGAAATTGTAATAATATTGCCTAATGATCGAACAGGATGTTCGATGATGTAGCAATTTGTAGGCAATTGTCGAAGCCTCGAGCTATATGAGAACCTTTCAGTAATAACACTAATTGAGATGGAATGAGAACGAACATCTGTTATACGGTTATCAAGACAACGCGTACGTGATTTCTCTATATTAGAATATGCAGAATAGAATACTATTTATTATGTCTTATGTCTTTATATTGATTTTTAATGGGTACGTTTTGAAGGATTTCCGGGCAGTACTTAGAATGAAACACCTTTTTCGAACTAAAGTCCTTCAGGCCGTATTTCGGCCACAGCGGCCAATCTCAACCGAAACTAGCCTTCGGCGCGGGAGATACGTATAATGGTGCACAAGTGTGCGTGCAGACACAAGTGCACTCCCTCTTCCCTCACGCTGATAGTCCGATTGGGACGGCAATCCGATACGTCCGGAGAGAGATCAGGCGCAGTACCAACGGCTTAACGTGCTTCCCGAGGCACGGGGGTATCACAGCGCCAACTTCCAAACTCCGGGTTGTTACTGAGAAATTCCTAATGGAAAAACTCAATTACATTTTACCCAACCCGCGAATCGAACCCAGGACCCCACGCTCAGCAGTCGCGCTTGCGACCACGAGACCAACGAGGCAATTAATAAACAACTAACAACAACGCACATAGTTAAAGGGCTTAGAGATGTTTTCAAGAGAAAAAACAGGATATTGAATAGTTTTTTTTTTATTTCGTACGATATTCAGATATTCGTACGACCAAACTCACCGGTATACCAGGTAAACCCCAACGAGACTATATCGCCGAGCAATTGCCTGCTTCTGTCAAAAAACTATTTTATCAAGCTCGAAAGTTTGCCAAGAATAAAGTTTATAAATACTGTTGGATCTCTAATAGCAATATCTTCTACGCAAGATAGAGGGCGACAAGCAAGTCTTAACACTTTCAGAAAAATGTCTTATTGATCTTGAAACCTTAAATATGTGACTGTTTTTGCTATTTTTAACGTACTGTTTAAATTAAGTTTTACTATTTTTATCTGTAAAACACCTCAACAACACACAGCTCACACACCTTAAACATATATGCTACAATTCAGTAATCCCTAATCACATCATGCACTAAAACTATTATATTATCTTTGTGTATCTTTTCTGTCTTTTGCTTTATCTACTGTCTCAATATTGCTATCATCGCAAAGGTTCAATGGTGTATATTGTTTGTCTATCTCTTTAATTGTTTTGAGTAATTGACTGTTACTTTTCTTCTGTCAGAAAAATTGTTTTAAGTTTATGACTTGTCTTCTATGAAAATATGATATTTCCATTAGTCCTCTGCCACCTTCTTTTCTGGACATTATAACTCTTTGTATTGCTGATTTGGGATGGTGATATCTATGTTGTGTCAGTGTGGTTCTTGTTCTTACTTCGAGAGCATGTAATTCTGGGCTAGACCATTTTATGACACCGTAATAATAAGTAAGTATAGGAATTGCGTATCTATTTTGTTACATCCAAGATTTTGTCCCTCTAGTGTGAAAGGATCAAAAGCCCAAATGTAAGGTGGGTTGGTATTAAAAATAAAATAAACAACAAACGGTCAACAAATATTTATTTGAGGTTGGTTTTACAAATTAGGTTATGGCCAGCCAGCTTTAACCTCAGCGGTATTACTAATGGTCGTGGGGGGTTGGAGATACACCGGTACTGTTCCTTATACCATATGGAGTTTAAAAGTTGTGTATAATATCATAATAATAGGTGATAATATCAAGGCAAAACCTTCCAGTGTTATTGGTTTAATGTTATTCTAAATGGGCGCCAGGGACTTGGAAGAGTCCCGGATCCCGGAGCCGACGAAGATGTTCGATTCTATTCCAGTCAAGCGTAGGTGCCGAACCCGGGGTCCTTTATTTAAATTGAGTTGAAGATTGGCTTCCAATTTTGAAACCCGAACAAGTAGTAAAGCGGTTCATATAGGAACCGTAGGTAAATGTAATAAACAGTTAAGTTTATAAGTAAAAAACAAAAGTTTATAAGTAATAAAAAAGGGTAGAAGTAAAAAAAAAAAAACCGTCACGCCTGCGCTATCGCTAGACGGACGCTGCCAACCGCACTGCCGTCTCCTCAGGAGGCTATGTGCTGGCTCGAGGAACGGGTCTCGCGTCCAGGCCCCAGATGCTCCTCTGGATACTGGCGACGAGACGAATCTCTCGAGGTGCCTCTCCTGGAATTGACAATACGGAGACCCTATGATATAAGGGGAAACTAATTTACTTTCCTTCCGGAGGAATAGAAGTGACCGAGCTAGGAAATCTAAAGGCTAAAACACTAGCCCGCTAACAGGGCCTTTTGCAAATACCCTACAATGAGCTACGACCTCTAATTGCCTTTCCCTACGTGGTGGGACAACAAGGAGTAGGGCCACCCACGTGGCGTCTATCAACTGAACTATAAGGTAATACCGTGGTCAACACTGAGGAATTTTCTACGGCATATTTATGATAAAAAGTCAGCGGGTCTAATACTCACGGTTGTTTGAGGTGGAACAAACTTGATGGCAATATCCGATGTGTCGTCTGAACTCAGATCCGACTATGCGCTATTTGGAATCCTGTAATAAATATCCAGGGATCACTACAATATTCCTTTAACGACCGGGGAAGGAGTCACCGATCACTTCCCAGCAATAATACCTCAAAATTCTTACCTTTGAAAACGGTAAATAAAATATGTCGGTCAACGCTCCAGCGTATTTCGTGCGAATGGACGCCTTGACCCCTAGTTCATCCTGTCAAGGTTAACAAGCCGGAAGCAGACGGAGCAGCTAGAAAATCTCCCCTGCTTCAGGTAAAACTTGAAGGATTTCGGTAGATGGAATTGTTACAACAAAACATTTAATTCTTGTAAATCACTGACAACTGTCCAAGATGACGTTTAACTCCTGAAACACTTAAGAATTTTCACGATCCAGGCTAACAAACTCATTAATTCTTATTTCCAAGACTATAGTAATTTTGTCTTGAGTGGGTAATATTCCCATTTATTTTAAGCAAATCGAGAATGCAGCTCCAGCAACACTATGTCAAACCAAATCTTAAACGTCACCCATAGACTAAAGGTGCATCGAGTAAAAGCGAAAGTTCTGGAATCAAGTCTATAATGAAAAAATAATTTCACTTCCGTTTACTGTTATTAGACCGTTAAGAATTTTAACCAGAAGCTGAAAATTATTAAGGATTGGTCTATAAGATATTGTTTCGATGGTTACCATTCAATTTGGTAAAATGAACTAATATCGATTACCACTACAACTGCGAACTAGTAACCACTAGAGGTCGCCTCTAGCTGTCAGAAACTGACGTTTAACGAATGACGTTTGGAGTGTCAACAATAACTAACCTAATCACAATATCCTGTATCTAATTTATTGTGTAAACTGGTTAAATAGGTTTCAGTGAAGTAATTCATCGTCAGAAAGTGTTACTAAAAAGTTCAGTGATGAAATACAATTGACGGATTGAATCCTTTTATCAATTGCAAGCTAAAGTTAATGCACAAACTGCAATGAAACACTTCACTTGGAAACCCCACAATTTACAACGTATGCTTCCAGGTAAATGTTACTTAATTCCCAGTGGTAGGTACAAAAAAAAACAACGTAACAGTACCTCCCCAACCACCAGAGATTTGACCCGTCAGGGCAAATCTCGACGCTGGCCCTCCAGCGTCAAAGCAGACTCCAAAAGACCAAGCACAATACAAGTCTTCAACGCTCATGCCTAAAAACAGGAAATGAGAAAGAAAAGAAAAAAAAATGTAGAATCCGGTGCACGACTAAGATAGTTAAGGCATATACTTCAGCAACACAGAATTCAGGTTACACTTCAAGTATAGAGTAACAGACCGCTCTAATAGGCGACATTGTAGTAGGCTTTGGTTGTCGGGTCTACAATTCCGCCCGTGTTTTATGGCTTATTTTTAATGATCCATGTAATCTGTGAAATAGTGCTACCTCTGGAGTGAGTCTAATCCATTTAAAAACATGTAAAAGACAAGCTCCAAAAAGAGTAAAAATGTGTAAATGTCCCCTGAAGCACATGTCTTAGTCTGACCTACTATAATTATATAGGAGAGACCACCCCACTCAATCGTACATCCCTCTTCATATACTCTAACCAAATGTGTTGCCCGCCGATAATAACGCTGAGCTGGTACACCATCAACACACCGAAAGAAATTAAAGTACGTTACAATCTAATAAATTCTACTCCTATAAAAAAAAATACCATCTAAAAACGTTTTCCATCAATGCAGCCTACACACCCGCCATTAAGGCCTCCTACCTCAGGACTATCATTATGCTGCCTTACCAGCAATCCGGAGGTTTATCAATTAAATTCAATAATAGCAAACAATAAAAAAAACAATCAATCAAATGCATCAATCCTGCAACAACAACAGACCAACAACAATGATTAAACAATCGTCTATTGGTACTCTACATGCAGTTCACAAATGTGTACACAGTAGGAACCTGTGTAACACTACGAACCGCAGAAACAGTGTAATAATATATAAACGACAAGATTCTAACACTGTGGCATATACAGCCACTAATGCTAAAAGAAAACCAGCAACCCCAAGGCATATACAGCCCTCAAAGGTCACTGCAACCAACTACTACAAGGTAATTTAAATAAGTTTAAATTAAAATAAAATATACAAAAAAAAAATTATTCCTTGCCACATGGTGATTTTAAGTCCTTGATATGCCATGTGCCAAGGTTTTTACCGGAACTACAGCCTTCCAATTCATACACTAAGGGTGAAAGTTTTTTCCTAATTATACATCTCTCATATTTAGGTGCCAATTTGGCCATAAAGAATTTTGAGGCGTCACTCTGAGGATATGTTTTCTTCCACACAGTGTCGCCTACCTCAAACTCCGCGTGCCTCCTACTACCAGTGGCGTGCCTAGTGGTTAAACTTAGGGCAAGCCAACATACTTAAAAAAAAAAAACTAAGTACCTACCTACCGTATCGCCTGTCACAAGTTGTGCCTACCGACTGATTCGTTTTAGTTCTTACTAATATTCTTATTTCATAATTGTAAGTTTTTGCTATTAGCAATTAAAATGAAATGTTTTTTAATAGCACCATTTTTTTCTTATATTATAAATTATATACTCAAAGTATTGGTAATCCTTTACAAAATCGCAACTTTTTCATTTTCATATTATCAGTTTCGTGTAAAATATGATAGGACGTATAAGAGCCATCTATTAACATTATTGGCACAACAGAGCTCAGAGTTAGTTCATATTTCACTCGCTCGCAACAGTCGCTATAGGCAAAATATTACAATCTGGCCACTAGATGGCGTACAAGTTATTGATTGATTTCTAACTACACATTGTTTACGATGTTGATAATATTTATAATTATAATTACTCACAATGTGAACAGCCATAACTCTTCAATTTTCGTTTCTTTATCACAGACAGATGACAAACACCACACACACGCACACGGAAGGCATGGTAAAAATTACTAGACAGATTTACTTTACCTTCAGTAGCTTTGATAAAAGCCGTTTTTTGTCAATTCATTTAGAGAACATGATCCTGGCGCCTGCTTTAATTTTTACAATTAATTAAGCAGCCTTTACAAAATATAAAAATTATATATTCTAACTCAAAACGGCGTAATCAGTCGGCGTCAAAATTTGGTGAACGTTTTATTTCTACCAACAGCTGTTTTTCTATTGCAATTTTCGATAATTCGGAAAGCCGTTCTTGTTCTTGAGTACTTATTTCTTAATTAAATATGTGTGAATACTTATTTAACACGTTCCGCGAAACAACTTGTCGCAGGAATGATCACAATTAAATGAGCTAGGTATCTTTAAAAGTTCCGGAAAGGCACCCTGAAGGCAATTTTCGACTAAAATGCCTATTACGTAATTTAGATTTCTGAGAAATAGGTACTCAAAAAGTAGGTTTAGGTGAAGTAATGAGATTATTATATTCGTCTGTAAAACTTGAAAGTATTTACCTTTCCGAATAAAGATTGCACATACTTTAATCCATCACAAGGCACATTTGCAAGCGTTTCCGAATTCATTTTAATGTCAAGAAACTTTTTAATCAATTCAAAACAAAGATAATCACCGCAAAACTAATCACAACACTTCATTTCACAGAAAATGTCCAAGCAAAAAATGCACCAGTAACCGCTCGAAACGAACTTGAACTAATTTGAAATTGTATCATTCCATTCCATAGATCGAGCTTTGCACAGCGACGCGCTCATTCATACTATTTACACACACACACACGCTTCGTTTTACGTTCCATTCATAAAAAATCAGAAGCCAGGCTTAAAAAACAGTACAATTTGGAAAATAAGTACATACTGATGTAATCAACAACGTGAACATTTGTATACAAATAGTGACAGGTCCAGAAGCCTCATAAGAAGCCAGCTGGTGCGAGCGAGACGGGACGATGTTTATTGTTGCGTTCTCGCAATAGCGGTATTGGAGAGGTTTGGCAACGGTGCGCGTGATGAAAACTGTGCGGGATTTAAATATTATTCTTCGAGTATGTAAACCTGGCAACCTTGCATCGAACGTATAGCAGGCGGCCGCCGGCCGGGGCGCGCAGTTTTTATTATTCTTATCAATTCTTGAGACATGATTGAGTTGGTTAATTTACAAGTTTACTTGTGTAGTTTTATTTTTTTTTAATTTTTTATTGTTAGGCTCACGTTTGACTGAAAGCCGGGCTTTTCGGCTTTAATGAAAGGAACGCCCCTGCCTACTACTATTATAATAACGAGCACTACGTTTATGTGATTTGACGAGCGCGTCCTTCACTTTATTATAAATATGATCCAAACCCCCTAACTGATTGGCATATGAACTACGGGAAGCGCAGGCTAGAGTGGGCTGTGCAACGGTATCATTGCCGAAGACATCTCCACTACTAACTGCCTCTCTGCCATGTACTAGGAAGAACGGGGTAAAACGAGTAACCTCGTTTGTGGAGGTGTTCATAGCGAACTGGATCTTTGAGATGTTAACATCCCAAGATCGATGATCATCCTCCACGAGAATTGATACCGCGGTCATACTGATCGTACTGAACTGAACTATAAGGTAATACCGTGGTCAACACTGAGGAATTTTCTACGGCATATTTATGATAAAAAGTCAGCGGGTCTAATACTCACGGTTGTTTGAGGTGGAACAAACTTGATGGCAATATCCGATGTGTCGTCTGAACTCAGATCCGACTATGCGCTATTTGGAATCCTGTAATAAATATCCAGGGATCACTACAATATTCCTTTAACGACCGGGGAAGGAGTCACCGATCACTTCCCAGCAATAATACCTCAAAATTCTTACCTTTGAAAACGGTAAATAAAATATGTCGGTCAACGCTCCAGCGTATTTCGTGCGAATGGACGCCTTGACCCCTAGTTCATCCTGTCAAGGTTAACAAGCCGGAAGCAGACGGAGCAGCTAGAAAATCTCCCCTGCTTCAGGTAAAACTTGAAGGATTTCGGTAGATGGAATTGTTACAACAAAACATTTAATTCTTGTAAATCACTGACAACTGTCCAAGATGACGTTTAACTCCTGAAACACTTAAGAATTTTCACGATCCAGGCTAACAAACTCATTAATTCTTATTTCCAAGACTATAGTAATTTTGTCTTGAGTGGGTAATATTCCCATTTATTTTAAGCAAATCGAGAATGCAGCTCCAGCAACACTATGTCAAACCAAATCTTAAACGTCACCCATAGACTAAAGGTGCATCGAGTAAAAGCGAAAGTTCTGGAATCAAGTCTATAATGAAAAAATAATTTCACTTCCGTTTACTGTTATTAGACCGTTAAGAATTTTAACCAGAAGCTGAAAATTATTAAGGATTGGTCTATAAGATATTGTTTCGATGGTTACCATTCAATTTGGTAAAATGAACTAATATCGATTACCACTACAACTGCGAACTAGTAACCACTAGAGGTCGCCTCTAGCTGTCAGAAACTGACGTTTAACGAATGACGTTTGGAGTGTCAACAATAACTAACCTAATCACAATATCCTGTATCTAATTTATTGTGTAAACTGGTTAAATAGGTTTCAGTGAAGTAATTCATCGTCAGAAAGTGTTACTAAAAAGTTCAGTGATGAAATACAATTGACGGATTGAATCCTTTTATCAATTGCAAGCTAAAGTTAATGCACAAACTGCAATGAAACACTTCACTTGGAAACCCCACAATTTACAACGTATGCTTCCAGGTAAATGTTACTTAATTCCCAGTGGTAGGTACAAAAAAAAACAACGTAACAATTTATGGATTTAAATAGGTTTTTACTGGATAGGTGCATTTTGCATAACGATTATATTCTGCTATTGTATTCTTTTTTAAGTTTATTCTTAATAATCTTATCTTCTAATAATCGTGTGTTATACAGTTTTTTGCTTCTATTACTTCTTCGGTGTATGTTGAGTAGTTTACTTCTATAATCTTACCGTTCTCTATATTTAGTTTCCGGCATTTATCTAGTCCAAAACCCATTCTTATGTCTTTCGAAAATGTTGTTGTTATGTTTAATAAATCGTGTAAATCTGTGTTTTTATTAGTATATAGTTTTAAGTCATCCATTTATAGTAAATGTGTAATTTGGTGCCATATTGACCTACCGTAAGCCTAATTTCGATTCGATTAATGCTCGGGAGAGTGGATTCAGAACTAGATAAAACCATATAAGGCTTAATGAGTCCCCTTGGAAAGTACCCTTTTCAGTTGCTATTTCGTCTACAGATAAGTTTGTTGTTTTATTGTGTGATTTTAGTATAGGTAGTATATTCTCCAGGATCTCATTGTATTCTTAATATTTATAATTAATGGATTGATTTTATAAAAGTTTATTACTTCGATCAACCATGAGTAAGGAACGCTGTCGAATGCCTTCTTGTAATCTATGTATGCTCTGTATAAGTTCTTTCTAGATCTCTGAACGTATTTTAAAATAGTGGAATCAATAATTAATTGTATTTACACCCTATATGAACGCGCCTTATTATGTTCCAACAATGGATTAAAAAAAACAAAGGCCATAAATCGCTGATATGTTAATAAACAAAACTTTTCACAATCTGAGCTATGTATTTTATTTGCAACTTGGGACCTACCCCCGATGTTTCTAGAATAATCACTATTTATAAGTACATTCGATCGAGTCTGCCCGCCAATCTTAAAAGAAAAACAAAAATGTAAATCCCTACAGATCGTAAGATTTTTAAAGATTATATTTTCATCTTCGCGCATTATATAAAACTAATCTAGAATCGGGTGATAAGCTCTTTGAAAATACTAAGAGAAAATACATCAGAGTGAGTGAAAAATAGGACAAACAGTCCCAAAATAAATAACGTCTACTTTGTTATAAGTCAAACGCATTTAAATCAACGAATTGCACGAATATTTTCATAATAAGTTATTATGACCGCCTCGTCATATGAAGGACTAAAATTATTCAAATAATTATTCGAATCCATTACTAGAGACAGAAGTGAGCGTAGTGAAGGTTTGAATTGTTGTCGATTTCAAAAGTCTGTTAGTGTAATACTCTAACAGCAAATTGAAAGAACTGTCCCTTAGGATGCACTGCGGAGACACACTGGTGATAACCGCTAATCGTGCTGATTAGTAGTCTATTTTCAATGTTAAGCGTTTGATTATAACGGGTTAATATCTAACACGAACGATTCCTTGTTCTCATTAAAAGACCGCGCCTTCATAACAAAGGACATGGCTAAACTACTGCCCTAAACATGTCGTAGAATAGTAAATAATTCACTAGCTCGTAACAATCAAATAACAATTCATTAAATTATTACGTGTTTATTATTCTCCTAGAACTTTCATGAAGTAATAAAATAATTAAAAGTGTTTTACGTACTTGTTTTCTATGTTTTGGTTTGACAAGGTGCCAAGGTGATTTTGACGTTTCGATTTACGAAAAATGTGGAGAATAAACCTACTTTTAAAGATATTTGCGTAAGCTGAAATAAACTGTATTAATTACTACATTATTTATTTTTGTGTCTCAATACCTACTTCTCAAAGCGTTGATTTATTGGATTGCCTTCATCTGATTTCTGGAAATAATTGGTAAAATCTGGAAGGCAATGGCCCTAGAATAAGTACCTACCGGCACTAAAAAGTGACAATCGATTCTTTTCGATTTTGCTTAATTCGATTAGAACCAAATAAAAAAAATTCCGAAAGCTTCGGAATACGTATTAAACTTTTAATGAAAAAAATAATTATCTTTCTATTATTACTTATTAGGTATATTGTAACAGGAAAATCTTTAAGGAAAAAAAAATCCAATTCCTAAAGTAATCACCTACACAGAGTGGTATACGAGCAATAATAAAAAGATTACTTAATTCCATGACCACCTCCCAAAGACATATCCATAAGGGCAAGTAAATATCTTCACGTTTTAATTTCCTCTCTCCCAAGGAAAACCCTTCTCTCGCCCTTCATTCGTTGAAGCCAGTAGTACACTAATTGAATACCGGCCTCGGTGCAGAATTACGGAACAACATTTCTTTGAATCGATGATTCAAAAATAGATCCACCATAGTGCGACTGCAGGCAGACGTCGTCGGTTCTTGAACCAACGACCTACAATTCGTAAGTCGTTTATTTCATCACCACTGCTCTCAGAACGTTGAAGGAAAACATCGTGAAAATGTCCTAGAACCAAAAATTAGGACACATGTGAAATCTACCAATCCGCACTGCGCCCGCGTGGTGGATTATGGCCCAATGCCACTCAAAAGAGAGCAGGCCTATGTTCCAGCAATGGGAACAGTATAAGCTTACGTATAGTGCGAGTACAGTCAACCGCACGACAATGGTAACAATTTAAACTTGAGCTGGCCTAGCGTAGTACGTTTCAATAGAACACGAGGCCAGATTAAACTGGTTTTGTTACCACCTATATATCGAGGGCTTCATAAGAAATGGGCGTATAGACAGAAGTACAATTTTACAGGAGGGACAAAACTGTTAATAAAATTTAAAAAAAAACCGATAAATAACTAAATTAATTTTAGTTTATATTTTCCTGTTTTTTTTGTTATTTCTAATAACTAAAAAAACAGAAAAATATAAACTATGTTATAGTACTCGTTTTATACTATCTGTTGCAGCAAAAATCACCGTTCGTGAAACACAATAATACAAATAGCAAAACAGAAAAGTGAAAATATTTTTTTAACTACAATAGCGTGTGCCTCACGGCTGCGCGAATAAGTTAATGCCATTATGCCTGATGATAATAATGTAATATATTTACGTACTTGGTTCTTAATAGTTAAATACTAAACAATATTTATAAACTAATTTCAAAGATGACCTCATTTAAATAGAAAATACGTATTCAGTACCAAAGCACCAATTTATAACAGGCATTTCTTATTAAAATCGAACCTACGCAAACAGATTAAAAACGTCTTGATGTCGCGACCAGGGCGTGACTCCATTAGACTGGAAATATTTTCCTAATAAATTGGCTTCTTCAAAGTCCCTATAGATTTATCTACGACAATCACCCGTCGCCCTTCTGGGAAATTAGCTTCGACCCATATTTTAGTAGCAAAGTGATGATTTCGAAACTGGAGGATATCAGGAAATTGATAAAATAACATTTCTTCCTTTTCCGTAATTTTTGTAGAGTTTGATGTTAAACGATAAAGGTTCGGTTAATGAGAGTTGACTGGAGGCTCTCTGGGTTTAAATTAGGTTATAACTTCGCTTGAGTATCTCGAGATGAGTTATGGATTATGTCAGATCAGGGCCCGCACCCACCTGCATACTAATAACCTCTTATTGCTATCAAATTGCCTTAATATTCATGCTGAGCAGAATAGTGCTACCATCATTGTGCTCAGCATGAATATTAAGTCAATTTTCCTCTGAAATCGTTCGTCTCCGTCTCTTTTTTAGTCCAATAAACAAAAGAATAGACGTAAGCCCTTCGATAAGTCTAAAGTTTTTTTCGCTGGGTGGATAGCGTAAGTGAAGTAATTGCTATGTACAAAAATGCTAACAGTTTAGAGTTGTGGAATAGGTATTAAGTAGGTATTTGCTATTATTTCGTGTTATAACAATAATCTGTTCTGCAAGCAATGCGCCCTGCCCACTGCCACTTAAGTTTGGCAATTCTCTCCATTGCCCTTTGGGTGACTTTTAGCCTTCTAATAAGGCCCATTATTAGCGACCACGTTTCAGTGCCATAGGTCACCACTGACAACACGCACTGCTCAAAGACTTTCGTCTTGAAACATTGCGGTATGTGGGACGAGAAGATATTGCGTAGCTTCCCGAACGCTGCCCAACCGAGTCGGATTCGACGATTGACCTCTTTCTAGAAGTTAGGCCTAACTAACTGGATAGTTTGTCCTAGGTAAACATACTCGTCTACGACTTCGAGTGTTGCGTTTCCGATCTTTATGAGAATGGGTGTCACATGGGCATTTGACATGACCTTCGTTTTGTCCATGTTGATTTTAAGACCCAGTCTTTCGGATGCTCTACTGAGGTCATCGAGCATTGTACTGAGGTCTTCCATATTCTCAGCCATGACTAGGATATTGTTGGCATACCAAAAGTGAGTTATTTACTCGCGATTTATGTTAATGTCAGCCCCTTTCCAGTCCAGAAAGTTCCTAGTAGACTACCTAATAAATCTGGGGGACCGCAGCTAAATCTAATCTAGAAATATTACAAACAGCACACAATATATCAATCAAAATATTATTTAATTCCAAATTTTTCTTAATGAGAAATAATAAAGTTCTTAAGCCATAAATGATTTTGCGCGTCATTCAATACGTTTGAAGTGGTGTCACCGCCCCGCGCCGCCCCCGCCGCTCGAATTATCGTCCCCACACTGCACCGCGCCCCGCAATAGGTACCCAAATGTATTTTATTTATTAATCAAGAGGCATAGCACGTATATATTTAAACTTTTAAGTGCTATCTGAGTTTATTATTACAAATATGTAGGCGCTAAATTATAAACGTAAATTCAATATTTCGTTAAACGCAAAGTAAACATACAATTACTTGTACAGCATATTACAAAGTTGCTAGAACTTTTGTTGTAGGGTATAACTAATCCAAATTCAAATTCAAATTCTTTATTGCATTCATGTGTACATTTAGTTGTTACAATATAGGTAAGTTCCAACATGAAACCCGGTTTGGGCACGGCAACATAATAATATAAATCATTTTCACAGAAATAGTAATAGAGTAATAGAGTTTATTAATTTATACTTTATTGTACACCACAAAAATACACAACATAAAAAAAAAATACATCAAACACTACAAAATATACAATGGGCGGTATTTACTATATATTTTTAATTTATTTTTTTGTGTAAGATAGTCTCTTAATTTCCTGTTCAATTTATTGAATTTGGTTTCTTCTTTGGGTTCATTTTGATCCGAGAGGGTGGAAGATGTAATCTATTTCATGGCGTGTGTTTAAGTTATGGATATCTTTTGTTTTTGGAAAAATGTTGCTATTTTTAAATACAAATGTGCAAAGGTCATGTAATATAATATAGAAGGTAAAGAAAGTTAGGAGTTTTAATTTATTTTATCCTTATACGCATATAGAAAATGACTGGAAAAACTTTTAAAAAATATTAAAAGAATTACGGGACATTTTCAGTTTTCCATTGTTCCACAGTGGGTACCTATCTGTTTATGTTTAGATAGTACGGAAATATTAAGGAAAAATAATAAGGAAAAAGTAAAGTATTTAAATTTAATATTATTGTTATAACACGAAATAATAGGAAATACCTACCTACTTAATATCTATTGCATAACTCTGAACTGTTAGCATTTTTGTACATAGCAATGAATTCACTTAAGTTATCCACCAGCGAAAGTAAAAACTTTAAAATTATCAAAGGTTATGTTGGAAAAATATTATATCACTACTTCACTATTTGGAGGTATTCAAGCCTTTCCTTTCCAACGCCAATATAATAACAAGCTGTAGTCCTATTCTGTAAAAAACTCAACGTGAAAACTCACATGAAGTGAGCTGTCAACACTGCCAATCCTTAGCGTCAGGTGGAATGACAGCTTAGTTCAAGCTCACTTCACTTAAGTACACGCTGATTTTTTTTATAGAATACATCAGCTGGTTTGGTCTGGTCCTTAGGGTCTATCGATGTGTTCGAAAGACCAACCAGCCTTACACGTATGATACACTGGAATGTATTTAGAATGTATTACGAAAGGTAACAATACAATTGATGAGTTAGCAACATGCCGTAATTACCTATCTGTCTGTCTACTATAATTAATAATTTATATTAATTGCACATTACGCGAACGATATAAGGAAATTCTACGTTCTTTCCTCAAAAGGTAGGCAACTTATCGTTTGTGCTCTTCGTCTTAAATATTCACGTGTTCTAATTAGTTACCGTGTAGGAGTTAATCTATGACATGAGCTTATTAGCAGTAATTGCATTAATTATTGAGTTTATTTTAGTTCTTTTCAAGCATAAGGTTCATGTTTGGCACATCTTATTTTATAAGGTGTTTTACACATGGAAAACACGATTAGAATTGAGTAAAGCAATGCTTTCAGTGTTGAGGAATATTGTACTTCATAACTTAGAAATTATGTCACTTCAGCAACTTTTACATATAATTATGTCACTTCAACCAGTCCATACGAAGACTTGTTTTTGACTTTGTTCCCAAAAATAAATAAGGACAACACTAAACATCATCTGCCTAGCCTTTTTCCAAATATGTTGGGGTCAGCTTCCAGTCTAACTGGATGCAGCTGAGTACCAGTATTTTACATAGAACGACTGCCTATCTGACGTCCACGACCCAGTTACTGGGTAATACGATACCCCTTGGTAAGACTGGTTGTCAGACTTTAGGACTTCTGACGACCCGTAAAAACTGTCAAAGATCCACTAATGACAGCTGGGACCAACGGCTTAACGTGCTTTCCGAGGCACGGAGGGGTCTTGTTATTTAAAGATGGTAACCCATCCACGGAGCAACCGCGGCCAGCGTAGCTTAACCTGATTGCTCGGACCGCGCGGCTGTTATTACTTAGCCACAAGCCCCTAAGAACAACACTAATATGGAACAAATAAATAAACAACTGTTCCTAAAGGGAACATCTATCCATCGACCTTTTTCATCTACTACCCACATTCGAAGCAACGCTCATACAATATTCATCAATGATTGGATGTTTCAAAATGTAGGGAACCAAATATAAACCAAATTACTTGTTAGTAGTACCGGGAACTAATCTTCTTTAAGAACTTTAATGACTTTAATTTAATATGGACGAGCATTCCAACTTAGAAGGAGAAAAATGTGGAATGCAGGCCAACGGTATCTAGGTAAAGGGTGCTCTTGATTTTGCAATTTGATCTAAGTATAAAAAAAAATGTTAAAACTGTCTCGTGGATGGGGCTTGCGCGCTTGCTCTCGCGGGTGGAGCTAAAAATTATGTTCGGAATATTTAAGTAGCTGTAAAGACAAAGCAATTATGGAAAATCAGTACATTACCTATCTTAAATATGCGCCGGATTTTCCACAGGATCAAAATAAACTTTCGTTTCAATGAACTGTCAGAAATAGTAGGAATACTCTGCGGCTAGATAGAAATTGAACGCAGCTGCAAAGCTTGGACTTAAGTAAGTGGCACATTCATATTTCTGAATAGCCCGCGTAATTAAGCAGTATTATTAAATTCATAATTTCTCGGACATATTGAAAATAAATGAAATCATAATTAGAAGGGAAAACATAAAATTGAAATGAAACCTTCCTATGTTTATATTGTTTAGCAGGGAGGGTTTTGCTGTCAATCTTTTGGGACTGTAAAGGACTGCTGTCTATGGAGTTGCTCCCGCATGGAAGGAGCATAAATGCTTCTGTTTACGTTGATCATCTTCAGAAATTAGCTCAAGTTATAAAAGAAAAGAGGTGAAGACGTGCCACAGTTCACCTGCTTCAAGATAATGCACTACCACACATCGCCAAAGAGACTTCATTAAATTTATAGGAACTCGGTTGGGAAACAGTACCACATCCTCCTTATTCTCCAGATTTGGCACCTTCAGACTACTACGTGTTCAAACACTTGAAACATTTTTTAAGTAAAAAAACTTTTAAAAATTCAAATAGTCTGAAAACAAAAGTGAACTCCTTTTTTAATTCTAAACTTCCAGAGTTTTGGGCCAGAGGTATTAACGACCTTTCTGGTAGGTAGAGCACTGTAATTATTTATTGTATTAACAGTGATTATACTGTATAATAAATTGAAGTTTAACTTTAAAGAAAATTAAAACAAAAAATTGCCTACTGATTTATCTACGAACTTTTCCTACAACCTGATAGCATAACCTTCCTCAAGAATTGGGCTGTTCAATGCAAAAAGATTTTTCAAATCCCTACAGGGTGGATTTGATAAATATTTTTCTAGAGATCAGCACGTTCAAACAAACAAACTTTTCAGCTTAGTATAGGTATAGTTACGGCGAGCAATGGGCAGTTCGCCGTCTGGTAAGGACCAGGCTCGGGTCGACGGAGCGTTGTGTTCCACGCGCGCCTCAAAGAGATGTCAGCAGTGACGGGGCCCACTGAGGCCGATGCTTGCCAGGGTCGCGGGTTGTTCGAAAGAGTTACCGTGGCCCTTGGCACAGGCAACTGAAGGAACACGAGTGGGTTTCAGTCAGTAAAAGTCTGACACACCCTCCCGTTCCGCCCAGAACGGGAGAAGTTATTTGATAATTTCCCATGCCAAAAAAAAAAAAAAAGTATAGGTATAGTTAGTATAGATATAGATACTAGCAACATTCCTTGACCCACTAACCATAAATGACTAAACGAAACAGTCGCCCAACTTATAATTCCATGTTGGTCAACCAAAAAACAAAACACGTGCGTCTATATGTCAGTTCTTCATAACATACATGCTTAATAATTGTTGATAGTGATGTCACGGGGAACTAATTGTGTCGCTCATAGACGTTGACATAACATTGGTAAACATTCTCAATTTTATGACCATGTGTATGATAATCGTTATGGGGATGCCCTAGGGATTCCCGTTTGGACTATGTAAGGTTCTGCTTAGACGCGCCACAACTACAGGACAGCTACAAAAATTGTAGTCAGGAGTGGTTTGTGTATATGGAGCACTAAAGCTGCTTAGATCTGTATCGTGGCAGCCACAAAAAGGTCACGATGTGATCGGTCGCTTGTCTAAGAGTACGGTGAGTGGTTGTGTTTGTGGCCTCGATGATGTCCCTATGAACCACGGGTTCAGGGCAGCTTTTAAATGCTACTGCAAATTGCAAGTACCTAGTACGGAAGACCGCGCATTAGTGTGTAACAAAACCCTTTTTTTTTTTGCTACTTATTTGGGCTTGTCTATGGGTGCCTCAATAATATAAGGCAAGCCTTAAAAAAACTTATAAACTAAGTGACTTCACGCTAAAGGTACCCCCTATGGTGTACGGACCTTGGCTTAGGTCGTCGCTGGAGGAGAGCAGCAAGGGTCAGGCTGGATCAAATTACTCGCAATAACAAAACCAGTGTTTGCTGGCCTGTTTTATTCTGAAAATCTGTACTATACTAGGTCAGCTCAAGGTCATAGTGTTTCCAGTGAATGGAACTACTACGTTGTCATAAAATTTCGTGCCCGTCTACGTTTTTGCCACTGTGGTGTGGTTGTGATTGTGGCTTGTCTGAACAGACCCTAACGATGTACTGCCACCGTCAGCACTTTATACGCGATGTACTCCACGTTCGGCCCTAACCTTGTTACGGTAGAAATAAAAGCATTTTGCTCAGCTCGTATTTTTGTCACAGTGGTGATGTTATGTTCAAATTTTAGGTCATTTCCTGTAAAGTTCCAGGAAGCATACTGTGGAACGTGTTAGATTAGAAGAAGAGAAGAGATTTCTTATGGAATAAGCATCACCTTTGTACCTATTTTTCTGTTCTGTTTTTTCTTGTCTGTTTATATTGTGTACATAAATGGTAAAATAAATAATAGGTACTAACTATGCACCTGCTAACTAATTATAGGGCAATGCTTTTAGTGTTGCACCACATATTAGGTAGTTTTATCTTAAGTGTTATGGATATTAGGTAGCCTGTTGTGGAGATCGTTTACTACACTGTAAACTGCACGCCCCTCCACTAATATTTCTAGACAAACCTTTTCAGGTCAGATATGTTTGGCAAAAATATTCATTCAAACTCAAAAGATCGGGTTATGATATTTATAGAAACATCATTGTTTATTTTCAATTATTTTTTCATTTGGTTTAGTTTATTTACCATTAGGCTTTTCAAAATAAGCAATGAAATATGTATTACTTTTGTGAATACTGCAAACAAACAGCTTCAGTAATTCTTACATTTTGTTCCATTTCTGTTCTAGAAATAGAGAAACAAACATCTTGTTGGTGCTATCTTAACTCCAAGGAACGTTTATTACAGTTCACAACAATTTTCTTAATAAAAACTTGAACGTGGTTCACGTTCAAGTTTACGTACAAATAAGAGCTGACCTCACGCAAACTCCAATACAAAGACTATAAAATGATAAATAATAACTTGTAACATTTTTATATCATTATAATTATTTTGTTTCCTGTAGTGTCTGTTATTAAGCATGTTTTTTTTTAATCTATTTGTATTTTACAGCCCAATTATTTAGGAGTCCCTAAGGAGCCGAGCAAAAGAAATAAAGTCATAAAGATCAACGCCAAGCAAACACGAAGTAGGTAATAATATAAAATAGAATAAAATAGCGCGGGCAGGCGATGCGATGCCACCGGCTGGGTCGGGGAGCAGGAAATTTCAAGAAAATAGTTTTCAACTGTCGAAAATACAGTTATTTTTCTTTCTAGCGCGAAGAATTGATTCAAATTAATGGCTTTTGGAACAGCTGCAGTCTAAGTTTCAAATGAAATTAGAAAAAAATTGCTTGCGGCCATTTTGTCTTAAAATTAAATTAAAAGGATCCCCGTCTCCAGTCAGTGCAACTAAACTAATTACGTTTGTGTAAGAGAGGGTCGCTATTTAAAGGATTTGAACCATTTAAACCTTTCCGTTGGCAATCAACACCTCTTGTTGATGAATTATTCTTAAACTGTCGCTAACAGATCCCGATATTCATTTGAATTCATGAATAAATAAGCTTGGATTTTATAAAACATCGTAACATGACCACCATTCTCATAACCTTATCCCAATTTATTTTGAAGTCAGCGCAGCATGTCTTTTTCTTCCATACTGTCTTCTCCGTTAGTCGTCATCTCAGTAGTCACCCCATTCCAAGCCATGTCCTCTTTCACACAGTCCTCTGTTTCTTTGGTCTTCCCATAAAATATAGTAACATGTCGAAATTTAAAATAGAAAAAGAAATAAGCCCCAGTTTTATTTTACAGAACAAAGGAGCAAATCGCAACTGTGTACTTTGACCAGTTCTCGATTTAACTGGGCAATTCACAGGTCAGCCAGTCTATTCACAAAATAAACCGATCGAAGCGAGGATTGTAACTTGGATAATTGACGTCAGCAACATTTAGCCAACCAGTCGTCTTTGTCTACCTGGACACACGAGTGAATATGGACTTTATGGAGGGGAAGTTAAGGTTGAATATTTATTTAAAGGTTGTGTATTTAATCCGCTTGCCCGTTTGTGTTCAAGCGCCAATATTGCGGGTGGCAACTTTTTTAATTAATGGTCCTTCGAATCGAGCTGTCTCAACTCGGCGATTGCTGGAGACTACACGGCGAATACCAAGTTATTTTTATTAGCTTCTTTTTGTTTGTAACTTTGTCTGCGGCTTTCAATTTGATGGATGGGGCTTTGCTTCATTCTTGCGCTGTTTTCTGTAGAGGAGTTGATATTTTGATTTCTTTACTCGCTAGTAATTTCATTGTTGTTGCTGTAGAGCTTTTTATTTATAGTTTGCAGAATCGCATCATTTAAATGTTGGCAGATGGTGGATAGGAAAAAACTTGCCTGAAGACTGGTAGCAAGACAAATGAAGTAACATTTAGGATGTCCTGCAGTTAGATTTGAGTTAGTGACTGAAGAACGGCGGCGTGAAGGTGCAAGTGGAAACGTTTTCCTAAGGGACCTCGCGATCGTGGTTTAGCTCGCTACCTCGATGTCACCTCCATATTTATTTATTTATTTATTTATTTATTTATTTATCCTCCTACTGGAACGCCATACAGCAATTACACCAACGGAGCAAAGAATTACTTATGTGCTGCTTCCCATCCATCCTGTGCGTGGTGGACATCGAACGGGCCGCGGTGGAACGTGGAACACGCACGCTCACACAGCGTTAGCTCAATAGTGCCATTTCTCCATCCAAATCGCGCACATTCCTTGCGATTTTTTTTTGAGATACAATAAATTTTTCAAAATAAATACATTAAAATTGTCAAACCGGAAAATTTTGGTGTGTCGTCCTGATAAAAAAAATTGTATCGCAATGAGGCATTCTCGGCATGTAATGGCCCTAATAACAATGATGATTTTGATGAATGTAAAGTTAATGTATGACCGCACGCCGGAAGGCCCAGTGTGGGTGGGCCGATAAGGTGGACCGATGACTTGGTGAAGGTCGTGGGAATCCGATGGATGCGAGAAGCACAAAGCCGGTCGATGTGGTGACGCCCAACAGTAACGTCTAGTAACTGAAATGATAATGATGAAAGCAATGTGTAAAACTACAAGGAAGAAACGTTTTGGAAGTCAGTTGTGTATTTTTTTTTTTTTTGGTATGAAGTTTCTATTTTTCACTCTTCAGTTGTGGTACTTACCCAGAAAAATTCGTCTCCTTACTTGCTAAGTAAACAACAGTGACAGAAAGTTATAATTATAACATCATCAACATACAACAAGTGGAAAAAAATACGTATTATTGAAGCTAACTCAAAAAACACTCCTCAGAACTTAACCAAGTTTATATTAGATGTCCCATTTAAATTTGGTCAAGTTCTGATTCCTGTATGTTCCTATATCCCTTTTAAACATATCATCATAAATGACAGAGTGCTGTAACAAACATTTTTAAAAATACAATCGAATTGAGAGCCTCCTCATTTTTTTTTTTCGATTCAATTAAAAATAAAGAAATTTGAGATTAGTTAGAACTCCCTCCATTAGTAGAAACAGCAGTACGCTATCTTTATTCAGAGTAATATTTTTAGCTTTACAGTTACGCAATCCACACATACCTAAAGTTAGGTTCACAGAGGGAAAAATTGGTCTAGTTTTTAGACCGATTGAGGATTAATCTCCGCCCAGCTATAGCGTTAGATTGAGGCCTTCAATATTTGTGACAGATGGTCCGTTACGGCTTTTAGTTTGATTGGCTTTACTTCTGCTATTTCCAAAATACGATGGGTGAAATTTGATTCGTGTAATCAGGTTTTGGCACTTAATTTCTTGCTCATCTGTATCCAAACTTCCATATTATATATTATATTATATCAAAATCAAAATCAAAAGTCATTTATTCAAACTAGGCTGAGAATCAGCACTTTTCGAACGTCAAAATTACAAAAGACAGTCCTCCAAAACGCCCGCCCTTCACCACTTCCTAGTGCTTTCGCTGGGAAGAAGAAGTGGCGCAACAAACTCCCCAGCATATAATAATATAAATGCCTAATCTGTCTGGCCTTTTCACGCCTAACTCAAACGATCGTCATGAAATTTGACCGAACAATTTGTTTGGGACCTGGAGAAATATAGATTACTGTTTATCGTGGATCGCAGACGAAACCGCAAGCTAGTAAAGCATACTAGAATGTTTTTATCGAAACTACCGAACTAATTTTGATAAAAACATGCAGAGACTAATTCAGTATCTACCTGGAAGTGAAAATAGAGTATCACTTAACCCAGAAAACTTAAAAAACTCGGTTAGAACTGCTTGATTTAAGTCTTTGATATGAGTTTTTTTATTTTTTCTTGAACTAAGTAGAGCGTCATACGATGCAGACTCAAAGCTGTCCTTAAGCCTAAATGTACGGATTTTCAAGGGATTTGCCAGGTTTCTTATAAAATGTATAGTCATTTCTCTGTATAGTTTCGTAAAGTGAGTTGCACAATGCCAGCCGAGAACAATTCTAAGCTGGCTCTATGGAACTCACTACTTATACATATTTCAAGGTTAACTAAAAAGACGACAGAATATAAAAAAAAGCCACGATCCTTTTTCTTTGCTAATGAGCAAAAAGTTGTTACAAACAATAACCAACGGCGTCGTCGACTGGGAAGAAGGACTCAACGATGAATTTTAATATCCCGTTCCATAAAAGGAGGCTACATTATCCAGCCCGATTCAATTACGTGTCTTATGTCCAAGGTCAATTTATTTTGTGCCGATATGTGCGGCATACACTAGGGCTTTATGAAATGCACATAAACCTAATAAGAGAGCATGAAAGATCAATAGGATAAAATGAACACACAAACATAAACATTTCCGATATTCGATATGAAATCACTCACCGGGCAGCTTTTCAGTTAGTGCCCTAGAAACTCAAATTACGAAAATTGGATCGTCCAGTCATTTGCAATGACATCAATAACTGCTGGCGTACTCTGTTTAAAATTCTGTACAAAATCTGTAATTAATCATTCACACCACCAGTAGCAATGGCTTTCATTTTGACAGTTCAACAACATTCATTGAGTTATTTACGTTGTTGAGCAGACAAATTTATCGCACATATGAAGCAATGGATTAGAAATATCCCATGAAATTATTTAGATTGTGATTGATAGAGTGTTACACAATTAGGGTGCTGAACTCAGAAAAACTCATTCCATTGATTTTCCGTAATCTTTTCGAAGACAATTCATGATCATGAGACCGAGCTTTTGTCTTGTTTGTGTGTTTTTATCGTCGACTTCATCGGTTACAAGCGCGGCGAAAAATACTAGAATGGTCTTAGTTTGAGATTAGAGAACCTTTTGGAGTTAGCGAGTTTGTTGCTTGTTCATAAAAACTTGACATTTAGGTATAAACGACCTCGAATTACGCCAGTTTTTGTCATAATCATGTCAACGAAGACACTTCAGACTCATATTCTAATATGAGTATCAAATGTCAAAAGTGTCTTCGTAATGCATTTAAACTACGCAATATGTGAGTCCATTGCTGTCGATACATCCTTTGCGCAAAGATTTTTCCCATTACGAGGAGGCGAATTATTCGATAAAATAAATAAAATCATTAATACAGCGAATTTTCGTAAAATTTAATGCAAAAACTAAATAATCAAATGGTTACTAAATCAAAGCTACGCAGAAACGGAAAAAGGCCTTGAGATAGTAAAGTAACAAGGTATATTTATTATAAATATTTTTTTTCTTTTTTCCAATTTTATTTATTATATTCTTGGGGCTTGTTCCACAATGTCTGAGTGGCTTTTACTAACGGGAAGCTACTCGGAGATAGTGAAATAAGTGCTTGGTACTTTTTTACGCATAATATAATATTTATATTTAATTTTCTATGCGCATTTACATAATTAATTACTTATGATATACATATTTATGAAATATTGTATGTACGATCACACTCACCCTCACACACACCATCAATCACTTGTAATTGTACCACGTTGGCAACCTTTACTACTACACACTAACTACTCACTATGTGATATTATGGGGAGTCTGGAGTTCTAAAATACTAGACCAGCCGCTCGATTCTGTAAAAATCCCACCGTGAAATCATAAGTGAAGTGAGCACTTAATAGTGTTAATCCCTATGGAATGACAGCTCACTCCACGCTCACTTCTCCCAACCTTCCACGGTGAGATGGTTACAGAATTAACACAGGCTGTATTTTAGAACTCCAGACTCACGTAGCTTAGACTCCAGATCTCCCACAATTTACAAAATTTTGTCGAAATACCTGTCAACTTAATATGTATAACAATGTTATTTAAATAAACATAATTTTATTTTCATTTTGGTTTTATTATATTTACT
Source organism: Eremobia ochroleuca (assembly GCA_949629135.1). Taxonomy (NCBI): domain Eukaryota; kingdom Metazoa; phylum Arthropoda; class Insecta; order Lepidoptera; family Noctuidae; genus Eremobia; species Eremobia ochroleuca. The sequence continues at coordinate 20,673,394 of OX451394.1, forward strand.
TAATTACAAAAAAAAGAAGTAAACAGAATTCTAATAATTTTATTTCAGTCAATACCACTGACTAAATAAAACAGAGAGCTTTGGTTAAGAGTGTTCACTTCTGGGTATACTGATGTAACTTTGCAAAATAAGACCAATTTTGAATACGATAGTCAATACTCAAATTAATCTCATAGCAGATTTACAGCCTTTATAAATATCGCCACGAAAAACATACGTAACTTAAAAACCATTCGTTCAACAAAACATACCACTAAAAGTTCAAGAGTAAAAAATTCGGAAAAATTCTGATAAAAATATCTCGTGCGAACCCGCAAGCCCTCTTCGCAAATGTGACATATGACGACATATGACGTCGGGCTCCCGCGGCACAGGATAATGGAAACGGCTCCAGAGATTTCCTCTGAATGCCATCTTTACCTAGATGTTACATTTTTAGTAGTCTGCATATATATATATTCATTTTGACAGTTCAACAAAATTTATTGCGTTATTTTTGTTGAGCAGACAAAATGTTCGGACATAATTATGAAGCAATGGGTAGAAAATATCCTTCAAAATGACTCAGAATCAGATTGATCGTGTTACGCAATTAGGGTACTGTTATAAAAGAACTGCCGCCACTACGGCCCGCCTGCACCACCACAAATCATACGTCAGTCATTTGAATATGACACAGAAAGTAATTATGAATAAAATACTATGTTAAGCGTTATACGTAGGTATTTTGTGATTTATTTATTTATTTATTTAAATAACATGGGAGACTTACAGTTAAAACAAACAGATCAAGGACAGTACATTAGTCTGAAAGCCAATTACAGGTCTCCACTTATAAATTTGTGATTTTTGGTGCAAGTTGCCTTGAATAATAAAGGACATCCCACACTTATTTCCAATATTATATCAAAATGAAACCAACGCTTTGTCTAAGAAAGAGGACCAGCTAGTTTAACCTGAGTTGACTGTAATTTACTGAAGTATGCCTTAACTTGAGTGATCTCATTGCTTTGTACGCGAGGCAGACTGATCTTGGAGATCCTTTCTACATTAAATTAGTCTCTCGTGGACGGGGGTCTTGAGTATCTATCTGCTCACAAAGAGTTATAAAGACGGGACTAGATCAAATTATTATAAGATATAATCACGCCTGTTTTCCCCCGCACCCACATTTTGTCCGTTATGTCTTAAGTTCCATGTTTGTAATAGGGGACGAGATTATTGCCATCAACCGGGCACAAATCCAGATACTGTGCTGCTACTGAGAAGTTCCTATTTGGAAAACTCAATAGGTAACATGGTTCGACCTAGGATTCAGCCCCAATACCTCATAAATATAGAAATATAAGTTATATAGAAATATAAGAAATAATCAGTAGATTATCTACTCTCCACTCTCGATATAGGAATTTTAATTCATTTATGAAATGAAATTGTTTTCGTGAACGCTCAGAATCATTGGTAAAGGAGATTCCACGTTTAAATTGATTGACCCGCTAAATGTATTTGTCAAGGCGGAATATATCTTCCAATAATGCGGAAGTCTCTGTACGTATCCAATTCGCAGAACACCAGTAATATTTTTTCTGACATAGAATATTTTTGCTATCATGGAGGTGGGTTGGAATGGTGCAATTTTCTTATTTCTCTGCCTACTGGGTGAAAGTGAAGGACGTAATGTCATAGCCGAAAGCAATGTGTTTTCAAACAGCTATTTCCCTATGGAGTTGTACCTACATTTATTTCGGTGGGGAAAACGATTGTTGCTCAGCTAACGACATCGAATTAAAAATAAAAGATTAAATTTGTCGTTTTGCTGACGACTTTGTTCTTTGTGGATAACAAATAGAAACTGAAAGTGTTGTGTAGTATTTTAGTCTGCAATATTTTTTTTTTTCTAAAAATTATTAAAATATTTTTTATTTCCGAAAACTTCGATACCTACAGATGAGGACAAAATGGACACATTACTTACTATACATTAATGAAAATAGATGGGTTTTGGAGATGTTCTTCAGAAAGATCAGGTGCGTAGTGCTTGCAAACGGCGTGACGCGGCGTGAATACCAGACGTGTGAACGTAAACGAAGCAAAAGAAGTAGTACTCGTAGCAGTTCCCATTCTGATGGCAGTAAATCAGAATGGGAACTGTGTTGTTTCTACCTCCATGGGAAAAGGCGTGAGACTGTGAATGTGGGTGGGTGTTTATGTATGTGTATGCGTATGGGTTGTCGAAGGAATCCTAAAATAAATTCAGATCCTAGACAGCCTATAATCATATAAAAGGCAGATGGTCCTTAGCGATAAGTAAACAAAAGTCTATCAAACAAATGCCAGTCTACATTCTCTCCGACACAGTTCGATTCGAAAGGGTTTCTACCGCCCCCGCACGCAGCCAGCTCCCAACTATGTAATAAGATTATGACTTCACAGTGCCACAGTTCCTGAACATGTGTTGGCTCACTGCTTACCAATAGGGTGAACGACTTTTGTGCTATTCAATACGGAGTTTACATTATGGCAATAGTACACGGTTTTCCGAAATCAATTCACTTTGTGTGTTAACATAAAAGTGAGTCATTGTTGTCGGCCATGCCTTTCATTTCAACGACATTCAATGAAAATGAATCAATTTGGTTGAACAATGCCAGTAATGTATTTCTGTTGAATAGGACACAATAAAAGTCTTACGGTCTCACCGATCTACGAGACTAAGCTGCAGTAGATAATCGCGGTCGGTTACTAGATGGATCACCATTCTTTACAAATCGTGATACACTGGATTGTGGTGGTCCGTTCGCATTCTCTCTCCATTGAAATAAACGACATAATTATTTAACAGCATCTAGACAGATAAGAAGCTCCATTCAAACTGGTAAAAAGTAGGCCGATATAAATATTAAATTGTGTGCTAAGAAATTGCAAAGAACATTGCTTTCTTTTATTCTTATTCTTTATTGTACACATAAATTACAAGAAAAAAACAATGAACGTGAACTTCTTCCTTATATTTAAAGGTAAGCCTCACGCTTTTAAGAAAATATTACAGTTCTATGTTTTCTTTGCGTTAGATAGATTTATACGAATATTTTTACATACGAAACGTAAGCCTTTTCAGAGGTTTTGTATCTTGTAGCTGACAATATAATATGTAAAGCCCGGAATACGCATGCCTGTAACTAATTGCACAAAAGTATGCAAGTAGCTTGCATGCCGTGTGCCAAAACAACTTCTGATTGGTGAATACCATAGTGGCATGCAAACTAAACTCTTGCAAATCCACTTAAACCGGCCAATAAAGGCAAAAAAGAGGTGGGAGCTCTGTTCTTCGTCAATGTTCACTCCAGCCGGCTAATTAAGGCAAGCCAAAGGTGAGGGACAAGACTACTCCCGGAAGGTAGGGTCCGTGGGGTCGCTACTGCCCAACAGCTCGCCACATGCTGCCCTGCGGGTTTCTGTATCTCTCTTTGTCTAGCTCCTCACCCTAAACCTGTTCCGGCAAGGTAAACTCTACCGACACAGGCCCAGAGATCGGAGCGCGCAGGCCCCACCACGACGTCCACGTAGAGATACGGCGGTGGGGTTATTATTATTACAGGCATGTGTATTCCGAGCTTTACTCTGTGAATAGTGGAACGATGTTACGCCAACGTTATAATGCCCTAAACTTTACGATTCCACCTAGAAATACCAAACCATTGTAGTATACTGCGAAAACCTAAGTTTATTATTACCTGGGGACCACATTGCTGACTATTAATCTTGTTTTATAGGCCAAGTATAATCCACAATAGATATATATTCAGCTATGTTAACTACGTAGGAAATAGACTATCTAGACAATTTAGTTATTGCTATATGGTGCAAAGATATTTATTTTTTAAATAAATAATAAATAAATTGTTTATTGGGTCTCAAACAGTTACATTTGCAGATGTGATTGAGACAGCCCCAGTAAGTAATTAATAATACTTGTGTTGGGGTTATCTCGCTCTTTCCCTTAATTGATAGCTTATACCCTATTGAGACTCGGCTGCCGTCGACAACGCGTCGCATATTGTCGGCGGTTGCAGTTGCCTCTGTCGTTGACGCGTGTGGCTCTCGTGTGCACACTAAACTTATATCACATCTTACTTTTGAGTAGCATCGTGCACGTGGGCCTCAGTTTATCTATCAAAATATAAGTTGTTACCAACTGTATAATTTCCTTATAATTTCCTTTAGGTAAAAGAAAATATAATCATGACACGTATAATATACATACCTGCCTAGTGGAAGAAATTGGCTTCTTTTAATGTAAAAATTCGATGTAAGGAAGTTGGGAAGCCCTTTTAAATCACACATGTTTAATTTGGTTAAAGAAAATACGGAAGACATACCAATATTTGTTTTGGGGACGCGCATATTGACGAGGTTTTACATTATTTTGAAGAACTGAAGTTTGTAAATAATGAAACACTTCTTAGTAATTTCAAGTAAGTTCCGCTAAAGTCAATGTAATATTCAGGAAACGAACCGCCCATACATTACCGTGGTATTATATGGTTAAAATCGATTTTCTATTAGAAATTGATATCCATGTTAGCACCAGTCTTTAAATGGATATTTATTTTTACAAAGTCTAAAAGCGGCATGAAACCGGCATGTCCTTGAACCAAAAATCGAAGACATTTGACATCTACCAACCCGCACTGGGCACGCTCCCACTCAGAGAGGAAGCCTGTGTTCCCGCAGTGGGAACATTATAGGCTGATTGTGCTTATTCATAAAGCAAGGTTTTTTTAAACTTGGCAAAAAATGCGTTAAGGTGAACTTCCCAATCGAATATAAATAGTAGCCTTTTAGCATCACACATTGAGTTTGGCTAATGTTTCTATTGGATTTGATTCAAATACTTTTTCGTTGACCGAATATTCTGTGGACCAGCAGACCATTTCTTTTGCTTCATAAGATTAACATTACTCTAATATTAACACTAGTTTCTGCCCGCGACTTCGTCCGCGTGAAATATCTTGTGCTCCCTGCCCACCGCGTCGCATCGCATCGCCCGCGCTATTAGGCGTTTCGTTTTCGCTTAGCGTTCTTTCAGGCTTTTTTCTCGGCTCCTAATAGTCATAGCATGATGTAATATAGCTTATAGCCTTTCTTAAGAATTGGGCTATCAAATCATCATCTGCCTAGCCTTTTCCCAACTATGTTGGGGTTGGCTTCCAGTCCAACCCGATGCAGCTGAATACCTGTATTTTACATGGAGCGACTGTCTATCTGACCTCCACAACCCAGTTACTGGGTAGTACGATTCGCCTTGATACGACTGGTTGTGAGACTTTCGGGCTACTGACGACCCGTAACGACTATCAAAGATGCACGAATGACAGCCGGGACCAACGGCTTAACGTGCTATCTGAGTCACGGAGGGGTCTTGGTATGAGAAGATGGTCACCCATCCATGGACCGACCGCAGCAAACGTAGCTTACCCTGACCGATCGACCCGTGCGTCTATTATTACTTAGTCAGAAGCCCATCAATAATTTGGGCTATCAATTGCAAAAATATTTTTTTCAAATCCAACTGGTACTTCCAGAGATTAGCGCGTTCAGACAAGCAAACTCTTCAACTTTATTATTACTATAAATAGGTAAATGATGCATAGAAATTTTGGTAAATAATAATGTTTCGAAAAATTATTTACTATTTTAATAATAATTTAGTCTACACCTAGTAACATTCAATTCCTGCACTCAAGACATGCGGGTAGGACACACAATACATGAGATAGGAACATATTGTACTGTCAGACAATGTGCAGGCTATTCTATGGACTTGTGCTAGTCCTATAGGCATTCTATAGACCAGCGCCAGTCCTACGGGCTAACAATGAAACGTTCAAGACGTGCGGGTGCAAGATATGGACTAATTTCGCTATTAGATTCGCCGCTCAATTCTTGTGCTTGTAATAGTTGGCTCTACTTTGTATGGTGTTAGGTAAGTCTTGTATTTTTTTTTTTGTCTCTGCTGAAAAATAGCAACTTATATAAATATGAAACGGCTCGTGGATAAATAATAACAGCCGCACGGGTCAGGTGAAGGCTAAGCTGCGCTTCCCAAGGTTGGTCCGTGGATAGGGGTGACCACCCGTTACTCACACACACACACATATCGAGACCCCCACCGCACCTTGGAAAGCACGATAAACCGCTGGACTCAGCTGTCATTGCGAGTTCTTTGACAGTCGTTACGGGAAGCCCGAAAATCTGACAGCCAGTCTTACCAATGGACAACCAGTAACTGGGTTGTAGAGGTCAGATAGGCAGTCGCTCCATGTAAAATATGGTAACTGCTGCACCCGGCTGACATTCAGCTGCATCCGGTTAGAGTGGAAGCCAACCCCATCATATTATTATTTAGGAAAAGGCTAGGCAGTTGATGGAATAATTTTTCATTGAGTGATTTAAGACATGGACGCTAGGCCACACTGTGCAGTGTAGGTATTTTACCAACAAATAACCATTGCATATTGTTGATTGTAACAAATAAAAAGAATGTTTTCCTACTATCTACTCATTTTGTTAATCCCAAAGTAAAATATACTTTGCCTCTTTGAAAGACGTTGGCCAGAACTATCAGAAAGCAATGACGGTATGGGTACTATATTATAGGTACACATCTACCTAACTCTTGAGGTAAACGTGGGTGATGTAATGTTCTATCAAATACGAAGACAGCAAATACAATAGTCGTTACCATTGGTAAAATAAATATAAACATAGGTACGTCAATATCTGTGCTGTCACCTGTCAATGTCATGTGTCAAGAGTTATTGTCAAATACAAAACGTCTTTGTGTTCGCTGTCTCTTTCTGCCGTCGACCATCTTGCGAGAAAAAGCTTCGATTAAATCTTTATTCTATCTACTCGTACGATATCTGCCTCTTGTTTCACACAGCATCATACTGAGTGGAAGCCTTCTTGTTACAGTCATGACGTGCAGCCGTCGACTATTTCTGCTTTGTGCTCGTAAATGTATTTTGTTTTTATTTTTCCTGTTATTACAATTAATTATCTTTTGTATGTACATGTTTCTGTCATAAATAAACCTGTTTTTCTTTCTTCCTATTTACCCATAATCTATCATTTACTCATACTACTCGTACTCATACATTCTTCTCGCAATATGCCAGTAGTTCCTATAGCATCAAACATGCATACAGTACAACCAATACGAATATTAGATTGGAATGGAATTTAAATTCCAGCTCTGAAAATACCATTCAATACGTAGTTATTTTAGTAAAACCGCCGCCGCCGGCTGGAGACATATTTCAGGCTTCATTCACATTTCTACTCAATGAAGCTTTAACAACCTTCAGTGCTTGGTAAATATTCTACGCTGGATTCGCAATAATTCTATCTACCTAGTCTTTTACCAAAACGTTGGGGTCAACTTCCAGTCTAAACGAATGCAGCTGAATACCAGTATTTTAAATGGCATAATCAGCCTATAATGTCCCCACTACTGGGATACAGGTCTCCTCTCTGTGAGAGGGAATGGGCCGTAATCCACCACGCGGGCCCAATGCGGGTTGGTAGATGGCACATGTCTTCGAGTTTTTGGTTCTAAGACATTCTGGTTCCCTCACGATGTTTTCCTTCACCATTTTTGAAAGCAGTGGTGATGAAATAATTTATTCAAAGTAAAGCGCCTGTCAGGGTTCGAACCTACGACTCGTAAGTCACGGCCGTTACCACTGGGCCATCACTGCTCTCACATTTTACATGGACCTACTGTTTATCTGACCTCCACAATCCAGTTACTGGGTAACACGATAGCCCCTTGATAAGACTGCTTGTCAGATTTTTGGGCTTCTAACTACGCTTAACGACTGTCAAACATTTACGAATATAAAAATGTACTCGCAATTAATTGTACCCATAGAAGTGACATGCAACTTGAAGAGTACTTTAGCTTCAATATATATTTAAAATACTTTTTATAGTTATGCTAATGAGTTCAGTTTTATATAGACTTTTTGAATATTTTTATAGAAATATAATAGCTTCACTACAGGCGTGTGTTATGGTGTTATGTCTATTTTTATGTATCTACTTTTGGCCGTTCCCTCCAAGAGGCCATTTTCGCAAAATTAATAATAAGCGAAGCGAGGGCAGCAAAGCTATTTATAAAAATATTCCTTAATTCGCTGAGTGAGTTTTGTTGTCAACTAATTTGAAATTTTCCAACGTAAAGGAGCCAAGGGTTTGTGGGCCTACGTTTTTCTCAATACTTTATCTTAGAAGGTCCTGCTGTACCCTGAGATTTATTTTATTTTTACTTTTATAGACATCACTTTGTTTACCTTTGCTTCATTCGAAATGTGTTTCAATTTTATTTTATTTAGATTGATTTTTGTACCATTCAACTATTCACTAACTTGTACGCTCAATTTATTTAATTTCTGTATACCTATATTACTTTTTTCTATGTCTTGAACACGGCTTATGCTAAATATTTATATGTGTTGTTTATAAATATGTCAACAGACAAGAAGAAAGGAACAGAAAATTACTAACAAAGGTGATGCTTATTTCTAAACAAATCTCTGCTATGGGAGAGTAGATAAAAAGAGATGTCATTAGACAACGAGTGTAGGTAGTAGAAGGGAAATAAAAAAACATAAAATGTCCAAGTATGTCTAAGTATAAATATGAGTCGTGTTTTAATTAATTTGATAAAAGATCACCAAAACCGTAAGAAAATATGAAGATATAAATCACCAAAAAGGTTTTTTTCTTTTAGTACTTATATTATTTACTTATGCCATTGTTTTTCCAATACCATGCAAATTGCATCTACAATTCCTTGAAAGCAGGTGTACGCGACGTCGGAACATCTAATTACTATCGATCTGCTTTCCGAGCCAGCCAGTTCAATTTATCGATACAAAGAATAAATTATTAGAAGAAACTCCCCGCTGTTGACAAAACTAACTTTATTAATCAAATCAAATCAAATAATTTATTTGCTTCATATAGATAGGTATAAACAGATATTACAATTAAATATAAGGTAAACTGTATACGTCTTTACGTCGTACGTAATTATTAAAATAACCTTACAAAATTATTTTAATCAAAAATATAAAATAAATTCGGAATACTACAAATGTCAAAGTTTTAAAAATAAAAATTTTCAGATGAATTATAATGCATGTCATAGACTTAACAATTAAATAAATAAAATTAAAATATTGCTCCAAATTAAAATAAAAAGTCACCGACTTCCGAAATTAAAGTTATTTTTCACTTTGTAGTGTTTATTTGGAAGTCAGTTGTTATTTTTTTTCTTTAATGTGTTTTTACTGCATTAAATCAATTTGAAAAGTACAGAATTAATCTCCATTAAATTATCTACAAAGTGGTATATATTGGGTTGTCCCAAAAGTCATTGCCACTAACAACGAGTAAAATATTTTATTTAAAGTTATGGATAATACCATTTTTAGTCAATGATATATTCACCATTATTATTTACTACACAAACTTTGGATACCTTTTCCCAAAACGAGGAAGGCTGAGATTCAAAAAAGTAGCCAATACAGTTTTTGAGGGTGTCATCATTTTCGATGTTTTTGTCTGACAAATGGCGTTTAAGTGCACGAAATAAATGATAATCTGATGGGTCCAAGTCCGGACCGTAAGACGGATGGCGTACAGTTAACCTTCCAAGTTTCTTCAACTCATCATGAGTCAACTTAGCACTGTGAGGTCGAGCGCTGTCATGCAAGAGCTGGATACCGAGACTTTTCGGTCGTTTTATTCTTACAGCTTCGGCTAACTTATGTAGTTAGGCAACGTAATATTGAGCGTCGACTGTCTGGTTTCGTTATAAGAGTTCCCAGTAGATTATTCCTTGCCAGTCCCAGAAGAAGGATCATATTATCTTGTAACCATGTGGATTGTGGTTTTCGCCGAGAGGAATCCAATATGCGTGACGTTTATTGTTTTCATAATGTACCTAGCTCTCATCACCTGTGATGATTTTCTTTAAAAAGTCTTTTCGGTGTGGACGTAAAAGAAGACTTTACATACACTTACACGAGAAGCCCGGTCTTGGTCGGATAAAACGTGAGGTGTTCATCGTGACATAACCTTACGATAACCCATATAGTTCAAGTGCCAGTCTATGGTTGAACGTGGTTGTCCAAGAGCCTTTTCCAAATCACGTGTACTGAAATCCGGATTTTCGGCAAGTTCTCGGCTCAAAGCATCTTCATCAAAGATAGACGGCCGACCAGAGTGAGGTAAATGTTCACAGATGATATCACCTTCTTCGAAGCGTTGATACCAAATACGCACCGTCCGGTCACTAGTAGTAAGAGGTCCAAATGCAGTGTTTATCTTTTTAGCTGTATGTGTTGCAGGAGTGTTGAGCCTGTGCTCATATAACATAATAACTCGAAGTTGATGTTGATCCATTTTTGTTCATACTGATCTCTCTGTTTGCGCTCGCACCTATTTATACCCACGCCTTAGAAGTTTCTATAATATACTTTCGTATTCTATAATCTTCAAAAAAAGAAATTCTAATTTCAAAGCGCGAATATTCTGTGAAGGTTGTAACTGGCAATAACTTTTGAGACAACCCGATAAATTAAGTAGGTAGGTAAAAAACAAACACCATTTCTGTTACATACGGTCTTATTACAAAAAGTTGTTTTTCTTTTATCATGGTTTAAAACCATAGAGCCAGTTTTTGTAATAAGAACCTAGCTGAGATAGAAATACAGTTCTTTATACAAAACTGACAACTTCTAAGCTATCAGTTTTGTAACCAGAACTCTACCATAGTAGGAGTAAAGTTCTAAATTAAAAAATGGTTACATGGCTTAAACCTGGGTCGGAAGATAAAGCTTGTTTTGCAATAAACGTTTTGACTTTGACTCTGATTAAGCACGTGATCGATTAAATAACGCTTGCCTAATCTACACATTTGAAAACGTTATGCACTGCAACTAAAAACGTTGGCATCCTTCAGTAAAGACTCCTAACATTACATTAGATAAAGATACATTAAATAACCTTTCCTAAACTACTAACAATAAAACTCAAGCATCTTTAGTAAACTAAATAAATCCCACCAAGCCCACGCGGCTCCCTAATTAAGTCATCCGTCTTTGCATGCACTGTGAACGCTGTACATAATTAAGTCATCCATCTTTGCATGCACTGTGAACGCTGTACATAATAATATGTTTATCACTACATAGTATAAAACAAAGTCGCTTCCCTGTCTGTCTGTCCCTATATATGCTTAGATCTATAAAACTACGCAACGGATTTTGATGCGGTTTTTTTTAATAGATAGAGTGATTCAAAAGGAAGGTTTATATGTATAATACATGCATAATATAGTAGAGGAACACTGATAATTTTAGAGGTTTCTAACGTGATATCATAAATAAACACATTTTTTTGCGCTTACATTGTAAACGCTGGCTGAACCCGTCGAGAAAGATCGAAATAATGTACTACAGTATTGTACACCTTAAAAAGGTCTACAAAAAAGTCCTCGATGGTATATGTCTATCTCTTAGGGATAACCCACAATAACCATTTTTTATCCTATACTTTTTAAGAGAAATAGTGGCTCTAAAATTATCAGTTTCTCCATTGCACCCGTGCGAAGCCGGGGCGGGTCGCTAGTACACTATATGATGTTCAGGTCTCCGGCTGCCAAGAGAGCACTGAGAATGGTGTAGGGTTGTCACTCCTTGCACTGTTTGTTAACTTAAATATTTGTATACTGAAGATAATTATTATTATTATTATTTATCTTTAATTCAGGTAGAACCCATACATTTGTTAGTATTTCTTAACCTATGTTAGTATAATAATAGACTAAAACACACAGTAACCTAATAATATATTAATTGCGCCACCTCACGGAGACACCTGGCAACCGTACATGCACTGCGCACAGGTGCCCCACAAGGCGGCCTTCAGTCTTACTAGCAACAACGCTTAGAAGACTGTGGTCGCCGCCCCAGTCTGTGTGTGTGTGTATCAGTATAATGATCGTCAATCTGCAGTAAGAGGAGTAAATATTTCCGTGCGTCGGAAAGCACGTTGAGCCGTTGGTCTTGCGCCTGATCTCTCTCCGGTCGTGTCGGACTGCGTGCCGTCCTATCAGGCTATGAGAATGACAGTGGAGAGAGTGCACCTGTGTCTGCGCACACCATAGCAATTATGTCTATGGCGCACCCACTTGTGCACTATAAGGCGAAGGCTATATAAGTCTCCGTTGAGATTGGCTGCCATCGCCGAAACACGGTCTGGTGAGCTATTATTGAATATTTCTGGGACGTGATCGACTACATAAGCTTATGGATGGTGATTGGAGGTCAATCCTCTCATAATATTTATGTATGCCTCTTCTCTGTGGTGTGTAGTCTACGCGTGGGCCCAGTGCAATTCGGTGAATGTTCACATTCTTCGAATTTTTGTTTTAAGGATAAGCCAGTGTCCTTACGATATTCTCCATCACTGTTTTAAAAATAGTGGTGATGAAATAGTTAACAAACAAGTACCTAGTTCGAACCTACGATCCACAACCCGTGGGTCGCAGAGGTTTCCAACGGGTCACCACCGCTCATAATTGAATAACTTACTTAAAAATGTGGATGTACGAGTACCGATAACTGACAGTTGTGTTTTACCAGTTTTTCTGTACCAGATTATTAAGTTTAGGTTCCTGTCTTATGTTTTTGCTTGGCAACCCTAGCTTAGTGGGATAACGAACTGGGCCGTTACAGTGTTGCATAAAATACCCTTAAAGTATAACGAAGATATGAAGGTAAGGGCTTCTCGTGAAGAAGTTGAAACTCACACTAGCAGCTGGAAATATTGTAAATTCAAGTGAAGTGACTTGTTCTTGAAAATATCACACTAATATTATAAAGGTGGAAGTTTGTGTGTGCGTTTGTATGTTTGTTACTTCTTCACGCTCAAACGGCTGGACCAATTTTGATGAAATTCGGAACACAGATAGTTTATAACCAGGATTAACACATAGAATGCTTTTTATCCCAATATTCTTACGGGATCGAGACTTATGCGGGTGAAACCGCGGGGCGCAGCTAGTTATACAATAAGTATGAAAAGATGGCTGAAGATTTTGTATTCTTCTATTGACTTTAAGACTTCTTATTTATAGTGGAACAACAGAAAATGTTACTGAAAATATTTTTTTGTGTCAGCTTGTCAGAAATTAGTAGCTTCTTTAGTAATTTACGAGTATTAAGACAGGTGAATGAGGCAGCATTACAATAAGTAAGACAAAATATAATGCAACATAACACCAAGCCTGTATTCCGCGCAGAAGTGCATTTAGATCAGTGATGGCTCAGTGGTAACGGCCCCAATTTACAAGTTGTAGGTGGTGGGTTCCATCCCAGGCAGGCGCTTTACTTTGTGTAAATAATTTCATCACCACTGCTCTCAGAACGGTGAAGAAAAACATCGTGAGGAAACCGACATGTCCTAGAACCAAAAATTCGAAGACATGCGACATCTGCCAACCCGCACTGGGCCCGCGTGGTGGACTACGACCCACTCCCTCTCACAGAGAGGAGGCCTGTGTTCCAGCAGTGGGGACATTATAGACTGATTATGCATTTAGCACACAACGTACATTAAATAATAATAAAACCATTTATTTTCGGGTAACAAAGACCCATAGATGAATACCTTATGTGCAAAACCTGAAAATAGTTTGATCAGAATAAGGAGCAGAATTAATTGAACCACTTTTTAATATAGGCCACATTTTTCAAAAAATCTTCATTAAAACGTTGCCGTGTCTATTTATTAATAGGTCAAGCAAGCCAATGTCAGTGCGGCGCAGCGGCCCGGTGACGATTCCTCCCTCGATAAAGCGTCGTCGCAGACGCATGAAACGATCAGAATGGCCAGTAAAACTAAAACAGCACATAAAACCTTCACAATTTTTTTAATGACTTATTTTTCTCTCTGAAATAGATCAATTGAATTAAAAATCAGTTGGGGTGTCTGAGGTTTTGCGCATTTAACGTTACACGTTGTATAACAATATAACAATGGTGTTAGTAAATAAAACTTAAAAACTATGTTATCACTTAGTTGCACTAAGTCTTCGTGCGCTCCGGTGGCGCTTGTCCGCGAAAGCGGCGGAACCACGTCCTGCCGGTCGATTCTGTAAAAATCTCACCGTGAAATCATGAGTGAAGTGAGCACTTAATAGTGTTAATCCCTAGCGAATGACAGCTCACTTCCCGCTCACTTCACCTAAGTTCTCACGGTGAGATTTTTACAGAATAGCAATGCTATGCTTTCTTCCATCACCTGATAAATAAAAATAAAAAATCTTCCTACACCAAAACAAACCATGTTCAAATCCCATTCATCATTACATAACATAATGATGTACAAAGCACGTGTCATCATTATCCTAATGATACGAGTACCATGTCAAGCAGTGTGGCACTTGCAATTTGTAACTCAATATATTTACCGCTAGGGGGCTCTCGTCAATCGAACCCAGCAATTATGCTCAGCCGGGTCAGCGAGGTACTAGCACCAATTATGATTGTATTGTGGTTGAAATTGAGGAGTCATTAACCTTCTACCCTATTGTAATTTTTTGGGATTGTTAGTTATATAGACTGTATTACGTGTTGCTTTCATTGTACAATAAAACTTTTGTATAACAGGTCGGTACACTGGTACAGTCCGTTCCATATTCAATTTACTAGGAACAAATATTATGTACCACCCATGTTCAGTTTTTCGTGAATGTTTACTATTTATACAACGTGTAACGTTAATTGCGCAAAACTTCAGACACCCCAACTAATTTTTAATTCAATTGACCTATTTTAGAGAGAAAATAAGTCATTAAAAAAATTGTAAAGGTTTTATGTGCTGCTTTAGTTTTACTGGCCATTCTGATCGTTTCTTGCGTCTGCGACGACGCTTTGTCGAGGGAGTCGTCACCGGGCCGCTGCGCCGCGCTGACATTGGCTTGCTTGACCTATTAATAAATAGACACGGCAACGTTTTTAATGAAGATTTTTTGAAAAATGTGGCCTATATTAAAAAGTGGTTCAATTAATTCTGCTCGTTATTCTGATCAAACTATTTTCAGGTTTTGCGCATTTAACGTTACACGTTGTATAGAACCTATCGCGCATGAGGGTCATGAAAAGCTTCTAAGGTACCAAATAGCAAGAGTACCAAATAGCAGGGTAACCATTAGCATGACTGTTACCAACTACCTTGGGGACGGCTTCCATCAACATGGCCCCCTATCGTAGTGATTAATTAATTACAGGGAAAGTTTATAATCACCATGAATTTTCATCAAGAATTTGAAAACCAGCATCCGGTACTTAGTTATCTGGCATTTTCGCTGAACTGGACCCATTTGACGCAGCCGTGAAGCACACATACCTGGTAATATCTTACAACGAATTATACTATTTATTTTATTTTTATTGTGCAGTATAAATGTTGTGTGCCTTTTAGTCTGTGCTAAAAGTACGATATTTTCTTTCTTTCTTTAAAATAGCTGTTATTATTGAGGGGCCTATTTTCAGCAACGCCAAAGTTATTAGTCTGCAGAGACGATATTATGCAAGCGAAACCGATGCGGTATAATAAAGTAGGCACTACTATGTACGACAAAGATAATTAAAATACAAGTTAAAACGTTACTTTTGTGTCTTTGTATTGTTGTCGTTTCATACGGAATAGTAATAATGGATTTACAATGTTGGATATTTTGAGGATAACATCGAAAGGAGAGCGGTACCATTATGGAGTCACTCACGCATCGATACGTCTGTCAGTCACAGGCGGTGTTCCTGAAAACGACGGAAGGATGGACTTTTAAAGGCATGAAATTAGATCTTGGTGAAGCAAATACTGAATAATACACGGCGGGTTTACTGAACCCTTATGGCAGTTAGCTAAAATACGTCAATGCGGTTCGGATTACATTTTATTAACAGTTTATTTAATAAATCTCCGATTAAGTTTTGTCGATAGTATTGTATTGAAAGCCAACGTTAATCGACAAAACTTGACAAAGTAAAATCAATTGTAATCACTAACAATTAATCAATTGGTCACTAAGGTCCAATATCGTCTATCATTAAACTCACCCCAAAGGGATGAGCAACGCAACTATAATTACGAGGCGACCGGGTCATCGCTGATAAGATACTATCAGACGGTATTTCCGGGTAGTTGGTAAAAAATAGGCCTCATTCTGTACATTTTCTAAAGTTTTTGTTATTTCGCTACTGAAAGAATATTGTGAAAAGAAATGTGTGTAAATACTTTAGAAAAGGTTGCTTTCATTTTTTTAAAGAGATATTTCGTAACTATATCACAAAGAAGCCAACATGTTTATACCCAGGGGTGCCGAAAAAGTTAAATAGAGGCCATATTGGGCAACAGCACCATCATACATACAAATGTACATACACTCACGCCTTCATCTCATGGTAGTAATCAGAAACTACAGAACGCCATATATTGCGTTCTGTAGTTTCTGTTTCTGAGTATGCTAGGATCATACCATATATGCTATGATCCTAGCATACTTAAGTAAGTAAGTTTAATAATATCCTGATTTACCTCAGTACCGATCACCTATAGTATTAAATTTATTATGTTTAAGGAACTGCTCGGCCGGACACTGTCTCTTAAAATACAGGTGATCCTAGTTTAAGAGGCAGGGTTATATAAATTATTGTACAGATTTTGCAACAGTTGTTTTGTTTTATGTATATCTGTAGCTTTTGTTGGTGAATAAACAATTTCATTATTATTATTATACTCAGAAATACCTAGCATACTCCCTAGCATACAACCTAGCATACTCCTTTTGCTCGTTTACGTTCATACACCTGGTAACACACGCACGCCGGTTGCGAGTGCTATGCACGCTACACACTGACCTTTCTGAAGAACATCACCAATAAGGTCACACATACATATCAGGTCATCCGGTCGTAGATCATGACACTATGCACTTTACTCTTTTATAGACAAACTTATGTATCTTGATAAAAACCAGAGTAAATACCAAGATACATTGACCACTATTTCTCTGTTCAATACAAGTGGTTTTGGTATCTTCTCACTTTCTAGCGTAGTCCATACACTGACGGTAAACCTAAGGTGGCGAAGTTATCATTTTGTGTACCCTTCAGGAATTCACGCATTGAGATGTCTTAGAAAATACACATTTCTAACTTTTTCTGTCTACAACTGCTTAATACGATATTTGTACATAAATATCTTCTTTTATGGCCCGGAGTCTGGATTTTAGCCCCGTTTATGGCAATAGGCTCGCCCACTTTCACATGGGCCATCGCTCAGCATAATGCTGCGACCCTCGCAGCATTATGCTGAGCGGTGGCCGTTTTGCGTGGATGTGACGCATGTTTTCCACCAACTTGTTATTTTTTTTTGTGTTTTTGTTCATTTTATGCGTCATGATTACCGCAAATAGACGTATTTTCTTTATGCAGTACACCATGAAACTTCCAAGTAAACTCCATCCCATCAATTTTCATTAGCAATTCTTCTCACGATTCAAGGAAAAACGTATAAATAAATAATAGAAGCTTGATCTGGTCACGGCCGATGGCAAATTGCTAGCAATTATGTGAAACAAGGTTAAAAAGCGGTCTTCTTGTAGCAACTAGTGAGACCTGATACTAATTGAAGCTAGACAAACTTATCCATTGTACGGAAAAAGGCCAGAATGAAGTTTTATGAGGAGTAGATAAAGGTGGGTTCGATTCCCAGGTCGAGCAAAATGTTATTGGGTATTTAGAATTTCTCAGAAACAGCCCGGAGTTTTCAAGCCTGTTTGATGACATTAGGCTTGCCCCTTATTACATAAGAAATACCTATTAGATAACTGGCGGAATGTGAGTACACTGTAGGTATACCTCTGCCTAACCGTTCGAGAATTACAGGCGTCATGATATAATTATGGGAGATGTAGATAAAGGTACCTGTGTAGGGAAAACTACTGATGCATATGGGCTGAGTTTTTCAATCGTCAGAAAATTTTTGTCTGACGAATTAATGTGGCGGTTCGACATAATAATAAAATTGTAGCTTTTTTCCTCAGATAGAAGTTAGCTATCTGAAGATTGCAAAAACCGGCCCTAAGAAGGGTATCTACTCAATGCCTGTTGAATTTTGTTGCGACATTTAAAATCATAGACAACAGTGTTAAATGATGGTGGATAACCTCATATTTTAATCGAGAAAGCTACTTTTAAACTATAGGGCTTACAATAAATAGATAATAATACTTAATAATACTTTATTGATTCAAATCCTTACAATATGCATATTATATCTAGCAAAGTTCACAATATTAAGGCGCACAAAAACTGAAACCCTGACTCCTAAACTAGGAATACCTGTGACTTAGGAGTCAGTGTTCTACTGCCACTTGGACATGTATGTCAGTAGTAGGTAACGTAATCAATTGATAGTTTCATATAATTTTATCATTCGCTTCAGTATACTCGTAACACATACATTGTGTGTAAGGGAATTTATATGGTTTCTCTGATTTGAATATCTATAAACAGCTAATCCTATATCGACTGTAGGTAATAAAGTACCTACTTTAAGGCTCCCACAGACAGGCGCGACGCGACAGCGCGTTTCTATGAAATTTTTGCGGAACTGTTCTACCAGAATCGAGTCGTACTGTCGTGTCGCACCTGTCTGCGGGGAGCCTTAATCGTAGTCCATTGTAGAGTGTTGATCTCGTATTTTGTCACATTACCTACTCTTTTTGTATTTTATTTTCACAAAAACTTACGCCTCTTTTCTAGAAAATACCTAGGAATACAAGAGTAGAGCATAAACCGCCTCATACAATACGATAATGAAGCTGAAGGTAATCAACTATTTTTCAGTTTGGTAGTACATACCAAAGCCGTACCATAAGCTTACTGTACGGAATGGTACTGTGGAGTAACTATAACTGGCTGTGGTTTTGGTAAAACGACCTAAGTTTCATTTTCATAGATGTCATTTTTAATTAATGACAAAGGCTAGATGACTTTGGGGCTTCAATTTACTATCTGTTTTTATTCATCCGACTAATGTTAGCCAAGCCTAATCACAAGTTGTTTTGGTTCGAGAACCCACGGCTTTACAGTACTTTAACTGTATCTTGTGAGCCCCAAAGACATCTAGCTTTTGTCATTAATTAAAACTGACATCTATGAAAGTCAAAAACACGTTTTTGACGAAAACCACAGACAGTTCAAAGAAAATAACGTTAGTATCTCTCGTTATGTACCCTGTTCTGTTTTAATTTTATTCCGAAAGCATTCTAAAACTCTTTTGTAACTTCAAGTAGTAGAAGAGTTCGCTTCACTTAATCTTCACATCTCGTACTGGCGATCTTGCTCGTTAGCAGTAGTTAGTATAAGAGCCAGACTCAAATGTAGTTTTTTGTGAAGAAGATGTTACTCAGAATGTACAGACGCCAGCACATCAAGCTACCCGAAACTGTCAAGTTTTCCCAATAAATCTTGAACCTAATGCCAATAGAGATAGTGTTGAAAATCTATTAAAGAAATTTGACAGATTGTAGTAGCTTGATGTGCTGGCGTCTGTACAATAATAGAATAATAATATAATATAATATAATACTCCACAACTTTCACACAACGCCATCTAGTCCCAAACTAAGCAGAGCTTGTGCTATGAGTACTAGACAACTGATAAACATACATATATATTTCTAAATACATACATATTATAGATAAATTACACCCAGACAAAGAACAAATGATCGTGCTCATCACACAAACATTTGTCCTAGGTGGGAATCGAACCCACGACCTTGCGCATAGCAGTCAGGGCCACTGACCACTAGACCAATTAATTAATTCATCGATGAAGTCCTGTCCAGAGAAAAAAAAAAATAATCTGTGATCATCATAATAATATCTCGAGTTTTACAGAATAGAAGATGAAATTATTTAGCCAAGCTACTTTATACCATCAAAAATACGAATAGTATAACTTAGCGCTTTCGCGTAAAGCGCGTAATGTTGTACAAACAAAATCGAAATGCATTCAATACAATTTTTTTTTTTTAATATTCCTAACAATACCACTCCTGTGAAAGCAACACAGAAGACAATCTCCAATTATTGTCCTCTGCTTAATATTTTATCGGAAATTGTAAATTTCCAATAATTTGTCCTCCATAGAGCACAAGAGAATGGACCTTTTTTATATAACAATATAGTGACATTTAATGACCGCTTTATTTGTTATTTTATCAGCTCGTTAACATCGGTTGCTGAAAATGGCCGACGTACTAATTGATCACTACAATTAATGATTGACGGGATACTACGTTAGCATTATGCTTCGCACAGTGATTGGTGATCGATGTATTTATAATGATGTATGTAGGTACTACGAGGGGCCCGTGACTAAATAATAACAGCCGCACAGGTTGATCGATCAGGTTAAGCTACGCTTGCCGCGGTTGGTCTGTGGATGGGTGACCATCTTTACATACCGATACCCCTCCGTGCCTCGGAAAGCACGTTAAGCCGTTGGTCCCGGCTGTCAATCGTAGATCTTTGACAGTCGTTACGGGTGTCAGAAGCCCGAAAATCTGACAACCAGTCTTACCTAGGGGTATCGTATTACCCAGTAACTGGGTTGTGGAGGTCAGATAGGCAGTCGCTCCATGTAAAATACTGGTATTCAGCTGCATCCGGTTAGACTGGAAGCCGACCCCAACATAGTTGGGAAAAGGCTAGGCAGATGATGATGTATGTAGGTACTACGCTTATACGTTTTTTTTTTTTTTTTATGTTAGTTGGAGGCAAATAATTCTCCTTTCAATTGGTAGTCGGTAGTCACCGCCGCTTTTTTGTTTATCATAATCAGCCAATAACGTTCCCACTACTGGGACACAGGCCTCCTCTTGGTGAGAGGGAGTGAGCTGTAATACACCACGCGCGCCTTTGCGGGTTAGTAGATGTCTCATGTCTTAGATTTTTTGGTTATAGGACATGCTGGTTGCTTGCGATGTTTTCCTTTACCGTTCTGAGAGCAAAGGTGATGAAATTATTTCTGTCTGGGCTCGAACCACGACCTAATATCCCGTAGATCGTCTTCTATTAAATAAAAAGCTTAAATTCACTGACAGGCAACGTACAGCCTAAACCGCTGGGTACAGAAGCATGAAAGTTTCCGCAAGAGTTCCATATACAACGAATGTGAGCACTATTGAAAATTCATCCCCTAAAGAGGTTAAATAGGGAATGATAGTTTGCATAGAAACACGTCAGTTTTGCCAATTGGAAATCATATCGGGCGCAAGGCTTGTTATTGTTTTAAATTATGGAATTACTAACTAACCAACTATACAAATAAATACAAAAACAAAAGGACACTGAGGCGTCGAGTCGAAGTACTCGTCCGCATCGCTGTCTTCCGGAAACGTGCCCAGAAGACTGGCAGCATTGCCACGTTGAATGGCAATGATAATTATGGATATCTACAATATCATGTGCGTATCAGGTGTGTCACAATCCCAGAGACGAAGTTGAAATGTCTCACGTGCCTGTAATAACACCGATACCCATCCAACCGAAACTCAGTAACGCTGCGTAGTGGTAGAAATTAGTATGGTGGTAGTACTTCCCGTACCTACAAGCTCTTTTACAAAGAGTTATATATTATAACAGGTAACATGGAAAATGGAAACATGTATGAGATTAAGAGATGTTCCTGCTATGATGGGCAACTCCCAGATCTCCCTTATACACATATACCTATAAGAAAATACGTTTATCTAGGATCAATAAAACAATGTAACGTCGGACTTGCTGTACCAAAATCTAAATAATATGACAATTTAGTGAAAAATGTCTTGTTTCCCACGTTTTAGAGAACAAAATAATTCGACAACACACTAGAGAACCTGTTAAGAACCCGGAACTGCTTTGGCAGGATCTGTATTTAGACAGCGCTGCGACGAAGGGGGGTTCGAATACCAGTTCTAGACAAACCAAATAAACCAAAGATATTTTTAAAAAAGAAAATATCTTATTTAAAATAGAGCGAACTATTAAAAAAAAAATGTTGGTTTTTTTCTCACAACAATCCTTATTTTTTTTTGTGTAAAGAACCTTTCCAGTAAACGACGGTAACCGATAAGAGCCTTATCGGTTACCGGACAATGGCTTCCTGGAGGAACGTAAGTGGGTACTCGAATCTGGGACCTTCCGTACGTAGCTATTGTATTATCCGGATGTTACAGCATCTTTTTGTAAAATTAAAATAAAGTTGAGTCTTAAAAATTGCCAGGTAAGTAGACAGTCTAAATCTTTACTAAAAAAAACTAAGTTTTTCAGTGATTAAAATAAACATTCCTGAAATATTAATAAGTAATTAAAATCAAATTTAAAAAAATACTTACACGTCTGAAAAATTCCAACAGCTTCACTAACCAATAAAAAGTTCACTCATCAACAAAATAAAATTTACAAGTCTTTTAATTTCGTATACACCGCCCGCGAAGGAAACTCGACAAAATAAATAAATTCGGACAAATATTTGTTCAACCAGCTGAACTAATTTAAGTAGCACAAAAGATAATGTAAACTCGAATCAGTCCATACTCGAAAATTCCGAAGACGCTCGCGTAGCGCGTACACGTCCGTAACCGTCGGTCCTCGTAGAGCCACTGCTACGCCGCGTAGGCCGCTACGAGTTGCCTGACTGGCGCAAAATAGATAAGTACAGAAGGCTTGCTGTTAACAGCGCATGATAACAAATTGTGATATTATAGAATAAAATGGAACTAACTCGAACCTCTGATGCAAATTAGGGTAACTAAAAAGCCTCCAGTATTTCTTTATGGTGTACCACTAAATAGAGTGTCGCATTTTAGGTACTTTGGCCACATAGTAAATGAGGACCTGAATGATGACAGTGACATAGAAAGGGAGCGAAGAGCGCTGTCAATCCGATGTAATACGAGTATACACGATGTACTAGAGAAGTGAAACTCTGTTCAAGGCGTTTTGCCAGTCTTTCTACACGTGCAGCCTGTGGGTTAAACATATGCAGAAGTCCTACAACGTTCTTCGTGTACAATATAACAACGCTTTAAGGGTGCTGTTGGGGCTCTCGCGGTTTTGTAGCACATTTGGCATGTTTGCGGAAGCAGATACAGATGGCTTTCAAGCTAATATGCGAAAAAGAACAGCAGCCCTGATGCGAAGGATGCGGGGGAGCACCAACAGTATTTTAAAGGGGATGGTGAATAAGCCAGATAGCCCGTTCGTGGGGCACTGGACCCGTGTGCACAGCTGCAGGTCTGGAGCAGCGGGAAGCGGACATAGTTATAGGTTCTTGAATTGGTTTTATTTTTTATTTTCGTTTCATTTTATTTTTATTTTAATAAGTTATGTTACGAACATAGTTTTATGAGTGTTACTAACAACAATGTGAATCATTTCCGTTAAATTTAAATAAATAATAATAAATTCAGCTGGTTTTAGCATTTTTTTTTTTTTTAAGGAAACGTTGCTCCACACTAGGAATTTCTCCTGTATTGTGGGTGCGTTAACAAACATTTAAATCACATACACAAACAGCCAGACCCGGAACAACTACTTGTAGGTCATACAAATATTTGTTCCGTGCGGGAATTGAACCCGCGACACGCAGCGCAGCAGTCAGTAGCTTAACCACTGCGCCAACCGTGCCTGTCGATTAGTTTGTTCAAATTATTTTTGTCCCATTCACGTCGCGTGGGGCTCGTAGCAAAGCAAAAACCGAGGCAATCAATCTGAGAGCTTACACTGCGCTTGATGTGGTCAGTCTACGGATGGGTGATCATACCCAATTATTCTTAGTTGCACTAAGTTTTGCAGCGAAATAAAAAGGAAGACGCTACTGCCCGTCCTTCAATTTGAGAGGGGTAGTTATATTAAAATAGCCTTCACCCGTGGAAATTTTTTAATGTATGTATGCCCAGCGTGTGCATGCAGTTAAGTCAGTCACAATAAGTAGATACCACCCTGCGGTTGACTAATATTTTGACCAATATACGAACTATTCTCATATGTTCGTGTTCATTATTATTGATCTAATTTGTACCCTAATTATCCGGTAAAGAACCGGACGGACGAACGGGTAAGCAAACTGAAGTGGCAGTGGGCTGGCCATGTTTGTCGAAGGACTGATGACCGGTGGTGCAGACGAGTCCTACAGTGAAGACCGCATATAGGCAAACGCAGTGATGGACGCCTCCCAGCTAGGTGGGCCAACGACCTAAAGAAGGTGGCTGAGACAGACTGGATGCTGAAGGCGGAGGACAGGGTGTTGTGGCGCAGCATGGCTGGACCGACTGGTCCATTCAATCTGTCTGGTTCCTTCCTCAAAAGACCATTTCAGACATGCTCTGACAAAGGATATGTCTGGACTTTAAAAGAGACTAGTGACATCTGAGTTTGTTTCGGCCTGTCTTCTCAGAGTAGTCAGATAGGAAACGCCGACCTCATCTATTTTTTTTAATATGATTGACGTGTGAAAGTGTTTGTGCAAACCTACTTACAGAAATAAACTCAACAAAAAAAAAACAGAGATAGGCAGAGTTGATAGGGTTTAGTGAATTTGTACCCCTTGCTTTGCGCAGACTATCAAGCACTTTTAATTAACCAATTAATCTCCTCTTATTATATCAACACCGATGGTCCTCCAAGAATAATATTGTGTTTCAATTTTGATTAATTCCAGCCATTAAAGCTGAGAGTAATTGATTAATTGTGACTGAGAACTATAAGTTGAATATTGAAATTGTAAGATAAGGTCAAACTCTTGGCTATTGTATCTCGTGATAACATTAATTAAATCTTCTTTAATTAATCTGAGGGGCTGGGGGATTTCATCGATCATTTTATTGTTTTAGATACATGATTTATTCTTGTGAAGTTGCTGTGAGCAGATTCCCCCTCACTAACATGCTTTTTACAAGCTTTTATTTAACTTGCCTTGTTCGTTAGTTAGTATGCATGAGTCAAATCTTACAAATGATTTTTATAACAGTTATCCTCAACCGATTGTGTAAATTTTGCATACACGTTTGGTTTGAATGGAAATATATAGTTAGCAAAGTGACATCTTTCTACATCCAATATGGCTGACTCCCAAAGATGGAGGACCAATTAATTTTAGTACAACTAAAATATTGAAAGCTTGTTATTAAAAAGTTTTTTTTTTTTAAATTAGTTTTATGTTCAAGAAAACTTGATCTAGCATCACACTTCACACTAATATTATAAAGGCGAAAGTTTGTGAGTGTGTGTGTGTGTGTGTGTGTGTACGTTTGTTATTTTTTCACGCTCAAACGGCTGGACCAATTTGGATGAAATTTGGCACACAGATAGTTTATAACCAGGATTAACACATAGAATACTTTTTATACCGATGTTCCTACGAGATCGAAACTTATGCGGGTGAAGCCGCGGGGCGCAGCTAGTTTACTCATAATTATTAAACTTAATTCACTTCTAGACGCACCTTGTGTTTTGGATATTTCTACGGCAGAGGTTTTCTACTCACAAATTGTACTCGATTTTTAATAAGAAAAATGTTTGTTTACGAACACAATCATCACTCATAAAATGTGACTGATTAATTCATTAAATTGATTTGAAACGCAATAACTGAACAAGATTGATTGTCATGAAAACGTTAAATAATTATAAATTATAATGTATGCGATCGGAATATACGCATATCAATGAGTTTCAATTTAATTTTTTGACAGGTGAAGTTACCAGATTTGGGAAGAGTCTTATAGCCCTTCACCAAGTTTTACGACGAACAAAAATATACAGGATTTTGAAACACTATTATTGCTTCATAATAAATTTTGTTTTATTTGTGTTCATTTCTGGGCCAAGCTTGTATGGGACAAAAATCCATCTCCTTTGTAATAAGTAAAACAACTACTTTCATGAAACAAATGTATATATACAATAAAAATAAAATTGAAGTGACTGTATATAGTGTCAAAATAACAGCTTTTTGACATTAACGGATATATTGTACTTATAAAAAAACAATTTTAAATGAAAATTGTCTGTTTGTCTGTTAGGGCTATCTCCGAAACGGTTGGATCGATTTTGACAAGCCTTTCACTGACAGATAGTTGTTGTTAGAAGGAAAATCCGCACAAAATGAAAACCCATGAAACCCTATTTATTTTCCAACAAGCAGCGAACGAAGGCGCAGGCACAGCTAGTGTTTTATAATATCAACACTACAATATCAACCAATTTCTCAATGCCAACTGCAGACTTCAAACAGTTTCTTACAACTATCAAAATATTTCACTTTGTTTCACATAAATATATTCACATGTCCACCCTTTCCTATCCAAAACAATGCAACAGCATTTTCACAGACATTAGTCTGAAATAGGATCATTTATCAGAGCAAGTGAGACATATTTCCCGCCAGGCGAATCCATCTGTTAGTCTAGACAGATCTAGACTGGATTACAGTAATACTAGAATAAAGGGAATCAGACAAATGTAGTGGCCGTCTGTTTTTGATGGTATATACTGAAAAATTGTATGAGGGTGGCAACACTCATTATCGGAAGTGGACTTTTGATAGATAAAAGAACTATAAAAATAAATATTCATTTAATTCATGCAAAACCCATACCACATAAAATAAAACAACATTTCATACACAACACTGCAAAAGAATTGATCAGAATAGAATATAATGTAAATTATATAGGTACAAATTATAATAGTATTCTATTATAGTTACTATTCTTTTCTATTCTATTGAATAGAATACTCTTTATTATGTACACCATATAAATTACAGACAAAAATATAGAAATTTTACAAAGGGTGACACAATGGGCAGTCTTATCGCTAATAGCGATCTTTTAAAGACAACCTTTGGACGAAGTGAAAAGGGAAGGAGAGACAAATACTGTAGGTAGTATTTGGTGTACCATTTACACGATACAGTGAATACATACATAAAGTATATCATACTAATCTAAATAAATATATACTTACATATAACAATAGACATGAAACAGGAGTAAAGAAAATATAATGGTGCTGTTTAAGGAGAGAGGAAGTGATTTTTTATCATAATTTTAAATGTGGACAAAGATTGAGCACGCCTTACCAGTCAGTCCATAACCGTGCTGCTTGAAAAGTAAAAGATTTGTCATAGAAACTGGTGGAATACATCGGCATTTCTAGTCTCAGGTTTTCCGATGACCTAAGATATCTTATGTGTGTCATGAAGAAACTTGAAACGTTCTTTAAGATAAGAGGGGTCTAATGGGGGGGAGGGGGGGTATAATGGTCACAGAATTATAATTAATAATAAAATAGCAAATGCAAAATAAAACGAAAGAAACTTTATTTATTCTTTTTGAAAAATGCGAAGAGTGTTGGGCTTCCAACAGCCCGATATATGGTCTACCTATGGCATATAACGAAGGTGGTCTGCACTCAGCAGTGGGTAGAACAAGGCTGCCAATGATGGTTATATTTTTCCGAAAAAGTTGAAAAATAGGCCTATTATACATAAAATAGAACACTTCCACAAAATAGGTATAACGGACAGTCACCTATGCAGGACTTGCATAGAGGCTGAGGAAACCGTTGCGCATAAGCCCTCGAGGCATCCAGATCTTACACAGATGTTCTTAACAGCCCAGGAGATGTAATCAACTTCTGGGGGAGGAGGGTTGGTTGGAATAACCACCTACGGCCACCATGGACCACGCATAATGGCCCACTTGAAGGGCTAAGTGCGGCAACCAAACCTAGACACCGTCCTGTTTATAGTCACTTATTTATAGGTTCGTTACAAGGAGCGATGATGCAACTATTGAAGCTGTTGTTGTTGCTAACCTTTTCCCAACTACGTTGGGGTCGGCTTCCAGTCTAACCGGATGCAGCTGAATACCAGTATTTTACATGGAGCGACTGCCTATCTGACCTCCACAACCCAGTTACTGGGTAATACGAAACCCCTTGGTAAGACTGGTTGTCAGACTTTCGGGCTTCTGACTACCTGTAACGACTGTCAAAGATCCACAAATGACAGCTGGGACCAACGGCTTAACGTGCTTTTCGAGGCATGGAGGGCTCTCGGCATGTAAAGATGGTCACCCATCCACAGGCCAACCACGGCAAGCGATCCGTGCGGCTATTATTATTTAGCCACGGACCCCTCTTTAATCTTAATGTAAGTTAAACATTCACAATAATAATATTATTGCACTATAATGAATGCAGTAAGATTTTCGTAGAAACATTTGCAACAAAAAAGTCTTGAAACCCGTCTCCCCTCAGTTGAATACACACGGCAAATACGCAAGAACTTAGCTCATATTTACTCTCTAATTATTACCATGCATAATTGTAAACACACTAACTAACATGTTTCAACAAATAAAACATAGCACACAGTTTCCCAGTCTGTAGTGGTTTACAAACACGGAGCAAAAACTTTTATTTAGGTACTCGTACTTTCATTTGCAATATTTTAATTTGCCACAACTCCAATTTGCAGGTTCTCTGTGTCCAATTTAAAAATGCTTGCAACTAACATTTTCACTTGGAAAGAATAATAAATAATTTTGTTTATTATATAATTTATGTCTCAGTTAAATTAAAAGGTTGGATGAACAAAAGTAAGGAAGGGCGGAGCAATTAACGGACGGACGATAATTTGTTACTTCGCCCTGCTTGGCGAAATTGAGAGCTTGAGTGTAAGACCCGCAGAATAAAAGTTTCTTTAGAATAGTGAGGGTATGCTCATGTATACTCTAACCATTCCATAACAAGGTTTACTATGTAAACCTTGGAAATAGTGGTTTCAAAATATTTAAACGACTAGGACAAATTTGACTTTTATCATATTTTTGACGTGATAACGTCTTATAAATCGATGAACGCCGGCTGCACGCACGAAAAAGCATGACTCATTGTCACGTTCCGCGTGAGCCGAGCGTGCAAGCGAGAGCGCGGAACAAGCGATAGGGAGGGACGATCGGCCTAAGCATTCGGCTTGTGACGCATCTATCTCTCTTCCCCTCCATCTTTATCACGTAAAATTATCGTCCGTAAACCGACTTTACAGATAACAATTTTTTTTGTCAATGCAACAGCAGTCGTGGCGCAGAGGTAACGATCCCGACTTACGAGATGTAGGTCGCGGTTTCGAACCCAGGCAGGCGCTTTACTTTGTGTAAATAATTTCATTACCGCTGCTCTCAAAACGGTAAAGGAAAACATTGTGAGGAAACCGGCATGTCCTAGAAGCAAAATTTCGAAGACTTGTGGCATCTACCAACCCGTACTGGGCCCGCGTGGTAGATAACAGCCCACTCCCTCTCGAAGAGAGGAGGCCTGTGTTCCAGAAGTGGAAACATTGTAGGCTGAATAATTATAACATTAACCATAGCAACTGTAATTTTTTGTGTTAGGTATACTGGCGTACTTACGTGAGATTATACGTGCCGGGGGGATTGTGGACGCAAAGGCTGAGCCGGATTCCCATGACCCCCCCATCAAGGCGATGAGGGAAGACCGCTGAGTTTTAGTGGATATACTGCCACTCTGGCAGGGAGTCCCACATACTCCGTTCCGTCCCCCGACGAGCGGAGATGCGTAATGTCATTTCTCAGAGAAAAAAAAAAAAGGTGAGATTATACGTAAATATTACGTTGAAGATCAGACTCACTACGCTCTCATGATCCGCCACCTTCGGCTAATTTTATTATTCCTGTTAACTGCCTAGTTCGACACCCTATAGATACACAAAAGCAAAACATACAAATAAAACATACATTCAGTGAACACCTAACGCCCACGCAAAACACTTTATAGCTACCAAACAGATGTGTCCTACGATATGAAGGAATTCAGAAGGATTGTAATGCCAAGAAAATAAACACTGGATCGGTCGAGTATTATTGGGTTCCGCATGTAAAGGGTGAAAACGAAGTCCTACTCGTACTACTAAGCCTACAGCCGTCTGTTCGTTCATCTGTCTGTCACTGGCTGCCTTTTTGGCAGTAGGTAATAGATAACCAGTTGAAATTTAACAGAATACGTGACAGTATCACGTACGTGACGTCTATCATAATCTAAACTAATATTATAAAGAGAAAATATTTGATTTTTTGTATGTTTGTTTGTTACGCTTTCACGCTAATACGGCTGAACGGATTTGAATGAAATTTGGTACATGCGTATACCATGACCTGAATTAGGACATAAGATACTTTTTATCTCGATATTCCCACGGGATTGAGACTTATGCGGATGAAACCCCGGGGCGTAGCTAGCTATAATACTTTTGGTGGCGCAAACGGAATTTTTCGGTTCGTTCGTCGTTCCTTAGTCAGTGGGTGTGTGTGCACTTGTCTTTGCTGTGAGTGCTCCTTCTGCATTTACATTTCTGATATAAACTATGAACAATATCCCTTTAGTTATTCATTGCGCGAAGCGAGACCATAAAGAGTTACGGTTGTTTTATCGAGCTTTGTTTAAAGCGAGATGGGCCACGACTGTACTGTCGTTGAGTGATGGCACGTAAGAAGTGTCTAGCTATATGTTTAATTTTGCATGTTTATTGTTGTTTTTCTCTTATATTTCGTTGTTTTGGGAAAAAATAAGTGGATCGTCGTGGACGTCGAATTCGTGGGAGAAAAAATTGAAAAGTTCTAAGACATGACGCATTCCTGGGTTCGAGCCTACGACTTACAACTCGTAAGCCGCAGCCGTTACCACTAGGCCATCACTGATCACGTGAAAATAGAACATGGATAAGTTGACTATACTTTCTATAAACATGTAAAACTATTCGAATTTGAATGCTGACTGATTAGCCGGAGATAGAAAAAGATAAAAGTGATAGAGAGAACACAACTAACAGTAGCAATGTCTTTCATTTTGACGACTCAACCACATTCATTGCGTTATTTACGTTGTCGAGCAGACAAATTTTTCGAACTTATGAAGCAATGGATTATCAGTAACCTTCAAAATAATTCAGATTGTGATTGGAAGTGTGTTACGCAATTAGGGTGCTGTTTTGGTGCTGTTTTTCTTTAATCTTCATCAAACAAAAACAATTACCTACCAACGCACCTCATTTAGTTAACTTTGCAAATGTGTATTCTGCGCAATATTAGCTCTAAACAATCGACTGCTTGGCATCCCTTGGTTAGATTATTTGGGTATCGCGAACAGCCGGTCGATTCTGTAAAAATCTCACCGTGAAAACTTGCGTGGAGTGAGCTGTCAGTGGCATCCCACTGATGCTAGGGATTGATCAAGCATACGTCTACAATCATAATCGAGATTTTAATAATATTTTTTATGGTAATTCTATTGATTATTTTATAGGTACCTATCATTTTAAAGCTAGTATTTTAGCTGTCAAAACATTAATATTTTATGCCCCCATAAAATATTAATGTTTTGACATAAAATGACATGACATAAAATTTTTAAATAAAATAGCAGAACGAAAAAGAAACCACAACAGAAACAGAAACTTAGTCAGAACCTCAATGATGTTTTTTTTTTCATTTTTTTTTTCCTAGATGATGGACTTGATTCAAATCAAATCAAATCATCTTTATTGTGGACTATAGGTATCCGATTCACGACATTTCGTGAATCGGGTGAAGTGATCACGCCACACAACCTACGTGGGAATAAATTGTATGGTCCGTCAGCCAGGCACCCACAAAATAGTAAGATTTTGACACCTAAAATACTAAAATTTTAGCTTTGAAATTAAGCTTTAAAATTATATAAAATTATCAATAGAATTGGCATAAAAAATATTAGGTATTAAAATTCCGATTATGATTGTAAATGTATGCTTGATCAATCCTAGTATCAGGTGGGATGACAATGACAGCTCACTCCACGCTCACTTCACCTGAGTTTTCACGGTGAGATGGTTACAGAATTGCACTGCTGTATGTAGACAATACCAACTGGTGGGCGATGTTGTGTGGGTGGTTCATAGTAAGCTACTGTACATAAATAGGCTTGTTTATAATCGACGCTGTATGGTTTTCTTTGGATTAAATAACGGTTTTGACGTAGTGAAATGTTTACCTAATTTCTATGTGGTGGAAGGAATATCTAAGTGTCTAATCTTAACTGCAAATTCTGCTTTGAAATATATACACGTATCTACCTATAAGTCTGAGCTTAAACTGAGCACAACCCACTGCGTGCCTTTAAAATTATTTCGCACGTCACGTTATCGTTACTTCGATTTTACCGTTGATGTTTAGGTAGGTACTGGCTTTTTTTCCGGACGAAACTTTAAACACGGTAATTGTATGGCAATATAAGAAGGCGCTTTCTTATATTTCCATACATTTTACCTCCTTGTGTTACGGTGAAGCCGTGGCGTGGATGTGAACGTCCATAATATCGTCACATCACAGAAATTATAAAAACGCACAGTGGGTAAACGATCTAACAGGATTTTCTACTGGAAGAAAAAGGTATAAGTTAAGTCAGTTTCTTCCACAAGCACAGCGAGTGAAAATAGCTGATGTATCTAGTTATCAGCAACGTAGAAGAACTTCAACTTCGTTGATTCATAGAACCACTCGGACATATAAGCAAAACTAGGAACCCTCAATCAGTTGGACCTTCCTTACACTCAGAACTCGATTATTTTACTAGGTGCCTACGCAGGTACCTACCTACCGAGTCGGTAGGTAGGTACCTGCGTAGGTAGGTAGGTACCTGATTTTGTAGTGGGTCGGTACTACCGACCCACTACAAAATCAGGGTGGTACTAAACTAATAAGAGAAAAGATTCGATTTTTTGTATGTTTGCGCTTGCAACTTACTTAAAATGCACTTGGGTAGACCATGATCTGGATTAGGTCATCCTAATCTAGGTCATGGTCTAGCCAAGTGCAATTTCATCCACATCTGCCGGTCGATTCTGTAGAAATCTCACCGTGAAATCATAAGTGAAGTGAGCACTTAATAGTGTTAATCCCTAGCGAATGACAGCTCACTCCGCGCTCACTTCACCCAAGCTTTCACGGTGAGATGGTTACAGAATCGCACGGCTGTTCCGACGTTTTAGCGTGATAGCGTAACAAACAAACATTTAAAAAAAAATATCCATAAAAAGTATCCTATACCTATAAAGGTATAGGATACTTTTTATCCCGACATTCCCACGGGATCGAGACTTATGCGGGTTAAACCGCAGGATACAGTTAATATTAGAATGAAGAGAATTAAAACAACACAATAAATCAAAGGCCTTCCCCAATCACACTCATCCCCACAAGGACATAACTCACTCGCCTACAAAACAATAACCCGTGACCTTTTAAATAAAATCTAGGTTAACTGGCGAATTGATCGCCGGTCCCACATAAAGAGGCGCGAGTGCAATAAAGCTGATTGTAGCATTCCGTAGCTAGCAAGTGTACGTAGGTAAAGTCTGTTCCAAAAGTATGTGATGGAAGTGTAAACAAACCCTGTTCAGGTTAAATTCTTACGCAATCACTCACTAAAGGGAATTAGTAACACATTCATCTCTTTAGAGAAGGTTTCAACTTTATATCTCACCACGTTTTCCAACAATTATTATTAGAATAAAATGATTAAATTGCAATTGAAAAATCGTCGACGAAAATGGAGATTTAAAACTAACCTCAATCGTCAAATGAAAAACTTCGTTAAGGTGATTTAAACTCAAACGCAAAGCATTTATTTCAAATAAACTAATTACATGCACTTTTGGATTGTCAAGGGGTCGGTCAGTCAGAAAGAAGAAGCTACTTGCCCATACCAAAGCCACCTAAGGAGACGAACGGTCAAAAAACTCCACGGACAGTCTTTTAAATCAAAATAATATGGTTACATAATATTGGTTACATCATTCGTGTTAAAAATTATGAATGTGAGAACGATTCAGAACGTTAAAAGCGTCCATAATGATGAGATAAAAATAAACATTTCAAATATTAAATTAAATTAAAATAAACCGTGGCAGCAATGAGATGACCAGTCCCTGCTGACGTCGCCTGTTCACCAACATGACGCATGGATTAGCACCATTCAGCTCAACCATTTTGAAGCTTTGGGATGCATGACGAAGTCTCCTCGTGTAGCGCAGTCAGTTCCGCCAGTTACTCAACTGAATCGAGCGCTCGGCGCATCCTGGACAGTCACACCCAACACCTAATTTGACTGGCCAATTCTTTTTTCCCTTGCGGTGGTAGGGCTAACGCCCGCCTGGTTTGGGACCACCCTCCCACCGGAATCCGGCGTCAAGCAGTCTGCTGTGTTTCGTCGATGCGTGGGAATTCCAGTATAATTTTGGATTAAAGTATTGAAATAACCAAATCAAAGTGCGGGTACGTTTTTGATCTATTTGTTTACATTTTCATCAGAAAACTTTTGGAACCGACTATAGGTTGACTTCGTTATGTTGTAGGTACGTGTTTTTATACGACTGCGTTTATGACCGTATCGACGGGCTTTGTTAAGGGCGTTACAGAAATAAGTTTAGATTGGGAAAAAGTCGGATATAAAAAGGAGTTGGTATAAACAGACATAAAGCTTAAAGTAATAGCAATTATGTAGCTCCTCGAAGCTATTGTATGACAACCCTGATAGCCCACGCGTAGGTAATCCTGCGAATAAAGGATTTTATTGGAGCTTGAGTAGGTTGTGTCATTAGTAGGTAAGTATAACTAACAAGGAAGGTATCCCGACGTGTCACCTCCGATTTTTTTGTGGCTGATATATGTTATTCTCCATCAAATTTTATATTTTTCCAAAATATCAAATGGATATTAATTAATAACCATTTGGTCTTTTGGAAAAATATTAACTAGAAGTATGTAGAACCCTCAAACTGCCCCGAAAGGTGGTAATGTTTAGGGGGCTATTTCACCCCCAAAAAGGCGCGTTGGCAGAAAAAAAATATACGTGTCTCTTAAAATTTGATGGAGAATAACATATATCAGCCACAAAAAAATCGGAGGTGACACGTCGGGATACCTTCCTTGTAAGTCGTACCTAACATAACGAATAATATAATGTGCGCGGTCATTAAAGGAGTAAGTATGGTCGTCGGATATACTTGAACTTTAGTAACATCCATCAGTTTCTTACTTTCAATCAATAAAAAACGGTTTTGAAATCGATTATTATCAAAGTTAAGTATAATAATCGTTAACGCTGTAAGGTGCTCAGTGGAAAATGTCAACAAGAAAATGTAAAACACCTAAAATGTCCAAAAATATGAAGCAACATTCGTAAGTATTTTCAGGGAAATACTCAATTTAAATTGGATTAGAAAAAAAAATGCATCGAGCACGAAATAATGAGATTTTATATGTACACTTTAATTATCACATACTAATTTGAATTTATAAATTCACTCTTTAGCAAAGTTTATCTTGGCCAAATCAAAGTCAAGATATTTTATAGACATATGGCTGTTTGGTCGGATAATCAGCCTCGACCAGGCGCTTTCATTTTTACTTGTTTTTAAAAATCAAAGTGACACTTCGTCGCATTGACATTATGAACCCTGAAAACGCAGTGACTGCAGTCAAAAGGGCTGTGGTAGAGAACCGCAGGTAACACTTCCCACCAGGTAAGAGCGGAAGATTCTTCTTTTTCAATGAAGGAGTGGTAATTACACCTTTCCTAAGCGACACATTATTGTTTTCCGACCTTCCAAGCAAACGAAGTCGCGGGCGCAGCTAGTATAATAATAATAATACCATCATTTGCTCCTACTATTATTATTATTATTATTTATTTCAGATAACAGAGATCCATTGGGTTAGTAACAATAGTCTTAACTTATATTAGTACTTAACTAACAACCTAGACAATGTACAGGTGACAAGTGACCTCACCAACGGGCTGTCATGTCTCCCGGCTATAGCGCGTAGAATGCTGCTGGGGCTGCCACAGAGTCTGTTTAACAGCGAGGCCGCTTTCTTACGTACAGCATTGAAGCAGTCGGTGCGTGCCTCAGCGAACATAGATGATGCGCTACAGAACCGAGGCAGACGCAACAGCACTCTAAATGCGTTGTTATACTGGATACGCAGAGCATTGTAGGCCCTTTGGGTGTAGCGGAACCACAGTCTCCCCGAGTACAGCGACATGCAATATGCTTTAAACAGCGTTATTTTGACCTACTACTATGAACACGAAAATATTTTAGAATCGATCCACAAATAGTCATATAATTTTAATCACTAGTTGTGACCAGTGATTAAAATGATAAGACTATTTGTGGATCAGATCATTGTTCCAAACATTTTTGAAAATCGAAGGGGTATCGTGGTCACGTGGTTTTTAAACTTGTGCTGGTTATTTCGTCCTCGATGCATTTTTTTTCTAATCCAATTTTAAATTGAGTGGTTATTTCCCCGGAAATACTTACGAATGTTACTTCTTTTGGACATTTTAGGTGTTTTACATTTTCTTGTTGACATTTTTCACAGAGCATCTTACAGCGAAAACGATTATTTGTTATACTTATCTAACCAAGTATGATAAAAATTGACTTCAACACCGTTTTTTTTTTTATAAACGTTTTAGATTGTCAAATCCAACTCAAGTCTATGGGTTAAAATAGTCTTTACATAGGCGAAGAACGAGAATTAAAAAAAATCTGAAATGCCTATCTTGCAGCAACAGCAAGTTCTGGTAGAAAAAAGGACGTTAAGTTTTTCCCGAATTTAAACATTTTCCGGGATTGTTTAAATTTTTCTTTCCATAAAAACCTAATTCGGACTATTCAGATCGATTCAGCCGCTCACAAGTGATGCGCATTACATTTTTTATTTATATAGATTGTAGGAGTAGGTAGGTAACATACCCTCAAAAACTGTAATTTAACTAGTTCAATGGCGTTATAAGAGCTCTTGAGGAGGTAGATACTCTGGCTTAAGGGCACAATTCTTATTCATCAGCAGCCTCATTGTAACGGGACCCTTTGTACTTTTTCAAGAGTTCTCTTTAAGTTACCTATAGATAGGATAGGGCTACCGCAAAATTGTACATGACTATCTAGGTATGTTTGTCTACATTCATCTAACTAATGTAGATAAACGACCCGCGCGGAAGACATTTCCGCGAATGGACCTGCGTGGAAGACATTTCCGCGAATGTACCTGCGCGGAAGTGTCTTCCGCGCATCTGTCCTCCAACCCCTATTTATAGGTACCGCCATGTGCCTATTTAAATAATAAAAAGTTTAACACACAAGACTATACAACTAGTAAAACGAAGATAGCTGTAAAAGTATAAACTGTAGTGCAGCTAACAACGCCAGATACAGAATGGAATGATGTTCCATGCAAAAAATGCTTAAAAGGTAATTAAGTTAATTTAGATTTAGTTCATTAATAATAAAAACAAAAATAAGACAAGGATAAGCAGTACAGTAATTTATAGGTAGGTACTTACTTACTGTTCTTATTTCATTAAGAATTTATTACACGAACGTGTTCGGAAAACCATTTATCTTCGGATTTAATTCAGGATTCTTTGAAGCGACCTCCGGATTATCCTTTTACGAATAAAACAAAAACCCCGCTAAGGAATGTGACGCTTTCGAAAAAAAGGTTTTACTTTACATTTCTTTCTAAGGGTTGATTTATTTCCACGCACTGTTTTCTTGGTTCGTTGAGCAGAAACTCGAGATATTTGTCGTTGAAAGAATACTCGTGAATTGTTCCTCTCGAATGGAGTCCCAAATTAGCACTCTTCAATGGTTTATCACGTTCGCTGCCAGTAGGTAAATACTCTTTTCAAGGAACCATCGCTCACACATAATGGTATAATGGCTGAGTGATTTGCTTTCTCTTTAGGGTTCCGTACCAAGAGGAACCCTTTGGATACGGAACCCTAATGGGTAACGGAACACTAAGGCTCCGTTGTCCGTCCGTTTGTCATAGGGCTGTATCTTTAGACCCGTTATAGGCAGACACTTGAAATTTTTAGAGTATGTAGGTGTAGTGCCTACACACTGAAAATTTCATTATGGCCGGTATAACAACAAATAATAAAATATGTAGTGTTAAGTATTGTACAGTGGTAGCTACGGAACCTTCGTGATGTTTTGTCGTCCAAACACCAACCCGCACTTGGCCGCTTTTTATTATTTTCGTGTTGTAGTTTTAATCCTGAACAGAACAAACATTATGCATGTGGATTTTGTGCGGAGACATGTGACATCTACCAACCCGCACTAGACCCGCGTGGCAAATTACAACACACTCCCTCTTGAAAAGAGGAGTCCTGTGTCCCACCAGTGGGAACATTATAGGCTGATTATACAATCTAATGCAGTAAAAAATCACTTCCTCTCTCCTTAAACAGCACCATTATATTTTCTTTACTCCTGTTTCATGTCTATTGATATATGTATATATTTATTTAGATTGGTATAATATACTTTATGTATGTATTTATTTTATCGTGTAAATAGTACACCACAGACTACCTACAATTTTTGTCTCTCCTTCCCTTTTCAATCCATCCAAAGGTTGTCTTTAAAAGATCGCTCTTAGCGATAAGACCGCCCATTGTGTCACCCTTTGTAAAATTTCTATATTTATGTCTGTAATCTATATGGTGTACATAATAAAGAGTATTCTATTCTATTCTATTCTATCCCGACGAATACCAAAATACAGCTCGAAATGCAAGAGCCAGTTCCGAAAACCTGCCCCTTCCTGAATTTATAATTTACAAACTAATTTCTAAAAATAAAACAAGGAAATTAACAGTAACTTGTAACCTTTCCCACTTAAGAAACAGAGGTGACCCGTTGTGAATAACTAAAATCCTAATTTAGATATTCAAAATAACATTCAGAATCCTACTCACGCACCTAAACAATTTTGTCAACAACATTACAAGGCAAAACCGTCCTTAAAGCAGTTTACATAAGGGTGAATATGATACTGTTTAGTTTGCAGTCCTGACTTTCAGCGACTGGCGTGATTTATTTGAAACTATGTATTCTGCTGAGTTTGAATACTGCTAATTAGGGTTTAATTTTGAATTCAATGAACGGATTAACTGGGAATCGTGAATAAACATGGAATTTCCTAAATAGGCGGGAATCGGGGAATGATCTGTGCTTTTGATACACTTGTTGGTTCTCTTCCCTTTGACAGATATAGGCATCGTCTGGCCTGCTAGGCTATAAATTGCTCCAATTAGGAGACTATTCATATACGCCGTGTATATGAATAGTTTCCTGATTAGAGCAATTTACATCCTATGTAAGCGGTTAATTAGGTATAGATAATTACGTTATTATTTTTTCCATTTTTAATAAAGTATACAGAAATAATCGATACCTAATAATATTTAAATAAAACCGTGGCTAAATAATAACAGCCGCACAGGCCGACCGATCAGGTTAAGCTACGCTTGACGCGGTTGGTCTGTGGAGGGATGACCATCTTTACATACCAAGACCCCTCCATGTCTCGGAAAGTGCGTTAAGCGGTTGGTCCCGGCTGTCATTCGCGGATCTTTGAGTCGTTACGGGTAGTCAGAAGCCCGAAAGTCTGACAACCAGTCTTACCAAGGGGTATCGTATTACCCATGTAACTGGGTTGTGGAGGTCAGATACGCAGTCGCTCCATTAAATTACTGGTATTCAGCTGCATCCGGTTAGACTGGAAGCCGGCCCCAACATAGTTGGGAAAAGACTAAGCAGATGATGAGTATTAAACCAAGTCGCCTTTCGTTTCTCTGTAACCGCTTAGATATTTTAATCTGCCCGAAGGATTTTGATGCAGTTTTCACTATTATTTAGAGCATTTATTCCCAAAGGCATATAATAATTTAATACAATATTGGTGTTATGACATGCCGCCATTGCACCCATGCGAAGCAGGAACAGGTGGTTAGTATCATAATAAGAGTAACAATTTTTACTGTTACCATTTTAAATATTGGGGAAGATAATTATGATCAGTGGAAAAAATTAAAGGGCAGTAATTTAATTTTTCAGCGGTTAGTAAATCAGTGTGACAGTAACACAATCATGAATAGTAATAAAAAGAAAATTGGTCGGTTATTTCGTCCTGCAATGTCAGTACAAAAAATACTTGAGTAGCGGTTAAATGAATGGCCAGTAATAATTTTAGAATGTGCAGTTAGATAAACAGTTCGGCAGTTTATAGGTTAGATTGGAACTGTGACCAACCGCGCGCGAGCCGAGCGAGCAAAGCGAGCCATGCTTCGGCAGCGGCCGGCGAGCGCTTCTTCCAAGTTAGATTTCTAACAGACGAATTCTGATTTGTTAACTGCCCGTTCAGTCATTTGACTGATTAATTATTTATTTAATTACTTACCCATTTAAATATTTGTAATGACTCATTTTTATTTAGTTCACTGCTCAGATTTAATTCCGAACTCGTTAACCTTATAATAATTTCTATCAAAGAATACAGGACAAAAATAACATTTATTTGGTCTCAATAAGTTTATTGTTTATTATTTCATATTTACAAAATACACAAAATATTTACAGCAACTTAATAAAACAAGTTGGCATCGATTTACGAATAACAGAACTTACTCCTATTGACAATGTGCTCGACATTGCTTTATAAAAATATTGTTTCATGTGACCTATTAGTAATTTGCGCTCATACAATCTATTACGAATTTATTGTTTTTTTTATAAAATATCATTCGATT